>CM035807.1:16788984-17388984 GCA_020466095.1 Chlorops oryzae | reverse complement strand
TCAGAAACTATATTTCTGGAAATGTGTTTTAAGAAGGAATGTATTAATTCGCATGCCAAGTCGTTTGGTGACAAAAGCATCGAGTACTTTAGTTATTGAAGCATCACTATTATTCGCATCAATAGTACCATATGGTTGAAGGTAGGGTAGCTGTCTGCTCCAAGTGGCTAGGAAAATACATTGAATGGGTGTGCTGGAGTTTTGTTGGCAACTAATTAAAATGTTCTACAAAATACTATGTTGCTCAGCAAGTGTCGTGTCTTTGGTCTTCAATATATTTTGGTTCATCTGTAATTTGGCCTCTTGCAGTATTCCATGGCTAACTCTGTTATTTATTATCGTTTGTGTTGTCTCGAAGTTCGTTCGAGTTAAAACCCCTTCAAAAAAACGGATTTTCAGCTTACTTGGAAGCACAACACCCGAAGACTTAACGTATTGGCCTGTAGCTAATCGTGGAGCCGGTTATGACGCTCCCGAAAACTCAAAGTCGGCATTACAAAAGGTAATTGTTGGGGGTGGGGGTTGATGGTTGGTGGTTGGCTTTGAAAATCGATATTAATATCACTTTCACTGTAGTGCATTGCACGTGGCTATCATAATGTCTTTTTGGATGCCGGCCTAACAGCTTGTGATAAAATTGTAATTATCAATCGATTGACATTGGAACGAGCAAATCTCTCAGGTAATATTAGCTCATATACGTTGGAAGAATTAAGGAAAGTCAATATTACGGAGCATCATCCATTGGGGTAGGTTATTAAAATATATTCTTATAATTTATAATTATTGTAATTATTTTCTTATATTTAGCTCCAAGTTTCCCAACGAAAATATCTCTACATTAACTGAAATGCTTCAGTATTTGGAGGAGACGAATTTAACTGTATTTTTATATATATCCGACAATAGTGCACGTATGCTAGAAAAACTAAAGACTATAATTAAAAATAACGCACAATTTACAAGACGTACAATTCTTATCAGTCGTTCTCCTTATGCAATATATCAGGTGAGTGAATGTTATCTTTCCTAATAAACCTAAATACTCATTTTGAATAATTTAGCTACGTAAACTGCATCCTGATCTTATCTGTGGCCTTTGGACTGACAAGTCCTTAACATTTCCAATACTGAAAGCATCTACATTACTTACATCGATACTTGGTGCTATATACAGAAATATCATTTCACCAGTTATTGGCATCAGTGTTGTATTCTTAAATAAGGAAGAGTTCAATGTGTAAGTCCCAAGACAGCCAGAGCACTGAATAAATGCGAAAACGTTTTACCGTAGCCCTTAACACTAGAAAGACCAAGGCGGTTAAATGACCGGAAACATGTATTTTATATAATATAATTCTAAAGCCATTGCATTGAAAATTCTTTCCTTGGCCTTGGTCTTTCTAGTGTTAATATTTGAAACGTTTGACTAATAATTGTCTTCGTCTCCTCAGACATATTGCTGACTTATGGCGAAATGTCGGCGTTCGTCCAATCGTTTACAATGTGAATTCACCCAATGAGAAGAGATATTTCCAAAAGACCCTGAAAACGCAATACTTAACTGATTCATTACGTTCGGAACCGCATATGCTAATGAAGGCATGATCACATTGGAAAGAGCTTTACGTGCTACAACTATGGATGCATATTCAATTCCAAAGCCTTTTGTGCAAATAAAGAACAGGTTACATTGCTCTCACATATTACGAGTAATTAATAAATTTATTTATTTTTTTTCCTTAATCATTCTTTTAGCTACTGCTATTTATAGAACATTTGCTTTTGATTGCTTTTCTAATAACTTTGATTTGCACAAGCTATCTTAAGTACCCTCGAAACCCGTATGAGCAAATCATCAAGCTGCTTCGAACGCATTTCAGTTGAAAAATTACATTATATATTGAAACAAACGTGAACTACAGAAGCCAGTAGCTTTCACGTCTTTTTAAACATGAAAGGCTTAAGTATAAAAGCTTTATTTTCTGATCTTTTATGTATTTAGTATTATCATTACAACGACACAAAGATCTTATTTCTAATGAGATTCGCGATATACCATCAGCTAATAGATATTTATACAAATATTTTTTCGTATTAATTTATTAAGAAATTTAATTCTTTTTATATTTTAAGTCTTAGAGAGCTTTAAGGCTTTAAAGTGCCGTTTGTGTGTGTTATTTTAAACTATGTATTTATTTATTTAATTTTTTATTATTGCTTTCAATACAACTATTTTGTGTACTTTACAAATGCTGTCGTACTTTGCGGAAATTTTCACTTGGAACAAAAAATTTTGTAGTTTTTTATAAAGATGTATAAATGTCTTAAATGAGGAACTTATGAACTTATACTCTTGGCAATAAGAATAAAATTATTTAGCTTGAAGGCAAACGAATTTTTATTCAATGGTTGAAATGTTAGAGACAAAAGGTGTCGCTTCCGCATTTCTAATATCTTAAAGAATATTCGGACATCCTCTAGAAATCGAATCCCAATAAAAACAAGTAAAGAAGTTTACATCGGCTAAGCCGATTGCACACATACCTTTTCCTCAGCCGAAAATATGTTAAAACATTACCTTAACAAAAATTCCTGCCGTTTTCGTTGTTCTAGCTTGGATATCTATTTATACCTTATCTGTACTTCGATTTAGCTTCTAAAACTCGAGATTATTATTAAGCACAAAATTTTCGCGAATGGTGGTCATGGTCAAATTTTAACCCTTAGAGGACATTTTGTTTAGCTGCGAAATACTCACTTCAAAATAGTGAAAATCAAATTTTCGCGAATTTCGCGATGGTGGTCTTGATCAAATTTTAACCTTAAGGACATTTTTTTGCGAAATACTCAATTCAAAGCTAGGAAAATCAATTTTTCGCGAATGGTGGTCAGGTCAAATTTTAACCTATAAGTGACGACTTTATTTGGCGGCAAAATACACAATCGGAAGAAGCAAAAAAAAATCATTTTTGTATACAGATATGAGAATAAGAGAAAGAGTGTTTTTTTCTAATGTGTAGGATGATGACCATAGCTATAGCGATGTCGCAATTTTTTTTTCAGCGAAAGCTTAAGTCTACATAGTAGCTATACACACACCAAATTTTAATAAGCTGGGATGTATAGTAAAAAAGTTATCCACGAAAAACGTTAAAAATCGTGATTTTTGAAACTTCTGAACCATTTCCCACGACCCAAGCAGGGACTACGAAAAAAATTTGTATGCAGTTTTTCGGACATTTACCTGGTTCATGTCCATGCCGAATTTCAATATGATATCTTTCATGGCTTAGGAGTAAAGTACGAAAAACTAAAGTGTGACCGACAGACAGACAGACAGACAGACAGACAGACATGGCTAGATCGACTTCTCTTGTCGCCCTGATCAAGAATATATATATATGTCTATATCTATCGCGACTCCTTTGGTATGTTACATACTCCGAGCCAAACTTAATATACCCTTTCCTTCGGAAAAGGTATAAAAATTAGAAATAACTTAATATTTCTATTGAAATCACATTGATTTGGATTTTTTTATTCGGATTCGATTTCTACAGCATGCCTGATTAACAAAGCTTAAGTTATATATATCTGTGTCAATATGGTATAGTAGCTTAAGTCGAAATTTCTACCTATATGAAGTCTCTTCTAAATTCGATTCTGTGCACTATACAAAAGCTACGCTAGAGTCACTTGTTGGTGTTAGCTGTGAACTTTGACCAAAATTGAACTTAGCAGCTTTACTCATCACCAAATTCTCCGTATTTACAATTTGAAATTAAAAAATATTTTTTTGCCTGATGATGCAGTGTGCTTTTTTCTTTCGAATGACATCGAAAAGTCAGAATCGGTTACAAGTGGACTTAGCAGGTTTACACTTTTAGCCGACGATATTTAAAATAACCGCGGAATCTAGCGGAAACTAAAGCGTTCCCCAGAAGAATAATACATAACCCATCTGGCAGCACTGGTTCAAAATGTCAAACGAAGGAAGAATATCAAAATCGATATTGACATCGAAATCGATACCTTCAGCGAATGTACAAATACTATCGAGAAATAAATATCGATATTCAATAATATCGGTTTTTGGTTGAAAAGCTACTCAAAATTAAATTATTTATGTTTTTTCACCCTATTTATTTACGGCTTTGGCGAAAAAAGCGAAGCCAACGTCTTTAGAATTGTTTCTTAGATATTTATATGGAAATTAAAGCCTTAAAATCGGTTTTCCGGTACTCGAGATTCAGACACACGAACAAATGTTTTGAAACAATTAAGCAAGTGGAGGAAGAAATGCGAAGAAAAGATACGGTTGTTTGTCGAGTTTTTCGGAACAATCTGTGTTTCTCTTTCTTTCTCATGCATTCAAATGGGATGTTTTCGAAAGAAAGCTCGTGTGTCTGACTTAAAACTTCACACAATCGCTTGTGAAAAATTGAAAAGTATCGATATTATATCAATATCGCAAAATATCTCACATCCCTATTTTGCGAAAATTCGAGCAAATCCAAATTTTTCGGCAATTTCGTTTTTCGGCAATCTCGTTAAAACAAATCAATTTGAAAGTGTAAAAAATCAATACAATGGAAGAGCCACGCGAAGAAAGTCAATTCGTCGTCGACGATGTCAGCAAAATCATAAAAGAAGCGATTGAGTCAACAATCGGTGGAAATGCGTATCAACATGATAAAGTCAACAATTGGACAGGACAAGTCGTTGAGAATTGTCTCAGCATGCTAACCAGGGAGCAGAAACCATATAAATACATTGTAACGTCAATGATCATGCAGAAAAACGGCGCCGGCTTACACACAGCAAGTTCTTGTTATTGGAATAACGACACCGATGGTTCCTGCACAGTGCGATGGGAAAACAAGACAATGTATTGCATTGTATCGGTTTTCGGATTGGCTGTCTAAGCTGCTGCTGAAGGCGGAGCGTTTTGTAGCATATGACGGAGAGGGACCCCTATCGATCAGACTGACAGAGTACGCGGATTAAAAAATATAAAAAAGGATTCCATTAAAGTTAAAATATAGTAAAATAACATTTATGAAAAACGAAAACAAAACAAAATATCAAAACTACTATTACAGGAATTAGCTTAAGGGCTTTTCCAACGATGTTACTCTTTTTGAACTAAATCAATTTTTTCTTCTCTTTTCCCCTCTCAAATTCAAAGTATTTATTTGCCGTAGTTATGAGAACATTTCTGTTATGGACGTTGGTTCCGTTGGTTCCGTCTACAAACATATAAAGATATATATTTTTGTATTACGGAAAGTGTCATGAAAAATCGATATTTAAAGTTTTAAATTTAGAATTAAAGTAATTCGCGCAAAATGCCTTCAAATTACACGTTGTACTAATAAAATCTTTTCATTTAATAAAGTTAATAATTAAAAATTATTCTTCTCGATATACTGTTAGAAATTTCAAATGATTAATTATATTTTGATAGTCCATGAAATAGAGAGTAAATTACTTTATATGATTCATATACACGTCGGTGCTTCAATCGCAGTATTACAAGATGCAAAAGGTTCCACTGAGCATCAGCCTCGTCGGCAAGCATATGCCTAATCCTCACCTTACAGATAACACACGATACTCTCAAAAGGGCAGCTTGTAAGGATTCTACTTAATTCTACTGAGGTTCTGGATTTTTTCTGCCATTCAAAAAAAAATATATTTAAAAAAATAAATTTATTCACTCACCTGTGCAGTTTCTAGATGAAAAGAATCAAAAATGAAATATATATATTTTAGACTTAAGTTTCTATTAAGTCCGCTATGAGACTTTACCCAAAAGACCGGACAGAATACTAAAATGTATTCTGGGGCTCCCGGTCCCCGAGGTACCATATTTGCGTCTAGATATAGGTGTGAATATAACTATAACTAGTATAGCTAATTGCAGGTCAACAATTTTTCGCCGAATGCGACATTTTTGATATTTTTTAAAATAATTTTAAACGAAAGCTGAGCTTTTTTTCTAATAAAATTACATTTGGAGATCCCATCCTATTTAAGATGTCATTTTATATAAAAAAAAGCTCAGCTTTCGTTTAAAATTATTTTAAAAAATATCAAAAATGTCGCATTCGGCGAAAAATTGCTTATAAAAATAAAAACCGTTTTTTTTGTGCATCAATAATAATTTCTGGGAATTGTAATATTTTTTTTTCGGAAAGAGCAGACAAAAATCTATAAAAATCCTTTATCACATTTTTTTCATTTCCCAATTTGCGAGACGTAGAATTTTTTGAATACAAAAAGGACTGAAAGTTTAACACCCTGTATCTAGGAACCCGGTCAATATTTCCCCTCCTCCTTTTGCACAATTCATGTACTCTCATAGCGCAACATTTCCACCAAGTTTCATCGAAATCCCAGGTATAAAGTTTTTTGAGCGGGTACACTTGACGTGAAATGCCCCATATTGACTTGCGGGCGAGGGACGGCCGGAGAAGAGAGAGAACAGCACCCGTCTCTCTTCCCTGGCCCACTCCCATCATTAAAACAAAATGTGTCTCCGGCGACTGTCGCCTAGTATGGGACTGGACTTTACTATACAACAGGGAAATCTTTCAATTCTAAAGAACTTGCGCTAGTCGGCGGTAAGTTTGTGTTTCTAATAAAGAAACATTGCATAATAAATGAAAAATACAGAAAATGATATCCACAACAGGTTTAGCAAGAAGGCGGGCTATGTTAAAAACAACCAAAACTGGTAGTTTTTTTTTTTGTGAAAACTCATTTTGGTTGTTTGGTAGTTTTCTTTCTACTTAACTCTCACGTCAGTTATAGTTCATTTCGTATAGTTCGGTAGGGACAAAGTTTTTATGTCAAATTAATTTTGTTTTTAATAAGCCCTTTTTGTTTAGAAACTAATTAAAAGGACAAGAAACTAAAAAATTGATGCGGCTTTTTTTTTAACCTTGGTTGCAAACAAATTTTTTTTGTGGCAGCACTGATCGCTTTTTTGTCAGTCACTCTCAAACTGTTGCTAAAGCAACACCGCGTGCGCATCGTATTTAAACACAGAACACACATTAAAAAATCCGATTGTGTCTTTTAGTGCATTTCTTCGCTTCTCTCACATAAACACTCTCGCTTTAATATTGCCGTCTAATCGAAGACAAATCCCTAAAACCTTTTAATTGAGCAGTGCTGTGAAGTGTGTGTGAAAAACTAATTCCTTAATCCGGAACGTCTTCGCGAAGAAGACCGAAGTTATAATTCGACTTGGGAGATATACCCAACGGGAAAAGCTAAGCTAAGTAAGTTAAACATTCAATATAACTACCCATTTCGTAAGCAATGAATTTTTATACAGCGATGTCCTAGGAAAATCGTGCATTGCCATTGTAATTGAAACTGTAAGCACATGTAAATTTGGTTGTTGTAGGTAGAAAATATAACAAAATTCTTCTAATCCTCACAATTTTGATAACCTGGTAATGGTTCTTTGAATTTATAAATGAATCATTAAATTACAAAGTTCATGTATTACGTATTTTCCCGTTGGGTATCGTAGTATTGAAAACAAATACATAATTCTTGTGATCCAACAATATCTGTCGAGAAATGCAACTATGTATGTATGTGTATTTACTAGTGTCCGACCGAAGGTTCGGCTTCGGTAATCGGCATAATCGGCCAATTCTTAATCTTCGGCTTCGGCTGGAAAAAGCCGAATATTTTAGCCGAATATTTTTGCATTTTAATGGAAGTAAAAAAGTCACGATAGATTTTCAATTGCTTCATTGAGACCTTTTACACTAGTGAATTATTGCCGTAAATTCTCACTTTGTGGGCGACTAATATGGTTTCCAGACTATTGCATTAAACTGAATTTAGTACCTTAAGTAGACTTTAGTAGTGAGTTCAAACTGAGTTAAGGGTATTTAAATTCAGAAATAAACTCATGAGTTTAGGCATTCGTTGCTGCAACCCTTACATTTCACTACCTTTTTTGTACAACGATGAAATTACCTGTTTGCTTCTTTTTTCAAATCTTTAGAGGTGAAATGAATTTTCGTTTGTTTTAATAATAAAAATAAATAAAATATCTTTCTCCCCAATTAATCTTGTTTGCGCCCGGATTCGAGCCTCAGCCTTTCGGGTTCCAAGGCGGAGGCCTATCCACTATACTAACATACGTTATCTTTTCGATCAATCAAAGCAAACATCTAATTTAAGTTCGAACAGGCGTGTGAGCTCGTAAACTCAGAATTTACAGTCTGGAAGGGTATTTTCTAAATTCAACTTAAGGAGCTAAATTCAGATTTTAAGTTGACAGTCTGGAAGTCATATAAAGCGAAAGAATTTAGAGAAAATTTGAGCGGTTATTTTTTGTGCTTGTCAAATGAATAAAGACTGATTTTGTTTCCTTACTGTAAAATGTTTTGCATTCGGCTTCGGCCTTCGGTCTTCGGCCGAAGACTTCAACTCTGCCGATTGTTCGGCTTCGTCTTCGGCGTAAAATCCACCTTCGGTCGGACACTAGTATTTACCTGTAGATTCTTTTTACGATGGAATACAATCGCTTTGGCCTTAACTTTACGATCCTTAATAGTGGGACTCATGCAGCTTCGAAAATTGTGGGAAATGAGAAATTTGACACACAACTGTCAAAATATATTTATATGAAAATTTACGATGGGAATAGTTGCGAGAGCATTTGCGAAGCTGCATGAGCACCACTATTGTCGGCTTTGTTGCCACATAGAACTATTGGTACCCTGCAGGAAATGACAATAGTGAATGTATACTCTTTCATTAATGACCGCGTCGACAGTGTTACTGACCAACTATACCCGCCGCAATGCTTTACGCTATAGCTTCTTCTTCTTCTTCTTCGTGCTGTCACTTGTATAAAGTGGCAGTTTTGTTTGGGAAAGGTTGCCAGAAACACGAAGTTTATGCGGCAATCTTGCGACCGGTAGCTGGTGCGCTACGTCAAAAAATATCTAATTGAGTAAGATTTTACATGCATTTATATACATTTAAACAAACACTTGATTTTATACAGAAAAAAATATCACAGAGTGGTTAAACATTTTTACCCCCCTTTTTTTTTTTCTTCTTTATTGATTTGTTTTTTTTTTTTCTTTTCCGTTTTTTTTTTTTTTTTAGACATTGAAGTTAAATATTTGTTTGTGTGAGCTTGTTGATTTTTTTTTCTCTCTTTTTGGTTTTTTCTTTTTTAATTTTTATTTTTTATTTTTTTATTTATATATTTATTTTTTCCTCCTTTTTCCTTTTTTTTTTTTTTTGTATATTTTATTTTATCTTATTTTATATTATTTTATTTTTATTTATTTTTTTTTTTAGGCGGGTTAAATAGATTATAAGTATAACATTGTATGTTAAGCGAAAATACTTATATTACGAGGGGAGCTTGAGAGTGCCGCGCATAAAATTGTCAATAAATTGATATAAGCATTAAAGGTGAATTGCTTAAATGTTAATTCTGAATATTCCCGGGGAACGAATTCCCGGGGAATTTACTTTTCTCGGAAGTAAACTTCATCTTTTTTAAATATGTGGGAATGGGTATTTGATACACTCATAATTTTCCTTACCCTATCTATTTAAAAAATGTTAATTTTAGTCTCGATAAATGTAAATTCCCCGGGAATATTCAGAATTGGGCTGTATTTCTTCCATTCCTCTTTGTTTCTCTCTATGATTTTTCACTGATTTTTTATGTTGCTCGTTAAATCGAGTGCAGAAAAAAAATTTATGCCAGTTTGCTCGTTATATAAAGTATTCAATAGAAATAATTTGAATGCTCGTTAAATGCGAGCCTCGCTAAAGCGAATGCTCGTTAAAGTATTTTTAATAAGTTTACACTCAAAACTAGTCTTTTAGTCTAGTCTTTGTGCGTACCTTTTCTATAAAAAAGGTCCGTTTTGTGTACTTTTTGCTCAGTTTTTTTTGGCAACACTGTTCGTTAGCCTTATTTATATAAGACTTTTCGGCTTCTGCGAACCTCTGTTTTATTTTTGATGTTTTATACATATTTCATTAAACGTTCGTTGCACTCTTATATTATATAATAATTGACAGTTATAAAATAAATAGAGACAGAGAGAGATAGAAATACTTTAGTTGAGTACCAAGGAGTACCTGGTTTTCAAAGTCGAAAGCAGTGCTACCAGGGGTTGAGCAATATTTCCAATTTTGAGGGAATTTTCGCACCAAATATTGGCTAAAGAGAAAAAGAGATTTTTGTTTGGTTTTCGAGGGAAATTTGGTTCTGAAGTATTGGCAACACTGGTTTTCTTATTGACAAAAAAATATCAAACGTATGTGAACAGAAATGCCGAACCTGCCGCGCATAAAAAATTTCTTACATCCGGAAAAACGCAATCGATTACATATAGAATTACAACCAATCGTGGGTCCATCTCTTTTAAGTAAAATTCGCGCAAAATCGTAGGAGTAGTAAGGATGATCTTATAAAAATTTTTACGTTTAACCTCAAACAATATGTTCTTAATGTATACATCAATATTATTCAAATATACTTCTGAATTAATAATGTTTTTTAGAATTGCTAAATTGAATTCAACATGTGTCCCAAATTGATCAATAATTAATACATAGTGGTGGAATTGTCTTGTAAATGATGAATATAGAGTACTCGCGTATTTTATGAAATCAGCTCTTGTTTCCTGCAATACATTTTGGAAATCTTGAGTTAGAATTTGGTCGGGAATGTAAGCAGTAGTTTTAAAATCGATGTGGTGTTTTTTTTCAATTGATTACATTTTTTCTGCATATTTCCCTTTGGAAAAGTAAATTTGTTGATGTTATTAGTGGTACAAATAGATTATTTTTCTTGGATTATTTGATTTAAAATTTTTATTGGCAATATTTGAGTGTAATCAATTACTTCTTCATTATAGATTTCAATTTGTGGTGATGGATTGGGTTGGGTTGGGATATTGCGATTTGAATTATATTTTCGTGCAGCAATAGTGTGCTTGATTGTAGTTTTATGCCGCAATAAATTTCTGTGTGACCAGAATTTCCCTCAATTTCTAACTACGTACTCATAGCAAACTTCATGTCAGGCCAATCTCTTTTAAAGATAATCCCTTCAAAAGGTAATGGAGGTAATTTTTGAGTACATAATATGGTTTTCAATGTTTTCATTCTCGAAACTATTGGTATTTTTCGTTGTTTAACATTTAAATGAAAATCAGAAAAAAAAAGTCAAAACCATTGATGTTCATAAAAGAACAGTCAGCACATACATTTGTATGGGAATCGTGCACGTTTACGTGGGGCGTTTAATGCAGAATCCCGGGCGAAATTTCTTTTAGTGTTTACATCAAATGGCATCGTAATATCGAAATTGATTAATTGTATTTCTTGATTTACAACATTTTTAATAATTGCTAAATGCGCTCTTAAATTAGGCAGTTCGAGCTGATAAATTACTAATATGTAAATGTGACGGCTTCTATTGAAAACTCTTCGTGGAGCCAAATTATACATATTAATAAATATACGTGTTTCACGCATATAATTAATAATTGTTGAGTCTTCGAGTTGCATAGGAATTGGTAAATTTTTTTTTGGGTGTTGGTATTTCTTTTCTGTCAAAATAGAACTAATTTCTAAAAATTCCTCTTCGCAATTTAAGTATTTTCTGAACGTGTAAATTTGTGGTATCCATTTAAGTATCATCAACGTATGCATTTGTAGAGACTGCCAATGCGCCGCTATTCATTTTAGTATCATGAACTTCCGCGTGCGAATCCGATGCCTGGCAAAGTTGGTCATTAAAATATGAGATTTAAAATAACAAAAGAAATTACCAAATGATTTTGTTTGCCAATAAGGACTGTTTGGGCCCGTAAAGAATCAGTGGTCTTGCGACCCAAATGGGGCAAAGGGAAATCGTATTTGGATGAAATAAAAATCACGTACCTTGGAATGCTGTTGTTTCTGCTGCTGTGCTGGTTGGTGTTGTTTCTGCTGTTGTTGTTGGTGTTGTTTGTGTTGTTTCTGCTGTGGCCGCGGTTGCTTGGGTTTTTAAATGAGTCCCGAATAATAGAATTAATAACGAACGCGGCCCGCATTGTGATTTTGAATCACTTCACTTCACCGTTTTTGGATGTCGACCTTTTCGAATGAACGCCCGGCACGTTTTCACTTCGATTGCGGATCGAGTAGAGAAAAATTGCCATATCCCGTTATTTATTTACTTAATTTTGAATTTGGAATTTTTGTTTTATAATTGTAGACATATATATGGGGCACCACAACTGTCCCTCTGGTATTTTTTTAATATTAACGCATTCTTAGTGGTACCACTCATATGGGCACATAGGATTACAGCACAAAATGTAATGCATTCCATCGTATTCTTGCTCTGTCTGTAATAATAATTAATTGATTAAAAAACTCTATAAATGATCATAATACTTACCTTGTTGCATAGGCAATAGGTAGGCAGTATTATGTGTCGCATTGTTTGCATTTCATCAAAATTTACTTGCAGCAATGATTTAAGGCTTAATGCTGCCTGTAAGCAGATTTTTGCGTTCGTTGTATTAACGTCTCTTTCTTGCAGGAACGTTGTTAAAATTCCAATCGCCGTCTGCACTTCATGTTTCGTTCCATCTAAGGCACTTAGGTCTGTAAGATAATGATAATTGTGTTATGCCGAACCAACCTCGATACTAGTCAATAATAATATTCACCAACTGGAACTGCGTCCGCTTTTAATAGAAAATTTATGTTGTTGATATCATGCAGATTTTTTTCCGAATTTATGGTTGACCGCCGCCTTACTCTCGTCCATGGTTATCGAAATCAAATGAGTATGTCAAATCAAAAAAGTGCTACCAAAGCCTCATTACAGCTTCAATTGTTTGAAATTGGAAGCATTTTTTTAGTGTTGAATAGTTTCAAGCTGGAAGCATTTTTTAAGTATTGAAAATAGAAGCAATGGAAGGCAATCCTCTCATTATCAATGTTTTGAATCCAGACAAGTACAAACTGAAAAGGTATTACGAGAAAATGGAGAGAGTTTTGGGGCCGTCCTATCAGTCGCTAATGAAGGGGAAAAATACCGAAGAAAAAGTGGAAATCGCAAGGGCAGAAAATATGAAAGTGGAGGAGCTGTGCCGAACTGTCTTTAAAACTGAAGACTTGGACACTATCCTGTGCGATTTCATCTAACAGGTTGGCTGATAAGTCCCCGGTCTGACACATAGATGGCGTCGCTAGTATTAAATGCATATTATTTTTATATAGTGGCAACCTTCAAATGATTCGTGTCAAAATTTGACGTCTGTAAGTCAATAAGTTTGTGAGATAGAGCGTCTTTTGTGAAGCAACTTTTGTTATTGTGAAAAAAATGGAAAAAAAGGAATTTCGTGTTTTGATAAAATACTGTTTTCTGAAGGGAAAAAATACAGTGGAAGCAAAAACTTGGCTTGATAATGAGTTTCCGGACTCTGCCCCAGGAAAATCAACAATAATTGATTGGTATGCAAAATTCAAGCGTGGTGAAATGAGCACGGAGGACGGTGAACGCAGTGGACGCCCGAAAGAGGTGGTTACCGACGAAAACATCAAAAAAATTCACAAAATGATTTTGAATGACCGTAAAATGAAGTTGATCGAGATAGCAGAGGCCTTAAAGATATGAAAGGAACGTGTTGGTCATATCATTCATCAATATTTGGATATGAAAAAGCTCTGTGCAAAATGGGTGCCGCGCGAGCTCACATTTGACCAAAAACAACAACGTGTTGATGATTCTGAGCGGTGTTTGCAGCTGTTAACTCGCAATACACCCGAGTTTTTGCGTCGATATGTGACAATGGATGAAACATGGCTCTATCACTACACTCCTGAGTCCAATCGACAGTCGGCTGAGTGGACAGCGATCGGTGAACCGTCTCCGTCGTTATTGGAGCGTTTGAAGGTCGAAATCGCGGCAAAACGGCTCCATATGAAGAAAAAAAAATTGTTGTTCCACCAAGACAACGCACCGTGCCACAAGTCATTGAGAACCATGGCAAAAATTCATGAATTAGGCTTCGAATTGCTTCCCCACCCACCGTATTCTCCAGATCTGGCCCCCAGCGACTTTTTCTTGTTCTCAGACCTCAAAAGGATGCTCGCAGGGAAAAAATTTGGCTGCAATGAAGAGGTGATCGCCGAAACTGAGGCCTATGTTGAGGCAAAACCGAAGGAGTACTACCAAAATGGTATAAAAAAATTGGAAGGTCGTTATAATCGTTGTATCGCTCTTGAAGGGAACTATGTTGAATAATAAAAACGAATTTTGACAAAAAAAAATGTGTTTTTCTTTGTTAGACCGGGGACTTATCAGCCAACCTGTTATATGTTAAGAAATTTATATGCTATCAAAATACATACTGTGTTGCATAAACAATAGCTACGGGAAATGACATTCTCCATTGTTCTCATTCCCATCCTGCGGCTTTCTGTGTGAAGACCCTTCAGTGACCTTGCGGCCTGCAAATATTTAAAGAAACTTCCTCGTCTTCCTCATCCACGTTCCTTTTTATATATTCATTGAGCTGGCGCATTGCGCCAAACTCTTGCTGCCATTAAGAATGCATAAATCTGAAAGAAATTTTATATATAACTGTATTTCATCTCACAACAACCACGTGTTTACCTACCAATTTGTATTTCGTTAGCCTTATTTATATAAGACTTTTCGGCTTCTGCGAACCTCTGTTTTATTTTTGATGTTTTATACATATTTCATTAAACGTTCGTTGCACTCTTATATTATATAATAATTGACAGTTATAAAATAAATAGAGACAGAGAGAGATAGAAATACTTTAGTTGAGTACCAAGGAGTACCTGGTTTTCAAAGTCGAAAGCAGTGCTACCAGGGGTTGAGCAATATTTCCAATTTTGAGGGAATTTTCGCACCAAATATTGGCTAAAGAGAAAAAGAGATTTTTGTTTGGTTTTCGAGGGAAATTTGGTTCTGAAGTATTGGCAACACTGGTTTTCTTATTGACAAAAAAATATCAAACGTATGTGAACAGAAATGCCGAACCTGCCGCGCATAAAAAATTTCTTACATCCGGAAAAAACGCAATCGATTACATATAGAATTACAACCAATCGTGGGTCCATCTCTTTTAAGTAAAATTCGCGCAAAATCGTAGGAGTAGTAAGGATGATCTTATAAAAATTTTTACGTTTAACCTCAAACAATATGTTCTTAATGTATACATCAATATTATTCAAATATACTTCTGAATTAATAATGTTTTTTAGAATTGCTAAATTGAATTCAACATGTGTCCCAAATTGATCAATAATTAATACATAGTGGTGGAATTGTCTTGTAAATGATGAATATAGAGTACTCGCGTATTTTATGAAATCAGCTCTTGTTTCCTGCAATACATTTTGGAAATCTTGAGTTAGAATTTGGTCGGGAATGTAAGCAGTAGTTTTAAAATCGATGTGGTGTTTTTTTTCAATTGATTACATTTTTTCTGCATATTTCCCTTTGGAAAAGTAAATTTGTTGATGTTATTAGTGGTACAGAATAGATTATTTTTCTTGGATTATTTGATTTAAAATTTTTATTGGCAATATTTGAGTGTAATCAATTACTTCTTCATTATAGATTTCAATTTGTGGTGATGGATTGGGTTGGGTTGGGATATTGCGATTTGAATTATATTTTCGTGCAGCAATAGTGTGCTTGATTGTAGTTTTATGCCGCAATAAATTTCTGTGTGACCAGAATTTCCCTAATTTTCTAACTACGTACCCATAGCAAAGTTTATGTCAGGCCAATCTCTTTTAAAGATAATCCCTTCAAAAGGTAATGGAGGTAATTTTTGAGTACATAATATGGTTTTCAATGTTTTCATTCTCGAAACTATTGGTATTTTTCGTTGTTTAACATTTAAATGAAAATCAGAAAAAAAAAGTCAAAACCATTGATGTTCATAAAAGAACAGTCAGCACATACATTTGTATGGGAATCGTGCACGTTTACGTGGGGCGTTTAATGCAGAATCCCGGGCGAAATTTCTTTTAGTGTTTACATCAAATGGCATCGTAATATCGAAATTGATTAATTGTATTTCTTGATTTACAACATTTTTAATAATTGCTAAATGCGCTCTTAAATTAGGCAGTTCGAGCTGATAAATTACTAATATGTAAATGTGACGGCTTCTATTGAAAACTCTTCGTGGAGCCAAATTATACATATTAATAAATATACGTGTTTCACGCATATAATTAATAATTGTTGAGTCTTCGAGTTGCATAGGAATTGGTAAATTTTTTTTTGGGTGTTGGTATTTCTTTTCTGTCAAAATAGAACTAATTTCTAGAAATTCCTCTTCTCAATTTAAATATTTTTTGAACGTGTAAATTTGTACTATCCATTTAAGTATCATCAACGTATGCATTTGTAGAGACTACCAATGCGCCGCCATCCATTTTAGTATCATGAACTTCCGCATGCGAATCCGATGCCTGGCAAAGTTGGTCATTAAAATATGAGATTTAAAATAACAAAAGAAATTACCAAATGATTTTGTTTGCCAATAAGGACTGTTTGGGCCCGTAAAGAATCAGTGGTCTTGCGACCCAAATGGGGCAAAGGGAAATCGTATTTGGATGAAATAAAAATCACGGACCTTGGAATGCTGTTGTTTCTGCTGCTGTGCTGGTTGGTGTTGTTTCTGCTGTTGTTGTTGTTGGTGTTGTTTCTGCTGTGGCCGCGGTTGCTTGGGTTTTTAAATGAGTCCCGAATAATAGAATTAATAAGACACGCGGCCCGCACTTGTGATTTTGAATCACTTCACTTCACCGTTTTTGGATGTCGACCTTTTCGAATTAACGCGCGGCACGTTTTCACTTCGATTGCGGATCGGTTTTTTATAATCGGACGTGTTGTGCCTCCAACTGTTCGTCATGTAGGACTGTAGGTCTAACTCTTCTTCTTCCTAATCCCTGCAATGTGTTAGAGCTACGCTGCTTCAACATATGCATATAGCATGAGGAAAAGAAAAGCATGCTATGGCAGCGAAATCTTTAGCTCTGCTGTGGTGAAATGCATTGCCACTTTTATTTTTAATTTTGGGAGATTTTCGAGTACATTACATATAAAATATCTACCAAACTCATAAAATGCCATGAAAAGCTTGGAAAACATAAAAATAATCAAGGAAACTCAATATTAAGGAGAAATAGAAATGGTTTTTTTGTCCTACCCCGTCCACATAACTTTTTGATCACACTTTTTCAGCAAAAATACTAAATTCTATATACAATCAAATTCGTAGCAGTAGTCAAAAATGTGTGTCAATTTATTACAAAATGAAAACATTCGTGCACATTAAGCAAAAGTATATCGTAAGATATTTATTAAAGCTTCAATTATAACTTTTAAAGCTATATAAAAAAACCGAGCTGACGCCGTGTTTCTTTGATAATTTTCTTGCAAGTGGCATCATAGTGCCACTTTGCGTCTTACCCGTATTGTTGTTGGTAGCTTTCTGGTGAATTTCTCGAATTTGTTGAATTTTCCTATTCCTGCCTAAGGTTTTTGTTGGTAGCTTTTGGTGAATATCCCAATTTGTTGAATTTCCTATGCCTGCCTAATGGTGTATATTAGGGATGGGTAAATTCGATTTTCGAATATTCGAAAATCGAATAAAATCGATTTTTGCCTAAAAGTACGATTTTTAATCGAACATAAGAGGGCCGAAATTCGGTAGAATCGAAGTTTCCACCGAAAATAATCGAATTTACTTGAAAAAAACGGGCAACACTGAAAACAGATGACATGCTCGGCTGTCACAAACCACAAACATCTCGTCTGACAAAAAAAAATATTTGTCTCAGTTTAAAATTATCGTTTGACTAGAACATAAAGTCAAATTAAACAGTAAATTTTTTTTTCAAATAAAATAAAAGTCAAAAATGTTCTGGTTTTGTTAAACTTTTATTATAAAAGTTATAACTGTTACGGTCCCTGTTAAAAACTGTAAAATAAAAACATAAAACTGAATTTTTTTCTCTAATAATCTTCTACCCGCTCTAATTTTTTTACCTGTTGCGTGCCTCTTTTTGAGCAAGCATAATGGGTTTAAATTGCCTGCAACTAGTTAAGACAATTTTCATTTCACGTTGGGTATCATTTATCAAGATCAGAACATGCACCTTAACAATCGTTTAATAACTTAAAAAATTCTGCGGGCTTGCTACGCAAATTTTTCGAATTTGGCTTAGATTTTTATTTCGCCGCTTTTCGGATGAAGCTAGACACGAAAAAGAATTAAAATCAATGTATTTCGAAATGTTTTTATTAACGGGTCCAAATTTAAAACACTTTACAAATTGTTTGATTTCGAGCTTATATTAAATTTTCAACACATACAAGGTTATGAACCAGGTCCAATCAAGGGAAATTTGATTTAAAACAATTTTCATCACAATTAATTGAACATTTTATTTACTAAGACTATTGTCTTGCTTTATATGTTTCTAGTATTTTAATTCTTTTTCCCCAAAATACTTTACAGCCAACTCCTCTTGCTTTCTGACCTCATCATGGTGCCAAAATATATACGATTGCACTATCAAGTTGTAAGAATATGATATATATGTTTTCTGAAAATTCGAATATATTCGAATAAATCGAATTGCAGGGCCACTTTTCGAATCGAATAGTCGAATGCTCAAAAATGTTCGAAATTCGAAAAAATCGAATCTAGATTTGCATCCCATCCCTAGTGTATATCCCCATCGCGGCAGAGGCTTTTCGACGTCGACAGTTAGACCTACAGTCCTACATGCTGTTCGTTTTGAAATGAATTTAAAACTGACCGGTGCTGCCAGTCAAGCCCGGCGGGAAAAGGGGCGAGCAGCTTGGCTCGAAGTGCTGCCCTCTTTTTTCCCGTTTTTTCGCCGCTGGTGGGATTTAGCTGCGTAGCGACAGCGGCAAAAACGGACAAGGACATTCATTGTTATGTGGGGAATTGTTTCTAATTTCTCTTCAGAAATAATAGTAGTGTTTAGTAGTGTTTAGAATTTTTCAATATTCCTCTTATGTATATTTGTAAGAAGATAATTGGCAAATTTAAATATATCGCTTAATTGCCGATTGCAATAGTTACAATGGTATGAGCCTGGTTGTAGAAAATCAAAAATTGCAATTGCTTATGTTATAAATTCTGAAATAATTATTTCAAATTAACACTATGCGAAATCATGTGCCTCTTAAGCATGTTTGGGTATACAAACATCTTCTTGCACAATGGGCAAACATTGCTTCTAATTGTTGTCACCGGCGAAATAAAAAAAATTATATATTATATTATTTTTCACACTTGTCTTTGATTCGTTGTTTAAAATTAATATTGACCCAGTTCAGATTCCATCTCAATCACTAGAAAGCGATGTCATCAACTTACTTCAACCTACAATTCTCATAAGCATTATGCGGATGAACATATAAGAGGTCACAAAATTTTCCGAACATTTTCTTGCAATTTTTTCACGCACTCGTATAAATTGTGAAGATTAATTTTTGAAAAGAAAAATTGGTGCATCACCATACTCTGTACGTTAAATATATGTACAATGTGCCAAGTAAAATTTTAAGTTTGTATGAACAGGGCCTACAAAAATTTTGAAAACAAAGGCAGGGATCAATGCTGGGCCATGAGAATTTTTAAATGTCGTAGATTTTTAAAGAAGAAGGGGTTGTTTCGAATAAAAAGTTGTTGATTTAAAATTTTTTATAATAGTAATACAGTATATCACATCTGATCATGTAGAAAAATACATTATTTTAGGTATTTTCTCTTATCATAAAAAAATGTGTCAATATATATTGGATGTCGTTAAGCGCCAATACTGCCATTCTTGACAATAGAAAGCTGCCAACATATTTTTCAATAACACATAACATTGAAGCACATTTTGTATGTCTCATATATAAGTTTCAGTTACCAATTTACTCATTTTCAAACAACATTAACCTATAAACTAGTCGTCGAATAGTCGGCGGAACATCTCTAATTCTATGAGCTCACATATTTGCATCTTTTTAGATCAAAGAAGAACTTTCAGACTAAGATAAAGTTTTTGGAAGTAGGTCATTCATTATCTATGAAAAGCCCTTAAAAAGAGTATGGAGTTTTTTTTTTTTTTACTATAAAAACCGCCTCTTTGAGAAGGCGGTCCAAACGACCAAAGAATTTGGTTTTTATTATTATAAATTATTAATTCTTAAAAACCTCTTACATTTATTGTTCTCAGCATTTTCACAGTCTAAAACGTTTAATTTTTTCACTTTTAATGCAACGAAGTATGCAGGCATACCATACATATGAACAATATCTGCCTCTATAGTCTCAACATAGTTTCAAATATAGCATCAAACGTGAAAACAGTCGTGTGTTGCATATGTGAATGCACTGTTGCACTAAATGACAGTTGACACTATTAAAAATGTATTTTTTTTGTTTGTTTGTCTTACTTTTAAGTCCCAAATCATTAGACCATGATAGATGGAATGCCTTCTGATACCAGAAGAGACACAAGAGCTTAGTGCTTTTCTAACTTCGTTGAAAATGGTATTTCGAATTCGATTCTTCGTATTGCTCGTGATAATCGGAAATCTTCAAGCTGAATGGATCGAAATAACACAAAAATCAAATAATCTAGCTATCAATAAACCAAAGTCAACCATACGAATTTTAAAAAAGTCCGAAATTGATAATTTATACAATTCGGAACAATCAACGCCAAGTCCACTCTGGATAGCATATCAAAAAGAACGATTCGGGCAAAAACAGAATTCAGACTCTCATAAATTGGTGGTCACAACGGAAAATCAAATGAAAAATAGTTTGAAAATAGTTGTTCCAGCCAATAATCGAACTACAAAGAATGAAACGATCGCAAAGAATCGAATCATAAAGACGAAAACTAGCGTGAATGTTGTCAATGATAGACGATCGGAGGAATTGATGGAAATACCGCAGACGAAACCACAAACAACGACGAGACGGGATATGAATCATGGCGGTTCAAATGATTATGAGTACGCTGAGAATGTCGAAGAACACGAACAAGCCGAGGAGGGCGAGAATACGGAACATACTGACGACAATAGCCAATCATTCATTGACACCGATGAAAATGGCAATGTTGCATTACCAAGCTGGCACGGTTTCCTCAAATATATGAAACGGATACAAGAATACTGGACGAAACATGCTGGCCTCACGATAAATCAGAAAATCAATTATTTAAAAAGGTTGCGAGACAGGCTTATGCTTAAAATTGGTAGGTGGGACGGACGGAGGACAATTTCATTTTGATGGAAAAACATTTTTTTTTGAAAAATTTTCTAGAGGAAAACTTTGATATGATTTGGCCCTCAAGAGATCATCATCGCAGACGGAACGAGCGAAGTCTTCTGGGAGAATCTAAAATATTTTTCCCACCAGAAATTCCTTTAATGACGATCAACTTCTTGACATTTGCGGTTTTCTTGATCAAACTTACGCTGGTAAAGTCGCAACTTATTAACAAAGTGTAGAAGATAAGAGAATGCAATCTGTTTTTTTTTTCCAGCTAGTCGTAAAATTATTGAAAAGCAAGTATTACAAATTGACTGGACTGAATATCACGGCGCAGCAAATGTCGGAGAATTGAAATCGTTAAAATTATTCATTAAATTGAGATTGAAATAATTTTAAAGAATTTTATCAAATCATGAATCTCTTATGATGTCGCACATTAATCACAAAATGAGTACAATTAAAAATTCTGAGAAAATACAACTAGAAAATTAACATTTACATTCATCGATTCAGAAGTAAATTAATAAAATATAAACCCAGTAGAAAAATATCTCCTGCATGTCAAAGTCATCAGTGAATTCAACGGGACATATATGTAGGTGATATTCTCACGCATGACACCTTGGGGGACAATGTCATCGTTTATCTGTATGTGTATGTATATGTTTATGTTTATGTTTATGTTTATGGTTATGGTTATGTTTAACAGGTTGGCTGATAAGTCCCCGGTCTAACAAAGAAAAACACATTTTTTTGTCAAAATTCGTTTTTATTATTCAACATAGTTCCCTTCAAGAGCGATACAACGATTATAACGACCTTCCAATTTTTTGATACCATTCTTGTAGTACTCCTTCGGTTTTGCCTCAAAATAGGCCTCAGTTTCGGCGATCACCTCTTCATTGCAGCCAAATTTTTTCCCTGCGAGCATCCTTTTGAGGTCTGAGAACAAGAAAAAGTCGCTGGGGGCCAGATCTGGAGAATACGGTGGGTGGGGAAGCAATTCGAAGCCTAATTCATGAATTTTTGCCATCGTTCTCAATGACTTGTGGCACGGTGCGTTGTCTTAGTGGAACAACACTTTTTTCTTCTTCATATGGGGCCGTTTTGCCGCGATTTCGACCTTCAAACGCTCCAATAACGACATATAATAGTCACTGTTGATGGTTTTCCCTTCTCAAGATAATCGATAAAAATTATTCCATGCGCTCAGAATCATCAACACGTTGTTGTTTTTGGTCAAATGTGAGCTCGCGCGGCACCCATTGTGCACAGAGCTTTTTCATATCCAAATATTGATGAATGATATGACCAACACGTTCCTTTGATATCTTTAAGGCCTCTGCTATCTCGATCAACTTCATTTTACGGTCATTCAAAATCATTTTGTGAATTTTTTTGATGTTTTCGTCGGTAACCACCTCTTTCGGGCGTCCACTACGTTCACCGTCCTCCGTGCTCATTTCACCACGCTTGAGTTTTGCATACCAATCAATTATTGTTGATTTTCCTGGGGCAGAGTCCGGAAACTCATTATTAAGCCAAGTTTTTGCTTCCACTGTATTTTTTCCCTTCAGAAAACAGTATTTTATCAAAACACGAAATTCCTTTTTTTTCCATTTTTTTCACAATAACAAAAGTTGCTTCACAAAAGACGCTCTATCTCACAAACTAATTGACTTACAGACGTCAAATTTTGACACGAATCATTTGAAGGTTGCCACTATATAAAAATAATATGCATTTAATACTAGCGACGCCATCTATGTGTCAGACCGGGGACTTATCAGCCCACCTGTTACGTTAATGTTTATGTTTGTGTTTGTGTTTGTGTTTGTGTTTGTGTTTATGTTTATGTTTATGTTTGTGTTTGTGTTTATGTTTATGTTTATGTTTATGTTTGTGTTTATGGTTAGGTTTATGTCTATGTTTGTGTTTGTGTTTGTGTTTGTGTTTATGTTTATATTTATGTTTATGCTTATGTTTATGTCTGTGTTTATGTTTATGTTTATGTTTATGTTTATGTTTATGTTTATGTTTGTGTTTATGTTTATGTTTATGTTTATGGTTATGTTTATGTCTATGTTTGTGTTTGTGTTTGTGTTTATGTTTATGTTTATATTTATGTTTATGCTTATGCTTATGTTTATGTCTATGTTTATGTTTGTGTTTATGTTTATGTTTATGTTTATGTTTATGTTTATGTTTATGTTTATGTTTATGTTTATGTTTATGTTTATGTTTATGTTTATGTTTATGTTTGTGTTTATGTTTGTGTATGTTTATGTTTATGTTTATGTTTATGTTTGTGTTTTTGATTATATTAATGTTTATGGTTATGTTTATGTTTATGGTTATGTTTATGTTTATGCTAATGTTTGTGTTTGTGTTTATTTACTAACAACATACATAAATCATAAATTCGATGTAAGCTCCAAAATTAATTCCATTTTCACGACGCAATGTGCACAACAACACCATGACATCGAATGTTGATTTTTGGTCTAAAAAAAAGTATTTTAATTTTAATTATTAAAATTCAGTATGTATATATGTATATGTATTCTTCCAACTATTATTAACTTTATTTTTTTAAATGTTAGCTTAAAAATTATTTTTAGCACATAATATTTGTATCAAGCAGTTTGAGTGTAAATAGTTTCTTCTGAAAAAGTTGTTCTCCCTCCTTAAGAAATTCTATCCACGAAAGGTACTCACACATATATAAAAAATAATTCGTAATGTCTAGATTTATAGGCAACCCATGGATAAAATTTGTTTCTAAGTAAAAATTCTTTAGCTAATTGATTGTTAAGCATGACCATGATGGGCACTATGATTTTTACATTCAAATCTATTTATGTAAAGAGATATGCACTAAACTTAAATAGACAAAAAAAAAAAAAAAAAGCAAATTAGAACTGTTTTATACATTTGTATAAATGCCCAAAATTAAGTTCGATTAAAAAGCTGAAAACAGTCGGATTTCATGCTCATTGAGATATACATATATAATTAGCCTTTAAATATCCTTCTCCTTGCTCCGCTATAACAATTCCTTATTTAACATGATGACAGAAATGATCACGCATCCATCTGAGTGCCTTGTCGCCGATTGCTTCGACTTTTGGCCCACTGGAAAGACTGCGGCATCGGCCTGCTTTCTTTTCGCAAGGCTTGGAGAAATTCTCCTCATGTAGGCAATTTGAATTTTTTGTGTTTCGATCCACATCCAATTGATTGAGGGACGAAGTCTGTTGCATTTCGAATTTCGATTCTGATTTTCTTCTTTGTTCTCTACGTTGTGGTCATATATCACCAGCGCTTGCCCAACGAATGTCATCTGACTCGTGCGTCAGATAACGCATTCCGACTTGGGCTTCGAGATTTCTTAGATCCCGATAGGTTTGCTTATCTTGCAGCCAATAATGTTGCAGGCTCTTATCCACAGTGTAACGCTTTCGTTGTTTCACTTGCAATAAATTATTGATGAGATCGACGGCTGAAATGGGGAGGTTTCGTGTTCAAAATTAGATTCCATTATTTTATAAAAAAAAAAAAAAACTAATCTCACCATTTGAGGAAATTTCTTTCCATGGATTTGGCGGGTACATGAAAGCTGCATTCTGTATTTGATCATTGATTTCTTCTTCTTCATTGAATGGAAATGTTCCACTCAAACTAACGTATATAATAACCCCAACGCTCCACATATCCAGTGAGCGATTATAGCCTTTATTACGAAGAACCTCGGGTGCTACGATTCAGCGAGAGAGACAGAGAGAGAGAGAGAAAAGAGAGAAAGAGAGAGAAAGAGAGAAAGAGAGAAAGAGAGAAAGAGAGAAAGAGAGAAAGAGAGAAAGAGAGAAAGAGAGAAAGAGAGAAAGAGAGAAAGAAAGAAAGAGAGAAAGAGAAAAATAGAGAGAAAGAGAGAGAGAAAGAGAAAGAGAGAAAGAAAGAAAGAAAGAGAGAAAGAGAAAAATAGAGAGAAAGAGAGAGAGAAGAGAGAGAGAGAGAGAGCGAGAGAGAGAGAAAACATAGAATTTATTTGGCTTTTAAGAATTCTTTCATTTACCCAAATACGCTGGTGTGCCGACAACAGATCGTCGAAAGGATTTCTCACCAATAATGCGCGCATAACCGAAATCACATAGTTTCACTTGAGGATATTCCGAGTCCGATGATAGCAGGACATTCTCGGGCTTAAGATCACAGTGTACAATATTTTTGCTATGCAAATGCTTCAAGGCAATCAGTATTTGTGTTATCAAGAATTTTGTAACACGTTCACTCAATCGTCCGCGCTCGTGCGACAGGATCATCTCTAACATATCACCTTTGAGTTTTTCCATTACCACAAATATCCGCTCCGGGGTCTCAAACATCCTTTCCAAATTTACAACGCCGAAATGCGAAATATTCTATTGAAAAAAACCAAACAAAAAAAAAAAATCATAAGATATCCCGTCCTTTGTGGAATATGGCTTCATACGAACGAACCTGTAAAATGGCAACCTCATTTTTCAGCTGTGCCTCCTGCTTTGTGGGGAAACGTAATTTATCGATAACTTTTATGGCAACTTCGCGTTTGGTCTTCTTATGCAAGCCACCGTAGACGACACCAAATTGCCCTGAACCGAGCACTTCGTCGGGGAATATCTGATAGAGTTGACCCATGTCTTGTACGTTTTCTTCGGATTCACAGCACTCTGTGATTGGGAAAATGGGCATTAAAGTACATACGCACATTAGGGTGGGTCGATTTGTATGGAGCGAAAAATCGGACACAAGCGTATAGCAAAAACCTAAACTAGATGAAATTCGAAGAAAATTTTGCTCTACAAACCTAGGGTCTAAATTGAATTCCTAGCTCGCGCAAATCAACCTCAAAATATTGCTTTTTGGGTTTCATGAAAAAAAAATCGACCCACCCTAACGCACATACATACATATGTTCGGTACGATTGACGAGATAGTTACTTACGCGTATTGGTAACGTGCATGTAGGCCTGTTTGATGCTCGTCTCCCAGCTCTTGGCAATATCACTGCCTATGCCACTGTCCAGTGGCGGTAATCTGACTGCTTGCTCTTCGCGCACGCCAGCCAATGGATCCTGACCGACGAAATAGCTCAAATTGGGCGTACGAATCTCAAAGCAGAAATTATTATCCGCTCGCAAATCCATATTCGATTCAATCGCTTGAATTTCACCCAATGGTATCTCCCGATGGTATTTGCTGCCCTGTTCCGAGACGAATAACGTAATCGTCTTCGATTCCAGACGCCAGAAATGCCTTTTAACCGCCATCTCCAAGCTGGTGAAATGAACCAGCCAGCCTTCCTTCAATGCCTGACCGCCACGTTTTTTCGTATGCTTAACCGATTGGACAATACGCATCAATGGAATATACGACGATGAACTGGACTGTTCCGAGTTGCCGCTAACCGATGACGATTGTCCCTCACCCGATGTTCGGGCATCGTTCGTCGAACGTTCTTCATCGTCACCGGTTATTTGACCATTCTGTGACTCGGTCGGAGAATTCTTGGCATTTTTTCTGTTGCTATTGCTGTTGCTGTTGCTGCTGTTGTTGTTGTTATTGTTTGGCATTCGGTTTGTTGTTGCATTCGGCTGATTCGATTTGGATGTTGTTGTTGAAGTCGTTGTTATGCTGTCACTGCCGTAACTACGTGCGGATTGGTAATCATTTGTCGGATTGTCATCGTAGTCACTGTCATCGAATTCTTCGCGAAAGAAATTGCTCGCGTCCTTGGTGGATGGATGATTGGTGTGCGTTGGTGTTGAGCTCTCATTGAAATCATTGCCGTGCGATTGCCGTTCGCCGGTGCAATCGTTGGCGACTTTGTCAATACATTTCTTGTGTACGTTGTACTGGCAATCGCGGCATTGGAGCCCCTGCTTGAAAATACCCTTGAGGAGTTTCTTGCAATACTGACAGACGGTCGGCAGGCCGTAGCTGTGCACCATAAAGGTGTGCGGAATTTGTATTTTGCCATGGTACGTCGGATAGCTGTGAAGGATGAGACCACCGTTTCGACTGCCCGTTGAGGTAGAACGTTGCTGCTGCTGATTGCGGTGATTTGACACATTCTGAAAAGTGGCGACGGGGGTTATTTCAAACAAAAAAAAAAAACAATTTTTTTTAGGGGGTTTTTCAAATGTCCTTTGAAATTTGTATCTTCCTAGGATCCTAGACATCTTCTCTTCATAATCTCCTTTATGATGATTTGACTTTGAGGGTAAGACAATTTTTGAGGGCGGATCAATGGCAGAGCAATGGGTATTTTAAAGCACCTACCTTATTAATCATGGAGCTTAAGCTTCTGGCTTGTGATTTTTTTTTTCATGAAAAAATCAAAATTAACGAAAAAAAAAACCAAATTATTTGAAAATTTAAAAAAAAATTATTTATTAATACATATTGAGACAATACTTATACAGCTTAGTTTTTAATACTCAAAAGCACAAATCCAGAGCTCAAACTTTATGACTAAACCACAAAAAATACCTGCACCTTGAGAACTTATTTAAAATTTATTAATTTTATGTGCCAATATTACCAAAAATATTAAAAAAATTTTTTTTTTAATAAAAATTCACCAAAAGTTTCAAATTCACCCTTCAAATAAAATGGTCAAAGGGCAGCAATTTGGAACACGAAACAACCATAACAATGGCAATTTAAAGAGTCGATTTTCGAGAATAACAATAGGGGTATTCACAAAGGCGTCGCAAATTAGTAAAGTTGGAAAATCGGAAAATTTTTTTTGCTTAAAAAGTTGTGCAAGAAAAAAAGTTTAAAAATTTTTCGCAATTTTCCGACTTTACGACGTATTTAACACGCCTTTGTGAATACCCCTAATGTAATCAGTTGTAAAATTCAGAGTCCTGGCAGTGGACCGTGTTGCCATAAATTTCTACCCACCCACTCATATACGTAGTGCTCCGAAATAGAGTGCAAGAGGACTCCTAACGGAGCTCTTCAAAGTAGTGCTTTTGCCTAGGCCTCAAAAAAAAAACACCCAGAAGCATTTAACGAGAATAAACGAGTCACTTTTCAATAAATCATATCTGAAACAAAGCCCAAACAGACTCTTATGGAACGTTCTAGCAGTCATGAAAGATAAACTTTTGTATCCCAAAAAGTAAACTTGTTCCATATGCTTTCTTCCTCCGAAAAAAAACTCTCATTTAGAGCACCAATCGGAGTGCTTTAGAAGCATTTGCGTTCCGGAAATGGAGTCCTTAGGAGCTCTGTGCGGACTCTTTTGGTTGGCTGGGTATGCTTGATTGGGTGGTTAGTGTGGTTGCTGCCAAGGGTGATAAACTTGGGCCTCACAGGGGCCCGTTGTGACGTTGGGAGTTGAACCCAGTGCCCCTCTCTCGCTTTGTAAGTTGGCATCTCTACCAACTGCGCCACGGAGGCCGAACATTAAATGCTTTTAACAGAAAAGTATCGACTGAAGAACGCAGAAAATTATATTTCTGTCATAGATGACATATAGGTGACAGTATCATGCATGATTATTTTTAAACCTACTTAAATTTGAAAAAAAAAATCGTAATTTTATTTTTAAAATTCCTTACAATATGTTTGGTAATGTTGGCTCTAAATCACGTAACATAAATCTAGGTAAATAAAGGAAAATAATGTTTGATATCCCATGCCATCCCCTGTTTAAGGTACTACATATGGTATGGAAATTCAAAAATATTTTATTTATTTTGGAATGATTCCTATTCAATTCAATTCTCCGGGAGAGGAAGTAAAATTAAAAAATTAAAAAATAAATGAAAAAAAAAACCGGTATAGCATTTTAGGCCCATTAGCAGGTTATACTCTTGAAATTAGTTTTTCTAATATGGGGTCAACTTCTTAAGGTTTGATTTTGGTCTTTTCCCTAATAAGGCTACGATTTCCCCCTTCATCACCCATGTAACAGCATTTAAATTAACTAATGTCTTCATTTTCGCTTTGAAGGACAAAATCGCTGCAAAATTTATGATTTCCAACTCAAGTGAAATGTTAAATGACAGAAGAAAATTGCAAAAATCCCAAGAGGAAGGATCCTCTACCAATCTCTTTTGATTTTACTTAATTCAACATCATTTTTATCAACATTGATTTTAGATAAATTTTCCTCAAATAATTTTCTTCGAAATTTCCACTTTTTTCTTCCCTTTAATTATCCTTTTTCGTTCGGCCTAAATACCTCTTCCCCCGTTATCCTTTTAACTGAATCCCATTCATTTAATTATATCATTCATTAGTTCGGACATCCTTTTTACCAGTGAACTCCCCGAGTCATTTTTGCCATGCTCATCATTATTCGAAGCCATTGATTGTGTCGATCCTCCCGATGGACTCTCGGCGGCTAACTTGCTTCACTCCGATGAACATCGGATTAGGAACATTTGCGGTTCCGTAGTCCTTAGAATTCTTGCGAAGAATTCTTCTTGGTGGTGGATGATTGGGTGGTTGGTGTTGACTCCAGTGAAACTTGTCCGGGTGCCGTTGCGTGAACGTTGGGATTTGAACATATGCTCTCTTGCGCTTAGAATGCGCATGGACCCTCTGAAAAACCCTTAGATTTCTTCAATACTTGGACAGCACGCCATCGGAGTGCTCTTACGTACCATAAAGTTGCGGAATTTGTTTTTCAGGTACTCGGATAGTGGAAGATGGACACGTTTCGACTCCGTTGATGGAGAACGTTGCTTTGCTTGATTGCGGTATTTGACTCTTTGAAATGTGTCACTGGTTGCTCGGGTTATTGTAACACATAAAAAAAACAATGTTGTTTTGGGTGGATTATTTGAAAGATCTTTGAATTGTTCTCCAAGTGTTTAGTCGATCATTTTCCTAATTTCTTTGGGCCGTAACACTTTTAGCGTGCGCGATATGTGCAATTTCGAGCATGATGGATCGTTAGTAACACTCATTGAATTGAAGATCATCGTACTCTGCTTGTGATGTTTTGTCAGTTGTGAAACTCAAATAAAAACAAACTAATGAAAATCACACGTGCGATGTTCGCCGAGACAATCTTGCAACTTCATACAGCATTAGTTATTTATACTAAAGAGAATCGCAGAGCTCAAACTTATATTCTCATATGAAAGGTGACAGTACTGCACCTTGAATTAGTTTAGAATTATTAATTTTTGCATGCCATATTAAATAGAATCGTTTGAATCTTGTATTGTCTCTAAAATGGATCCTTACAAATTCTTGGAATAATGGCATCAAAGGGCAGTCAATTTGAAACAGGAAAAACAAACAAGGCAATTAATATGGGGTCGTTTTCAATGCCATATTGAATGGGTCATCTCACTTAGCGTCAAACGTTATTTGTCGAATAATCGAATATATTTTACTTTGATAAAAATTGGCGGAAAGAAAATTTAAAATCTTGATCGCTATTTAACGTTGTTATGTTTGTGCATAACAAATAAAGTTCGAAAATAATTCATTATTTGACATATAAGTTTTCTAATCAACAGTATATGAGCTCTCATAGTTATTTGAAAAAAAGGGCCTCAGAGGCTCTATTCCTAGGACTCAAAAAAAAAAACGCATTGAGTTAAACAGTCATTTAATTGAATAATTTCTGATAGAAAACCCAAAAATTTATGAGATTTTTTGATAAAAAATTTTGGATTCAAAAGAAATATTTCAATATTCACCTCTTCTCTGGTAAAATTGTCATTTGTGTAGAACAACCATAAAATGCAATTTAAGACATTTTCGAAATAAATTAATAGGGTCGCAAATTAGAGATTTGGAAATCGGAACAATTTTTTGTACTTGATGCTGATTTCGCATTATTGTTTACATCGAAAACGTTGTGAATCCACCCTTTACAGTTGAATTCGACCCAGTAGCCTTTGCTAATTTTACATTGGTGCTCCAATGCGCAGGACCGAACATTAAATGTTTTTACAGAAATTTCAAATACGCGCATTAATATTATCTGACAAAGCAAAATTACTGACGTATCATGCATGAATTTAAAACTTTTTCGACAAAAATAAATTCGTCAATATTTATTTTCAAAAATCTCTTTACAATATGCTTTGAATTTGGCCAAGATCAGAACATAAATGCATATTTGAAGTTCGACAATAGAGTTCTGATATGGATGTATCCCCTGCTTAAGGTACAAATATGGCTCATGGAATTCAATAAATATTACCCATTACTTCTATTTTGTGTGATTCCTATTCAATTCAATTCCCAGGAGAGGAAGTAAAATTAAAATAATAAAAAAATAAATGAAAAAAAAAACTCGGTATAGCATGTTTAGGCCAATTAGCAGATATACTTTTGAAATTAAAGTTTTTTAATAGGGTGTCAACTTCTTAAAATTTGACATTTTGGTATTTCTTCCAATTCTAATAAGGACTACATTTCGCCCCTTTCATGCACCCTTGTAAGCTGCCTTAAACCTTAACTTGTCTTATTTTCGTTTGAAAGCTAAAATCGTGCAAAATTTAATTGATTTACCAACTCAAGTGAAATGTTAAATGACAGTAGTAAAATTGCAAAATATCCACAAGAGAAGGATCCTCTACCAATTCTTTTGATTTTAGCTTAATTCAACATCATTTTTACAACATTGATTTTAGAAAATATTCAAATAATTTTTTCGAAATTTCCTACTTTTTTTTTCCCTTTAATTACCTTTTTATCGTTCGTTGCCTAAATAGCTCTTCACCCGTTATCCTTTTGACTGAATCCCGTTCCATTTTAATAATCATTCATTAGTTGGACATCCTTAGTTACCATGAAACTCTTTCGAGTCATTTTTGCTATTAAGCTACATCATAATAAATCGAAGCCATTGATTTGCTCGATCTCCGATGGACTCCTCGGCCATGTAGACTGTTGAAAAAACTTCCATTGTAGGGTGTGATCATTCGAAGATTGCAAAAATAATATCGGGATTATAACAACGATCGCTTGTATAGTTTTGATCCACAAGCATGTTGAAAAAATACAAAAGAGAAAACGAAAACATCAGATGAAAGAAAATGAAAATCAACATGAAAACAAATATGAAAAGGATAGTGGAATATCCATCTTTTGCGTACAACTTCATTAACGAAATTAGTGGACGACCAAAAAAGTTTTAACTAATGGATACAAAATTTAAGAACGTTTGATATTGATCTTCCCATTGAAAGTCATTTCATACCATTTCACATTTTAGTCCTTGAGTCAGCCGAACAGCATCTCGCCGCAAAAATCACAGAAGTTGGCCCTTTAGTCGAATGAACATTGAGCTGAGATTGGCTTCAAAATGAGGATCTCCGAGGTTGGGGTACAATATGGCTGGACAGACATTAAACGAGGCGAAGTAGCAAATAGAAACAAAAAGGAGAAATAAAAACAAAACAGGACCAAAAATCCGGTTATCTATTGAAATGGAATAAGATTCATTTTGTTTATTTTCTTTTTTTTGAATGGTCATACTTACACTTGCCGTCAGAACGATTATCCACTAGAGTCTCATCGACGACCTCCGAGGCTGAATTTATAATGTGCAATATATTCGGACTGTTGTAATATGGCGGAAGAGAATAACGCGAAGATCGTTAGACCGCTATCGGTGTGATCTGTAATGATGTGAACAAATAATTTAGAAATTCGAATACATTCAAAATTACATTTTATCATCCCAATTGGTGGGTTTTCGTCAAGTGTTAAGTTTGATACCTGGGGGCAGCCATTAATTTACAATATTATTCGTAAAAATATATGTTTCTAGAAATCATTTGAGATCTCATTGCACTGAAGCGAACTTTACCATGATAATGTTTAAAAAAAATGCGACATTGTTAATCACAGTCCTTTTGATTTTCGAAGCAGAACATGAAAATTTCAAAAGAAAAATGTTTGAGTCAACAACTATTTTATGGATTGACTTTAAAAGGAAATATGTTTAATTACATTTCTTTTCGTTCGGTATAATTCTCATTTGTGTTTCATAAAATAGGACATCATAAGATATTTGAATAATCTTAGAACTATTTAAGATGGGTATCACTATAAAATGATATTGACATCGACAACTCTTTTAAGTAATGACGATTAACCGATAATCTGTGAAAACATCGATTATGAAAATCGATTGAGCCAACTTATCGGGTTAGAATAGTGAATCAGATTTTTTTTCCATATTGGTTTTTTCACTAATATGTGACATGGGAAAAATGGTAATTTTATATCGAATTTATGCACTAATTTAAGGTATCATTTACTACTCTATGAGAATGAAAATTGTATGTTTTCCTTTCGTAACATGCATGAACTCTTTTTGCTGTACTCTAGTCGGTGTATCTAAGTGTTGAAAGAAAATTTGGAATTTTTTTATTTAGTCATGAATAGACTGCATTTCTAAGGTATATTTATATTATTTGAATATTTTCTGATACTTAACTTTAGTTAAATATTAAAATATATCGTTTTAAATCCTGTTCAATTTTGAGATCGGTACGAATCCCTATAGTATTTCAAAAAACATTTGGTTTTTTCGTGGGTTTTTAGTTTTTGAAAAATGGACAAAAGTGTTTAATTATCATATATAGTTTTTTATGATAAATCTGGATCACTGCTTAGTTAAGATACAAAATATTGTTTAGACATGTTAATTTTGATAAGGACATGCGAAGAAATATTCAAAAGTTGTTTTTGCTCTTTCGGTAAAAGGTAAGACTTCTTTTTCTTTCCATGTAAAAACGAGTGTTGAAAAAAGTTTTCCAATATAATCCGGTTTTGTTATCGTATGGAAAGTTGTTAAGAAGATAACATCAATATCGTTATAAAAACATCGATTATACGATTAATCAATCAAAGGTCACATCGATTTAAAAAACATCGATTTTTGCAACAAAACATCGATTTTTTCGATTAATCGACTAATCGATACCCATCCCTACTTTTTAAGCATTGCGAAAGCAGTCACGACAACGGAGTGACAAAATCGGATTAAGTCCATCCGATGGCTATTTTTGGGGTTTTGTTCAGTAGAGGGCTCTGTGGCCATTTGCTTTGAACGTTAATTAAATTTGTTTTGACATTTCTTTTTAATGGGTTTATTTAAGAACATTTTTTATTTTAATTTTAAAAATTATCTTGTCATTTCAATATGTCCGTGGTTAGTTCAACAATATAAATTTAAATCCATTTTTGAAAATTATCATTTCAATTCAACCTGAAATATGGTTGATTCAAAAAGGAAAATCTTAATTTTTTTCAACAAGAAAAATTGTTAAAATTAAAAATATTCCTTGTTGAAGCCGTTTTGTATGTTTTTCCTTTTGATTTAACCAGTTTTCTGGTTGATTTTTTTCTCTGTGTGTCATTCTGAGTAAATTGAAGCGTGCGAATTAGACCGAAATAATTGAGTTACATGCATGAGTCACAATATTGATGAGAATATTCCTAGAAACGGCTTCATTCGGAAATTTTATATCTACGGTAACAGAAAATATTTAAATTCAGCACATAATATATGCATTTTAAATACAATACAGTGTACTCTCTCTTAAGCGGACACTTACGGGACCGAAAAATATATCCGCTTGAGAGGAGCTTATTTTTAATAAAATTTTTATCTTAAAATTGACCAGACTCCAAAGTATGTTCTTCGAGGTCGAAATGGCTCAAATTCGACCATTTTTAGGTTTTCAAAGTAGATCCGACTTTTAAGAATTTCTTTGGAACAAAATAAGTGAAAGAGTCCCAGTAAAATGCCCACAAAAGTGACTTAACTAAGATTTCCAAACTTGGTAAATTTTTTGAGGCTTCTGGACCAAATTTATCTTAAGTTCATCTATTAAGTCCGTTCGATTTTAAAGGGCTGTACGCTTTTAAAGTAAATACGAAGGAAGAAACAAGTCTCTAATTTTTGAAGAAAGAGCATTAGAGTTGAGTTTTCGATTAAAAGTCGAAGCAAATATAATAGAAGATATATCATTTTAATCATAATAATTGCATTTGCGAATTTGGGTCCATCCGGCCTATGACAATTCCAATTTAGACGTCAGAATTGCATTTTTGGGAGATAAAATTCTGCAGCCTTTTTTTTGAATCTTTTAACTCCACAACAACACGAACATGAAGAGGAAAACAAATAAAAATTGCTCTGAAAATAGTTTACTGAAACCAGCCAGCTTTGCTACGGAAAAATGGATATCGCACTTAAAAAAGATAAAACTTTGAAAGCAATTTTCCCAAGAGAAAAATTGGAAATAACAGAAAGAGGATATTAATCCTTCTTATCCTCATCACTGAAAGAAGTATCAAAGAGCTTTTTCGTTCCAAAAAAACAAATGCTATTGGGAATGCTTTGATATAAAATTTTATGATGATTCTGGTGGATTCTGGCCAATGTCACTTAACGAAACTCCCAAGCACCCCAGTGTGTAATTTTATTCATTAAAAGTGATTTATCTCATGCAAGGACGAAACATTTAGCACACATTTTAATGCCATTACATTATGAATTAAGTATGATAAATAAGTGCAATGAATAAAAAGTCCTCAATTTTATTACTGTTGTGATTTTAAAGGTAACAAACATTTACATAAATTTTCGAGATATGACATTATTGAAGTAAATGAGCGATATGAATCGTTAATATAACGGGACTTACACAGTAAGTCCTGTTCCATACTAGGCGACAGTCGCCGGAGACATATTTTGTTTTGATGAAAAGAGGGCCAAGATAGGGCCGGGAAGAGTGAGGGGTGCTGTTCTCTCTCTTCTCCGACCGTCCCCCCCCATCAAAACAAAATGTGTCTCCGGCGACTGTCGCCTAGTATGGAACAGGACTAAGACATTTCGATGGTGAAAGATTTTTTTTGTATCCTAGAGACGCATGGGAGGGTGATATGGGAGCACGTTTTTCCACCTTCCCAGTGCATCTATTGTCATCAAAAAAATGTTTTTCTATCAAAATGTCTTACAGTGTATATGTATCGGGTGTTGTAATATCAGGCTCGCGCCCTTACTTATTTTTTTAAATATTAAATTTCCTTACTCTCAGAGAATGGCTTTGAAAACAATTGTACACTACACAGAGACCCCTGCCTTCTTTCGGCCCTTAATGAAAAAGTCCAAAAGTAGCTTTGCTACTATGGTCGAAAAGTATAAAAATTCATTGATTCTTAAGGGCCAAATCTCCAAACTCTTAAAGGAACTCTAAGCAGTTGATATTTTCTATGAACTTATTCATAAAGGCCGAAAATCATCTTATAATATGTTCAGCTTTTTTAATGCAAATAGTGACAATCTATGAGGTGATTCTCACTATATTTGTATGCTCAAGACGTTTCTTATAATCGAAAATTATCATGATAAACAATTATACCAGTTTTCTGAAAATTACACATTGAGCGCTTAGTTTAAAGTCCATTTAATGTTTACTTCGAACTCGGCATTTGCTGTCAAAATTCTTTCATGAAAGATCGAAATTCATATTTCTAACAGAAAAATTCTGTGTTACGTGTTTGTATTTTTACTAGCACAAACGGTGTGTTCGAAACAGAAACTACCTCTTGACGAATCGAGCTGATAACAAAAATTTCTAGCATCAGCCTCGCATTTCTTATGCATTCATATCATCAGAAGTTAAATTTCATTCTGACCAGTGAGTCTGGACAAAGAGGAGCCCTTTAAACAAAAATTCCAAAAGTCCATTAACAGAAAGAGGACCGTCATAGTAATAAAGATTTGAGTTTCATTTATGATCCCGCAACCCTCCTTTTGCATAAACTCATCGGCTTCTACCTACAAAATCCATTCTTATTAAATACTGTTGAGCTGTTTGTGTTCGCACACAAGTATGACCGTCTTGGGAGTTCTCCTGCATTAGGAGCCTAAACGTTTTTATCGACATTGATCGATGATAAACAATAATAACAGTTTTCGATCAATTCGCGATGAGCGCGCGCTTCCAAAGTTTAAGCATAAAAAGTGAATACTTAACTCGCCTGTTCTTTTTTCATCAAATCAAACTAATTTAAGTGTATTGTGTTCGCGTGTGTCGCAGGAGATCAATATACATCTCGTCGCGCAATCGACATACATATATACCTTTCTCTCTATCGCTCAGCCTCGGCGGAATTTAACATGCAATTCCATCATCGCACATCCACGGATTCAAATTTAAGCTTCAGACCCAGTTGCGTCTGGCACAACAGGTACGCTCCTTACATCTCTAAATTAACAGGGGCTATCTCCAGCGCTCTCAAGGCTGATACAACAAGGCAGTGACAGTTTTGATTAGATACACTTTTATATGAAACAAATTACAATACGTATTGAAGTTGTTTCATATCAAAGAGTGTTCTCTAAAATTTCGAAAACTGCCAGGCCTTGCCTTATTTAAATCACTTGAAATGCAAGAATGAAAAACTTCATAAAAAATCGAATATTTCTGATCATTTCTGAAGCGTTTTTCATTTCTGAAGAACTGGACCCAGCCCCTAAGAAGCTTTAATAGGATTCTTCTAAAGCCAAATTCATTAGAGAATTACGACTTCTATTCTTGGCTCAAAAAAATTATTTTTAGCAATGAAAATACTTGGACTTGTTACTTATTTTTACCCAGACTAGTTATTTTTGTCACTAATTAATGCTTAACGATATTCATCAAATATCTCGAAAAGATTTTCAATTAAATCTCCCGAGCTAAGCTTTCTAAAGAGCCTTATTTGACAATCTCAATCTTATGGGGTCGTACCTATTTAAGAGCTTAATCTGAAACGAGGCGAAGAATGAATTAGAAGAATGCAAAAAAAAAAATATTAAATTTATGGCATCAAATACCTTGAGGAAAAATAAAAGAAACCAACGCATAATATGGTCCTAACATTATGAAATTGAATATCTAATTAAGTCGGAGCAATTAATTAAAACGCGACGCCAACGCTCGATAAACGGCACATAGAATTCTTATTGAGATACATACGGATAATGTATGGCCTACATAAAAGATTCTATTACCGTTAATAAGGATAATTTTATTGCTTCACGAAGAATTCCTTATGGATTTCAATTCTCAAGGATATATGAAAAAATAAAGTTTGTCTGCTTTTTTTGTTTGTTTGTTTTTTTGCTGTTAATTAAAATCAATTTGGGAGAATTGATTGATTGCTCAGACAAAGAAAGATAAAAAAGGAAATAAGGACGAGTAAAACTTTTAATTTCGCACTCACCTTCGTGTTAATGAACTCGCATGCCAAGTCCTTAAGTGTTTTGAGTGTCAGAACATCGCTGGCACTGACACTGCATCACGTGTGCTGCCAAATTGAAAGAGAAATGTGACTTCTGGTCCCTCCATTCCGAGAATCCCGATTTGAAATTGCAGCAAAATGTCGACAAATTACGCCAATCACTGTCCTTTCACCTCACCTCACCGCACCGCACCCCAGCGCACCTTCAGCTAAGTTCAGTTCAGTTCAGCTCGACCTCTGCTCTTCGCTTGCTCGATGCTATTTGTTATCCTCTGCTCGTTGTCGTCTGGGTTGATGTTATTTTATTCGGAAATGCCAAGGACACAATAAATCTTTTGCTTTTGATGTTCGCAGCGAAACTTTATCGGATACGCTCTCGTCCTCCTCCACCTCGTCGTCTGTGGGGCGTTTCAAATTTTGTTCGTTAATGTGGATTGTGTGTGAAGTCCAAAATCTTCGATGTTGCTGCAACCTTTTCGGAAATTCGAATTCCTGCCGCCAATGTTAGGGTCGGATCTGCTATGCTTTTTGCGTCTCATTAAGGATTCCGTTTTATGAACATTCGAATCGGGAATTGCATTTATGGCTCTAGAGTAGTCCGGTAATTGAAGTTTTCTCTGAAAATTGAAAACCGATTGAATTTTGTGTTGATGAGATTATTTTCGTTTCGTTTTCGTTGCAAGGGGCTTGGAGTTCGACTCATTTTGCGAATCGATGAATTTTTCATTTCAATTAGTTCATTCATTATGTTCGCAGTCAAGAAAGCACTTAAGAACGGATTTAATTTCGCGCGAAATTCACAAGAAAGACCGTGGAGTACCTTCAAACGCACTCAGTGCAAGAACTGCCAATTAAATTATGTGCCTTCAAATGACTTTTATGCTCAGCTACAGTAGGTATTCTTAGTGGAGTGAGAGTCTTGTAAAAGCTTAAATTAATCTTGAAAAGTTTAGACAAAATTATTCTTAATTAAGATCGATTAAGGCATGCCTGTCAATTCGACCATTTGTGTTTGGATGATTGTAATTATGTACCTACATACATAGCTATGTTGTGCTCTAATGGGCGTGGCCAGCCACAAATTAAACTGAGTGCGCTTGGAGAAAAATTCTTTAAGCTGGAGAGGCACTTAAATTTTTGCTAAGATCATATATTAAATAGATCTAGGGTCAAGAAATTATCTACAAACATTTAGATATTTAGACGTTAGCTAGACCTTTTCTAACTTGAAAAAAAATCATATTGAAGCTTAAACAATCGATTGAATCTAACTTTATGTGAGTTGAACAAAATTTTTACTCCATAAAGTATGCTTTAAATTTATAAATGAACAAAGTCCGAGCCCTGATAATGATTAATCGTTGTTTCCCTTTTCGAAGGGGAAAATTTTAAAAATTTTGAGCCTTTACCATCAATCTAATTATGGATTTAAGAATGTCCTAACAATTCTCCGAGTATTGATCAAAATGTACTTAAATGGACATATGTATATATACATATAGGCAGGGCTCGATTTTGTTGATTTTATAATTTAAGCATACTTTATGGAGTAAAAGATTTGTTCAACTCAGAAAAAGTTAAAATTCAAATCGATTTTTAACTTCAATATGATTTTTTTTAAAGTTAAAAAAGCGGTTTGAAGTTCAATTTCACTAAACTCATTCGAAAAATGTTGATAAAAAAATTTTTGCCCCAAAAACTATGCTTTAAATACATAAAAGCCAACAAAACCCGAGTCCTGCTTAAAGTTTCACGTAGAAGTTTGAGCAAACAATGAAATTTGAGCAACTGGAAATTTTCTAAATATTATATTTACGTGCATAGTTTTGGGTGCTGACAGCCGGTTAAGACCGACTCTAGTTTTCTTTCTTGCCAAAGGTACATATTATAAATTTCAAGGATTTTTAAAAATTACTAGGTAATAATAAAAATTGTGTCAACATACATATTTCATCATCGAAATGACATAAGGGCTGAATTTGAACGGGGAATTTGCTATAAAAAATAAGTAGGTAATTGAAATAACTTCCCAAGGTAGGCTAATGGCTTAAGTTGTAAATACCGCGAATAAGACCAATTCTTGGTAAAAAATACAAACAGCTCTTCATCGTATAATTTTCATTTATTATTTTCAATGACCTTTTTATGTTTTTTTATGATTGGGATTGTAACGGTCAGTGAAGCAATTTCAATAAAGCAGCTATTCTGAACACCACGGCGGGGGCCCTTTTTTCTTGTCATTTTTCCACCCACTGACAGAGACATGAAAATTGATAGACCGATTGGGATTTTCTGTTTTGTTATTGTGTACTGTGAAGATACGCTTCACCTAACTAAGGTAAGGACTTATTGAAGTCAAGAAAAGAAAAAAAATTTCTTTGAATGTGAGAAAAGATTGCTTTAATCAATTTAGACCCTTGAATGTTTCGGTCAGGAACAGAATTTCTTTCCTTTTAATGCCCAAAGGTTTTATTAAGTCAATTATTTTAAAATGTGAAAACATCTGAAGAGATAATTTTCAATTTCCTCATCCAAGGTATAACATAATTATACAGTCAAGCTTCAACAACATGAATTGAACTGATAGTATCTAAAAGAGTGAGAGAGAGAGAGAGAGAGAGAGAGAGAGAGAGAGAGAGAGAAGAGAGAGAGAGAGAGAGAGAAGAGAGAAGAGAGAGAGATGAGTGAGAGAGATGAGAGATGAGAGAGAGTGAAGAGAGGACTGAGAGAGACTGAGAGAGACGAGAGAGACTGAGAGGAGAGTGAGACGAGAGAGGAGAGAGAGAGATGAAGAGAGAGATGGAGAGAGAGTGAGAGAGAGTGAGAGATGAGAGAGAGATGAGAGAGAGTGAGAGAGAGGAGAGAGAGAGTGAGATAGAGTGAGAGAGAGTAAGAGAGTGAGAAGAGTGAGAGAGAGTGAGAGAGAGTGAGAGAGAGTAAGAGAGTAGAGAGAGTGAGAGAGAGTGAGAGAGAGTGAGAGAGAGTGAGAGAGAGTTAAGAGAGTGAGAGAGAGAGAGATGAGATGAGAGAGAGTGAGAGAGTGAGAGAGTGCGAGAGAGTGAAGAGAGAGAGAAGAATGAGAGAGAGTGAGAGAGAGGAGAGAGATGAGAGAGGAAGACTGAGAGAGTCAAGAGAGATGAGAGATAGAGAGACTCGAGAGAGAGAGAGAATAGAGAGAGAAGAGAGAGAGTAAGAGAGAGTAGAAATGAGGTAGAGAAGGAGTAGAGGATGAGAAGATGAGAGAGATGTAAATGAAAAGATAGAAATTTCGCATTAGAAGTTCATTAACGCTTAGTAACTTGCTGAAAGCCAACCAGTTTTGGATCAAATGACACTGAGTTATGAGAAGTTTCACTGTATTAGAGTGACACAACGAATCAAAACAATGCTAGAGAGATTGAAAGACGGTGCCTATTCAACAAAAATTGATTCAGACACTTCGTAGAAAAGTGAGAAGAAAGCCTTACTAAAAGAAAAGAGAAGAAACACTTTGAAATGTCTGAGAGCGTAGAAAAGGGTTATTTAAGGGTGCGATATCCCTTCGCTGAAAAGTGCAAGCTTGAAAAAATCATTTATCGTATATGAGACTCATCTAAGAATTAACGCTCAACCTTCAAAAAAAAAATGATGAACAACGCAGCCAAAAGTGAAAGATTATAGAAAGTTCTGAAATCTCGAACGCAAGATGAAACGAATGCAAACATCGAGAAATGATTTAGCTTGTAGAAATGAATTTTTGCGTCTATAAAAAGAAAATTTAGTCCACAAAATTAATTGAAGCACCGTATAAAGAGCAGGCTCGAAATTTGTTAGACCAACGTATCAAATTTCTGAGCGTCGAGAGCAGAAAATTCTGAAGAATTGCTATTGCCTTGTATTACACCATTCAGGAGTTATTCTTAACCTTATTTTTATCGTAATATGAGCATCGGAAGAGGATAAAGCACAATATCTGTTCCATAGAATAAATAATGGTAATCAGCAACAGGTACGTAGAAAAGGCGTAAAATGATAAGTTTCTACAATAAATTGAAACGAGAATGATTCACAACATGAAAATGATCGAGCTATTCCAGGAAAGAATGCATTTAATGCTCTGCGTGAGACACAAGCATCCAATGAATGCTGAATGATGCTTAAAAATTCACATTTATCGTCGAAAGGCATCGATTAATGGTTAGGATGTCCGTTCGAAGTGACTTTGTCAATAGGGATGAAAATTTTGATTATGTACTGCAGTTTCAGTTTAAAATTTGATTAGCCGAATCTGTTTCGAGAAAGTGCTCTGCTGATTGAAATCCGAAACACATAACACGATGTTGGACGTACAATATTGAACACTCGAAAGAGTGATTGAATGCATTTGAGTTCAGATGAACATTTCTTCAAGGTACGTTACGAACTTTTTAAGTGGATATAATGACAGCAATTGTCGAGTCAAAATATAATGAATTGATTGATGCTTCGGTACAAGCATGAAGCTCTGTGGTTCACTTTCGAGGAATTTGCGGCAAGATTGACTCTAATTGATGTTGACGTTGAGTTTCAGTGATCGATAAGCAGTATAAATCGGATTGCCGAATGAAGGCACTTAGCTTTAAAGTCTGATAATCTTAAATTTTGATTACCTTCCGAGGTTTTAAGGTTAAGGCTCGCTTTTGAGTTTGGTGAATCGGGAATGCACTAAATTGAACTTAGGCAGGTAGATGTCTAAAATATAAAAACAGTCGGCTCTCGATAATTCAAACCTGCGATAATTCGAACCTCTCTATAATTCAAAGTGAACACGAGTTCTCTACTAAATTTCTTTATACATTCGACTCTCGTTAATTCAAAAACTCGATAATTCGCTATATTTTGAGAATAACCCGAGTTTCGATTTAACGAGAGTCGACTGTACACCAATTAAACTTTAATCGGAGCTATAAGACTCTTCTGATTGGTATAATAGGAGACAAGATATATACATAAATAGGTATAGATGCCGTCTAACGAAGCGAGAGTCTCTGGGCTCAGCTCCCAGCGAAGGTTGTGGATGTTTGTGTCATTTGTTCTGTTTCTGTTTTTCTCTGTTTTCCCATTATTCGTGGTATCACAACGGACCCATGTGAGCCCTAAGTGTGTGACCCTTAATGGTGCAAGCCACACTAACCTAACCTAACCTAACCTAACCTAACCTACCTAACCTTACCTAACCTAAACAGATTTACAATTTCTGAATCATAGCTGGCCTTTTAAGAAGAATGAAGGGTAATAATTATAAATGTGGCAACAGAAAATATTTAAATTCAGCATCTAAAAGTATGCATTTAAATATTTAGAATATTTCCGATAAAGACAAATGTGTTCATTCTTGTAGCTTTTCCGATTCAATCACATCCTGAGGATGGGGTTTGAAAGATGTGGGGATATCTTTAAAGCCTTGGTTTGGCTCTGTTCATAAAAGCTTCAAATAATATTACATAATTGGTTTTTATATATTTTAAAGCATACTTTTAGGTGCCGAATTTAAATGTTTTCTGTTTCCCTAATTATGAATATGGCAATGGAATATATTTGACTTCAGCACCTAATTGCATGCTATAAATTAAAAAGAATTTTATTACTCAGAAGTATGTTTATTCTTGTAGGTAAGTCGATTTATGCACATATTGAACAGAGCTTTTTGGAATTATGTGGATCTCTTCAAATGCGTAGTCATTTTTCATTGGAAAAGACTTATAATTCAATTAAATGGTTTTCAAATATCTTAATGCCTACCTTAAGGTGTTCTATTTAGAGATTTTCTTAAAATAAAACCATTTTTTTTATGGAAAAGTAAAAGGGAAGAATCAAGCGTATATTGTGTTCCTTTTCATTGAAAAGTGTTCGTCATATTCATTTATATTTGAAAATGTTTTTCACACAAAACAACAATTACACCTTCCCTATGGGTTGAATCTAGAATCTGAAGCCCTTCCACGAAGTCTCAATTTCCTTTAAAGATGATCACAGCAAAACTTCACAGCTCCAATTGTCTGTCTTCCGTAAGCGGAAAGAAGAAACTTGTTCCGAAAAATCGATGAGAACTGAACTGTGAACTCGCTTTGCTCAGTTATTATTACGGTTAAGTCTTTCCGGTATTGAAACGCTACGCACGCTCATATTTAATGAATCAGAAGCTTACTCAATCAAACTACCTTACTGTAATCTCTTATAAAAGTTCTCGAAAAAAGAAAAATAATAATTAAGCTCCATAAAATCAATCTTCAATTTAATGCCTAACTTTTTCTTTACCAAGTTTAGAAGCACTTTTAGCACGCACACACATGTTAACGAGGCTCCAACCATAAATTCTTTTCGATATTATTTCTCTCTTGTTTTGTCGCACTATCTCTCACAGTCTTGATCAATCTCTTAAGTTCTTCGTTTTCTTTCAAACTTGATGGCTTAGCAGGCAAAGTTATAAGCTGAGTGAATAATTTAATTATTGTTTTTTATTTATTTTTTCAATTTAATTACTTTTGCTGCTGGTCAACCACGACTGCCAATGAAATAATTTATTTTGTTTTATTTTATTTCGTTTAATTTGTATTTCCTCTCCTCGTTTCTCCTATTTGCACTCACAAATTCATAACAATATTCAATTTAACACAATTCAATTCACTCGGGATGACGAAACGAAATTCGATTATTTCTTAATAAATAATGGAATATTTATTTACTTTGCATTACGTTGCGGGTATTTATTTTATGACAAAAAAAAAAAGGACATGACAACTTAAAGCTTCCTGAAGCACTCACGTCACGTTCATGTCCGTGTCCATTGACGCCCAAAGAGTGTGATGACTAACCTTTTAGTCAAATTGACTGTTATGTTTAACCATAAAAAACAAAAAAAAAACACAAAATTCGAGAGACCGAGACCGAAACCGAGGCCGAGACCATAAGAAAATATGACTTGTCTTTTCTCGTCAAATGATTATTTGTGTATGACGGTATCGCTTTGAGCTGGATCTTTGGGAAGTAGGCAAAACCATTTTGTCGTTCTCAATTGATCAGCTACTCAGTAAGTTAGGCGGCAGTAAGACAGTTATTCACTCAAGTCAACTCAGGTCCAACAAACAAACACCTAAGAAACTAGCTTTCTGACTAAGGGAATAGAAAGACGCATTCAATTGAGTAGAAATCACGGCTTTGGACTTAAGTAAAACCAGTTTTTGCCACAAAACTAACCTCATCATAATCAATCATGATTACCAATATCATCATTATCATCGAGTGCGAGTGTGCGTGTGTGTGTGTGATTTGTATGAGAGAGAGAGAGAGGACAGAGAGTAAGAATGAGAGAAGATGAGAAGAGAGTAGAGAGAGAGAAAAATGAGGGAGCGAGCGCGCTGAGAAGTTTATTTGAGCCAGCTCGTGCTGGCATGCAGAAAAGTTGTTCAAGAAGCATTACAGCCGGTTTCACAATTTTCATTATAACGTTGAATGCTCTTCATAATCGTCTCGTCGGTTAGTGATAATTCCGATGACGGTGCTGTAATGGCTCTTCAGTTGCATATAATTCAACGGCGATATTATTATGATATTCCTCATTCAAGAGAATGTTTGTGGCATTGAAATGATGGTTCAGTTATTTATGACATAAATTCAAATTAACCCTTTCATTACCAGAAACAAATGCCTTTAGATATTGATATTGAAATTTTTGGGACCAAATATCTTATTACATAATTTTTTGTTTTTTTAAATAGTACTAAAAATATAGTTGTACTAAATATTTGTACTACATTATAGCGAAAATCATATGAAATTTGTTACAGCGTCCATAAAAAAAAATTGAAAAGAAATATTTGTACTAAATTTAGTATATTGTACTAAACACTTGTACTAAATTTTATGGAAACACGTCTATGAATTATGAAAGTATTAGAGCAATTTATGAAGAGAAATTTCCTGTTTATTTTATAATTGTATTAAATATTTGTGCTAAATCCAATAAAAAGTTATCTAAAAATAATGAAAGCGTCACAAAACATATTTGGCAGGGAATTTAGTACCTACTTATTTTATAATTGCTATAGATATTTGTACTAAATTCTTTCAAAATGACGGAGATTTATGAAGCGTCAATGACAATTTTTGAAAATACAGTCGACTCTCGTTAATTCAAACCTGCAATAATTCTAAATTTTCTATAATTCATAGTGATCACTATTTCCCTACAAAATCTCTTTACACAGTTCCACTCGCGTTAATTCAGACACTCGACAATTCGTAATATTTGCACAGTCCCTCGAATTTCGTATTATCGAGAGTCGACTGTATTTGTACTAAATTTTTAATAATGCCAAATATTTGTGCTAAGTTCTATCAAAACATATGAGATTTGTGATAGCGTCAATGACAATTTTCGGCAAGAAGTTTCCGTACTAATTTTATTAAAAGTTTGTACTAAATTCTATCAAAAACCATTTGAGGATTGTGCAATAATCTACTACAATTGTTAGATGGAAATTAAAATGAGTTTATCGTTGTCTCTTAACGAAAAGAGTTTCTACAATAGAAAAGAGAATGCGATCTCGTATAAAATACAATGAATAAGCAGCGACTCAACGAACTGAAATCGAAGTCCCTCTTCCTTAGATGAAATCTTTGACAAATATAACAAGAAAAGGATGCCATATAAAGAAATAGGTTACCAACGAAAAGAATTCGAAATTGCTCTTTATATACTTTTCAAAAAAATTGCCATCGATACACTTGATGCGCCCATTCAATCAATTAGATTTCGACTTGGTTTTTCCGGGGATCAGGGACAATTTGGACTGTAGTTAAATTTTTCTTATGGATTAAGCAATTTTTCAATCTTTTTTATTGTTCGTTACATAAATGTACCTGATTATACGAAAGAATCAAATTGATGCATATCAAACACAGGTGCTCCCGAAAAGTATGCAACATTTTTTTGTTTTTGTGATTTTTAAGGATGTTGCCGGCAATTGACTGTAATGAAGCTAAACACAGTTAATCATTATCAAAAATCCAATTTTCTTGCATTTTTGTATTATAGTACGACTTCTGGAACAACAAAAAACCTGGCATGAAAAAATATCCTTGCACAGGAGCATGTATTGGTTTTGGCAAAATCGACCGAAAAATAATAAATGACTTTTAAAGTCATCATTCTATCTTTATTCATGGCTGAGATATGATTTTTTGAAAATTTCTCAACAAAATAAAAATTTTTCAAGGATATTCAAGGACTATAGAAGATATAGAACCAAAAATCTGCGCAAATTGAATGTTATGCATTGCTGTAAATAGCAAAAAAACTGTTGTCGAAACCGGATTCGGGGGTCAAGTTACTATGCTTATACTGCTATAACCTTTGCTGAGCCTTTAAGTCCGTCTTCTATAAGTAATAGTCCAATAAATCAAGTAAATGAGACGAACTCGTGTTGAGAGGTTTATCTCGCCATGAATTTTAGCTTCAAGTTAATTTTTAATTGCAGCTCAAAGACTCTAACTACAAAAAAAAAGCGAATTCCAAATGCTTTAAAGGTAAAAAAAAAAAATTTTTTTTAAATCCTGAGAAGAATAATCTCGTTATTTTTAAATAACCATTAAAAAAATGGCTTAAATAATACCCATGCAAACAAAACTTTAGCCTATGACTATCTGGTGAAAATTGGTTTTTTTAGAAGCATCCCATCAGAACAGTTGATCCTTTTCATCAAAGTTATTTGAAAAGAAAAATGAACCCGAATTAGTTAAGTTGGCAAAAATTCTTTTTTGATTTTTATTTTAACTTTTAGCTTTCAAGTTTCCCAAAAATCCTGCGGCATTTAATGGCCTTCACTTCAATTACTCAGTTTGGCTTTGAACCTTTCGGTTGTCTGGACCCTTTTTTTTTTCTATCCATAAAGCGTGAAATATTCATGCGAACAAAGAGATAGCGGTTATTTTTTAATATATTTCTAAACTAATGCCCCTTTGTTTGTGGTTCACTAATTAGAACCAATTAAGTGTTAGTAAGCCCAAGGACATCCACACACTTATTTATGGGAGGCTGAGTCACGTAACGAATCGCTCATCGGCATTTGACTTGAGAATTCCAAACGTTTCTCAGAATTGTGCTTAGATAACTCGAAGGCAGGCAACACTATTTGAACTGTAGAAGCTTCAACTTTTGTAATTTCCTGACATGAAATTTGAAATGTTGTCTCATTGATTTTATTTTATACATACAGGCATAAAATATTGTAATTTTTCGCAACAAAGGCGGATTGTTCTTTTATTGACTTGTCTTGTCTGCGGAAATGACAGATCTCTTTAGGGCTCTTTAAATTAAATTTTTTTCTTCATTGCCATCTTATAGCAACAAATTGACATAAAGCCTTCCTTTATTTGATACATCTTCTTTGTTCAATGTTTTCCCTTTATGCTCATTTTCCTTCTGCGTATATATGTACGTCAGTAAATATGTATAAGAAAAAAAAGTTTTTTTTTTATTCCTTTGTCACACTTTTTAATGTTTTCTTTTCTAACAGTAAAATAATCTTTAGCGCTTCGTTCAACGGGGACTAGGATAACGACGATAATCCGCCTTTTTTGTATTCATTGTTCTGCTCTTATTTTATACTTTTTTGCTTCTTCTTTAAATCAGTATCCGAAAGATGAGTCGTGAATTGTGTAGAGACTATGAAATTGTGTGGTTTTTTACGTTATTTCATTTCATTTTACTTTATATATATTTATTATATATAGATATTTATATATGTATACCCTCAGTATTTGCTGTTCGCACACTGTTATTTTTCGTGTTTCAGGTCCCAACAATCGTCCGGTTGAAAGGACCCACCAGCGTATACGTATGCAAGATACAAATGGCATTGTAACAACAATACGTATACGTCGTGCTGGCCGATAATAGATTGAAAGCAATATTGTACTTTAGCGCTTTTCTCCACTCCACGTTGGGGTGATGTTGATGTTATTGTTGTTATCGTCAACTGCGCTTTTCACCGCTTAACATATGGATTATTACTTTTGTTGTGTTTACTTTGTTGCTGGAGTGCCGTTCGTTTCCGTATGTTTACTTTTCGCTTTAGTGGAAGTTAGCGTTTGGCTTTCCACAGTTTCTGCTGGAATTTTTTTGTGGTGCCAAGCGTATATATGTGTATATGTATGTATATGTGTGTATATAAATCCAATATATAATGATAACGGAGAACAATAACTGCTGTATCTTTCGTGGTCAGGGGGACATGCATGGTTTTCATCCCTTCTCCTATATTTTTTTTTTAGCACGAGTGGAGGAGTCTCAGCATGACTCGAAGAGGACAAAGCAAGGCTACGTGAACAAAGTAAAAGTGTTAAAAGAAAATAATTCTTCAATGACAATCGTAAAAAGAGCAGATACCTTAAGGTCATATCTCTTTCTTGTGTTAGTTGGAATACGAGGGTCGATTCACATGTACACTCAAACTTCCATAGCTCGAACCTTCATTATTCAAAGAAATAGCTCAAGTTATAGAGACTTCGAGTTGTAGAAATTCGTGTTATTGAGGTTTGACTGTATTTAAATTTTATATCTTTCACATCTCAGATTAAAGACATACAGTTTTTTAAAGGTTATTTATATGAAATAAGATCCTAGAAAATTATTTAACCCATAACTGTTGAACAAACCTCGTTAGAAAAAAAAAGAAAAATAAATGCCACCAATTTCCTCCTTCTCTTTATGCTCTCTTAAAATGATTCTTTACGCTGGGTCTATTAGCGCTTTTGCCGCTGTCGCTGTTAACTCGATTATTTTGAGTATTTTTTTTTGTTGTTGTTCGAATTGTGTGGGCAACTGTAATGATCATGATGTTCATTTGAATGTCATTATGATAGCACAGAGTCCCGGCTTTGCGCTATTGTTTTGATGTCTTTTTTTTACCGCTGTTCAAATTTGATTCTCACTTAACTCACGAACGGGAAAAGTGGGAAGTTCGCGCTGGCTTTAATGTGATTGTAAGCAAATGTTTGCACACAATCTTCCGTTGCTTTTGACCCCCTCCCCACTACGAATACATTCAAGCACATTCAGTAACGACCACAGAGTGTTCAGTTTGCTCGCCTGCCTTTCTGCCTGCCCGCCTGCCTTTCTGCCTGCCCGCCTGCCTTTCTATCTGATCTTTTGTTTTTAAGTTTTGATTTTTTTATTTTCGGTTTTTATTTATTTTTTGTGTGTGTCGATTTTGCAATTTAATTCATTTTATGTAGTGTATAGTCCATTTCGGTTAATTTGTTTATTTTGTCTCTATTTCGGCTATGGTGAGGGGGGGCGAAAAACTACAGAGATTCTTCGAAAATCGAAATAAATGTGAAATTTTTAAGCACACAACAGACACCGCGGGGGCTTCTCACTCATCTGGTGCGTTTAAGCGAACAGATTTAAGTCATAAATAATTGACACATTGCGATGAAGGCTGTTTGTAAGTCTGTGAATATCCCACAAACGTGTTCATTGTTTTTTTTATTTTTATTTCTATTTACTTAACGTCTTTATATCAATACCTTTTCGTAAGTAAAATGATTTCCCTCGGCTGCTGTGAGAATTCCCATCAAACATTTAACTGATTTTCCTCAATTTTTATTATTATTATTATTATTATTTTTTTTTTTGTTCTTCAATAGGAATTCACCGGGCGCTTAATTTTCTTCATTCTACAGCTTCATTTTGAATTTTATTTTAATAATTTTAGTATTTTAATTTTTATTTGAATTTTTTTTTTTTTTGATCTATTTAAGCACTGGTTTTTGTCAAATAACACTCTTTGAAAAAAAGCACTCAATTAATTTTTATTTATTTTGATTGTTATTTTTATTTTTGTTTTTATTTTTGATTTGGTTTTGATTGTGGTTTTGTTTTTGCGCTTTGGACGCATAGAATTTCGCTCCTAATCGCGCGTTTTCACGTTTCCTCGTGCACCGCAATACTGAACTGAAGGTACGAAATGATGAAGGAAAAAAACTGTGTGTGAATTTTTTTTTTTCGCTCGGATTCCATTGCTCAATTCGTGAACTCGTTTGTCTCGCGTGACGTTAGATTCTGTATGGCGATTATAATTCAGTTTACTCTCCACAAAAGAGAAGGCTCCATAATATTGTTCAGACATGAGTGCTTGCTGTTGTTGTTGCCGCTGTTGTTGTTGTTTTTCCTTTAAGCTTCCAAGATTTTAAAATTGTTGATTCATGCTTTCGCTGGCGCTCGTGCGCGCCAAAACAAACTTAACAACACAACAATAAAAATAACAAAAAACAAACAATAAAATAACATGTAAGAAGAGGCAAGCCGAGAGCAAGAAAATATATCCCTGGAAACACAAGATTTAAGTGGATGAATGTTCGGGTTTGTTTGCAATTGAAAGACCCAAGTATGCTTTTTCAGGTTTTCCCAAATAAGATTTCTAGTGTGCGATAAAGCTAAGTGCTCTTTGTAAGCTAACTCTCATCTCAGAATGAGCTTATCATTCAATCGGCAAAGAGAAATTCGACTTTTTTTCTCTTAAGAGAATAGCAGAAATTTTTAAGAGAATCGAAAAGCCTTGCCGGAGTTTATAAGATTTTTTGAAAGAAGAAATATCTGGGAGACAAGTGAGAAATGGCTAGATTTGGCTACTTTTTATTTTGGGTCTGCCCAGTCAAGTCTAGAGAGGCCCTTGCTGATATGTTAATACTTTGGTTAGAATGGGCCTAGCTAGTAATTTCTGTCTAGTACCTAAATATCCATGCTCCGCTAGGATATTAAGACAACAGTAAGTAAGTAATAGTCGCACCTCGGTCAAACCTCATTGGTCACAATATCGCCTCTGCTCAAAGCTAACGTTCAACACGCAAAGTACAGCCGTTATATTTCCACGAACTTAAACTAAGTGAGAATTATAAAAAAAATTTTGTCTTACATTTTCTCTCTCGGAAAAAAGTTGACATATACTCGGGCTATAACTACTACTGGCTACTGAGGTACTGTCTAGATTTTTCTTTTTATGTGAAATTTTTTTTCTCAGTGTAAAATTAAAAAAATTTTTTTTTACATTCTTAGCTTCATTAGCTATCATTAGCCATTTATTTCATATTTCTATCTCAATTTTTTTTTTATTATCTCAAAGTTTTTGAAATATTAGGTGTAGTAAAAAGAAATCCATTATTTTTGCATTAAATTGAGGGCTTTATTTAAGATAGTTAGAATGACCCGATTTAGGTCAAATATGCGCCGTTTTGTTCGATAACTTGTTGCCATTTTAAAGGTAATTTCAATATGCCTCTCTCATAGAAGCCCTCGTTCCTATTAGCAAAAAATTGAGACAGTCGAATTTCAGAAGCCTCTCTTGAAGCGAATGTTTCACCAGCAAAATTGTTCGCCATGGACAGGAACAGATGGTAATCACTTGGTGCCAAGTCCGGACTATAAGGTTGATGCAGAAGAACCTCCCAACCAAACTCCCGGAGCTTCTGGCGAGTCACTATCGATGTGTGTGGCCTGGCTTTGTCCTGATGGAACACAATTCCTCTCCTATTGGCCAAAGCTAGCCGCTTATGGGCGATTGCTTCCTTCAGACGGTCCAATTGTTGACAGTAGAGTTCCGAGTTAAGAGTTTTGCCGTATGGGAGCAGCTCATAGTAGATAATTCCCTGCCAATCCCACCAAACACACAGCAAAACCTTTCTGGCCGTCAATCCTGGCTTGGCCACCGTTTCCGCCGGTTCACCGTGTTTCGACCACGACCGTTTTCGCTTGACGTTGTCGTAAGTGACCCACTTTTCATCACCAGTCACCAACCGCTTCAGAAATGGGTCGATTTTGTTGCGGTTCAGCAGCGATTCGCAGATGGAAATTCGGTCTATGAGGTTTTTTTGCGTTAACTCGTGTGGCACCCATACATCGAGCTTCTTTGTGTATCCAGGCTTATTCAAATGGTTCCAAACGGTTTTTTGTGCAATCTTTAGCTCTTTTGCAATCGAAACAGTGCTAACATGACGGTCGGACTCGATAATTTCCATGATTTTATGGACATTTTCGACAATTGGCCTTCCAGTGCGTGGTGCATCCTTGACATCGAACTTACCGGAACGGAATCGACGAAACCAAAATTGCGCATGATTGGCTGTTACAGTATCAGGTCCATAAACCTGGCTGGCGTTTTCTCCCTTATCGAAGAAAAACTGTAAAATGTAGCGAATTTTCTCTTTGCTGATGTCCATCTTTGACAAGCTCTCAAACAAAACTGAATCAATCAATCAAAAAAGTGTCAAAAAAGCTTTTTTAGTAGGAACTGTCATCTTTCTAATGCCCCCTAGCGGAACACGATCGGACTTATACAACGCGAGATGCAGATAAATAACGCCATCTATTGGATTTCTTTTTACTACACCTAATATAATTTTTTGAAAAAGGGCTTAATAAAAAGGGGCTTTCAAAAATATTTCAAGGACACTGGGTAATAGAACCCAAAAAATCAGTTTCTACAGTGTTTTTAGGTAGTAACAATATCCTTTTGAACTAACCTTGTAAGCCAGAAGTTTTAACCCAGTGTGCGTCCGGTTTTATTTCGCAAATTTCCGATGTCGGGTTTTTTGTGACGAAATTTTAACTTCTCTGTAATTACCCAAATTATTGGATCCTTCATAATTTATAAAAAATCTTATAATTATTCCTATCATTCAGAGCACCACGAAAAAAAATAAATTCTGACATGTGCCACTTTATTTATGCCAAGCACTTTACATTTGAAAGCTTTTTCCTACCATCTCTCTTAGGCGGCTTCAATTAAGAGAGTCGAAAGATTGTAAAAACGTTATTTTTGAAAATGAAATTTTCACTTCTGTTTAGAAAATAAAAGCTTAAATATAAGAAGCTTAAAGCCTCAAATAAAAGAGCAATCATTTGAATTAGTTTGCCGAAAAGAAGACCGTTAAATTCGATTACAAAAAAAGCTTGGAATATTTAACGGATTTTCCTTTCATATTATTATATGAGTCTAAGGATTGGAGTAGAAAAGCCTAAGTGAAGCTTTTTTTCCATCGGGATTACTGAAACAAAATTTTGCGAGGGTTGAGCGAAATATAATAGAAAATCAAGCCAACTCTCTGACTAATATGCACTAATTTTGATAGAAATCGCTACTTTTATGGTAGTATAGGAACACTAAGAGCTCGAGAGTTTCCCTCTTTTAACATGAGACTTTGAATTCTAAATTTAATTTTTTTTTAACTCAATGCAAAACATAGTCACAGTACTAAATTATGAATAAAAGTTCCTAATATTTTAAGAAAAATTTTTTTAATAAAAATTTTGCTGCATACTTTGAGGTGTTCAAGGTTTCATCATCCCTAACGTGCTGCCTTTTTATACAAACAGAGAAGTTCTCGGCCGAAAATTTTTCAGGTTTTCTAGGGCTTTTCTGAGGGGGAAGGGGGGGTTTAACCTACCCTTTCTAATGGATACAATGTACTTCATAATAGCCAGGATACACTCTTTTGGGCGAGCTATGTAAACAATTCAACCCAGCCAACCATGTACGGAGTGCTCCGAATAGGAGTGTAAAAGGCCTCAAACTGAACTCTTCGCAGTAGTGCTTTTGGTAAGGTCTCAAAAAACACCGTCTAGGAGCGTTAATGGAGATTAAAGGAGTCAGTTTTTTTTACATTTATAACTGAAGCAGACTCCAAACAGCTTCTTAAGGAGCATTCTAGCAACCATGAAAGATAAATTTTGAGATCCCACAAAGTAGACTTTTTCCATATAAGGCTCAGTGCTATTTTCTCTCAAAAAATCGCTAATTTAGAGCTCCTGTCGGAGCGTCTTAGGAACATTTGCGATCCGGAAAAGAAGTCTCCGTGTTGACTCTTTTGGTTGGCTGGGAGGGCGTAAGGGCTCCAAGCAGTCTTTTCATTCGTAGTCTTAATCTCAAATTCCCTTTTTGAAAGAGTTCAATTGGTGTTTTTTAAATAAAATAAAAATTAATTCAAAAATTAAATCAAAAAAAGCCCAAATCTCACCTCAAAAAACCGGAAATCTCACATAACAAACACAAAAAAATAAAAGCATCAACAACGTTGAGGCAGTGTAAATGTTACGACACAAAAACGGTTTGGGGAAGCGCCGCAACGTTACGCCATGTCTAAGCGTTGTCATGCAATTTTTAAAAGGCGAAGGTGTCGAGAGAGGTGCCACGCTTTCGCAAACCGGATGCAAAAAGCTTTTCAAAAAAAAAAACTACGATAACGTAATCGCGTGAAGAGCTTTTCATTTTTCCACATTCAAGCGGCATTTGTCGTTAAAAATATTGAAAGAATGTGCGAATATATATTGACTCAGTGAGTGAGTGAGCGACTCTGTGTGTGTGCGCGAGTGTGTGAAAGTGGCGGCATGTATGCTGTAAGCGTAAAATAACGAGCACCGACAGCCGGAACTGGGTAAAAGGAAGCGTAACTTGTTGGCTTGGGCGGTTAAGGGTATGATTAAAATTTTTTCTGCTTTTTGTTTTCTGGGATTAAATTTTTTCGCCCGATTTTTTGTGTTTTTTTTTTAAATTTATTTTTTTATTTTCTTATTTGTATTTTGTTTCCTTCTCATTTTTTATTATAGATATGTATCTCGTGTGTGTCATACGTTCGCACTTGAGGTAAGCGAGCATTGTGTGCTAAATGCAATGTTGGCAGCTGTACAAAATCCATTTTAATTCCGGAAAGAAAAGAAAAGTAAAACACAACAAAAAAAAAACAATGAAAAAACACACAAAAAATTACAATAAATATTTCGCTCCACAGTGCTGCCATGCATTCGTGCGTGAGCGTGTGTGTGTGTCGCTGGTGCAAAAGTGTGAATTGTGCATTCGCAATGAATTTCTTGCATGCACCAACGTAATCATTGAGCTAATAAAAATTGTTTGGACAACATTTAAAAGTGATTTTGCTTCGCTTTTTGTTTATGTTTTTGTTTTCGATTTCGTTTCGATTTCGATTTCGCTTTGAGTTCTTTCATTTTATTGTTTTCATTTACTTTCATTGCCATCTATATACATACATACATTCAGACCGAGCCCCAGTCATCGACGTTGGCTGTTGTCATTGTTGGCAATGGATTTAGCTGGAAATTTGTGTAATCAACAGATTGCCATTAAATTGGAAATGTGTTGAAAAAAGAGCACATTTTTGTTTTATCTCCACTCTTTTTGTTTTTGTTCTTTGTTTTTTGTTTGTTCTTGTTTTTTTTTTTTTTGTTTTTTGTGGGGAGCTTATAGATTTAAGTGCTTTTGAATGGATTAAATATAATTGGGATAATTGTTTTTTCCACAAAAAACGACATATGTATGTTGAATTGAAATCCGAAATGGGATTACAACATAAAATTTATGCCTTCAATAAATCCCTCTTCAAATCGTTAGGGAGGTTTTTTTTTCTTTCTTTGGAGCAGCTTGTTGAAGTCATTATATACGGCTTGAAAGCTAAACTAAAGGGTCAAATCAAATTTGAAAAAGCAAATGAAGGCCTTATACGTGCTCCCATCAGATGTGTTCGATTTCCAGGCAGTGACAAAGGATGGGTTTAGGACTTAAATACCCCGAAGGATCACAAAAGAGCTCGAGAAAATATTCTTGGTTCAAAATAATGTTTTTTTAAAATATTTCTCGCGACTTTCAATGCAAACTCCAATTGATTCAACCAAGAGAAAATCCAAAGAGATTGATTTTGTAACGTCTTAAACCCCTCGCGAAATAATTTTGTGCCTACGCTTCCTCTGGTCATGAATATTTAATAACTACACAGAAAATATTAATTAGCAGTAAAATATGCATTGAATATTCTAATATTCTGATAGCCTTCCTGCAAGAATATATAGCCGTATTATACTCTAATCTGTCAAGAAGCGGTTGAAAATAATCGATTATCGTTAATTTTAGCCTTATTTATAGCTCGTTTCAAAGTTAAAATCATATTATTGGTTTATTATAACTACTCTGTGTCGATATATTATTTTGTGCTCGGCGGTTAAATCCAAACCGTCGAGCTAGACCATACAAAAAAAATTTAATTTTTTGCTTGTGATTTCGTTTTACCTTCGTTGTTTTAATAATTTTTTTCTTATCTAAATTATTATATTATAATTCTTATATTTATAATGTTTGCTATTAAATACATTATTTCCTTTCGATCTTAAATTTTTCAGCCCGGCCGACCTTACGCAGTACCTCCACTCGCTGGTCGAACATCTTAACAATATACTGCTCTAAACGAACGAATTTCAAATATTTGTCATAAACGTCATTGACATTATGGTTGCATAAATTTTTTGCTTGAAAATGAACCATTAAAAATTAGTACATTAAATAAATTAAAATCTTAACGAAATTTAGGCAATAATGTTCCTTGTAGCCTTAAAAAACAACTACACTCTGAAAAAATTCATGATATTATAAGTACCTCCAGTAATTTAAAAAATCAAAAATCCTGAAAATTCGCCGCCATGCAAGGGATTAGAACTCAGAATCTACGACGGTCAATTAAGCTTCGACTGATAATTAAATCATAGACGTTGATAAATGCAGTTAATACGTTCATAAGTGAACGAAAGCGATATTTGAAACATAAAAATTACATTTTTAACATGTTGTTGATTCCGGTTTTCGTGCATTGTAACGGGAATACAGTGAATTTGACACCTTACTTTAATGTTCTAAGTGGTGAGTTAACAGTTTCTTAGTTTAACCTCGTAAAGAGTAACTATAGAAAATATTATAAATTTTTCAGCATCAAAAGTATGCATCTGACAAATATTTGAATATTTCTTGATAGCTTTTCCTGTCAAATTTGATTTACTCACTATCTTCAGAAGTGGGATTTAAGATTGTCGTATATCTGTAAAAATCAACTTAATTAAGCTTTCACAGATTAGTGGCAAAAGCATAAAATGATATTCAGTTGTCACAGAAATCATATCTTCGGAAAAATTTAAGTCGAACTTTTGAAATTTACAATATTTATTTCATAGACGGTCAATCTTAAAATAGGGTTCTTTGCAATGTCGAACGAATAATAGTTTCCATTCAAAATCAAATAACGTTTAACAAATTTTGTTAAATCTAAAGCTATGAAATTTCGATCGGTTTAATAATTCTGATACTCGACAGTTGTCGGCTATTCTTAGACATTTTTATAAACATTGATTAAATTATTTTCTATTATGTTTCTTGACATACGATCACATTGTTCAGGTACTCCATTGCTTCTATTGATGTTGTGTCTAAATCCCAGAAGACATGACCATTCTCAAAGATTTTCTCATCTAATTTGAATATCGCTTTCAAGAGCTTGCATGCGATTGCATGTTGTCTAATTCTTCGCCAATGTATATCCTTAGACATTCAGATGTGTGCAATTTCAAATACATGATTTTGAGGGGGCAAAAGCGAACGACAATAAAAAATGTAAAAAAGTCAATTTTTAAGCCACATTATGAAATGTTTAACAATTATAAAAAAAAATGTCATTAAATTGAATCATTGAAAAGTACTGCCCGTAACATGCTTCCAATTGATGGACTTGTCGCTGGCTTATCGCCTACTTAGACGACTCCTTCATTGATGTCTTATAAGAGTACTCCATGATAGGTCAATTTAACAAAATGCAACATCAAGAGTGAACTTAATTTAAATAATATAAGCATAAGGATTCATCGTATACATGTCCGTCGTGTTATATCGGCATCTTCATCGTCCGTAGTTTTCGTATCGGCGATTCATATCTCTTCGTCATCAATTAGTCCGTTCGATTGGGGCACACCGTCGCAATTCAGGTAGTGGGCGGATATAAAAAAATAACTTTTTTCCTCTTCTCATAATATGCACAATATAAAATAACGGGTAAAAAGCGATAATTGAGGAGAAAAACAGATGAAACTGTTCATTTGTCCTGCGGCATAAAATTTCGTAAAAATTTCCTTAGTCACTAATTAAAATGATAATAGGGCGGTCATTCCATTATTCGTTTGTGGTGTGGAAAAATAAAATGAAAATTACGGAGGAAAAAAATCGTACATCAATTTCATACAATTTCACACAAGATCCAAGGCATTATTTAAGTGTTATGCAATCGTTGCTGCCGTCAGCGATTGTCTTGGTCTAATTAAATTTTGAAATTCGATGAAGAGAATTTCGCCAGCGCCTCTGCGACAAAATTCGCTAAAGGAAATCCTTAGCACTTGTTGTTAATGCTTCCTATCGCTGCTCTCTCGATTTTCAATAAGCTTAATGGGTAAGTGAAGTTAAGTACAAGAATGTAGAGGAAAGTACAGGAAAGCGAAGGAAAAGTAAAGAGCGAAATTCGTGGATAAGTCGCTTTAATGTAATTCAATCCGTACTGCAAGGCGTCTTACGAGTGAGTAATTTTAAGAAGGAATTCTCGAGTGCAGTGAAAAAGGAATTGACATAATTAAATGGCGTCTTACAGAGTTCAGTGAAGATTATGTTTTTGTGCATTTTTTTTTTCTATACGGAAAGATTAAAGGGCGAGTTGGATTACTTATATTGTGTGTTCGTGCTTTTAATTTTTATTTTCTTTATAGTTATCTTTTCGAGGGGATTAAGTGTCCTTACAGAGCTTTCGCTGAAAAGAGACGATTTCATTTCCAATTGTTTTTAGAAGGAAAGTTATAAGAAGAGAGGGGGGAAAATACGTTGTTTCTACTTTCTGAGGGGCTCTGGAGCTCCTGAGATTTGTTTTTTTTTTTAGCCCTTTCTTAAGTCAAAGGAGCTTGAAATCTATCATTCCGCTTTGCTGGTGGAATTTTTGGACTAAGTTGACGATGGCTGAGAACGATAAAAGCTATTAAAACGAAATTTACAACACATTTTATGTTTCGAGTAGTGCGATTTATATTTCTTATGTCCATTTAAGGTATGAATTTAAAGGATCTTGTCCATTTATCATCGGAAAATTCGCGCTCAATGGCTACGAAGGAATGAAGTAGTAAAAAAATTTCAACAAGAAATGTCATAAAATCTGTTTCAAAATGAAGAAAATCCAACTTGTCTGAAAGAGTTTCTCCCAAAAAAAATTGCCCTTAAAATTTTACTTATTTTGAACCAACATCCGTTGGCTCCGTTCTCGCTTTGCTTTGCATAAACCGTTGAAATTTTCGATTCTTTGGCGCAATAAAACCCAAAAAGTCGAATGCAACGCTGCGCGTTTAATACTTTTCCATTACTTGCCACCTCAGTATCTATTAGCAAAAGTGCTAAATTTATTATAAAAAAAATGTTTATATTTTTTGATCATGTATTTAACATAGACACTTTGCTTAAGTATCATCTGAATCGATTAAAGTATGATTTTGACCTCAAGTACATACATAAATAAAGCCAGTCTTCTTAAAGTTCGCAATCGAAAACGATAAGAATTCCTTCGAATAAAGCCAAACTCGAAACTTCAACCTTCGCCGCAAGCCCATACATTCAAATGTGATTGGTTCGTGTTCGATCGAAAACAAGTTCGAAGCACTTCATTTGCTTTAGTCTGATTAAGCCAAGATCAAGCGTTCAGTCTCTCTCTAAGCGCTCAGTTGATTGGTTCGAACGACTTTCATAAGTCAGTGGATTGCGTGCCATGCAAATAAGTGAGTTTAGCAGCGCATAAGTGCTTTGTGCTCTCGCGCTTTCTCTGCACTTAATGCTCGCGAATTTTAAAAGAGAAGTCGATAGTTTTGTGCATACCGACATGCAACAATATTCATAGTGTTAGTAGTTCCTTTGTGTTTAATATTTCGTTCACTCGATGGATTTTATTTGGCTCTCGGTTGACTGAGATTTATTGGTAAGATTTCACTGCAATTATTGAAAGTCAACTGAAATTTCTATTTTATTATTTCTTTTGCTCAAATAAGCATTGAATACAAATATTTTCAATTGTTTTTACTCATATGAAATAGCTCAAACAGAACATAAATGATCTCAACGGGGAAACTATGTATAGCCTTGCTTCGCACCTGTCACACACTTAATCTTTTTTTTTTCTTAATTTCTCTTATTCGCAATTCCATTCATAAAAAAAGGTAAAGTCCGATGCCCCTTATTCTAGTCTTAAGTGTTCTATTGCTAAACGTTTTTGAAAAGCATCAGCGCCGCCTACGCAAACACAAAGTTCAGCGACATTTCAACTCTCGACTTAGTACAAAGGCAATAAATGAATAATTAATGCGCTTATCTCTTTCGTTTACGCTTTTCCGTGACTTTGCCTCCTGAACATGCTCGACGGAAGGACACAATGCAATGCAATGCGCACAATGCATCAAGGCATACCTTACACAAGCGCTTAGCGTTTAAGGTTGAACATATGTATGTAGGTACTCCAAGTCAGTGTTTGAATTCAATAGAATAGTTTCATCGTACAAAAAAAAAAATAAAAAAATAAAACAAAAGATCCAAGAAAACAATTCGTAGAACCAGAAAGTTCATGCTCCTAAGATGCGGACGCAATGGGATTCCTCCAATGTGGTCTGAAATTACGTGCTCTTTTTCATACTCGAAGAAATACGCATACGAAGATATGTGTTCGTTCAACGGAAAACGTGTTAGAGACAACAACAACAATAAAAAAATACTAGTCGAGTGAATGAAGAAATTCCCACAGAAAAAGGTGTTCAACCGAGAGCGTTACTCTTATTGTCTGAATTGAGAACTTAACACGGAATGCAGTTGCGGTTCGACCACTCAAACTCCTTGGAAGGCATTCGACTACAGCTTGCCTATACCTTCACATCACTGACTTGCAACGATATCTGTCTATCAGTTGATTGTAGCCACTGCATTACGGCAGCTAACTTAACTACCTCTCTATCTCGGTGTCTCTGTCACACTGTCTCTCTATATCTTTCAGAAACGACAAAGTCTAATGAATAGTTGAAGTTGATAGCGCAGGCAGTGGCAAGGACATCGGCTAAAAACTGCTAAAATTGTTGACTCGAAAAACAGCAGGTCCCACAAATGAATTACTATGTCCTACAGAGGGCGAGAACAGCAACAAAAACAAAAACAATGGCCTCATGAGAGAGAGAGAGAGAGGAGCTTAAGAGCAAAGGGGAATGCAGTAAAATGTTCACGAGAAACAAAGAGCCTGCACATGAATTGTAAGTTAAGCACCTCCTGAAAGGCAAGGAATGACTTTTTTCCTTAAGTAAAATGTGGTCATGCCACGCTAGTAAACAAAAGACAGCACTAATAACATTTTGGTATAAATACAACTAATGGCAATCAATATTGATAGAAACGTTTATTGGCTTAAGCAAACTGCTTTGCTTGTATTCTTCGTTTTAGTTTTCTAACGACGAACAAATGTATGGTATATTGAATCTCGTTCATTTTGCTGCCCAATTTTGAAAAGAGAGAAAAATTAGCAATTAATGCTGAAAATTGTAGTTGAGTCAGCAATGAAATAGGCTGTTAACCAGAAATCGGTTTCAACGAAATATTAATAGCTCAATTGCGCTCAGATTTATACATTTCTTGTTTAAAAAAAAACGAAAAAGAAAGAGGCTCTTCATAAAAGAAATAAGAAGATTGTCTTGATATAATTCCATTATTTTTGATTCAGTTCAAGATAATAATTAAAGTTTCTATAGTCTTATAATAGTATTAAGTGAAAAATCCATTTAAAGAGAGTTGATTTTGGAAGGCAACAGATCGGATTAAGCTGAAATTTTTAGAAATTAAGAATCCCTTTTGGGGTTTTCCTCCAAAACTAGCTATTGCTTTTAGCTATAATTGGAGTTATTTTATTTCACTTTTTATTGGTGTTTTCTAAAGTCAACGGCACCTCTTAAGATACAGTAATAGTTACATGGTGGATTATTCAATCTAAAGTTTCATATTTGAATTTAGCCCATTAAAACATTTTTGTCATTCCAATACTTAAGCATTAGAAAAATTAGCTTGATTTTCATTGCTGTCGTTAAAGATTGTTATTATTTGTTAAGGGTTCGAGCACTGACTGTTCTTGGCACTGCATTCACTAGAGGAACTGTTGCCCCATACCCGAGATAACTCCGGTTTTCAGAAGGAAATATCTAATGTGTCTTATCTATAGCTCAAACAGTTCGTTTGCCTGCATGATTTCATTCAGCAGTGTTCTCCTTTTTACATAGTGAAGATCTGGGCATTCTGGAATAACGTAAATTCAGGCTTCCTTTCCTTTAAACAGATTCTCCCCACCTTGTTCAGAGTAAGTCCCAACTGAATTTCGTGCCCTCTCAGGAGGTAGTAGCCCTCAGAATTCCATTAATGATTCCAATTTCTGATCTGTTCAGTCTCAAGAAATCTTTTGTTTTCTCCTACTCCGATTATAATAGGTTCGTGCAACATTCCATTCGCTCATCGGTAGAGTCACGATCTAGAAGAACTCCTATTAGACTTTAATACCTCTTTGATATAAGCACTCCCAATCCTTGAGTTTTCACTTAGCGCAACGAACCATATGACTGAAATTATCACAGTTAAATCCTTATCCGCTTATTGGCATATTTTTCCCTTCCACCTTTGACGGCGCTTAAAGGTATATCCGGCGCTCACTCTCTTGTCCTGGTTAAAGTCACAATGCCGTTATAAGCTAAAAGTTTCAACCTCATATTGAAATTTTACCCATTTTAAAAATCACATCATGACATTCCATGGCTACGCATTAGGCCCAAAAGGAATTTCCAATTTCCTGACTGTCGACTGTGCATTCAAAAAGGTCCTCGCACGATCTAATGTGGTTCAACTTCATTCAACTGAAATCAACTTCAATTCACTTGATGCTAACCGAGTTCAAGCAACTTTTAGAATACCTTTTCCTGATTTCTCCATTTCTACACGTATCCCTTTGGTCCATTTCATCCCACTCTCCACGCTGTCAGTTTTCAAATTGTAATGACGCATGTTAACACTTTTTCTTTTTTTTTTTTTGCTCTCCTCAGTGTCTTCATATGATGAATTACCTTTACGGATAGGGTGCCTTGTTCTTTGTTTGTTTTTTATTCCTTGCTCCTTATTTAGCCATTTTTCACACGAATAAATAGTCTCCAGATGTTTATTCATCCGTTTGCATGTGTTTGTGCCCGATGGTTTGAGAGGTAAAAAGGTTCTCAAAAGCAAATTTCAATCGACTGACTATTGCCTGTTGAAAGTCTTTAAGGCCAATGAAATTTATTGGCTTTTAACACAGTTTTATGAGGGTTTAATTCCTTTTTTGCAATCTCCTTCTGAAGTAGTCTCGAATGGCTTTAATGATTAATCGCAACTGAGGGTTGGTTTGACAAAAAAAAAAGAAAAGGCCCAGAAGTCCTTTTCCCTTTCTTTTCATTTAAAAAGGCAAATATATTCTGTAAAGTTTTTAATTGAATTCCTTGGATCATTTTATTCATTCAAATTAAATTTTTTTTTCGTATATTTTTTGTTGAAGTGGAATTCTCCAGCCTTGCTCTAAACGAGAATGTTGAAAAATGTTTCAAATCAGCAACAAGACAGTGAATCTTGAATGCTTCTTGGGAATTTTGAAATACGACTTTTTCCATTCCAAGAAAGCTAGCATACTTTGAGGCGTAATTAATTTCATTTCCATCTTTCGGTTATTATTTAACGAGAAAAACAGCACCTGATGGCTATATACAATTAAATAACATGAGTAAATGCAAAAATAATAAGCATTTTCTACAAATTCTATACAAAAACGTTTCATACAAAAAATATTTCGAATTAAATTTCAATTTAATTCGAAATTTTTGTGCCTCCACATACATGCCTACGTATTTGTATACTTGGAAATAGTGTTGTGTGATTATGACGATGGGATTCTTCATTGCGAAGCCAAATGCGAGTTGGAAATATAAGTAATATTTTGTATATAAAAGCTTTTCACATCCTTTTTGGGCCTCGACTTGGCTCGAACGAACATTAGCATATTGCCTCATATTCATTTGGAGTGCTCAAAGCCAAGATGAAATAATTAAAATGCCAAGAGCATCAAACAAGCCAAAACAATATAAAATTGGAATATGCAAACACTTACTTTTTGATATCGCAAGCTTAGTGCAATTTCACAGAAGAAAAAATAAAAAATAAAAGAAAAGCTCTCGGAAACTTTGTGCAGCCGAAAACGTACGCTTTTTGTCGGGTCCAACTTTTCAACTCGACATGTGTTTCCATAGAATACGAATTGTGGTTAAGTGAACACATACTCCATGGGCTATCTTGTTGTTATTGTTCTTTTTTTTTTTTTGTGTTGAGCACTCAAAAAGTCATAAGATATTATTGTTAAAATACTCCAGCTGCTAGAGTACATGAAATGTTTTTTCCTCTGCCCATTCTTTTGTAAACTGGAAGGCTTTATAAATTTATTGCGGCATTTGTGGTTATTTTAAAATCTTGTACAGCGATTGTCAATAAGAAGTCAAACTTTCTTGTCTCTTAAAAATTTTTCATGAAAATCCGAAATGCAAGAAAAGTCGAAACTTTTTTCTAATAGGACCAATCTAAAGGATTTCTAGTATCTAAGAAATTAGCTCCAATAGAATTAAGATAAACTGAGTCTTATTGAGACAATACTTCCACAACTTAAATAAATCGAGAATAATTTCATATTGTCATAAATATCTTTTCATATTTTTCTGCTAAGGTCATCTATCCCGTTGCAAAATGAAAAACTATAGTAACATAAAAGTTTATGTACAGGTGCATTAGTCAACTTTCTGTAATCTTCAATTTTCATCTATTGAACTCCGAAAGATAAGCTGCAAAGAGACATTTTTTAAAGGCCATTTTTCTGCTAACGAATATAGGTTAGCCGTGAAATGAGTTTTGTATGAAAATTCCAAACGAAATTACAATCACGCAATTTTACTTTCAGGATAGATAATTCTATTTGCTTCATAAGGAACGTTTCCACTCTTCAGAATATTGAATGATCTTTCATATAAAAAAAAAACGTTTCTGAAATGAATTAGAAATTTTCTGAATTTTCCTTTTACACTCCTATTTAGAGCACTCCGAAAACGCTTCGTCAAGCTGCTTTGAAAGAAATCCTTTTGCACTCTTCTTCAGTGCACACCGAATATGGTTGGCTGGGTTAAGATACCCCTTTGTATGGCAAAATTCACGATCATTCATGCACTCAGTCCAACTCATAACTCAATATGAATTTCTACTGTGCTTCATTAAGATAGTTCAGACGTCTTTCAATAAAATCCTTAATACCGAGAACATTTAAATTAAAAGTTTTCTTCGTTTCGGTCCCATATTTAAAGGAATTTCAGAAGCCAAATATTGTTCCTTGTCTTTGACCTTTTTGTTAAATTTATTATCCCATGTTGTATGCCTTAATGCCCTTCATCAATCAATGAATTTAAACAGCCATTTGTTCGTTTACATATCTTTGATTAAAGAAAATTCTCCGAACGCATTCGTGTTCTGAATTTTATTTCCTTTTTTTGGTTTTCAACCGATTTCAGCGTCATTTAAAAAAGTCCTAACTACGAATTTAAATAGTTTATGAAAGCAAATAACTTCAAAGAATTTGTCTTTCTGATTTTTGCTTTTGCTCAAAGTCATCTTCGAGATTTTGTTTTTCAAATATTTATATTCAAAGGAATTTTGCGGATTTTTCGAAACAAAATAATTCTCTTTATGAACAATTCATGTGTAAAATTCTTTCGTTGGAATTTTTGATAGCACGACGTATACGTAACGATAATTGCATTACTCATACGATGCGGTTTTAACTAGTTACGACAGCCTCACGTGTCATTAATCCATTTTGAAAGAACAACAACAAATAGCCAATAATTTTATTAGAAAATTCAAAAAGCCGGTTAGAAATGGGTTAAAACAACACAATTGTGTGGCCCTTTAACATATCGCTATTTTTTGTCTCAATTCTACTAACAAATGAAAAGAACTTGACCAAAGGTTGATCTTTTAGCAATTTACTGTGAGTATTCTCAAGAAAGAAGAAGAACCCCCCAAGGTTTTCCAGCAGCTTACACGTGTCCCAATATCAATTCGATTTTCCTTTTTCCATTTCCCCTAATCCCACAACATAAATAACCACGGACAGATAGCATTTGTTCGCCTTAACTGCATTTTACAGCGATTTCAACGGAATTTAAAATTTCTCGACTCACCCAGTCTTCGTCGTCGTCGTTGTCGCCTTTTGGTGCCCAATTTCGCCTTAACCCATTCGTGCTATACAAATAAGAGATTGCGAATAAAAGTAAACTTACTTTCTTAAATGCGCGGTGCCACGTACAAGGCCGGGTGTGCAGCAGTTGACCGTAATCGTTGAATCTGCAAAATGTACACGTTTCTTAGTAAGTGAAAAAAATCCTTTCTACGAAACAAAATAAACGAAACAGAATAACAAAACGAGATAAGGGAACAACGAACGGATACCGTTTTTGGCGACAGAATGTAAACGAGCAATGCCTGCATTATGACACACACACACACACACACACACACGTGCACAATCTCTTCTAGTAACTCATGTCAGCTACAGTGGCATACATACATATATACCTATGCATATACAGGGTGGGTCACATGTATAAGTTATGAGCAGACTTCCGAGTGGCATGTACCATACTCCATTATATTAAGAAAATGCATTTAATATGCAAAATGGATGGCCGAACGAATGACCAGGAATATGCAATGAGCAAAATGGAAGCCGAAAACTGATTGCATTTCTGCAATCATAAAAATGAATTCGTGGTAATGGTGGTGATGAGACTTAACACATTTTAGGATCGAAATTCCAACATGCATAACAACCCTGTAATTATCCGCCCGCCGACGGCTTCCACTTACCTTTCAATTCCTTGGCCAACCAACGTGTCGCCAGTATCACGGCCAGCTTCGAGTGGGCGAAAGCGTCGCGTGCATGGAACCTCATCGCCCACGTCCCAACGTTTAGCGGATCATCGAAATCCATTTTCGCCGCTGCATGGGCATGAGCCGAAATGTTTACAACCCGGCCTTGTTCGGCGCGTCGCAAATGTGGCAACAGCAGCTGTGTCAGCAGAAAGTGTGCCAAATAGTTAACCTGCAAGTGCTGCTCATAACCGTCGACGGTCTTCGCATCCATCGATTCGAATATGATGCCCGCATTGTTTACCAAAACATCGATGCGTTCAAATTCGGCCATAATTTTCCGTGCGAAACGTCGAACGCTGTCAAAGGAACGCAAGTCGAGATAGCGTGCCTCGACAAAGAACTGAGCCTCGCTCGCATCGCTGCATCGACATGATAGTTCACGTTTAATTATTGTGGCCGCTCGTTCCGCTGCGGCAATATTCCGACAAGCGACAATAACACGTCCGCCTCGTCCTGCCAACGCTTTGGCAATTTCAAAACCGATGCCGCTATTACCGCCCGTCACAATGACAATGTGCTCTCTGATTAGATTGTCGTTCGTACAACGTTGGCCGCTCATTATTGTCCTGGAAGAGCGAGAAGAGGGAAGAGGCCATAGGGCACAGGGCATAAACAAAATGAATCAATGAACAAATGAAGTAAATGAAGCAAATGAATGTGCACAGCCATTCGAACGCATGAAATTACTCGTTCAAACAAACTGAATTAGCTGCGGTGGCGTAAAAGCATTTTGCCCCATAGACACAAAATCCCAATGCATTGTTCGTCGTTCGTTTGTGGAGGTTGAAGGCATTGTTTAAAGTTCGGGAGCAGGCAATGTTGCATGAAATTGTTGCGACACGCCAGTGGAGCTGCATTCTGGTTAATGTGGTTAATGTCGGTTTGCGGTAGCCGCAGATATCCACAACAATGGCACTGTATACACTGTCGTTTGTTTTATACGGAAACACTGGCCTGCCGGGCTCACGAATGCATTAAGTCATGCATATGATTATCACAGTTTGTTGATTTACTCTTCTTCTCCTCATCCTTCAGCGAGTTAATTCTTCACCTTTTTTTTCATTATTTTTCAATTCGTCGGGGGAATTTCGAGTTTTACATATCGAAATGAAAATTTTTTTTTTCTTTCAAAAATAAAAACAAAAATTTAATTTAAATTCTTAAAGGACACGGTTTCCATTGGAATATCTTCAGAATATCTTCAAAAAACGCTCTCCTGTAAAATTTGTTTTTTGTTGCTTACATCAATTTGACGGTTAGGGATCGACATATAGAACTATAGCTCAAAATTTAATATTGCGAGAGTTCGATGCGAGACGCCGAGACGTCGCGCAAATATTTTGCGTGACGCATTTCAATCTCCAATGAAAGTTCTCCGTCGCCCATATGATTGCATAATTTCACTTCTAGTAATGCAATATTTGAACCAAGTACCAATCTAACAAGTACCGAGTACTCATAAAATTTATTCGTTATCACTTAGGTTCTCGCTTATGACGGCTATAACTGCTGCTGAACTTGTTCACTACTTAATTTTTTTATTTTCAAACAAATTTTGCATTAAATTTTTACAGTTACCAACAAATTTTATTTGAAAATTTTGGTTTCACTATTTTAACGAGTACCCAATAGCGAGTACTTAAAAAAATATCTACATCATTAGTTGTCAAACTGCCTCGCAACGAGAAATATTCAATTTTCAACTTTTCTCGCTACGAGGTCTCGCAGTGCAATACATTGGAGCTTGAGCCATACGATTGAATGTATTGAAATATTTGAGAGTCTCGCCCCGGTGTCGGGCTCTCGCAATATTGGATTTTGGGCTTATAGCTGCAACTTCGGCCAAAAGTCTTGCTGGACGTTTACCACCTGGTCCGCACGGCACCGTGCAATTGTCCACCATCTGGGCCGACCACGGTCTTGGGTACCCACCAAAATGAGCATTTTGAACTTAGGTACTCACCAAAAATATTTCCCTCTCGCTCTTTTTTGTCTGCCGAATAACATCTATTTCTAATTGGGAAACGTCCCCCGCAATATCTAGAAAGTGACATATGTATATGGTTATACGTGGTGTGCGCTATGGCGTGGTTCACCACAGCTTTGGCTCGGGTCAAAATTTGGGCGAAGTTGCAGCTATAGTCCTATATGGGGCCCGATATCGCCTTAGCACAAAGTTTTTTACATTAAAGATTATTTTATCGTAAGCTTAGTAAAAAAAAAGAAATCCATTATATTTTCCAATAGATTGACGTTATTTATCTGCATCTCGCCGTTGTATAAGTCCGATCGATGTTCCGCTAGGGGGCATTAGAAAGATGACAGTTCCTATCTAAAAAAGCTTTATATTGACACTTTAAAAATAATTTGATTGATTGATTCAGTTTATGTTTTGTTAGAAGCTTGTCAAAGATTGGACATCAGCAAAGAAGAAAATTCGCTACATTATTCAGTTTTTCTTCGATAAGGGAGAAAACGCAAGCCAGGCGGCTGAAAATGTGAATAGCGTTTATGGACCTGATACTGTAACAGCCAATCATGCGCAATTTTGGTTTCGTCGATTCCGTTCCGGTTAACTTTCGATGTCAAGGAGCACCACGCACTGGAAGGCCAATTGTCGAAAATGCGATAAAAATCATGGAAAATAATCGAGTCGACCGTCATGTTAGCACTGTTTCGATTGCAAAAGAGCTAAAGATTGCCAAAAAAACCGATTTGGAACCATTTGAATAAGAGCAATGGATACACAAAGAAGCTCGATGTAAATGGGTGCCACAACGACATGTTAACGCAAAAAAAAAACCTCAAGACACGAATTTCCATCTGACGAATCGTCTGCTGAACCGCAACAAAATCGACCCATTTTACTGAAAGCCGGTTGGTGACTGGTGATGAAAATGTGTGTCACATTACGACAACGTCAAGCCGAAATATCGGTCGAGGTCTGAAACACGGTGTAACTCGGCGAGAACGGTGGCCAAGCCAGGATTGTACGGCCAGGAAGGTTTTGCTGTGTAGTCGTTTGGCTGGGATTGGCAGGGCAATTATCTACTATAGCTGCTCCCATGACGGCAAATACTCTTAATCTCGGAACTTCTACTGTCAATCTAATTTGATGACCGATCTGAAGGAAGCAATCGCCCATAAGCGGCTCAGCTATTGCCAATAGGAGAAGGAATTGTGATTCCATCAGGACAAACTGCCAGGCCGACACACATCATAGTGACTCGCCAGAAGCTCCGGGAGTTCTGGTTGGTGAGGTTCTTACTGCATCCACACTTATAGTCCTGGACACTGGCACCAAGTGATTACTCATCTGTTCCTGATCCATGGCGAAAATTTTGCTTGGTTGAAACATTCGCTCTCAAGAGAGGCTTCTGAAAGGTTCGACTTCTCAATTTTTACTGCTAATAGGAACGAGGGCTTCTATGAGAGAGGCATAATGAAATTACCTTTAAAATGGCAACAAGTTATCGAAACAAAAACGGCGCATATTTGACCTATATATCGGGTTCATTCTAACTATACTTAAAATAAAGCTCCTCAATTTAATGCAAAATCAATGGATTTCTTTTTGAACTACACCTAATATTACTAATATGTCACTCCAATAGACTAAATTTTAGGGCATGGACTTACCGTCCATTTCGCAAAGAATTTACTCAGCAGAATAATCAAAATGATGAGAGTATAATATTCAGGTGATTACCTTAAGTTGTAATATTACTCATATTTGTACCAAGAATTGTTGGTAACCCAAGACCGTTTAAAATAGAACTTTAAATCAGAAACGGCAAACTTCCTGAGTACATATATAGATAATTAGTATGGCACTCAAACTGATAGGTTCAATTGCAAGCAACCCTTATATTTTCTCAAGACCAAAGTTGTAAAATCTAAGGTGATGAATTCATAAAAATGGGAAAAAAAAATTAAGTGCCCTTAACGAAATTCCTCAATTTGATATTAAAGTTTCAAACTTTTGACTTCCCCAGTACTATTTTTGAATAATCACCTAGATTACTCCCTTGAATCTATGTATTGTACCAGTTACGTCTTCAACTGATATTTGTAAGACTTATAGAAAAATTAAATAAAATCCAAGCAAAAGACCAAAACTATCCAAATTTATTACATTAAATATTATCATGTTACCTACTTATTTCACCAATTAACATTGTGATAACAATTTCATATCTCAAAAAGCAACTCGAAAAATGTTAAAATTCAGTGGATCAGTAAAAGATCCAAAAAAAACTTAAAAAAAGAAAAATTAGTTTAAAATCCGCATAGTGCGCAAGTTACAGCAAACATAGACAGAACCGTCCTAATAATATAATTTCATCCAAAGAACTTACTTCACCGAAAGTTAAGAAAAATCAAAAAAATTAAAAAAATTTAAATATTTAAATTCGGCGAATGCAAAAGTTTTTTTCACTCTTCCGCTTATTTAAATTGAAACACAACGAAAAGACTGTTCGTGTGTGACAGAAACATTGTTCAATTATTAAGGAAATAAAAGTAAAAGCGAAATAAAAAGAAGAATTAGAAACAGCAAGTTAAACTTATAACGCAAGTACAACAAGAAGTTTAAAACTCAATACTGCCGCAATAATTAGCGAGACATCTGATTAGACATTGTTCATAAGTCAGCAAGTTAGCCGACGAGAACGTAACTTTTAATTCAACGAATCAGTGGCTCGATCTTCTTGATCATTATCGAATTGTTGCCAGTTTAACGTTGCGGTACGCACCCGAAGGCCAAAATTCATTCATTTCAATTTTAGTGAAATATTTTCATTGAGACTGGTTGGAGGGGGCGGAATTTCCCCCTCGTGACCCGGAGCAATTGATCTGTTACGCCATTGTTAGATCATAATATTCGTAGAGAATTAAGTTAAGAAATTTGTTAAGAATATAGGCATTCAATCAAGACTAAAGGCTCAATTGGTCTTACCAATTCTAGACTCAATAATGCCGCAATTTTATTTTTCAGTGAAAAAGTCCAATTAGACTAATGCCTGGTTTCCAATAATACAGGAATTCCTGCGCATTAATCCCAGTAAACATTAACACATACAAACATATAGAACCAATAACAATCAAAATCGCAATCGGTTGAAACTTCATAAGTTGGCATCTCAACCAACTACGGCACAGGGCCAATAATTAAGTTCCGCATTTTTTGGAATTTATTTATGACTGTTAGCCCATGGCTCTCGGAAAGCGTAGATTTTGTGTGCTATGGATGCGACCTTAGATGGGACGAACCCAAGGGACCTTCGTGGTAGTTGGCATCTCAATCATAGGCAAGAGCCGAAGGTGCAACACTAATTTCTTAAAAAAATTAATCGACTTTCAATACCAGATTATTCCATACCCAAAATTTTTCATTCGAAATACGACTAAATGGGCAAAGCGAAAGAATTTCGCTTTAAAAGATCCAATAATTAGGAAAATAATGAAGAAACCCTTATTGTTCCCATGCTTTCCAATTTTCATTAATATTTCTTGATTATTATCTTCATTTATTGCTGCACGAATTCTATTGATTTGAAAAAACAATTTCCTGCAATAAATGTCAAAACCTTCTGAACTATTGAAGTAAGTAAATTGCCTATAGTCGCCCCTTCTTAAAGTCTCTTTAATTTACAACTAATTTACAATTAATGGCCATAATAATTGGCTTCAAAGTCGAAATTTTCCGCTTTAAATAATTAATTAATTCATTTAATTACAATAATAAATGAAAAAAAAAAATTATATTTTCCCCAGTGAATTTCGTAGAATTTTCATTGATTTTATTATGCTTTTCATTTGATTTGCTTCTCCCACGCCTAATTCTTTCATTTGAATATTCACAATTTATACCCTTGCGACACTTATTATTGTCAGCGTCGTCATTACTTACCGTATTGTGATTATGAGACCAACAATTACGGCTGCTATAGTCGGCCACCATGTCTTAAAAGGATCTGCGTTCTCAAATATTGACATAAAATTTTCCATTCCGGTGCTCCGCCCTCCTTTTCGCCTACTCCCTTGTGTGATTCCTTTCCGCAGGATTTCGCTTTAATTATTTTTTGATATTCACAGTTTGATTTTCCCCGAAAAGGCACCACAAAAAAGAAACAAAAAAACAAAAAACGAAGTGCGAAGTTTCAGCAAGGAACACTCACAGCTGACATTCAATCAAATATTTAATCAATAAAATTCTTCCTTCCGGTTTCTATTTATTTCTCTTTTTCCGCGTGCCCGTTTTTTCCGTTTCGTTTTTTTTTTTTTTTTTGTTTCTCTCTGCGCCACTTTCAGCTACTGTCGCCGTGAGGAATGACGCTTCGCAACTGCACTCGAGCATCTGTCGGGGTCTTGCTGTTTCTTTCTGTTGCGTTTTGAACTTTCGTCGCGGGTTAAATTGAATCATAATCCGTGCGGCATCAATGGCGATAAGTTTAGCTCAGTTTCAGCTTCAGCTTAGATGAGCTGAGCTGAACTGAGAGCGGAGTGCCCCAGTATCGGTGCAGCAATCTAATAGGACGATGAGTACACACATACACAAACACACTCATGCAAGCACATGTGTGTGTCTGCGGAGACCTGATGCGTTGATAAAAGTGCGACTCGCGGGAAATTGTTCTTGCTTTCATTTCACTCTATTCCGCTTTCTATTTCCATTTCTCCTTTGTATTTTTGCTTTTTTCCATTTTTTCATTTACCTATTTTTTTGTATTCTTACGCTCAATTTAAGTTCCGATGACCGTCAGTCAGTCCGTCTGTCCGTCCGTCGGCGTATGTGAGAGTAGTCTTTTCTTTCGCGTTTCGAGCACTTTTTTTTTTTTGGATGGAATGAATAACGCGGCGAGTTGCTGTGCTGCGTTGAGTGAATGATGTGGGTGTACTGCTGATGTATGACGTTGGAATCGTCGAGTGGTTTAATTGAATGTTGTAAATCACTACCATACAATGGGAGCATGCATAGACATGCGTTTCCCGACGTTACCGAATGATAAATAGCGCTTCGTTTTATTGGGCATTTCGCATTTTTATTTAACTCCAACTTGATTTAATTAAAAGAACTAGCGAGAGCAGTGAGGTCTTCAAGTGCTTCTCCCCCCGTTCGTGTTCTATTTGAAGCCGGATTGGAGCTCTCATACGAGTTTTATAAATGATTTTAAATGATTGTTGATTGAAAGTAATAAAATCCAAAATAATAAATGCTGCTTGAAATATTTAATATACCGATTAATGTGTACACCACATGTGGGTACTATAAAGAAAGTTTCGCAACGGGGCAAATTGAGCAATTTGCAAAATCTTGGAAACAATTCAAACAGTTCAAGTTCGTTTTTAAATCCAATTTTTTCTATGGTTAAACCGCAAATAAGGTATAGCATACGTTTTTAAAGAAAATCGACTGCAGATTCGGAAAAAATTACAAAAGCATATCGTAATAGGACCTTTTTCATACCAAAATGGCTCCCAAAGTAAAAAAAAATTTAAAGTTTTTTCCAGAAGTTTTGACTTTGACCCTTTATTTTTCCCTCAATGGCTCAAATTTTTACCATCAATTTAATTTTCCCTAAGAGCCCATACAATTGGCTTTCAAACCTCATACAGTTTTTCTTTCTATGGTAAACCATTATCGTGGGAGAATTATTTTCTCAACTTCCTGCCTAAAGACTTTAAGGCCCTATAACTCCTCAGGGGTGCATTTGCGACTCCCACCTCCCGAACGAGTTTTTGTTCAGCTTGGCCTCCCCTACCATACCTATTAAAAAAAGCACTCCCTCACGAGACACCCTTCATATATTCTTAAGTTCGAAAACTGAATCGATTTAGGCTAGTCCGTCTGGCCGTCCGTCTGTGATCAGATCTCCTTCCGAACTGCTGGACCAATCACGCCAAAATTCGACATACAGGTATATCGGACCCGAGTATGATTCTAAGTGGAAATGGGTGATATCCGCCCACTGCCACGCTACAAAAGGGACATTTTTGGTAACTTCCGTTCGGAAAGGCCAAACATAATGCATCAATATTGTCGGGCAGCTGGGTATATGAAAGCCGGTCTTGACCGATTTCAGTTTTTTTTTTACTCATTTTCCTTCTTTTTTTTGATAATTATTAGAATAAAAATACTTTTCGTTTTTGTGATCGGTCATTAAAGGAACAATGTATGAAGAGTTCTTTGTCAAATATTAGTTTTATTTTATCTGTGTTACCATTGAACTCAGTGGCTAGATATTCAAGTGCCCAATTGCCCGGATCAGCATAGTCTGAGTTAGTCTGATTTCTGGTTCAAACATGCAGCTCTTAATGTCAGACTCATTAGATATTTTCGTAATTAATCTAGCATGAAATGATTTATCAGTTGAGTATGCCTAAATTTGCATTGAAGACTTAGCTAGGTAAGTTCATGTCCGACAAAACTGCATACAAATTTTTTCTAGTCCTTCTTGGTCTGGAAAAGTTAGAAGTTTCAAAATCAGATTTTTACCGTTTTTCCTGGATACATTTTTTACATACATCCCAGCTTTTGAAATTTGTTTGTATAGCTACTATGTAGACTTAAGCTTTCGCTGAAAAAAAATTGCGACATCGCTATAACTATGGTCATCATCCTACACAATAGAAAAAAACACTCTTTCTCTTATTCTCATATCTGAATAAAAAATTATTTTTTTGCTTCTTCTGATTGTGTATTTTGCCCCAAATAAAGTTCCATTATGGATAAATTTTTGACCATGACCACATTTCGCGAAATTCGCAAAAATTGATTTTCACTATTTTGAAGTGAGTATTTCGCAGCTAAACTAAATTTCCTCTAAGGGTTAAAATTTGATCAAGACCACCATCCGCGAAATTCGCGAAAATTTGATTTTCACTATTTTGAATTGAGTATTTCGCAGTAAACAAAATGTCCTCTAAGGGTTAAAATTGATCAAGACCACCATCCGCGAAATTCGCGAAAATTTGATTTTCACTATTTTGAAGTGAGTATTTCGCAGCTAAACTAAATTTTTCTACTTAATGGTAAAACTTTGATAAGACACCATCCGGAAAATTCGCGAAAATTTGATTTTCACATTATTTTGAATTGGTATTTCGCCGCTAGACATATTGTCCTCTAACGGTTAAAATTTGACCATGACCACCATTCGCGAAATTTTTTTGCTTAATAATAAATCTCGAGTTTTAGAACCTAAATCGAAGTACAGATAAGGTATAAATAGATATCCAAGCTAGAACAACGAAAACGGCAGGAATTTTCGTTAAGGTAATGTTTATAAATTTTAGGCTGAGGAAAAGGTATGTGTGCAATCGGCTTTGCGATGTAAACTTCTTTACTTCGTTTTTTACTGGTTTTCCTTCATTTTTTTGGATAATTTTTGGAAGAAAAATACTTTTCGTTTTGTTGATCGGGACAATGTAAGGGACAATGTATGAAGAGTTCGTTGTCAAATATTAGTTTTATTTTATCTCGTGTTACCATTGAACTCGTGGCTAGATATTCTAAGTGCCCAATTTGCCCCATGGGTGCAGCAAGCTGAGTTAGCTTGATTTTCTGGGTTCAAACAAATGCAGCTCTTAAATGCAACTCACAAGAAATAAATTTTGAATTCAATGTAGTGAAATGACTTTATTTCAGAGTTGGGAGGTAGTGCACTAAATTTCCAGCTCTAGCTAAGATTAAGGCTAGGTCAAGTTGCAGAGGCCGACTTTACTGTAGACACCGTACAAAGGAATAAATAGCTTATCTATCAAGTTGCATAACAGCCTATTGCGACTTATTGTTGAGGAAATAATCCATGAAAATTTCTCAACTAGCCATGTTCTAGCTTAAAATGACCCCGACGAGTATTTTCTTGCATTCGACATTTGCTATGTCAGACCACTGCGATGGGCTGTCAGCTTGAAAAAATAAGAGAAATTGGAATATTTGCTCCCCTTTTTTTTAATAAATCAATCGATGACAGAATTAAAAAATAAATAAAATAAATTTTTAAAAATCAATCAACTTCAATTACATATATGTACCTACATAATTATGTATGTATGTCCTTAATTTTTTATGAAATTTGTATTCTCCTGAGCGAACACTTTTCTGACCCAATTTTTTATTCAATTATTTTTTTAAATTCAATTTTTGCTTCTAGCTCAGAGAAGCCAATTGTTTTCGTGACAGCAAATAAATTTCCAAAAAAAAATTGTTTCTCTATCTTAAAGGATTATTAAATTACTGAAGGAAAGCGTCTTTGCCTTTGCTCACATTAAAAAAAAAGACACAAACAAAAAAAAAACTCCAGAAAATTTCTCAAATTTTTTTTTTTTTTATTTTTGATAAATGAGCTGGAAATGTCGGACCTCTTTTTATGACCTCTAATCTTGCAAGACATAAACAGGCAAAGAAAAACGAACGCTTTCAGTTATGTATGTACTCATGCGTTATTGTGTCGAGGCATAGTAGAGTTTGTATGTATCTACATACAGAACTTAGCACAGCATTGTAGAATATAGAACTAATATGCTGGAACGACTACAACGACTGTTGTTTGCGACTCTTTTTACTTACATAAGAAAAATCTATTAGTTTTTATAGCTCCGAATGACCATTAGGGAGAATTAAAGAAACACAGTGAGGTTGGAATAAAAAAGAGAGGCATATTTTTATGGGACTATACTTAGCTGTTCAATTTAGGTCTCAAATGGTGCTATGTATTCAAATGTTTTCTTGTGTTCAGTACAATAACAACAAAAATAGACGGTACAACACTAAAATAGGGCACTCAACTGGGAATTAAAAGACGGAACCCTTTAAAATCATTACATAATTCACTGGTATTATAAAAAGGTTTTATAATATTTGATTTTTTCTGTTCGATTATTTTTCTAGATGGATTTTTGAAAGCGGTTTTTATCGAATGTCCAAAAAAATCAAGATTTTTGGGAAAATAAATGCAGGTCAGCTCAGCGCCAGTTTAAGCATCACCAGCGCCCTGGGAGAGATTACTTCCGCCCCCACTCAATGCAAGGAAAAGGAAAAAATGGTAAGTTTGAATATGCCTTTTACATCCGGTGCCCTGAGCGGTTGCCCAACCATACCCTAACCAAAGCCCGTCACTGGGTCGGCTTGAAAATGTCGTGCACCTGCATCTGTTAGAAGATACAAAAGTTCAGACCCAAACTGCTATTATTTGAACAAAAAAATAGATCCAAGAAAGTCCCCATCACAATAAAAGATATTGATGTTCGAACTTCGAAGTGCCAAAAGCCAAAGGGGTGACCCAAAAAGAAAAGAATTTTTATTCTCAAAGAAGACTTTAGAGCTGTGAGCTTCGACGGATGCCCAAATAGAAACAGGAGTAGAATAATTAAAAAAACATATCCTTTTCTCGGTGGTGCTTAAATAACCTAAGAGGATGAAAACGTAGAATAATATCTTCTGCTATAGGCTAAGTTAGGACAGTGATTTTACTTGTTGACTTGCTCTGAAAATTAATTTCCTCATTCCCTCAAAAATTTTGAATTTCGAATAACAATTTCGATAGCCTTCTTCCTGTTCAATACACCAAAACCATTGATGATATGAGGGTGGGAGGAACACCAAGTCCCTTGGCAATCAGGCAAATTTTTTTCCCATTTTGCCGTCAACCAAAGCATTAAAAATGACTACAGTGTACTCTCTGTTAGCGGACACCTTTTTGGGTATGCCCTAGTATTCCCGCCACTTAAATTGTTTCCTCTTAAGCGGACTTATGTATATTTCGGTCCCGTAGGCATCCGCTCAAGAGAGAGCACACTGCATATAATAAAAATGTTAGTAGACATAAAATGGGAAAAATATTTTCACTCACATATTTTCCAATCCAACCATATTTATTGTGTCTTTGTCTAACCATGAAAAAAAAAAACGTAGAAAACCCATAAATTGATTGAAAAACACAGATTTATTTATTGAGTGTTTTATTAATTTAAATTTTTTTATGCATTCAACAAATTTTTTTACATAGTAATATATCGTTCTTTATTATTTTTTATTTTTCTTTTTTTTCCCCCATTAACTACATTTTTTCATGTTCGTAAAACAAATTTTTCGTGCATAGCCGCAATTTTCTCGATTCAATTTTTTAGATTTATATATTTTTTTTTTTTTTATTTGAATTTTCAGCTGAGTTGCGTTTTTAAATTAATTTATTTTTTGCTTTTGTTTTTCCTTTTTTGCATTTTCGTTTTGTCTTTGCTCAATTCAATGTGCATGGATTGTTGTATTGGTGTGAAGTGTGCTTTTACAATTTTTTCTCTTTTAAAATTATTTAATAAGTGTTCTTCATTTTCCATTTATAATATAGAGCAAATATTTCGAGTGAGTTTAATTAAAATAAATAAAAGGCAAAAAGGTTCAGAATAATCAAATGGCAGATTCGCTTTCGTTTATTTAAGGGACCGAATATCGCAAATGTCGGTAGATAAATTAATTTGATTTTCAAAGAGGCTTTTTGTTTCAATATTTTTTTCTTTTATTTTTATTTTTTTAATAAACTTTTAATTAATCAAAGGGGTCACCGTCTGTAATTGTGACTGCAGAACAGTAAAAAAAATAATTGCAAATATTATCCCTGAAAACAAGTGTACAGTATTTCCTCCAGTAATTGCGATTAATCTGATACTAGTTCGGGACTGAGGACAAATTTTCTGGTACTAATCGCTCTTTATATTACCGAAGCATGTATTGAACAGTATTTTTAAGCTTATTGTAGTCCATTTAAGGTCTTTTCGTCCGTTTTTGGGTGAAAATGAAATACTATATTCACATCTATCCCAGCGGGGCACAGCATATAGCATGTTTCCCCATAGTGCATTAACTACAAGTATATGCATAACATTTTTTTTGAATTATTATTTGGGCTTTTTGGTGTCTCATTTTTCGCTTATAGTGAAAAATGTAATTTTTGGCAATTGAAAAAATTTATTTTTCATAAATTGCCGAGAAGTGTGGGGAAGCCGATACGACCGGTTTCGAACCTAGCTTACAGGTTCATCATCAGGTATCTTTAACCAACACCTTAGCCACTCTGACCACCTCAGCGATGTGAGGTAGGTCGGATAAATTGTGCATATATATACACTATTGGCGTGCCCGCCTTATTGTTAATTGTTATTTGTGACCATCTCCATATTTCATTTTTGAATTATTATTTGGGCTTTTTGGTCTCTCATTTTTCGCTTATAGTGAAAAATGTAATTTAACGCATTACATTAACATTAAAGTTAACGCATAAAGTTAATCACTGTCGTTTCCACTTGCGGACTGTGCATTAACTAATCAGCTGATTTCGTTGGAAGTGAAAAATACACCTTTCTTATATTTTGCTAAATATAAACGATATATGGATATATTACAATCTGCATTTGATTTCAATGTGTGAAATTGCTTAAATATTTTAACTTATTCCTTGGACTTTCCATTTTCAATTTGATTTTTATTTCAGCGGTTCTTTTGATTTGACAGAACGGTTGTTATTTTACGTACTTTTCTATTCAGGGGTGCAATTTTTCGTAACATTTGCAAGCAAGTCCAAATGCAACCATGCTGTTTTATCTGCGTTAAATTTTAATGCATGAATTATTGAGGTGATTAACTTGACATTTTTGTATGGGTAATCACATTTTTAATCATGCGTTAACGAGTTAATGCAGGTAATTGAGTTAATGCACTATGTGGAAACATGCTATTAGTGGGCTGCGGCCCCGAAATTCATTATCGAGAGCCTACAAACATATACTACATAGATTGGTTGATTGGTTAGTGGGGCTACCAACAATCGTGACACACTTAGGCCTCACATGGGCCCTTTGTGATATCACGAATAATGGGAGAACAGACAACTGACATCCACGCCCGAGCTGGGAGTTGAACCCAGAGCCCTTCGCATCGTAACTTTCGCTAGATCTAGCGTAATTTTTGCATCATATTCTGAGATCGGTATGTTTCCTTTTTTCTTGATGACCTTAGTCTGACTTGGCTGTCTATTAAACGAGCATTCATCATGGTTTTTTATTACATTATTTTTACTTTTGTTATGTCAACAGTAATTGAATGTTCAGGCATTGTTTTCGAAAATTTTGAATTTTTTTGTTGGTTACTTTTGAGATCATGTATCGACATGGTTTCAAATTCCCTTTCTAGAAGTTCGATTTCAACGACTTCTTCATACAATTACTCGTTAGTAATTAGCAACTTATTTTTTTTTTTTTAGAACGGCAACACTCCTCCATAGTCCTTCTTACTGTATTAACCTCCTTATTACTGCAAAGAAAGATTGATATTGCTCCCAAAATATCTTTGAAATAGATCATGTCCCAAAAAAGTTGATGTATTTCTGACCCATTACATTTTCTTTTAGCCTATTTAAATTGAGAAAAACCTTTGAAAGAACAGGTGTATTTCAAGACATTTCCCGTAATATGTTCCCCTCCAAGTTCAGCAATATTTTCCAAAATTTTGAGGGGATTATTTCCAATGTATTCTTTGAAAAAAAAAAGTCAATGGTCAAGAGGAATTTTGTAAGGAAGATAATTCGATTCTTGGACAATTTTCCTACATATTTATTATGACTTAAATCAATAAACTTTTTCCATTAAGCGAAAATATTTCGAAAAGTCTTTTCAATAATGTGAGAAAAATATAACGATAATTTAGATAAATTTTTGAGGTCCATTTTTACAAGAGTGATTCGTGAAAATAATCAAAAATGATTTCAAAAAGCAAAAACTATATCGATTCAGACTCTATTTACAATTTCTTTGAGTTCATTCTACATTAGTTGGTTTATCTCTTTTAAAATTTAGTATCACTAACAAGCTTTTAATTTCTATACCTTTTTGTTTGTTGAATTTATTAACCTATAGGCTTCGTATATTTTCAGTTTGTTAGAGTATTTTTGCGATTCAATTTATAAAGTATTATATGTATAAAGTAAGCTTAACGAGACTTTCCACAAGGTTACAATTATTTATCTATTTTTTGCTTTAATTAATTGTATTTGACGTTCTATTTTGAATCGAATTTCGCTTTTAGTTTAACAATTTTCTTGATTTTGCATTGAGTTCTGACTATCATATTTTTTAAAATTTATTTCAAGTTTCTTAGCTAAGATTTTTTTTTGGTCGTGTATAACGTACGTAGTTTCTGATCTCTCTGAACGTTGCTACTTAATACTCTTAACTAAAAAAAAAACAAAAAAAAATAATAATAGCTTAAGGTGACGACTTAACATATTCGTTTGAAATGAAAAGCTTAACTAAAATAAGCTTAAGAATCTAGATAACTAAATAGTTCGATTTTCTTTTTGGTTTTTTTATTTTTTTTATTTTGCCTAGCTTCGTTCCAAAAGATAAAACGATTAATGAAAAGCTTTTCCACTCACATATTTACATTTCGAGAATTCGATTAAAGTACGCTAAGTTGTGTTTTGTCTTAAGTGTGTAAAGAGCACCAAGTAGAAATTGGTTAATGAGTTAAATAAATTAGTGCCAAAATATCTTAATTTTCGTTATCGCCTTAAGCATCATAAAGTACCTACTTACTTCCACATAAAACAATTATCCTCAATGATACACTTAAGCGGACACATTATCCTAATGATTGGCAATTTAAATCAATTGAATAGTAATGGGAAATTATAGGTTTTTATTGAATCTAATTGGGGGGGTTGGGGGTGGGGTATGAAAGCTCCAATCCCATGCGAAAGACGGACACGCAGAAGTCAAAGAAAATTTACATTTCAATTTCATTTGTACATTTTTAGAAAAGTGCCAGAATGAGAACCTAAACCTTCCTCTCCATGATAATTAGTCAATCTCACTTTTCTATTTTCCTAATTGAAAAATTGACATCATCATCATATTTCGAAGTGTTTCGATTTCTCAGAAAAGATTTATGAATAAAGGAATTCAATTTTCCCGCTCTCAAAATTGAGTCTGAAAGAATTCGAAATAAATCAATTTAGATGTTTAAATCTTTTAGGGAAGCGAGGAAAATTCCTGGAAGTCTCGACCATAGACACAAATATTCTATTTTTAATCGATGCGTACATACAAACATATATACACACGTATTTGACTAAATATTGCGGACCAGTAAAGCGCAACTATAAATGTTGGACATTCTGAGAGGAATGAGATCGAAAGGACGGATGAATAACCCTAAAAGAAGACGCTAAACCAGTTACTGAAAATCAGTGGCTCCCAACTTGGAGGCGATAAACTACAAAAGGGCTATTTTATTTATTAGAGGAAAGTTATAAAGATGGGGGGCAATATGAAGGTTATAAGCAGGGCTCGGATTTTCTTGCTTTTAAAAATTTAAAGCATACTTTTTGGGACAAAAATTTTCCTATCAACATTTTGCTAAACTTTAAATCGGTTTTCTAACTTCAAAAAATTCATATTGTAGTTAAAAATCGATTTGAACCTTAACTTTATGTGAGTAGAACAAAATTGTTACTCCAAAAAGTATGCTTTAAATTTTTAAAGACAACAAAATTAGAGCTCTGATGGTTACGATTACAACGGAGTGTTGAACAGGAATTTTACTAAATACAAGTATTTAACGTAATTGTCATAAATGTATAGCAACATGAACTAAATATATACATACATATTTTAATGAAGTTAGTCCATATTTTTAAACCACGATATTTCAAAATCTAGAGCCAATTAAAAAAAAAAAATGGTTGATGGGAGTGAATTCAGCGCCTCCAATTATGTTTACCAAATTTGTCTCCATATTTTCGGTAAAAAAAAATAGTACCAAATTCGAGCACAGTGTAATGATCAAAAAATGAGAGTTTTCAAACATCTAATGAAATCGTTTTATCGTTGATCTCAAAATCATAGGTCTGCCAGGCTTAGAACTAGGGCAACAGAAAATATTTAAATTCAGCACCCAAAAGTATGCATTTAAATATTCCGAATACTTCCGATAGTGGCAGATCTAGTTTATTCTTGTAGGTTTGCCCATTTCATCACATCTTAAGGAAGGGTTTTGAAAGATCTACGGATATCTTTTAGGCCTTATTTAGGCTTCTTTTATAAAGGCTTAAATTAATATTAATTGATTTGAAAATAATCAAATGCATACTTTTAGGTACCGAATTTAAATAATTTCTGTTGCCTTACTTATAACTCTGATGTTTTGATGTGTTTAATTTAACAATAATAATTTTTTTGCGGTCCCAAAACAATGAGCTCCCAATTAATATGAAAAGTGGGTGATAAAAGGGGCGATCGCTCACAAAAGTCTGAAAACCACTGGTCTAAACGATGCATATTCCCGAGATGAAAAGCATTCAAAAAAAATATTGTTCCGGATAGTAGCCGTCCGAAAAAAATCGGAAAAGAAAAAATCCATTAGAAATTTACTGGACCCTTTTAACTTCAAGTTAAGAAAAAAAAAACAAATTAATTAATTAATTAAATAAAGCCATGTATAAAGAATATAAAATACTTGGTACGATTTAGAATATATTCCTCAACTCTATGAGTTTAGTGTTGTCTTCCTTTTTTAATGGCTACAAATATATACCTAGAAAGATTACATTTTACTTTATGAAGTTATTTATAGTATTAATTTTCCCATGCATTTTTCGCGCACTGTATTCGGTTTTCATTTAAATTTAAATTTTCTTAAAATTAAATTAAAGAAAATATTTTATTTACACTTGTTGTTGTTGCAGTTGTTGTTGTCCGAATGTATCGAAAGTTTCCAGGCATTTTTCTTAGAAGCGCGATACGGTAATAAAGTCTGTAAAGAAGCGAAAACAATTAATCAATTTTATATCAAAAATGTTTGAAAGTAAAAAACGAAAAAAAAGACTTCGAATTTTATTAAAAATGATTAACGAGAGTTTCGAAGTGAGCATCAAAAAGGCCTAACCGTCAAGCGTTGAGCTGAGAATGAACAACTCTTGAACGACAAAATACAAAAACCGTTGGCTATCGCTCAAGGATTCAAGGGGAGTTATCATGGGACACAAAAAACACGTAAAACATAAAAACAAAAATAAACAGCCGAACGAACATTCACAACAAGAATCTGAAGTGATTATGTAAAAGTCAGGAACACGAATGAATGAGAATGCCCACTCAAGCCAAAACTTTGATTCCGATTGTGCCATTCCTGGCACTCTCTGGTCGCCACTTCTTTCTGTGATTCCCCCGCATCTCGTTGTTTCTTCAAGCAAATACATTTTGTTTATTTATCATTAAGTTATGAAATTGTAGTTTGGTGTCCATGGGTGTTTGTCTGTGTGTTTGTGTGTGAGTCAAGATCTGCTATGATTATCGTATGGCCAGTAAAGAGTGGGCCTGGTCAAGTGAATTTTGGCACGAGACCAAGATGCGGTTCCATGCTTTTGCTACTGTTACTAATTCCACCGCTTCTGATGCTGATGCTGCCATCAAGTTTGCTCCTTTCAATGCTGATGTTGTTTGTTTTGTGATTGTTTTTAGTTTTTTGTTTGCATTCTGAGGTTTTATGCAAATTTTCAGAGACCAGTGTATTTGTGCTTTCCACTGCTTTCCGGCTTTTGTTTATACTCGGGCGCTTTTTTTTTTTTGTTTTCTTCAATTTTATCATTTGTGCACTCAATTTTTGTGTGGATTTATGGAAATCGGTCACTGTTTTTTGTGCTCTTTTTTAAGTAACAATCAAGTACAAGAGGTATATATGTACAAGGCCAAAAGATATTTAAAATTTTGCTAAAGCTCTTAGAGAGTTTCGTCGAGAGTGATTTGTGTTAAGCGGTTTTAGTTTATGAACCTTGGAGGTCTGGCAAGTTCATTTCCATAAAGACTGATTGCCGTTTGTTGCTTTTCAACAATTTTTGATGCTTGTTATCATTGCTGTGGGAATTAGCAAAGTTAATGAAGGGTTTATTTTTTGGTCGGAAATATTTCCATAAAGTCTGATTACTCTGACGTACCAGTATGATACAAAATGTTTATAAAGTTATTATTTGTTGAATATTGTCTTCTGCTTCCCTTAGACAAGAAACTCAACACAAATCATATTCATTTCAATTATCCTGCAGTCATTCCGATGGGCCTCGTAGCACTTTCTGATTAGCCGTAGATAATTCTACTTCCTTACAGTAAACAGACCACCGTATTTAAAGACGCTATTGAAATTGTCACTTCACAGAAAGCAGATCCAAGGAGGAGTGGGAAATCGGAACATTTCCAAAGAACAACCAGGGAACAGCCAGGGAACAATCAGGGAAAAACTAAGGAGCAACCAGGGAACAACCAGCGAACAAAAAAAAAGGGAACAACCAAGGAACAAACAGCGAACAATCAGGGAACAACCAGGGAACTACCAGGGAAAAACTAAGGAGCAACCAGGGAACAACCAGCGAACAACAAAAAGGGAACAACCAAGGAACAAACAGCGAACAACCAGGGAACGTCCAGGAAATAACCAGCGAACAACAAACAGGGAACAACCAGCCAACAACCATCTAACAATCAGCGAAAAATCAGTGAAAAACCAGGGAGCAACCAGCGAAAAATCAGGGAACAACCAAGGAACAGCCATCGAACAACCCGCGAACAACCAGGGAACAACCCACGAACGAACAGCAAACAACCACTGAACAAACTGGGAACAACTAGGTAACGACTAGGAAACGACCACGAAATGACCACGGATGTACCAAGCAAGGTATAACTTGCAAATAGACCTAGTATAGTGGGCTTTCTTTTCTTTTTGATTTCTTCAAAAAAGAATTCAGGACCCCAATCTGAAGTTAGATGTTGGAGAAAAGTTTTTCCTGACACGATAAGTTTTTAGCTTGACCAATTTTAATTTCCTCACGACCAAAATCAGGTGTGTGTAAAAGTCTTATTTAATTTGAATCAAATACATATGTATATGTAGTCTTAAATATGTGTGCACATTGGCATATACATACGTATGACATACCAGAATGCCGCTCATTCCGCAAACCGTTGAACAGCCCAACGTTAAGGCCGCCTACGGAATTCTAAAAAAAAGTTCGGAAGGTAATTTTTAAAGCGCCAGAGCTCTGTTTTAATCTGCTAAATGATTTTTGTTTTCAAATGAAGATATACTTTATGCTGTTGTTTGCTTGATATCCTTTTTAGCAACACGAACTCTCATAATTTATTGCTGTTTTCAAACTGTCTCGACGTTAGCTGAGGATATATTGAGAAAAACGCTTCCCTATCCCTCTCCCTCTCATACAATAAAAATTGTTGACTTCTAAGAAAAAGTTTTTTACTTTCCTTTACTCATCCTTAAAAGCTATCTTTTTATATCCGATTCACTATGTGTCGATGGTATATTGCGTTTGTGCGTGCGAGTGTAACACCCAGAACCAGTCGATATAGACCATTCAAAATGGGCGTAGGAATGGTCAGCGTTACGAGGATATTCGATTGATCCATGTCTGTCCGTCCGTGTGTCCATCTGTCTGTCTGTCTGTATAGAGTTTTCTCATCGGAGGAGTTGAGCTATCTTCACGAAATCTGGTATGCATGCTCACGGGGACATGGGTAAAAACAAGTTCCAGAATGGACGAGAGTACATCCAGTACTAGGATCTGTCAAAAAAAAATCCGCAAAAACTGCTCGAAAATCTGAATTTTTTTAAATATTTCAATGAAGTTTGCACTTAAAGGTTATATTTAAACAGTGGTTGGAAGAGGATAGAGCAATTGTTGAAAATGGCGGCATATTTTTTTTGCATTGCTGTCTCTGAATGAAAGAGCTTAAGCATTTGTGAGCCGCCATTTTTAAAAATTGTTCTATGCTTTGCCGACCACTGTATAAAATCCCCCTGTTAAATTTACATAAATTGGCAAAGTGGGTGTGACAAAAGGGCTGTGTTCATTAAGTAATTGAAAAGATCTTGATATGTGAGGCTCTTTTAAGGTCATGAAAACGGGGCGTAGTGTCGGGGTCTGTTTAACTAGAAATATGCAAATATATATGTATAGCTATTAATTTATTTGTGTCGGTTAGTGTATTGTCAGGCTCGCTTGTCTATAACACCCTCACTTGTTTTTCTATTTTGTGCTGTGTGTTTCCTTAAGCTTACGCGTTCTTTTTTCCGTAATTGTGCATAATGAAATGCCTCTCAACGACTTGTCCTTTATTATAAGAATAAATTTTATCTGATAAGTTTTATTTTTTATTTATTTTTTTTTTTTTTTAAGAAAGAACATCTCGCTACATTGCCTGAACCCCTTTTTTCAATCCTTTTGTTTTTATTGACAAAAACAAAAAAAAAGATTTTCTGAAAGGTTTATCTTTAAACCGACAAATATTTTCCGGGAATTCATAAACAATGTCGAAGTAGCGGCCCTTGAAAACGAGTAAAAATCATTTTTGCCTATCTACCTGGCTTATATTCGTCTGAATTATCTCCTTAGTTCTGTTATTCGTTAGCACAGCGCTCCGGGCCATAAATGTGTCATGGATATCGCCTTTAGAAACAACTTAAAAGTACATTAAACGTCGATGAACTGAGACGAAACGAGCCGAAAATGAGGATAAATAAACAAACAAAAAATAGTAGTAGGTACGTCCGGCATTTCCGGAAATACGCTGACAATAAGCACGTGCCAAAAAAAGCAAACAAAATCAGACAAAAGGAATGGAAAGAAGCCGAAAGTACACACAGCAGAAAAAGCAGCAGCGAATGAAAACAAAAAAAATAAAACAAAAAAAAAAGCCATTGACCTTGAACGAATCGGGAAAATGCAAAATGATTGCGTTGCATACTTTGGAGCGTTAAAATACGCTTTCATGCCACCCACACGCCGAACACGTACGCTAGACAGAACATTATGGGCATTACGTGGCCGATTTTCCTAAATCTCACATAAATAGCTTAAGAAATAAAATTATGAACTTTAAAAACTAGGAAAATATATTCTCCAAAAAATTTTAAAGAAAATTATTTTCAAAGGCATCATCGCTCTTTATTGCAATGATCATCATCGCCATTGCCATCACTATCCTTGTAAGCGTTTTAAGAATCGCTTCACATATAAATATAATAGCCATAAGCTAGACTAGCAAAAATTTATGGTGCCATTCAGTGTCATCTACAACAAAGGGCAAGAAACACCATAAAAGCAAAAAGAAAAGAAACGAAACGAAACGAAACGAAAAAGAAACAAGATAGGAACGACTCAACAAGATAGTGAGGGGAGGGGAAAAAAACGAAGATTTATCAAATTAAGATAACAATAAAAACGACGACCGTTATACTTCTTATACATTTCTTAATGTGCATTTAATAAAAGCTCCCCATAAGCGTAGAGATATCCATCTATATTGACCACTGTCACGAGCACTAGCTCAAAATGGGAAAATCTGTTGCTCCACAAAAGCAAAGGACATAAAAATAAATGGAAAAAAGTAAAACAACAACAACAAACGACAATATTATATATAAATGAAATTATCAAAAAAGAAGAAAAAGAAGAAGGGGAAGAAGAAAAAGTCAAAAGAAACAAGGAAATGTCGCCACCTGACGGGTAACCAAGTACCAAGTAGGCCAAGTAGACCAAAAATAGCTCGGCTATCCTGCCAGCCGAGGCTGCGAATCGAAGCAGACAAGCACGTTGCGGCCCGTAGGTATTAGGCTAATGGTTGACATTTCAGCTTTATCACTCAGGTCATTTCGAATTATGCTCGAATAAAGATTTATCGGACATTTGGAATATTAATACATAATACATGGCCATATAACGGGGTCCTAAAAACAAAGGCCTTCACAACGTGTTGACTGAAGGGAATATCAATTTCCTCATGTTTTCCTGTGAAATTAAATTCAATAGGTAAATTGATTGCTTTGGTAATGTTTCCTCATCAAACGTTTAACCAAAAACAAAAAAAAAAACAAAAAATTGGATTTATCAATTTATCCGACGAACATATATGTATGTATGACGTCTTCCAGCTGTCAAAATGATGAGGGTATGATTTGAAATGCATCTAAAAACAAGTAAGGGTGTTATAGCCAGGTGAGCCTGACAATTAAATACCCGAAACAGAAACACATGTTCAAATAATTTTTAAAACACGCCCGAAAAACGGGACCCTTTAAAAAGAATATTCAACAGGTTTTTAAGACCATAACGGGCCCCATATACCAACTTTTGTTGAATATCTTTATGGAAACCGTCCCTTTGCCACGCCCACCTTTCCAATTCTTTTATATTCTAATCGGAGGCATAAATATACGCTCAAATTCCAAGTTGAAATATATCGAAAAAGTCCGATTTTGAGGCAGTTTTGAGATTTTTGTGACAGACCCTAGTACTGGAGGTACCCTTAAAAAATGGACCGATCAAGAAATCCTTGAGAGGATGTTTATGGCTACAAAGGAAGCATAAGTGCCAATTTTCGTTCAAGTCCCATAGGCGTTTCGGGAGTAGGAGACAATTTTCGAAAAACGCCCTTCTGCCACGCCCACTTTTCTAATATTCGGAAGTCACATTAATTGCCTTAAAATATCTTCAAATATCAAATTTCATCGAAATATCTTGAAAAACTCCGGTTTTACAGCAGTTTCTGTGATTTTCGTAACAGACCCTAGTACTGGAGGTACCCCTTAAAATGGTGCGATCGGGTCTATTCTCAAACTTGTTGTTACTCAGGTCCCCGTGAACACGTATACCAAATATCGTCAAGATATCTTAACTCCTTCCATAAGGAAACTGTGTACAGACGGACAGACAGAAAGGCGGACATGGCTAAATCGAATCTCCTGCTGACGCTGATCATTTCTATATACATATGGGCATTTCCATGATGTCGAACGCGACATTCGCACGCATTCTCAGTGGAAAAAGAAATATACGAAAATTTTTTTTTATTTGGACAAATGGCGGAAGTTATAGATCTTGACTAGCACTGTAATTGGTGCTAAGGTTGATTTCTGGAAATTGTTCGTTTTCAAGATAATTACAAAAAACTAAGGCATTCGCACGCTACAAAAACAGAAGTCAGTTTTGAGGCGAACAGTTCAACCACTGATTTTAGCGAAACTTGAGGCAATATTTTAATGCGACTAATTTTGTAATATTGTACATTGATGAATCTTAGAACTGGTTTTTATTTGATTCAAAAATATTAAACAGTTTAGTTTTTTATTTTATTTTAATCACTGTCGCACGCTACATGTCGAATGCTACATTTAGTTGCATCATACGTTTTAATTTAATGTGTACTTTTCATTTAATTGGACATGAAGAAGATGATGAAAAATGACTTTTAATGTTTTCAATATATTTATTTTCACAACAAAAATTATAAACTTAAAATATCTTCAACAAAGAAAAAAAAAAATAAAAAAATAAAAATATTCATCCTTTACATAAAAACTAAAGAATAGAAACTAACTTAACTGTGAATAGTATTACTTATATTAAATAAACATTTTTTAATGGAATATGCAGTCCTAGCTCCTTCAGGACTGCCCTCTTAATATGCCAACCGATGCTTCAAACTGTATTTTTAACATTGGCTTGTCATTGAGGCATTACCACTCCCACATTTAACTACTCCACGAATAGACCTACTGTGGTGAATTAGAGGTCAGTTGTCTTACACAAATACTCTACATTTTGACTAGTCATGTTCTGGGGTAACTCAGAGTACTCCTTTTCGGTAAGTTGACCTATCGCACCCTTGCTACTAAATCGGTACAACTCAAAATTTCGCATTTCTGGAACAATCATTAATTCGCTATTGAAACTTGCAAAAAATAATTATTTTTCTTAACTTAGTTTATTCTTAATCGACTACTGCATCAGTCTATATAAACATAAATTTTCTAGGTGTTGAGTTTCTTGCAGAAAAATGTGGTTGAAAATAAAAAATTTGAAATGGGTTTAGGAGCAAGGGTGCGAAATTTATAAATTTTACACTTACGATGTCGCACGCTACAACTTCAAATATGTCTCAGGGCCAAAGCGTTGATTATTTTGCAACAAAATTTTTTATATTTAATTGCAATACAAATTTGCTGTTTGCAGCGAATATTTGAGGCGCGTTGCACAAACACCTTTGACTCACTGATAACAAATGTTATTTTTCAATGTCGCACGCTACAACGAAATAAACGATAAAGTAAAGAAAAAATTTACCGTAATTGGCGATTGCATCGTTCCCTTTGCATTTTTCTTACATTCCTCAAATATAAAACGATATTTAAAAGTGCAAATATCAAAGCATAGTGGATGTTATTACGAACAATAATCAAAACAAAACGGGAAGAGAAATATTCAAAACATAACTTTTGCACTTGTGCGACTTTGCATTTGAATATTTCTAAATGTGTTATGAATATATGTGGAATATGTTTAGATTAGTAAAATTTGATCGATTCTCTATAAATATATGTAAAAACAACATACTTTTATAGGCTTTGAATTTTTTGACTCCGGTTGACATTTCTGTGGAAATGCCCATATATTCTGTATGGTCTGAATTAACTTTGAAGTCCTGGAAAGGTCGAATTTAGGCAATTTCAACTTCGAAGAACATATTTTGAAGTCAGGTAATTTTTAAGACAAAAATTTGGTTGAAAATAGGTAAAAACTTAACCAAAATATGTGGGTCGAATGGACCTAATTCTGGTCGAACTTCCCTTTTTTTTTTTTGCTTGTTGGGTTGTTCCATTGAAATCTCTCGAATTTAAAGCAAGTTTAACCCCCAAAAACATCCCCCTGTGTTCACCCTAACTGCCCTAAGACCCTTCAAAAAGAAAAAAGTGAGAAGCATGTCTTCGTCCTTTTCCATGATTCCTCCTTGCCAATTTCGCAGATGTAAGCGGAAGCGTCCGACAATAGGTCAATTAAAGTTTTTTGAGTATTTCCCTTTTTTTTTATTGATTCTTTCGGAGATCAACAGATGAGTTCATTCAATCGGTGGCCCATTGAAAAAGTTATTTGAGTTTTTGTAAGCATAAGAATAAGAATAATTTTCTTGAAGAATGCGCTTTAATTAAAAGAGAAATGATTTTGCTGATCCGCATAAAAAATCTAGAAAAATCATTTTGGAATAACTAAAAATCATCGAAGCAAAACCCTTTGTCATATGTACGTCTGTTATCCTTTAACTGATTTTTTTTCTTTTTGTTGTTCTTTCCTTGTAAATACCGAAATGTAGGTACATATCGATTTCGCTGTCAATCACACTTCGTCATTATCCTTAATGACTTCGAAACCCATTTACATTGCTTCAAGTCACACCAAGTAGCCTTGTAAGACACATAAAGCCAGAGACCCCCCAAATGCCATGCGACGTGTTTCGTCAAACATTCCAACATTCGAACGTTCTAACATTCCTTTTGCATGTGTGTGTGCGCTTGTGGTTTTTTGTGTCCTTGCAGCATGTTCTCATTTTATATCCGTCCTACATATTTGATATCCTATTTCTGAATTTATTTTTACGATACAAATGGGAATGGGTCCTTCCAGATGGATTTGCAAAAAAAACAAAAAACATTTTCTTAATATTTAATATCAAAAGGTGGCCAACAGGATGAAAAGGAAACAGACGTAGAAATAGCAATAGCAATAGGAAATGGAATAGGAATAGGAATAGGAACCGCATACCTTTGTCAGTGTCTTGTGGCTAAGGCAATGACAACGTTTCACCTGTTCATAATCGTTGAGCAACTTATGAGCAACCGGACTTATGCGGAAGTTGTTTTCATATTCTTCGCACAATTTTAATATCACTCAATTCAATCTTTTCTCCAGCGTGCCAAGACGAAACGATAGAGACTTTACGGTCCAGGTCTGGTTGTCGCAACGCTCGACGACCTTTTTCCTCGTCATCCTCGTCGTCCGCGTCGCCTCAATTCGTTTGAGTGGCAACAGAACGGCATTAAGGTCATGAGCTGCTGCATGTGGTTTGTTGATTTATCTTTGTATTGGTTGAACTATTTGGACTAGGTTTTGTATGGACTCGCTGCTTTTCGTCATGCTGCCAAAAAAAAAAAAAACCAAAAAAAAAAAAATTAAAAAAAAGACAAAAATTAAAAGAGAACGCGTTGTTAAACTTTGCCAAGCAAAATGAAAGGAGAATTTTGGTTTTTGTTGGTGTCCTTCAAACTTTTCTTTTTTTATGCATATCCCTTGAGTCTTGAAATATGTTTCCTTTAGTAGTTAATTCCTTACACTAGATTAAGTTGTACGCTTCGTTGGGAAAACACTTTATTTTCATAGCTAATTTCTTGTAAGAATATTCTACATTAAACTTTAACCCTTCAAGACATTAAGGGTTTAATTTTTGTCCAACATAAGTTGACCAATTTAAGGTAGCGTCTTAAAAAGCACTACAATAAATCGTTGAAATTATGTGGACGGACACATTTTTCCCTTATGCGTTGAAGGGTTAAAAGATATAGGTATCGGTGTTCATGTCTTACCCAATGCCACAGTGTCTCTTCACTGAGGCATTGTTGACGCGAATGTCTTAAGGCGACAATGCCCACCCAGCATTGCTTAAGCTCAAGCCTAAGTTGCGGTATAAAAGTTTCTGTAACTAACTTGTTCGCTAGCTCGAAATGATTAAAATGGTAAAGTTCTGTCTAAAACTATAAGCACAACACATAATGCCTGAAAACTTTTACATTACTACACAGTCTTAGAGAGTAGTAAGTAGGGCAGGGGAGGTGGGATAAAAATCCATTGAACGTAACGACCTTAAATTTTTTTCAACTCGAATGTTCTATTTGCGGCATGCCAATGAAGGGAATCTCATGAAAAATTTTAACTACTACTAATAATAAGCAAAAAGAAAATGACAAAGAAAAAAGGCTAAAATATTTGATACTTATGATTTTTATTCAACTTGATTTAAGGTTTCAATCTGGCATGGGGACATTCACCATAGCTCATTTTCTAAATAAGAATACTTCTCATGCAAATACATACATACATATATCCTTATCACACATATGTAGTATGTATTCACGCCGTTGATTGCTCGATTCTCGACCGCTATCGAAAGTAGCTCAAAGAATTTCCTTTAGTAATAATAAAAAGTTCCCTAGTACAGAAGGCTTTGGATATAAAATCAATACAACACATAAAATCAAAAAAAGAAAAAAACCATATTCCTTTAATTAAAGGTTAAGAGTTTCGAAGTAAACTTCTAAGTCCAATTTTGATTACTTTTCCCTGCGGGGGCGTGCTTTGAGTTCTGAAAAAGTTAAGCACTCGAAGCCGAATCCAGCCTGCTCTTCTGCATATTAATCAGGCTAAGGAATTTATTGATTGCGAGAAATTGATTGGGCTGTTTTCAAATGAGCCAGATATTCTATAGCAACTAATCGAATTATGAGGATCTAGGCTATTAGAGGCGTAGAAGGACAAATGCCGGTTGCCTTTAATTACGCCATATTTTCCGTCTTTGTAATAATTAATTTGTAGTCCTGAATGGAATTTTTTCTTTAAGGCTATCAATCGTTGTTTCTTTATGCTTTTTTACTGTACAAACTAATTCGGCAAAGAGGATCTAGTTTTGAAAATATGCTCAGCTAGAATTTTCCGAAATTTTAACCAGAAGCGACCCTCTTTCGAGTCTCCTTTCTGATTAGAATAATCCAAAGTGTCTGATCAGGATTGATTATTTTGCTCGAAGGAAGTAGACAGCCGCTACTTTTCTAAGGGAGTCAAAGATATTATTTGAACGTGCTTTTGGATTCATATTAAAAATCGTTTAATAAAAATTAAAAATACATTAAATAAATAAATCGATTTTTATGACTACTCCCATATAACTTTTAATCTCTCTCGGAGCTTTTGTTTTCTATTCATTTGCTTACACCTTGATTGCCAACTCGAATATCAAGGATTTTTTCTCATTTATAATTTAGAAGTCAAATAAAATTTTATATTTTTGAATTCCATTCAATTCATTTTGAGTCTTATATTGAGTGAAATATAACATTGTACGGGTAAGAGCTTTAAAATGATATTTCAATCCCCGGCGGGATTAATTGGCGATTGCTCTACGTGTTCTTTTGTCTTGAGCATGTGAAGGAAGGTCCGATTTTATAGTCTTTTATTAAATACAAATCCGATAAATCTCTTTTTGCTTATTAGGATGGCTCGAAAAGGACCCGTCTGAGTGATTTCGAATAAAACAATCTTCCAAATGGTATGTTAGGTGGAATGATGGTATTGAAATTAATTTCATCATTTTCAAATTCCGAAATCATGTAAGCAATGAAAATTATAAATCCAGCCCTCTAAGTATGCTTTAATTTTTTAACAAAGCAAATAAAAATCAAAGGACATCATCAGGGATCGGATTTTTTTTTGCTTTAAAAAAATTTAAAGCATACTTTATGGGATAAAAGTTTTGTTTAACTCAGGAAAAGTTAAAATTCAAATCGATTTTTAACTTCAATATGAATTTTTTTGAAGTTCGAAAAGCGGTTGGAAGTTCAACAAAATGTTGGTAAGAACAATTTTTGCCCCATAAAGTATGCTTTAAATTTTTAAAAGCAACAAAATCCGAGCCCTGGACGTCATCTTAGAGCCGCAAGAGGGGTTTTCATTCTCAAATCTATGAGAAATTTACTGTTTTTGAAAATGTATCAGTAGTTTTTATTCAATTTTCATAGAAAGCATAGATATTATGAAGAGTCCTTTCCGAGACCTATCGAAGTTTTTCCAAAAAATTGTTATACATGACTCCTAAATAACCAACAGAATCAGCACAAATGGTGGTTAATGTGCATGTAACAATAGCTTGGATACATTTCCACTAATTGGAGACTTGAAATTTCAAAAATTTTATTTTTTTTTTAAATAAAAATGAAAGAAATTTAAAAACTCTCAAAATTTTAGAAAAACAAATATGTGCAAAAATATCTATTTTGGTGCACCTTAATATTCATGTCATGGGTAATGATGTTATGAGATTCCGTCTAGATTACAATATTTTCATGTTTCGTTTCGTATGGCAACATTAGGAGACATAAGCTTTCGCAACATTAAGTTTTAATAACAGAAAAAGTTTTCTTAATTCCTTTTCTGATTAGAAAGTTGCCTTCTAATCCAATTCATTAAGAGCAAAAAGCACTAAAAACTCTTTTGAATGCCTTCATAGATCTTTTTCAAAATAACAAAATATTTTTTTTTTTTTTTTATTCAAGTCTTGAGATCCAAAATGAAATTCTAACGATTTCTTATAATCGCTGAATAGCATTTCCTAATGGTTCGAATTAATTGACTTGCCTTATTGACATTATCCGCTTTGGCTGTCTGCTTACATTTGTTCAACAAAATCCTTTGTATGGAGTAATTAAGCTAGAAAAGCTCATATGAATCGAAAAACAATGCCCTCAAGCTGACTTCACCCACAATTCAATACCAATTAAGCAACTTTTCGTACAATGGCTGAATAGAGCCAGAACAAATACGAGAGCACAATAGACGAACGACCGAAGGATATCAAGTGAGTACTTGTTCTTTGCCATTGATTCGGTTTTGGGCATTATACGGATAAGTAGCGCGAAAACAACTCATGGCACGGGCTTTAGAGTAGCCGAAACACAAAGCAAAAAAAAAAAAAAAATTGAAAAAAATTCCTATCATCATGACTCCGAATGCTGCCAATGCTGGCCATCAAACCAAAAAGACAACTCAATAATAAGAACGGCATATGTAGAGGCTTTGCAAGCAGATAGACAAACAGACTAGACCATCTGAAGGACCATCTGAAGGCAACAGCAATTGGTACAGACGACGATGACAGGCCAAACAAAATGACAAACTGTGAGGGAATTCTTGGACACTAGAATCGATATGCATGCACACACTCACCTAGATGTACCGTTATGGTTTTTTCTACTTTCTGTCTTTCTTTTTTCTTCCTTGAAAAAATTCCAACAAGGACACAGATATGGTTCCGAAACCAAAAAAAAAAAAAAAATTATGGAAAATAAAAAGTGGAAAGTGGAAAGTAGAACACAAATCATGACAAGCAACGTATGATTGTTAATGTGTCGTACCGACATCACGGTAAGTCAGACAGCCAAGTATCGGACCATGTTGAAAATGCAAAAAAAAAAAAAAGCAGATCGAAAAGATGGAAAATAGACGAAGAGGAAGACGAAGAAGAAATTGAAAGGACAGAAAAAAATATGAAGCATGAAAATACTTAAGTGGAACAGCAAAATGAGCAATGTGACGAATGCCTTTTCTTCTCTTGAATACCTAGATTGAAAGTCATTTGTCGAAAAGGAAGCATGGAAAAATTTGTTCAAAATGTGAATGAACAATGACAATGAGCTTTGTTCTTGCGGCATTGTCGCCTTTGTTTTTGCCGTATTAAAAAGTTAATGTGAAATGTGCAGGGCAGGGCGTGATTTTTAAGGGAAATTATAAAGAAAAAGATTTTTTTTTAATTTATGGTTTGGAACATGAGAAAAGTTGAAGGCAAAAAACCTTGAGAAATAATCCTTTCTATAGTAGGGAACTGAACCGAAGACAGGGATTAGTATGGCGTAGAACATTTCCCTTCTTTCACTTCGAATGTTTTACAGTTTTTTCAATCGATTTCCAATTTTTTTGGAATAAAAAGCAAATTTTTATCGTCTTATCGACCCACAAACGACCCGCGACAAGCCTTTACTGCACACGCTGAATATATCCATCCAATCATGGGAGATACGAACCGTTATATCCTTTCGCTTTTTACTGGCTCTGACCGGTTTTGTAAGAGGCGTATTTTTAAGGGAGTTGCCTCATTCGAAAAACATTTTTTTCGATTTTTTTTTTCCATTTTTTTATAGCTTTTTTATTTGAGAAATTTGTGATGTAAAACGATGTACAATTATACATACCTACTATCAATATTTTTTTAGGCCTTAAGGCTCATTTTCTCAAAATTTTTTTAAAAAAATATTTTTTTGCATTTTTTAATAGCTTTGATATTTTAGAATGTCGTGATTAAAGGATTTTTTGAAATTCGAAATAGTTTAGAAGATATAGCCTTCTTTGTTCGGCAAGATCTGCTCTAAAACGATTAATTTTTGCGTTGCTTCAAACTTTAAACGCATTTATCTCGAAACCACTTTTGAACTGGCGGCCATGATTTCTCCAGTTCAACTGGACCGATTTTAATGAAACAAAGTGGAATCAACGCAGAATTGTCGCCAATATGGCGTGAACCTCAATCATAATTTTAAAAATTTTATACTATTTTTTTTACACTAAACTTCAAAAAAATATACCCAAAATCGATGTGCCATTTTTCAATGGCCGCCATTTTGTCAAAAAAAAAATTTCAAATTTTTTTTTAGCTCCACCCGAAAATGACATCTATACTGATTATAACCCCGTTTTTCTTTTTCATTTCGGACAGCTTGAAATCGTGGCCGCCAGCATTACAAATTTTTTTGGGAGTCTACACTTTGAAGGTCGAGAACTTTTTGAGCAGCCGTTACATAAAAAAAGTTTTTCTTTACTAATTTTCATTAATTATGAACACAATGAGAAAATTGAAAAACCGCTTTCCGTTTTCTGTCAGGAATTTTTTTTTAATTGGTCCAAAAACAGCCAACCTCCTTAAATAATATTTCGAATTGAAACTAAATCAAGTATTTACTCAGGATTTAATTTAGCTCAACTCAATTACTGGGGAAAATTTGTTCCTTCATTTGAAAATTTTGCTCCCACTGCGGTTTTGAGAATGAATATTTGCGCCCTTATTTGGAAAAAACGTTAGTCACCCCTGATTAAATCCAACTCCGTTCGGGAATCGTGATGGAATCTAACGCCACCTAAAGAGCTTTTTCATGCACCTTCGTCTTTTCATGTTTCCTCCTTTGATACCTTCCATTCCTTACAAATTCAATTCTTTTGTCAAATTTGGAACACGTGTAGGTTGAGCCAAAAGGATTGCATAAAAATAAATTCGTTTTCAAAATAAGTACCTATTTGTGTGAGGGTTTGATGACACAGCTTAGAAAAATAAATCGATTTCCTTTCACGTATTTTCCATTTCGCATTCTTCAAAAGTAATTACAGCAGAAAAAAATCCAATTTTTTCCTTCTTGGAAAAATCTTTTTTGGTTTATTTATTTTTGGAAACTCCAACTTAAAGTGTCATTGTCGCGAAAAATTTAATGGTCATTATTCTATTTCCTTAAAACGACAATTGAGTGGCAAGTGCAGAAACCGTAAAACACACCCGATGGTATGCCGACACGCAAACACACTTCTTCGATTTAACAAATTTGTTTTCTGTGAGACGTAAGCCAAACAAGCTTAATACAGTTCTCGAGATGGCAAGCAAGGCATCCGTCTTGACGGATTTTATTTTTCGCTTTTTGCTTTTTCTTCCCCTTCCTTTTTTTCGGTGATAAGTATGTACAAGGAACTGATTTTCTTGACTGATTGTTATAGCAAGTCAAGGCTGTGGTGCACACAGAATAGATGCGCTACAATGTGAAAAATTCCTTTCACGTTTCGAAGAAGTGAGAAAAACGAATGCACGAGACCAGAGGGAAGAGGGAAGAGATAAAATATGTTGAAAATGTCACGACTCAATGTCAATGTGTATTCGCACTGATGTCAATGGGAAAATTCAATATTTGCGTAAAGTGTGAAGTGCTGAGTCGAGTGAAGATACAATTCATGCAGCCATCGTGCCAGTTTGCAAGGCTAATGCGTTTGTGAATCAAAAAAAAGTCTCCGAGAGCTTAATGTTAAGTCAAATAAATAAATTAATAAAGCACATTAGGGGTCTTACCTTAAGGGGGTCTTCTCATTGAAAACCCGTTTTTTGGACCCTTTTTAAAAAAAATCTTATTTGAAAACGCAAAGAATAATTGAAAACTTTTTTTATTTATTGTATTACAAAAGGTTCAAAGTAAATAAAAAAATTTTTTTGCCTCGATACGTGGGCTGTTCAAAAAGTAATGAGACTTCAAAGTTGGTGGTGAAAAAAAAAGGTGTCGTCACGGCGGCCACGATTCCGGGTCTCCGGAGCGTCCGAAATGGAAAAAAAAACGGGGTTATAATCAGTATAGATGTAATTCTCGGGTGAACCTCAAGCTTAATTTTGTGATTTTTTTTGACAAAATGGCGGCCATTCAAAAAAAAATTTCAATTTCGGGCTTTTTTTTTGTAGTTTAGTGTAAAAAAAAAAATAGTAAAAAATTTTTTAAAATTATGGTCGAGGTTCACCCGAGAATGGTGACAATTCTGCGTCGATTCCACTTTGTTTCATGAAAATCGGTTCAGTTGAACTGGAGATATCATGGCCGCCAGTTCGAAAAACGTGGTTTCGAGATAAACGCGTTTAAAGTTTGAAGCAACGCAAAAATTACTCGTTTTAGCGCAGATCTTGCTCGACAAAGAAGGCTATATCCTCTAAACTATTTCGAATTTCAAAAAATCCTTTTAGGGGCATATTCACAACTACCCAAGCTATAAATAAATGCAAAAAAAAAAAAGTCGAAAAAAAAGTTGCTCAATGAGAAGACCCCCTTAAACGTGTATTTGCCTCGAAAACTTTCAAAACTCGTACATAAAGAAGGCTTAGAATATAATGAACGAAGTTTTGTATGAAAAATTTTACATTTTTCCGCTTTTTTCGATCTTTTCACGGTTAAAGGGCTCTACGCTCTAAAGCAGCAAGTAAATTTCCTATACCAAACACATGTAGAAAAAACAAAGAAGTACTTTGGCTTACTTTTGCTACTTGAACGCATACGCTAACTGAAAGTAATCGGACTCACAGGGTTGCATTTAAGTCATACATTTTCTATATTTCTGTCGACCTGTTATCGAAATTTCAACTCTGATTTCCTTTCTTCAAAAGAATGAGCTCGTTACTTCCTTTCAATTTACTTTAACAGCGTTGAGCCCTTTAGGGAAGACCCCTATTGTGTGGGCTTTTAAGATGATAGGTTGGTGTGCTACAGTTGGGCGGTTCAGACGTGAAAAAAACCAATTCGAATTCAACAATGGCCGGGTCTAGAAAGTAGGATTTAGCTTGGTTGAAAAAAGCAACACCACAACTATGCATTCGTTAAATAAACAATACTAGAGCACGAGTAAGGACTACAGTCTAATCATGACTTAGACCAAACTGCGGAAATTCGTTTCCCGATGCTTGGAGTTCCCTGAAAATGCCATCATATTTTTGCTATAATTTTCAGAAGCTTGAAATTTTGTTGCCTATAAGGATGTTTCATTATTGAAACTCTTTAGGCACTCAAATGGCGATTGTGAGTCACGACGCACAGTGGTTCGGGTTTAAACATTTTTTTGGGAAAAATCAGAAGAAGCTGTTGAAGAGCTATAAATTTTGGGACACGTAGCTCTCTAGGTACCATTGGTTATCGTAGCTTAATATCGCCATACCCTACATATCAAAATATTAAAAATTCTTTGGAAAAAAATTGATAAGAAACAAAAGAACAAAATCAACTTTCCATAGTGGGCATGGTTGTGGTTGAGTAAATTTTTTAAATTTGAATTATGACAAATAATTCCTCTATGAGAAAGTTGTGCTCGAAAAAAGCTGACATTAATATATTCACTTTCCAGAATCACATCGTTCAAAAATTGGCCAATGAATTTCCAAATATTTATTTAACTAAACTATTAAAGTGAAATTGCCACTGTAACCATCGTTGCAACTGCAGCTCCCTGAGCAATTGTGTCGTGAAATTATCGCACATTTTGATGCATGTTTTCTCTTTCCGTTCACATATTTTATTTCCCCACAATTCCGATGAGTATGATGCTTGATCTCCTGTTGACGTGGGTCAACCGACATGCGTAAATATTGCCATACTGTCGAGTCGTTTAGAGTTGCGACGGTTCCTGACGGGAAAAATAAAATTTCATGCATCAATTTCGTAACGCTTTATGCGGAAAATTCATCGTTAATGTCATTTCAATTCAGCAGTTTGTCATTTTGAATGCAAAAATTCACAGCCGTAAATAAACGGGTACATACATATATTATTTACGCATGTGAGTCTGTAAGTCAGTGCATGCAATTTATGCTGTAAGTGAATTCACGCCGTAAAATCGCATCGCAAATGCACGTAATGCTGCCATTAAAAAATTACATTCAATAAGAAATTCTTTCCCAAAATGATGTCAACCTGACAGAACACGTTGACAATCACAAAATAACGACCAACGCCATTATTATTGATGCTTGCGATGGGAATTTTCAATGCAATCCCGAGCAGAACACAAGAATGCTTTGAAACCAAAATCAGTTGCTGAAAAGTCGTAAAAGGAGTTTCATGAAACCAATCCAGTTGCCGAGATGTCAAAAAAAAGGTTTTCTGTAACTTATGTTTTTAAGGAGTCACACATAACTATATTTATCGGTTACAAATTATATGAATTGAAACTGCGAATCACTGTCAAGTTTCGAATAAGTTCAATGCAACCTATTTAGATTTTTGTTACTGAGCGCGTTCGAGAAAACTGCTCTGTGGCAAGTAAGAGTAGGCACAAAAGGGCTTCATACAATACTTATAGCGACTAAAAAAACTTGTCATTGTAGCCATCGTGAGTTGTATTGTAGCTATAAAGTTTTTTTCATACTGATTTTAGTACATTTGTGTGACCAATAGTATGTTGTTAGTTTATTTGGCGAATCATAGCAGCAAACACATGTCTATAAAAATTTTTTTAAACATAGATTCGATTCAAATAAGCGAAAAAAGTAGGGCTTGCGCACAATGTGAAAAACTCCTTTCACGTTTCGAAGAAGTGAGAAAAACGAATGCACGAGACCAGAGGGAAGAGGGAAAGAAATAAAATATTAGGTGTATAAAAAGAAGTCCATTTTTTTGCATTAAATTGAGGCTTTATTTAAATAGTTAGAATAACCCATTTAGGTCAAATATGCGCCGTTTTGTTCGATAACTTGTTGCCGTTTTAAAGGTAATTTCATTATGCCCTCTCTAGAAGCCCTCGTTCCTATTAGCAAAAAATTGAGACAGTCGAATTTCAGAAGCCTCTCTTGAAGCGAATGTTTCACAGCAAAATTGTTCGCCATGGACAGGAACAGATGGTAATCACTTGGTGCCAGGTCCGACTATAAGGTGGATGCAGAAGAACCTCCCAACCAAACTCCCAGAGCTTCTGGCGAGTCACTACGATTGTGGGCCTGGCTTGTCCTGATGGAACACAACCTCTCCTATTGGCCAAGCTGGCCGCTTATGGGCGATTGCATCCTTCAGACGGTCAAATTCGTTTTCAAAATAGAGTACCGAGTTAAGAGTTTTGCCGTATGGGAGCAGCTCATAGTAATAATTCCCTGCCAATCACCAAACAGCCTAGCAAAACTTCCTGCCGTCAATCCGGCTTGACACCGTTTCCGCGTTCACCGTGTTTCGACCACACCGTTTCGCACTTGACTTGTCAAAAGTGACACTTTTCATCAGCAGTCACCAACCGCTTCAGAAATGTGATTTTGTTGCGGTTCAGCAGCGATTCGCAATGGAAATTCGGTCTATTGAGGTTTATTTGCGTTAACTCGTGTGGCAACTCCATACTTAAAGCTGTCTTTGTCGTATCCAGCCTATTCAAATGGTTTCAACGTTATTCTATTGTCAACTTAAAACGACAATTGAGTGGCAAGTGCAGAAACCGTAAAACACACCCGATGGTATGCCGACTCGCAAATCACATGATTCTTATCGACATTTAACGACAATTTGTTTTCCAGTGCGTGGTAAGCCAAACAAGCTTGACATACGAAGTTACTCGAGATGGCAACGACGAAGGCAATTGCGTCTTGATTGGATTTTACAGTATCAGGTCCTAAACGCTATTTCTTTTTCTTCCGCCTTGCTTGCGTTTTCTCCGGTGATCGAAGTAAAACTGTAACAATGTACTGAATTTTTCTTTGACTGATTGTCCATCTTTGACAAGCTCTCAACAAAACTGTGGTGCAATCAATCAAGAAATAGATGCGCTAACAAATGCTTTAAGTAGGAACTGTCATCTTTCTAATGCCCTAGCGGAACACGATCGAGACTTATACAACGCGAATGCACGATAAATAACGCCATCTATTGGAAGAGGGAATGAGATTTCTTTTTATAACCTAATATGTTGAAAATGTCACGACTCAATGTCAATGTGTATTCGCACTGATGTCAATGGGAAAAATTCAATATTTGCGTAAAGTGTGAAGTGCTGAGTCGAGTGAAGATACAATTCATGCAGCCATCGTGCCAGTTTGCAAGGCTAATGCGTTTGTGAATAAAAAAAAAGTCCCCGAGTGCTTAATGTTAAGTCAAATAAATAAATTAATAAAGCACATTAGGGGTCTTACCTTAAGGGGGTCTTCTCATTGAAAACCCGTTTTTTGGACCCTTTTTAAAAAAAATCTTATTTGAAAACGCAAATAATAATTGAAAACTTTTTTTATTTATTGTATTACAAAAGGTTCAAAGTAAATAAAAAAATTTTTTTGCCTCGATACGTGGGCTGTTCAAAAAGTAATGAGACTTCAAAGTTGGTGGTGAAAAAAAAAGGTGTCGTCACGGCGGCCACGATTCCGGGTCTCCGGAGCGTCCGAAATGGAAAAAAAAAACGGGGTTATAATCAGTATAGATGTAATTCTCGGGTGAACCTCAAGCTTAATTTTGTGATTTTTTTTTGACAAAATGGCGGCCATTCAAAAAAAAATTTCAATTTCGGGCTTTTTTTTTGTAGTTTAGTGTAAAAAAAAAAATAGTAAAAAATTTTTTAAAATTATGGTCGAGGTTCACCCGAGAATGGTGACAATTCTGCGTCGATTCCACTTTGTTTCATGAAAATCGGTTCAGTTGAACTGGAGATATCATGGCCGCCAGTTCGAAAAACGTGGTTTCGAGATAAACGCGTTTAAAGTTTGAAAGCAACGCAAAAATTACTCGTTTTAGCGCAGATCTTGCTCGACAAAGAAGGCTATATCCTCTAAACTATTTCGAATTTCAAAAAATCCTTTTAGGGGCATATTCACAACTACCCAAGCTATAAATAAATGCAAAAAAAAAAAAGTCGAAAAAAAAGTTGCTCAATGAGAAGACCCCCTTAAACGTGTATTTGCCTCGAAAACTTTCAAAAACTCGTACATAAAGAAAGGCTTAGAATATAATGAACGAAGTTTTGTATGAAAAATTTTACATTTTTCCGCTTTTTTCGATCTTTTCACGGTTAAAGGGCTCTACGCTCTAAAGGGCTCTACGCTCTAAAGCAGCAAGTAAATTTCCTATACCAAACACATGTAGAAAAAACAAAGAAGTACTTTGGCTTACTTTTGCTACTTGAACGCATACGCTAACTGAAAGTAATCGGACTCACAGGGTTGCATTAAAGTCATACATTTTCTATATTTCTGTCGACCTGTTATCGAAATTTCAACTCTGATTTCCTTTCTTCAAAAGAATGAGCTCGTTACTTCCTTTCAATTTACTTTAACAACGTTGAGCCCTTTAGGGAAGACCCCTATTGCGTGGGCTTTTAAGATGATAGGTTGGTGTGCTACAGTTGGGCGGTTCGGACGTGAAAAAAACCTATTCGAATTCAACAATGGCCAGGTCTTGAAAGTAGGATTTAGCTTGAATGAAAAAAAGCAACACCACAATTATGCATTCGTTAAATAAACAATACTAGAGCACGAGTAAGGACTACAGTCTAATTCATGACTTAGACCAAACTGCGGAAATTCGTTTCCGATGCTTGGAGTTCCCTGAAAATGCCATCATATTTTTGCTATAATTTTCAGAAGCTTGAAATTTTGTTGCCTATAAGGATGTTTCATTATTGAAACTCTTTAGGCACTCAAATGGCGCTTGTGAGTCACGACGCACAGTGGTTCGGGTTTAAACATTTTTTGGGAAAAATCAGAAGAAGCTGTTGAAGAGCTATAAATTTTGGGACACGTAGCTCTCTAGGTACCATTAGGTTATCGTAGCTTAATATCGCCATACCCTACATATCAAAATATTAAAAATTCTTTGGAAAAAAATTGATAAGAACAAACGGATTTTTCCATAGTGGGCATGGTTGTGGTTGAGTAAATTTTTTAAATTTGAATTATGACAAATAATTCCTCTATGAGAAAGTTGTGCTCGAAAAAAAAGCTGACATTAATATATTCACTTTCCAGAATCACATCGTTCAAAAATTGGCCAATGAATTTCCAAATATTTATTGAACTAAACTATTAAAGTGAAATTGCCACTGTAACCATCGTTGCAACTGCAGCTCCCTGAGCAATTGTGTCGTGAAATTATCGCACATTTTGATGCATGTTTTCTCTTTCCGTTCACATATTTTATTTCCCCACAATTCCGATGAGTATGATGCTTGATCTCCTGTTGACGTGGGTCAACCGACATGCGTAAATATTGCCATACTGTCGAGTCGTTTAGAGTTGTGACGGTTCCTGACGGGAAAAATAAAATTTCATGCATCAATTTCGTAACGCTTTATGCGGAAAATTCATCGTTAATGTCATTTCAATTCAGCAGTTTGTCATTTTGAATGCAAAAATTCACAGCCGTAAATAAACGGATACATACATATATTGTTATACGCATGTGAGTCTGTAAGTCAGTGCATGCAATTTATGCTGTAAGTGAATTCACGCCGTAAAATCGCATCGCAAATGCACGTAATGCTGCCATTAAAAAATTACATTCAATAAGAAATTCTTTCCCAAAATGATGTCAACCTGACAGAACACGTTGACAATCACAAAATAACGACCGACGCCATTATTATTGATGCTTGCGATGGGAATTTCAATGCAATGCGCGGTGTTAAATTTTGTCGTTCTCGCTTGTATTTTTATGTATTCATAAAAATCGCTTTTATGCATCGCAGCAAATTCAGTTAAACGCGTGGAGGCGTGTACGTAATGCTTATTGCTGGATAACCATAACACGCATACGACACCATGTCCCATGAAACTGAAAATTTGTTTATTGTTTCTAAATTAATTCAATTTGAAAATAAAGAGACAATTTTTATTTAGAAATTCTCTTTTCTCTGCAATATGAAAATTATTTTAAAAAAAAATTCATTTGAATAATCTGTAAATGTTAAGAAAAGGAGGGGGGGGAAAAATCCATTAACATTTGAATAACATGAACGAAACTGCTTCATATTCAAGTGACAAGTCAGTTGCATGCCCTTAGAATTGCTAAGCAAGCCTTGAAGCACACTCATGGCAACTACTGTTGTTGTTCTCTTTCGTTGGTCTTTTTTTAAGGTATCCACCTACTCCTAAAGCGATATTTTACTTCGAATACTGTGATTCAGTGCAAGACCACAGTCAACGTGAATCTATGAACGAGCAAAATGATTCACAAAAAAACAAAAACAAAACAAAAACACGCTTAAAATATACAGCGACTTGTTAATATGCTTACCACTCATGGTAAACGGTGAACCACTGTCGCTAACGAAACATACATGTGTGCATTGGCTTATGCCTAGCTCAATGGATTTACTCAACACAAATAGTGCTATCGACATGGCTCAAGGATTCTATCAGCTAAGATCCTATTTATCAACATTTCGCCCCCTTTTATGCAAATGCCATTCTGCTCTTTGGCATTCAACGTTGTTAGTTCCAGCGAGAAAATACATTCTAGAGATAGTTGAATTTTTAAATAGTTACTTTGTTATGGGTACTCTCGGCTCTAGATTTCCAGCGTAGCCACTACACAACCGCAATCGTTAGATCGATCGATGAGAAATTCGAAAAATAGTTGCATGAAGCGGCATTTAAACAACTTAAATTGAAGTATTTAAAGTCGATAATGTTCTGTCATTGTGGTTGTGAATGGCAATCAAATTCATTTTGAGGTCTTGTCGTATGTGTGTTGCACATTACTCATACGACACGTATACCTCATTGGAGCTGAAATAACATTGATTTTATATTTATTTCATTCAGTATTGTTTTTCAACGAATTAATTTGATTCGATATTATATTCGATGACAAATATTCAATTACAATCTTTCAAAATTAAGTACGTCAACAGTAACCCAATTAACCAAAATTTGGACTATCGAATAAATATTTTCAGATGTGCGTAAGTAGAAAACTTTTTGAAATTACCAAATGATTAGAAAATTAAGATTGAAATAGATTCGCAATAAGAGAAAAATTTCCTGCCATATGAACCACTTAAACACAATCGGCCTTTCTAAGTACTTCCAGTAGTTTTATGAACTCATTCTTGCCTCAATGGCTTGCAAAATAGTTTAATTAAATTATCTTTGTGATCTTAAAATTTTAGTAGAACACAATTGAGATTATTTATCTTATGTATACAGGATTATTACCGACAACAGGGAGTATACAAATGCATAAGCCTTTTGAGACCTTTGCAAAATGTTCAAGATTCAATTATAAATAAGTGGATTAAACTAACAGAGCATCTGTAGCAAACGAAAATGATATCTTCAATAGATCATGTCCTCTTGTATACAACATCCGTAGGTACACGTCAAAAAGGTCTTTTCATCTAGAACATACAATACAGGTAGAAAATTGAATATTTCATGGAAGGATAAGAGAAGCGACTACAGAAAGTCGAAGTCATCTTTTCCTCGAAAGCAAACATGACTTGACTATCGCATTCATGCATTTTATTCGGAAAATATATAGATTTTTCCTTGAAATTCTTTTCCTTTTAAACTTTTTTTTTTTGTGAGCCTTCATGCAGAACGCTACGTAATGTTAAAGGACGATATTGTCAGCTAAGGATATATTCTCCATTCATATCATGTAAACGCAATACATGCGCTGCAAAATCATGTCGAACCTTGTTTATGTTTATTGTTGCATTTGCAAAAACGAGTATGCTTGTGCGAGTGTGCGAATTCCATTGTTTCTTTCCATTGAATTACAGAATTCATAAGTTCGTGTCGATATATGTACGCGTGTGTGTGTGTGTGTTTATTTTCCCTGGCTTCCTCGGTTAAATGTGCACATATAGATGACCGAGCGCGTGTTCTCGCATTGTTCGATACTCTATTTTTATCATCCATACATGCATAAATTGTGTGATAAAATGGCGTATTTTTATTTACATTTTAATAATATTTTATCATGTTGCTGGCGTCATAGAACACAGTTGACGCTTTGTATGGGGGAACGCACGACGTATGAGTAACGTGATTACACTGCAGCAACAATACGCGTTGTTACCCAGCGGGAAATTATCTCCTGCATGACAATGTCATGAGTGATGTCATCGATGACATATAGGTGACATTGTCATGTGTGAAATCTTGGAGGACATGTCATCGTGGAGGGATGCTGTTCATGTGCTTGAATCTCATTGGCTACTGAAATTTAAATAAGGTTTTAGCGTCAGTTGAACGTGTGGCGTAGATGGTGAGTGCTCGACTTTGAATCCGAAGATCGCGGGTTCGATCTCTGGCTGAGGCGAACAAAAATTTTTAAAAATAGATTTTTTAAAAATTGCGAAATAAGCAAAGAGATGGCAAAGAAGAGAAGTTATCAAACTGGTTTCTTTAAATATAAATTGACATTTAGAGAGAAAAGAGCAATGTGCTGCTCTCAAATGCTTTTTTCTCCATTGCATCCCCTAGCATGACCAGTGACATTTTCTTATCTTCCGGTGATAATGTCACCGCTGAAGTCCCTGTCAGCTCCTGTGTGAATGTCATACAAAGTGTCACCGGAAATAGCATGCATTCCGGCTCCGAAGTCACTAGGACATCATCGGGGATGTCCGCGGGACATTTCCCGCTGGGTAGGGCCGTCAACGATTGTGTGTGTGTGTTCAAGTGTTGAAATTCTAGGGAGATTTAAGACGAATTTTACTTGAATTTTTTTTAACTTTAATTTAATTTTGAGGAAGAAATATTTAAAATTCCATGAAATTAGTGAACAGTTGCTGAAAATCTTCCGTTAACCAGAAGTTTGAGGTTAGTTCTCTTTCTTGCAAATATTGCAGAGCTGCATCACATTAGCATGATTGACAATGTTTCTCCAACAATGCGTTAACCAGAATATATTTCGTAATACGACATATAAACCGACTCAACGACTAACCTTCAATGGTGCAGTTCATCATTCAGAAGGATGAATTCTTTTACAAAGTTGTGAGTTAATTTTCTGTTTCTTGTTATCTCTTCAATGACGAAAGTTCATACAATGTAGGTACATTTTTTTTTTTTTTTTTCGTTTTCTTTTTTGCTATTTTTTGAATGAACATGTGTATCGACAAGAGTTCCAGCAAAACGGTTTACCTACGCCTTCATAGCCGACATGTTGCTATGCAGCTATGAGGATATGCTGATCTGATCCTTTCGAAAGGCACTTACCGCAGAAACTTGTGAGTGCCTTAGACAAGATTTTGTAGATTCTTTTTTTTTCGTTTTCGTTGTTTTGTTGTTTTTAACCTGTTTGTTGTTGTGTTTTTTTTCGTCAAGAATATAAGATTAATGTAAACAAAAACATCGTGAGCCCATCTGTTTAGTGTGGGTAAGAATTTAAGTACCTTCATGAGAGGGCACTTTCGTCACACTCGTTCGTCAGCACAGTTTTGCGATGCTAATCCTGCACCTTCAAGCGCATCTGATTTATCTCATGAATGTTTTGAGAGCGCTAAGTTTAGGTTCATCTTGTTTTTTTTTTAGAAAATTTTTCTTTGTTGTTTTCTGGTTTATGGTGTATTTTCATTGTCAAGATTTCCAACAAGACATTATGTGGCTTTGTTAATTAAATCTGATTTCGACATTAAACGGAAGTTTTTCATATCGCCGCTAAGCTGCTTAAAGATACGCAATGATTTGCAAGATTTATGGCGTAAAATTTGTCTTTTACATCGGATTCGGAGAAGAAGAAAAAAAGAGGAGGGAAAGAGCTTTGGCTTGGCAGATAAAAATGACATGACAATACAATAAAAAAAAAACGTTCTCCCCAAACTGACATTGGCGATTTGTCATCTCGCAAGGGGGGCATTTACGCTGCTGGAGGTCATTCACGTGGGCTGGCGGGTTGGAGAGCAAAAAAAAAAAAGGTCCTTAAATCAAATCTGAAGCGGACCGCAAAATCGCTTTAAGGTAAGAACAGAACTGGATAAGGAAATAAAAAATTCGATTTTTGTTTGCATTTAATACTCTTTCTCTCCCCCTTTTTTGTTTTTAAGATTTCTACGATTGAGTTTCTTTTTAATTTCACAGACTTTTGAAAGTCTTCTTAGTTCAATGAAAAAAGGAAAATGGAAAAATCAAAGCCACAAGAAAAATAAAATTCCAAATCGATTTCCTTTCAATTCGGTTTAAAAAAAAAAAAAAACTTTCTCCAACACTCGTCAATAAGTCCTTCGAAACAAAAATTTTAGGATTCTTATAATAGAGAAAAAAATCAATCATTTACATATTTCAAAATCAGTCGGTCGTAATTTTTCTTCATGGATAGAGTTTCTATAACCATAGTTAACATATTATCAATTTTTATTTTCACCTAAAGGCACTTTTCCTTTAAAATTTGGGCTTCTTAAATTGAATTTCTGAAAGAATTTTTTTATAATGATTTTTGAATTAAAAATTTTTTTAAAGAGGTTGTTGTATTGACCAGTACAGCCTATAAGAACTCTCTTTTTGTACTAGGATTAAGCATAAGTGAAATAAAAATGAAAATAAATGTTGCTCCTTTTTCGAGCAGAATTAGACAATGAATCATATGATTTGAAGAAATTATCCCTCAAATTAAAGACTCTAAGGCCCGATATTACAGTGCATACTTAAGGTCTCCTTAGCACTTAAGTAAAGCTTAAGTCTGTAAAGCATTTTAACAGTACAAATTTTAAGTGCTCCTTAAATAAGTTTTCAAATTAATTTAATGAAGGAATTTCACTAATTTTACGAATTTTAAAAAACTATAAACAAAAAGTATAGGTTTTTTTTCACTTTGCCTGCCAAAAATTTTGATTTTGGAAACAATTCTGTAAGACTTTGAATTAAGGTTTTTAAGCTTAAATTCCTTAACTTAAGTATGCCTGTATACGGTAAGCCATTAACTACACTTTTTGTACTAGATTAAGTCATAATAAATAAGAATCACTGAATACGATTAAAACTATCGATCCGGTTTTTCAGATGCCGAATTCGAAATGAAATCATGATGAATTTTTGTCTAAGTAAAATTATCGCTTGCAACTTTAATGGCTCTAAACCATTCTACAACTTTTTGACATAACTTTGAGATCGATCAATAAACTAAGATCCTGTATACGTTAAAACCTACGATCGGTTTTTTAGATGCCGATAAATGAAATATATGATGAATTTTCTTCTAAGTAAAAATATGTGCTTGGTTCAGCTTTAATGGTCTACAAAATTTTATTTTTTGTGACAGATTTCAAAACTATTTTTAAGAAAGCTTTAGGAGGGATTATTTTCTTTCATTTGAGAGATAACTTGTTCAAATCGGATGATGCATTGTCGAGTCTCTGCTTGAAATAGCTGCAATACTCCCATTGAAACAAAATTTTTTAATCCATGTAAAAACGCTTCCATAAAAATATTTTTAAATATTTTTTTTTCGTGTTCAGAAGCCCAAACTCTATAAGAAAAGCGCATTTAGATGTACCGGGAAAAAAACTATGTAAGCTAGTGTAATTTCAAGATTGCACACAGAATTTTTTCCCGAAAATTTTCTCATAATGGCTTTGAACTTTTGCAATCGATTGAAATTAATTGATGAAGAATTTTTATTTTCACTCGAAGTCATGAGACTTGGAAATTGTCATGAAAATGTCATTTCAACTGTCAGGGACAAACATTTTCAATTAAAATCAATCCACATACGAATTCTTTGAACAACCTTTCGAATACCTGAAAGGCGAGTCGAATCGAAATGTCGGAGAATCGAGTCCAATTGCCATCGACAGCAAAGGAAAATACGCTTATAATTTTGCTTCTGCAATTACAATTCAAAATTGCTGACATTTGATAAAATATTCAGGTATCGATTTTGAGTCGAAACATTCGAGCCGCAAACAAAAACAAAAAAAAAAAACAAAGCTTTTCGCAATAAAAAATAACAATTCTTCAATAAAATCGCTTTCAACTGGGAAAAATTCCGTTCTTGATGATTCCGGGAAACGATTAGGCACTTAAATGTTAAGAAATTTCTACTTTGGAAAGATTAAAAGATTACAATTTAAAATGAAAAAGATTTTCTTTACCTCGAAATACTTGGGCTATAAAAATTAGCAAAATTTCGTTTTCATTTTTAATTCAAATGAATGAAGAAAGCTTTCATAGATCCACTTTAAAAAACTTCATTTCGAGGCAATAGTTAAGGAATAATTTTTTTCTTAGGATCAAAAAAAAAAAAAATGTTAATAAAGAAGAAGAAGCTTGCGAAAGGAAATAGTCTTGAAATAGAATATGGAACACAAATTTCGATTTCGATATAAAATCTTAGTTTTCTTAATATTCAATTCTGTGCTTGACCGGCAAAACGACTTAATTACACTTTTCTATTTTGCGATAAAAATCGATTTTAAATGTACAAATGTTTCGGCTAGGACAATAAAATAAGAACAGAACAGGCCAATTTCCTAAGAAGGACTGGCCTTTGACCGGTCCAAATCCTACCGGTTATATTATGGCAGTTTGCTCCATCGAATTCGGCTAGCCGACGGTCGGTAATAAACGGGTTTGAGGGTAGTCTGTAAATGACACTTTCATCAACTTAGAATATATATAAGAAATTGGTTTTTTATTTTCCTTATTTGACTATCGTAAAACCAGACAAAATTACGACAATACACCAAAAAAAATGGGCCTACGGTCAGCCGTTTTGCGGACTAGTCCCTCTCCAATGACAGGGCCATGTTAAAAAGGCCAGTTGAATACATTTAGAAGTGGAATTATAAGGGGACTAGTACTGGTAACATGAAGGACTGACCGAAGGCTACACTTGGGCCAGTCCATATTACTGCAGGGATTTAACCATTCACAGTTTAAGGGATCTTTTATAACTTTTAAATGCGACCTTTAATGTATGAAAATACTTTCGCTAATGAGCTAAAGAGTACGTATGTATTCACCCCCAAGCACATTCTTAGTCCTAAAGGAGTCATACATGCCTCCCAAACCGGAGCTCATAAGACTTTGAGTCTTGCTTGATTCTCTCTTTGCACAGTTTAAATAGAAAACAAAATATTCTGAAAAACAAATTAATAAATAATAAATATAAAATCCAAAGGACAAAGCAAACCGGAAGAATGAAATGAAAATATTTGTGAGAAAAAAACAGAAAAGAAAACAACAATATCAATAAAATGGGATTTTTCAAATTTCCATCTGTGCTACTCAATGTTTCTTATCGATGGCATGTGCAGAGAATAACACAAATACATGTATGAAAAAATAACACAAATTTTCTTTTTGCTCTACAAAACAAATTGGTTTCTCATAGTATATCGATACCAAAATTATTTCGATTCCAAACCCTTAAGGTTTTTTATATAGAAAAATAGCTTTTAATTCATATAAAGTTATGACAGATTTATGATCACAGGATTTTTGATTAAACTCAGACCATAAACACTGTAATATATTCTCCATCCAAATTAGAAAAATTACCTCGAACTCGAAAGAAAGTGACCCTCAATGCCTCGTTTCTCGAGAGTCAGACATACCTAAAACATGTTCCGGAGCATTCAGTTCGATGGCAAGAAATGCAAGGGGGCAAAGAAGCTTTTCCTTGCCTCTTGCTTCTTTTGCCTAAGTTTCTATAATTTTCATAATTATAGTTATACATACATGAGGATTTCCTTAGAGATTTCCTTAGTGTTTTCAATTAAAAGCTACCCTTAATTAAACTCCTTATAAATTCTCTCTCTCTCTCTCTCATTTTTCTTCTTTTTCTTTCGCAATAAGTTTTATTAATGTTGATAATAAATCTCTATGTAATTATAATAGACAATTTCATGGACATTTTTATACATATTTAATTACATGCAAACGTACCGCATCCGAGAAATTTTTCCATACCATTGAGCACGGTTTTTATTCGAAATGCCCGCCCAATTAATATTGATTCACGTAAATGTACGAAAAATTCCACAATTTAAACTGAATTAGACGTAAATGTGGAAAATTTTTTTGAAAGCTGCCAACCGAGCGTGGAAAACGATGCGAAATCATAATTTCAAGCCATTTTCGGCAATAATATTTGAGCTTTTAATAAAAAATCGGATTTAAGGAACATTTGAATTGGGAAATAAAATTGAATATTTTTCTAATAATTGAGCTTAAAATGAAAAATGGTTAACATTCGAATTTAGTTTTCAGGCGTCTGAAGAGATAATTTAATTTTCTTTTTTTACCGAAATTGTGTCGAAGGGTATATTCCGCTTTGTGTGGTTCATAGTGCTAAAAGAACCAGTTAATAGGTTAGGTATAAAGTTAGGTTAGGCCCCCAACCAGAGTGGACTTAACAAGAAAGTCTTTGACCCATAGGCTTTCGAAAAAACTACGTTTCCAAAAAACAATTTTTTTGTGGGACACCCTAATGTATATGTCTATAGACAATTTCAATGACAGTCTTTTATTTACCATCAATTTTCCATACATGCAAACTCCTCCATCCGTCATTTCGATTAATTTTTCATACCATTGAGCACGGTTTTTATTCGAAATGCCCGCCCAATATTGATTGCACGAAATGTGATCGGAACAATGCCACAATTTATTTTCAATAATTAGACGTGAATGTGGAAAAGCTTCCCATTTGAAAGCTGCCAACCGAGCGTGGAAAACGATGCGAAATCATAATTTCAAGCCATTTATCGGCAATAATATTTGAGCTTTTAATAAACAAATCGGATTTAAGGAACCATTTGAATTGGGAAATAAAATTGAATATTTTTCGAAAGTCAATTGAGCTTAAAATGAAAAATGGTTAACATTCGAATTTAGTTTTCAGGCGTCTGAAGGTATCGGATTTGAATTTTTCCTCTTTTTTTTTGTTGCATTTAAAATTTAGTCCCTTTGGTGTTTTCACTCGTGTCTTTCTAGTGACTTTCGGATAATGCATAAAATGAAAAATGTGTTTATCTTAAATAATTTTCAATGGCTAATGAAATGTTTAGAGACTTCATCAATGTCCGCTCTCAACCCAGCATTCGATAATTTATTGAATAATTTTCGAATTTTCATTTTCAATATAAATTACTTTTCAAAGCAAAATGGAAATTTCCATAAATTCTAATTTTCAAAACGCAAAACGTAAACCACAGATAATGATGACGATAATGATCATGATGATGATGATGGGTTGAGTTCATTGCGCGGTTTTGGGAAAATTGCCAAAACCAAATGAAATGCATATGAATATGGAAATTGGTGCCTTTTCTATTTATTTCAGTTATTATTTACATCAAGTTTTTCGCTCCTTTCTTTTTGTATGAAAATTTTGATTTTCCGTTAGTTTTGACGTAAGGAATTCGGAATTTTCCGTTTTACGTGTGGCTTATATTAAACGCTAGAAGTTTTTCAAAGGGCTAGGTCACTCTTAAGGACCCGCAAGCTGTCTCCGAAGCAGGGAGAGGGAACATTAAGGACTGACCGAAGAGGGAGAACTACTTTCAGCGGTCGGAAAAAAATTCTGTTTTGCAATTAATTTGTGGGAAAATGAAGACAGTTCTTATCAAACTAACACAATTAATGTTTATTTTGAGCTTTAGGCATCTGTACATATCGACCATATCCGCTTTCGATTAATGAAATTATCGAGATTATCGATTATCTAAGTTATCGATTATTGGAATTATCTATCGTAATTATCTATCATGAAATTTCGAAATAATCGATTATTGCAACTATCGATTATTTAAATTATCAGTTACTCAATTTTCGATTATTGAAATTATCCGTTATTGAAATTATCGATATCTACATGATCGATTATTGAAATTATCGATTTCATCGATTATTAAAATGATCTAAATTATCAATTTTTAGATTTATCGAACTTATCGATTATTAATATTACCCATTATTGAAATAATCGATTACTTTCGAATATATCTAAAATCGATCTTTGGAAGCGTTTTTCTCTCTTCTTCGTACGTCTCAGTCAGACTGATTGTTAATGTGACCCTTTAAAGAAGGTCCCCCCTTAAAATACACAAAGGGGTCTTAATATAATCTGGGCACTGAAATATCTCTTGTTTCCTGGCTTCCACTAGCGCAAAAATTCCTGAAATTACTCAACCCATGTAAATGTATGCAACCTATTACAATCAAAAGAGCAGTCGATTGAAAGTGGTCCGATATGTTGGGATGAGTTGAATTTTTTTGGATAATTGGTAAGCAGGCACAACTTACCTAATCGATTGGAAAATCGTTTGTTTCAAATTAATTAAATAAATTATTTAGTATTTTATGAGTACCTTTAAATAAGGAACTTAACTTTGACGTGTTCAATTATTTCATTAAGACTTAAGGAATATCCTTCATCTCGATTGAAGAAAAACCATTTCACTGCAAACATTTTCAATGAAAGAGGACAGTTTAACAAAAAAAATTTTGAAATATTTTGAAACTTTCTCATTCTTAAAGTTTTTGTTTAAAATTTAATTAGGTTAGGTACTACAGCAATCAAAGGTTTTTTTGTTGGCTTCGAAGAATCCGACATGTTGTTGTTTGTGGTTTAAACTCTTTTGGCTAACTGTATGAATGATATTCGAAAATACTAAATAATTAATGATATTTGTGACTCAAAACTTTCCTCATACTAGCTCAAAATAATCAAATCCATCAGTGTTTGCTAGTCAAGATTGCTTTTCCTTGCTATTTAATTGCTTCAATTTCTAAGAATTTTAAAGTTTTGAAAATTCAATTTCGACCAAAATGAAAATGAAATAAAAAATCCAAGCTATTAAATTAGCTCCTTTTGAAGCTCTATGATCGCTCAGACTTGAACATAAATCCAATCGGAAACGTTTAAGACCGCAAGTGATTCTTTTTGATTTGTTCAATTTCCTCCCTTCGCTCTTGAGCTTCGGAACATATCGTTTTACCTGGGCACATGTGGCTAGAGAGGATTAAAGCAGACCTTCGATGGCAGACATTCATACATACATAATATAATATGGTCAACGGGATAAATAAATCCAAAGCATGTTCTTCGAACAAAATCAAAAATTTATACACATATGCATGTACGGATATACATATATTTAGAAGCATGTGAAGATATGGGTTTCGAATGGGTAAAAAAAAAATGGTTCGATTTGTTAGAAATGTTTTATTGAAGAATTGTTATTTTTTACTGCGAAAACCTTTGTTTTCTTTTTGTTTGCGGCTCGAATGTTTCGACTCAAAATCGATACCTGAATATTTTATCAAATGTCAGCAATTTTGAATTGTAATTGCAGAAGCAAAATTATAAGCGTATTTTCCTTTGCTGTCGATGGCAATTGGACTCGATTCTCCGACATTTCGATTCGACTCGCCTTTCAGGTATTCGAAAGGTTGTTCAAAGAATTCGTATGTGGATTGATTTTAATTGAAAGTTGTTTGTCCCTGACAGTTGAAATGACATTTTCATGACAATTTCCAAGTCTCTTGATTTCGAATGAAATGGATTACAGTGTTCTCCTTCATTGCGGACACTCCTCTTAAGCGGATACCCGTCTTAAAAGGGCACTTTTTGGGAATGATCTAGTGTTACTGCGTCTCAAATAGTTTCCTCTTAAGCGGACACCTCTTTTAAGCGGACATATGTATATTTCGGTCACGTAGGTGTCCGCTTAAGAGAGATTTCACTGTAATTTCAATCGATTGTTAAAGCTTAGAGCAGTATTGCTCAACTTTTTTGCCCAAAAGGAGCAAAGTGGGACGGAAAAATAATTATCGCCATATTTTTGACTTGGCAGTCATACTCAGATGTAAAAAAAATGTACCTATTTTTCTTTCGTCTCATAACAAATTTTCCCCTTATCAAGCACGGCTACTGGTCGGGCACCTGGTAGCTTAGAGAATTTGCGAATAAAATATAAATGGAAATTAAATTTGAAAGGCACTTTTCGATCGGATCCATAAAAACCTTCTACGACTTCAAAATCACTCAAAAAGTTTAGCCAAATTGAGAAATATTTCCTTGACTAAATTGCGTATTTGTGCCTAAATTTATAATTGGGAATTGGGCCATCATCGAGCCAAGATTGTGGCTTCTTTTGTCGAGGGTATTGTGCTGATGTGTTTCTTCTCACATTTAAGAGGCAGCTCAGAAACCAATAAATTTTTTATTGCTATCTAACACATAAAATTTATTTCCTTTTTTTTTTTTGCTCTTATTCAAAGAACCTTTTCCTTTTATCTCGACGAATTCCATTCGCTCATACAGTAAAAAAAAGAAGAAGCCCGCAGAGCACACATCCTAAATCCGTTAACATTAAAATAAAGCAATCCTTTATGAGAAAAAAATGAGTCTCGGGAAACGTCTGTTCCAATCTTAAAGCAATAAAAAATTTAATATAAAACAGAACTCGAATGCGATATATCCTTTTGTGAGATGAACGGAACGAATACGGATACGGATATGAATCTTCGCACACACATATGTACATACGTATGCATACACATGTGTACCTATGTATATGTGTGGTAGTATATACAATGTGTGTGCACAAACGTACGTTTTCGCGTAGGTGAGCACGTTGCAAGGAGCTTTTTGTGAGTGAAATAAAAGAGACGGCAAACATCCTGACGAATCGTAGAGAAAGCTACATATGTATATTGCTTATTCCAACTGGATATTCCGTAGAGCATCGCACGGGGTGGGAGGAACTTCGAATATTCCGTGCATGCAAGCGCTGACTGCTACCGTCTACATTGATTGCAACATGGGCGGTCCCAGGAGCAGTAATCCGAAGTCAAGCGTATTGTATTGATTTGCAACATTTGTCAATGACATGTCAGAGTTTTGCTACGCCCAAAGGAATTCCTCAAAGCACACTGCACAGCAGAGCCGAGGACGCCACTGCTTAATCCATGCTTTCAACTTGTAGCAAAGAAGCAGCGCGCACAGGTAGTAAATAAAAGTGTTAAAGTTTGGAAACGACATGGGCCAGCGTTCAGCGGAGTACACACCCAAAAACACACATACACACACTCATTCAGTCTTGCACAGGTTAAATGCGAGTGCCTTAAATGGAGCAGAATAGGCCACATTTGCACTGAGAGTGGATATAAATCTCAGATTTTCTTTCATGTTTCATTTAGACGGAGGAAATTGATTTCATTCGCACATTGAGTCTGTTCTGCAGTCGATTTGATGCGAGATTGAATACCATCCAACAATTAATACTCGCCACACACACACACACACACACACGCGCGCGCGTACAAATATGTTCATAAGAAGCTGACATATTTTTAAGCTCATTTCGGACTCATTTCTGTGAGCAAAATATTTTCTATCAATTTCGTGTTTATTTCGGAATCATATTTCTGGACGTCAGATTTCTGCTTTATTTCGGACTTATTTCGGAGTGATGTTCCAGAGCCTAATATTCGGTTAAAATTCGAGACTCATTTCGGAGTCATATATTTCCGAGCGTCATATTTCTCACAGATTTCGGAGTAATGCTTTCGAGCCTTATCTTTTGTTTAAATTTTGAAATCATTTTGGAGTCATTTGCCTGAGAATCAAATTTCTCTCATATTCGGAATTTTTTCGGAGTCAAGTTCCAGAGCCTAACATTCGGTTAATATTCGAGACTCATTTCGGTGTCATATATTTCCGAGCGTCATATTTCTCACACACTTCGGAGTGATTATTTCTTTCGAACCTTAAAAACTTTTTTAAATTTTGAACTCATTTCGGAGTCATTTTTCTGAGGATCATATTTCCCACATATTTCGGACTTATTTCGGAGTCAAGCTTATGAGCCTATGAGTTTTGAACTCATTTCGGAGCATGATTTCTGAGCGTCATATTTCTGCAACATTTCGGACTTATGTTTGTATTTCGGAGTCGAGTTTCTGAGCCTAATATTCAGTAAAAATTTCGAACTCATCTAGCAGTCATATTTCTGAGCGTCTTATTTCTCACAAATTTCGGACCTCCTTCGGAGTCAAGTCTCTGAGCTTAATATTAGGTAAAAGTTTCGGTCTCGTTTCGGAGTCATATTTCTGAGAGTCATCTCTCTAATATATTACGGACTTATTTCGGAGTCGATTTTCTGAGCCTTATATAAAATTTCGACTCATTTTTCTAAGCGTCGTATTTCGGAGTAATGTTTCTTAGCCTATACAGTCATGTTTCTCAGCCTAAAATTATACATAAAAATTTTCGGAGTCATAACTATGTATATTAGCTGAGAACTGACTTCATAAAATAATTATTATAATCAATGACAGGACCAAAAAGGAGAATTTTAAAACATTTGAAACTTTTACTTACAATAAAGATCCATCAAAAGCTATGTGCTTGGAGAGTCATTTTCGCCCACAGGTGATGCTATATTACTGTCCGACGTCGACAATGGACGACAAATTCCCAATTTCGTGACACCCTGTGGCATGCCTTTTAATATGGTCACAGCTTCATCAAGACTCAGTCCTTGAAGTGAATGTTCACCGACGCTAACTAAACGATCACCGGGGAATATATCATTGGTCGCTTCGGCGGCGCCGCCGCGTATAAGACCGCGTATCACAATAACACTACCCTCCGGATCGATTGGATCTTGATAGTCTAATATCGAGAAACCGAATCCGTGTTCGGTCTTTGAAATTTCAATTGTTGTAACATCGCTGCTCCATAACGCCAGTCCGGAGACATTCTCCAAGGACTTCGAGCGCTGTTGATCCGTGAGCGTGGCAGTGCTTGACGTATAGAGCGAGCTCTCCGATTGCGCTTTTGTCATTAGACTCTGCAGACCTTGATGTCCGCCCGGTAGTATGCTACGCGTTTCGAACGCCTCCGGATTTTGTGACGTATTTATAACCGATGGTGCCGTCGGTCCACGCACACACACCAATTTAACTTGTGCGGGCAGTTCTTTTAGAATTTTAACAACTTCGATGTGCTTGAGACCTTGTAATTTGAATTCGTTAACTTGTAGCAGCTCATCGCCTGGTTTGAGTATGCCTTGCCGCCCGACGGGTCCATCTTCGAGTATCGAACGTATATAGTGATGTGGTCGTTTTTCAATGCCACCCTCTACATCGACCGTGCCTTCAAGGCTGATCCCTAGACCTGAAAGTTTATTTATTTCGGCTACAATAATTTCACTTTCGGGAAACTCACTTTTCCAGGCCACTTTCAGTGAATCCGCGTCGGCTATACTTGATTGTGGTACTGCCAATGTTACACCAGCACCAGAACCAGCGCCAGCGCCAGCACCAATACCACCACCACACCACACACACCAGACGGGCTTTTAACTAAAGAGGCAATATTTTCCATTGTTGGTGTTTTCGAGCCATCGCAATTTTGTTGTCTCTTCAATGGTGGTGGTAAATGAGTGGCAGCAACATTTATTATCATCATCATCATCATCATCATTATCAAGACCACTGCTATCGATGCCATTGCCATTAATGTGTACAGCACTACCATTGGCCAAATGCTTTCCTGCATCCGGTGTGGTTGGGGTCTTTTGCCATTTCATTCCATTGCCCGTGCCACTGTGATCGCTACGATCGAGCATTTGTGACATATTCGACTCGACGGTATCGCGCGATGGTAGATCACCATATTCCATAATTACAGCACCGCCATCGGTGACTATCGAATCGGCATCGGACTTTGGTGGTACCCATGATAATGTTGCGATCGATGGTGAAGGCGGCAGCGATGTTTGCGATTGTGAATCGGCCTTCAGTTCGGTCAAGGCAACCTGAAGGTGCTCGTATTTACGTCCGCGTAGAAAACGTTCGAGTGTCAAATGGACCTCGATGTCCGTATTGCGAAGTAGCTCGACCGCCTGATGGTTCGTAACACCCGCGAATGTCTTGCCATCGACAGCGACAATACGATCATTTATCTGTATCTGGCCGCTCGTCTCGGCCGCACTGCCTTCGATAATACTCTTCACGAATATACCCGATAGATCCTCCTCTTCACAGACATAGCCTGCAACGGTTATGCCCAGGCCGTAGACGTTTTTGCGCAACTGCACCTCGTAGGTTTCAGTCTCGGGCGAATCGATGTACTCGCCGGACGATGCAGTCGAACAGGTCTCAATTTCAGGCGTTGTTGCCGTTGTTCGAGGCAGTGCCGATGGCGATGGCGATGGCGGTGGTGGTGCTGGTGCCAATGCTGGTGCTGGTGGTAATGGTAGATTCAAGGCGCCACTGCACGCAACATCAGTTGGTGCAGTAGCTATCACAGTTTCAATGTGGTCCATAAAATTATTAGTATGCTTAGTCATGCTCGCAGCAGACGTCATCGATGAAATTCTCCTTGCAGCCGTGCTCGTTCTCTGCTGCTGCTGCTGCTGCTGTATTGCGCCTGGTGATGTTGTGGCCGAACGTGTCGTTGTCGGTGGCGGTGAGATGATTGAAAACGGTATAATATCCAAATCTTTGGGACATATGCGCGTTGCAGCCGTCGCCGCCATTGTATTTGTATTTGCTAGACTCGCTGGCAAGTCAATTGGTAACGGTGGCAGTGGCAAATCAGCTAGCTCAGTATCCGGCGTTGGCAGGAAACAACCGCTGGCATTTATTATAACAGCGGTCGTACCGCTAACGCTAACATTCACGCTACTTGCAGCCAGAGCAGCGCAGCGCAGCAGGCAGCGGCAGCGGCAGAAGCAGCAGCTGCAGCTGTAACAGTTGTAGTAGTAGTGGTAGCACTTGTCGCAAAGCTCGGATTCTGAAATAGATGACGCGACAGTTCTTCCTGATCGGAGAGGAGCTTAGTTGGAATAATTGGCGCATGACTTGCCAATGACGTTTGATAATCGGTGGATGACGGTTCCACCGGCCTTGCCACAATCAATCGAACCTGAGCTCCAGTCTGACGAAGAACCGTTGCTACTTGCTCGGAACTGAAGCCACGTAAATTGACATCGCCAATTTGTAATAAATGATCGCCGCACTGCAAGCGACCATCACGTTCTGCGACACCGCCGGGCGTAAGGGCTTTAATTACGACGCCAGTGCTACGACCGCCAACCAATATGAAACCCAAACCATTGCCATCGTTAACCAAATCGATAACTTCAACCTGCGACCATTCGGTGCTCAAAACCATGGCGACGTCGATAACGACGTGCAACGGCAAAAAAATCGTTTCGTATGCCCGAATTTTAGAGCTCTCAGCAACCCGATCGATCGTTGATCTCGCGTTCGCTCTTCTCGTTGACGTTTCTGACGTTGTTGTCGTTGTTGTTTTTGTTGCTGCTGTTGCTCTTGCTGTGAGGTGTAAACGTCACTTACGGCTGCTAACATGACGTATGGACGATTGTCGATAATCGACGTTGCCGCTTCAATGTGGTATTTTGAATTGGTAGATTTTTTCTCTTAATTATTTTATTTTTTATTTTTTTTTATTTTTTTTTTATATATATTTTTTTTTAATATTTATTCGCATGGAATTATGAACTTTTCTTGCGCTTTTTTCTTTAATTGTTTTAATTTAAATAATCACTGCAGTATCGGTATATTTGTTACTTAAGAACGGCAACACTGTTAAGGGTATATCAAGTCTTTTTACCTTTGTTAGTCTACTTATTTATTACTGCGCGTGTGTGTTTTCTCAGCCGTTTTTTTGTTAACACACTATGAACAATTAATTCGCCCTCGTCATGGAGTTTTTGTTCTTCATTTTTGCTATTGTTGTTATTGTTGTTATATGCTCTCTCTCTATATAATATGTGTGTAATCAACTCCCGCGGAAAGCATTGCAGCACAACAAGGCCCTCCAGGCTTCCTGCACTTCCGTCATGGTGGCGCCTCGCCTACATGCCGCAAGTGATTCAATCAATGCCACAAAGCGAGTTTATGTATATCCAGCGGCATATTGCGGCATGATTTCGTTTTAATGGTGATGGCAACACTAAATAATTCAGGACACCGTTCGCGATGCTGCGGGGGAAAAAATTGATTTTTTCTTTTCTTTTGTTTCAAGAGTGTTCAAGAGTGACGTCACACATGCATCACAGTATATGTATGTATGTATGTATGTATGTGAAACACACATGCAAACATATGCAAAGCAAAGTTAAAGCAGAAAACGCCTTTAACGTAATTAACGGTGCCATTGTCAAAACGTCGCGTTTGTGCGTTTCTCCCCCCCAAGTTTCTTGCTATCAAACCCGTTCAGTCTTCCGTTTTCTTACTTCGCTCAGTAATTGCATTGGGTACCTACATCGCGCGGGTACTTTCGAAAAACTGTAACTGTGCCAATGATGATAATGGAAACGACGACGACGACGACGACGACGACGACGACGACGACGACGACGATGACGACGACGATGACAATGAAGATAGCAAGAAAAATGGCGTTGGCAATGGCAATGGTTGGTGTTTGCGGTGATTCGTTGTGTTGAGCAGGTTAATGATGCCAGGCGGATGTGTTCAATTGCTGAATGCGAGTGTGTCTTTGTGTGAGTGTGTGTGTGGTGTGTGTGTGGGAGCGTTTGAGGAAAAATAATTGTTGGCACCATTGTTTCAATAATGTTGTCTGTTCTTCATCGTTGGAAGTACCTACACTTCAATTTAACTACAGCCAAAGACGACAAAAGTTCGCCTTTCAAAGTTTTATTGAGCCTCCGCTTTTGGGCTCATTCATTTTTAATGCTTTCTAACACCAAAGTTTCTGCACTGGTAATGGCTTTAAATGAGTAATGACAGCAGTGTTAAGTAGATTAATGCGTTTGGGAATCAAGTTAAAATAATCAATATTATCACGTCGAAGAGGAGATACACTTAAATCGGCTTTGTTTGAATAAATAACTTTACCTCAGACACAAGTACACAGGACACGAATGTAGGCTAATGTCTCTGCAAATGGGGCTTAGCAAACTTACAAGAATGAACAGATTTGCGTCATTCGGAAATATTCGGAATATTTAATTGCATACTTTTGGGTGCTGAATTTAAATATTTTCTGTTTTCCTAGTTATTAACCTAGTTATTACTAGAGCGTGTATTTTTAAGCATTTATAAAATTGAAGCGTACTTTATGGGGCAAAAAATTTGTTCAATTTACATAAAGTTAAGATTCAAATCGATTTTTAGCCTATTTAAGACTTTTTCAAAGCTAGGAAATCTCCTTGAAGTTCAAATTCGCTACTTATTTCCAAAATGGTGATAAGAAAAAATATATCCCCCCCACAAAGTATGCTTCAAATTTATAAATGCTTAAAAATACACGCTCTAGTTATTACCCAAGATTTATAAATCTTGGTTATTACCAGGGTGCGGATTTTGTCGGATTTTAAAATTTTTAAGCATACTTTATGGGGCAAAAATTTTTCTTATCAACATTTTGCGAATGAGTTTGGTGAAGTTGAACTTCAAACTGGTTTTCTAACTTAAAAAAAAAAATCATATTGAAGTTAAAAATCGATTTGAATTTTAACTTTTTCTGAGTTGAACAAAACATTTACTCCATAAAGTATGCTTTAAATTTATAAAAGTCAAAAAAATTCCGCGTCCTGGTCATTACTAAGCAACCAAAGGATTACATTTTTTTCTATTTAGAAGTATTTGATTGCTAAAGACGTTTTATTCATTTTAAATGGCGTGAAGAGTGCATACCCCTCCCCTTCTAGAACACCCATGTCTGTAGTTATTTAATATTTTACATAACTTAAGAGTTTAATGAACAGACCCATCATTTCTACTTAAATTAACTTGAGAGATTAGAAGAATCGAGAGCAAACTTGACAGCTAAGTTTATTAGGAACTTATTGAAGCTATTTTTCCTTTAGGGAATTTCTACAATGCATTTGGGAAAAGTGAAAAAATGCTCGAATCCGGTTATTTGTAGGTGTTCTGGTAGGTCACCTTAACTAAAGCTGAATGTTCAAAAACTATTCCAATACCAAAAATGAATCATGGCTAACATAAGCTTCTGAGAGCAAATGAGGACAGCTTGGCTAAAAAGGACTACACACTTAAAATACAAGGTTCCCGACGATGAGGGCGTCCGAAACAGCGTAGGATGGACACAATATGGATATTCATTCAGACCTCGAACTTAGTGAACTTTGAGAACTTTTTAAACAGCCGCTAAAGCTTCCATGTATTTTGACAGTTAACGCAAAGAAGTTCTCAGAGTTCACTCCTTCGAGGGTTGGAATGAATTCCCATAATAAAATAGAACCTGTAGAATGTAGGACTTACCTACAACCTACAAAATAAAATGGAGGATCTTTGTTGCGTTTTGCGGACCTCACGATAGCCCGGGACAGCAAGAAGAATAGCCGACTTAAAATATGGCATGATTTACAGGGACACTTTTCGTTACATGAAGGAAATCTTAAGGAAAAATAGGTACTCTCTAATTCATCACAAAGAAAAACAGCTTTACACGTTTAGGTAGGTTAGTTTGTAGGGGCCGCCCACCAGAAGGTGGAGCACTTAGACCAAAGGAAGGTTCATCGTGAACAGCTTTACAAAGAATGAATTTTTTTTTTTCAAAATTAATTTAAAGGAAACTGTTTACTTTTTCTCCAATGGCAGTTGGAATCACTTCAATGGTTCTTAAGAACTTTTTCGCATTCTCTTCGAAATACCAATGGAAACCTGTTTGCATGAAAATGTTGTTCTTTCTTATTCAATTTTCTGTTCTACTTCTTCGTCGGACTGTAATTCAATAAGGGTTTCGTGAAAAAGATGATTTGCAATTTTCATTGAACAGAATTGCTATTCCAAAGCACTGGGAACTGCTGCATACAGTCCTGTTCTCAGTCATTATTTCAAATAATTCGCACAAATTCCATTTCGATTAGTGAAACTAATGATTTTATCCTTTCTTGCGGTGCTCTATTATTCTGAAATTGAAGAAATTGGCTTTCCACACCTAGCTCCATGCACGTGTGCGTGTATGAGTGTGCGCGAATGTGTGTGTGATTGTGTTTTCCCTGCAGGAAATGTCAATAGTGAATCTATACTCTTTCTCTACTGACTGCGTCAACAGTACTACTGACCAGTTAAACCCGTCGCAATGCTTTGCGTTATTGACATTTAACATTGAGTTGTCATTGAATGTCAACAGTAGACCGAAAAACTATTGACGAACTATGACGACCTATGACGTCGGTACAATAATAGAAACAAATTAGTACTTTCGCTAAAGCAATCATTTTGTTGACATGGTCAATAGATACTATACTCTTGCAGTACAGTTTCTATAATGACACCGCCTATAATAACTGTTGACGTTGGAACTAGTTCTCTTGTCTATATTGACATCAATATAGACATGAGGCCATATGGCGACAGGCTTCCTGCAGGGTTGGTACACATTTTTTTATTGGTGTTCCTTTCACAGCAAAGCAATGTCTGTGCCAAGTTTGTTATGCTCGGACGAGCACAGCAAAAGCTCGCGCGCTCCTGACAGCAACAAAAAAAAAAAAAAAAAAAAAAATATGAAAAAGAAAAAGAAGAAGAAAAATGAATCGAAATGAAGAAGAATAGAAAAAAAAAATAAGCGCGCACACCCAGCAATTGCGTTCAAGAGTACGGCGAAGCAATTCTTTATGCTAGTTTCATTAGTTATATTTTTAGTCACTGGACTTGTTGGAGTTCTTGAGTTTTTCCTTTCTTCATTCTTCGCTTTTCCTTCATACATTTTTGCTTTTGCTTATTTTTTTTCTGGTTTTTGTTTTTGCTTCCTAATTTGTTACAAGAATCAGTTATGCTGGTGGGCACTCTACGTGGCTGGCGTTGGTGGTGGTGCCTTGAGTTAAACAATTATCCGGCACGATTCCTCCAGCTTGTGAAATTTTTTTATGCACGAAATCGTTGGCGCTGGTGCGCCCCCCTTTCACGTTTGCTTTGCTGCTTTCTCACTGCAGCCCGTTGAAGAGGTCAATGTATATAATCCGTGAAGTCGTTTACCAAACTGATGGCATACGTAAGCTATTTGTTAGTTTGACTCAATGAAAAAAAAAAAAAAAACAGTTTGCAGGAGTAAGCTTCGCAATTCCGTCTTCCATTATTGTTTCTTACCTCATTACTACCAAAAAAAAAAAAAATATAACAAAAATAAATGATAAAAAAAACTAAATAAATGAACAAAAAATTTTGAGTAATGGCTTTTATGGAATAATAGGGAGCTGTCATGAGAAAATTAGCGACCTATTCGTATTGCTAAGCTTTAGGTTCAAGTGGAAATCGATATAAAAAAAAAAGAATAAAAATAAAACTTGAACCATTTGTGGAAATGAAGCCTATTAGAATAGGAAAATGAAAATGAAAATAGTTATGGCTTGCACTTTTGTTTCGACTTTCCTTTTTTCTTTTTTTTTTTTTTATTTGATTTCGAGCAAAAATCCATTTTCCTAATGATTATGTTGGCACGGAATTCACATAATCCCTTGCATATTTTTAAGCGCACTATATAAGTCAGTCGCACAGCTGGAGTGCTCGAGCGTCCTTATGCCGACTTCATGTTCTCGTATCGTATCGTACAGTCGCTTGCGTTTGCTTTTCGTCGATGCGTGTGCGAGGTTCGTTCGTGCTTATCGCACATTGCTTTGCATATCTCGGCGCGCGCGTTTGCTTGTGTGTGCTAGTGTGTGTGTGCGCGTTGCTGTGAATTTGACGTATTTTTATTTTACTACTGCTTTGCATACTTTACTGGATGTTGTTGTTGTATCGTGTGTTACTGCTTCAATTACGCGACGCTAGACGACATTTCACATACTCCCATGCGATCGAATGTTATTTGCATGTGGATATATGTAGGTCGCTTTGCCGTCAAATGGAATGGAAGCTTCTTTTTTTAAATAGAAAAAATAAAATGAAATCATAAAGAAAAACTAAATAAATTAAATAAAGACTTAGAGAAGAAGAAGAAGAAAAGGATTATCTTATTGTGAAAAGAATACGGTCGGTCGATGTTGTTGAAGGAAGCTTGCCGAGCTTCAACCGTTGAAGCAAAAAAAAATTTATTTCACAGGTTTCTCAGAACGTTGGGGGAATATTATCCTTTGGCATCATTAAAGTACTTATAAAAACGAAAAAATTTAAGCGCTAAAAATGAACGCTGATTCCTTTTTTTCTTTTATTATTTTTTTAATTTTAATTATTTTTTTAACAATTTTATTTTAATTCTTTTCTACAAAAGCCATTCAAATTCGCGATTCGTTATGGGAACAATCAACAAATCCGCTTAATTTGAATCGAACTTGAATTTTTCACTCACGTATTGATAAAACAAATTTTGAATTTTCTTTTAAATCGACTTGAATGTGTAATAATTTTTTTTAATTTTTATATTAAGTATTTAAAAATATTTTTTAATTCAAAATTATTTTCTTTCTATTTGATTTTTATCTCGAAATTAATTTGTTTTTGTCTCACATGTGCTTCTTGTTAATAAGACGTTCGTGCGTTTCTTCATTCACTTCACTTTATTCTGTTTTAAATCGTTTTTGTTTTTGTTTTTTTTTTGTTTTTGTTTTTTTATTATTTTTATCAACTTAAGGCGCGTAAGAAAATTAGCCCGACAGCTCACCCGTACGCAGCAAGACTATTTGGACGAGTATTCGTATTCGTTTTAAGTTCTATTGGAATTCGCTTCGGTCCACCAATTCGACATGTGCCTTTTCGGTCTCTCAACGTTACTCTCTTGAACAGAATGCATTTTGGCAAACTGTTGGTCACAACTGTCAAATATGCGCGTGCGCAGTATCCTTTTGAGTGCAAGAATTTTTACTCTTCTACTAAATTCTTATAAAAAAAAAATTTTTATTTACACTTGAAGTTAGCTGTGCTCCTCTGAATGCTTCTAAAAAGTCCAAGGAGCTTTGAAAAGCTCTCAAGGAAATTGGATACACCAGCTGATATGGCGCGTATGGGTATGGGACGCTTAATTCATTACGAAGCGAGCTACTACGTTCTGAGAGCCGGATTTCCTCGTCGAGTCATTTGGTCTTGAGACGTGATAAGCGAATTTCTAAACCCGTTGCAATATAAAAATTGTTAGCATTAATGTCAATAGTTCGCAGCCATTTTTTACAATTCAAATTTTTTATGGATTTTGGCCTTCTAAACACGAAAAAAAAATGTTTGAAAAACATGTTTTTTTTAAATAAATTTTTGAAAAAAATTTTCAGGGGGTTATTGCAACTTTTTCGAGCAGAGGTCGGCACTAAACTATCCGATTTGAACAAGTTATTATCCATCAAATAAAAGAAAATTATTCCTTTATGACTTTTTCCTGCGCCATTTTAAGATCGGTTGAGAAAATGGGATTCTGTAGACCTTTGATAATAATAAATATAGTACATATTTTTAGAGAAAATTTATCTTTCTCCTTTCATCGACATTTAAAAACTCGATCGCAACCAGATAATTTGCATTTTTTATTTCAAAGTCGGTTCCTTACCAAACAAAATAAGGTCTATAAGTTTTCAAAATCAATGCATAAATGGTAAAAATATTTATAACTTTATATGTGAGGGAATGAAAGCAAAATAAGATATTTTCAATTTATTTTAAACTAGCTGTGAATACCCGCTTCGATAGGTCATTATTAAGCCCAACAGACGGACTGATTTTATCAGTACAGTAGGTACTGATTTTCGGCTCATTGTACTGATTGAAAATCGGTACTGATTTAGTACTGATTCTTGAACTTTTCTCAAATCAAATATTCTACGATAAACACGGACTCAAAATGTCTCACACTTAGTATGGCTACGTGAAATCGTATTGTACACCGGATAAAATCTTGAGTGGAACCCAGAGAAAGTTAAAATGGAAAGTAGATGGGTTGAAATTTTTAAGCACATAGATGCTGCGCAAGTGCCCTATTTGGAACTTTCGGTTCTCATTCAATTCATTCTTTGCTTGTCGGGAACCAGCGCACCGCACCAGTTGAACGAATTTTTTCTTTAATAAAAAAGTTTGGAAATCTGAGTCGTCCAATCTTAAAATCGACACCTTTAAATCAATTTTATTAGTAAAATTTAATTCAAACTAAAATTGCGTTGATTTTTTCGAATTTCTGAAGGAATACAACATTTTAGAGCCAATATTACCAAGCTAATCCAAAAATTTGGTAAACAAACAAAGTTTTGATCTTTTTAAAAGATCTTAGATCTTGTTTTCACTTCGAAATCTCTTTCCACTTGAATAAAAAGATAATTTTTTTTTATATATATAACAGTGTACTGATTTGTACTGATTTTTTACTCTGTACTTGGCAATTTGTACTGCTTTGGTGCGAAAAAAATATGGTGGCCTTAGTCATTATCAATTGTATACTTATTGGTCAATGTAATTGATCTATCACTACTTCTCAGTCTGACTTTTTCAAGAGCTACCTATAAAAGCTTTCCTTTTATACAAAATTGCCCTTTCCTGAAAGCGCTTCAATAAATCACTTTTTTTTAACGAGAGTTGCGAAGTTCGAGTCCCCACAGAAGGGGATTCACGACTACTGGTATTTGCTGGTTCTAGAATTTGAAAAACAATGACTCTGTGAAACAACGCCATAATTATAATTCGAAATAATTTATGTCATTTTAATCAATGTCCTTCAAAGTCCTATCAAGAGTGATGTGAAAAGGCTCAAGTTTCGTAAAATGCAAACACTACGGGGTATTCACAAGGAAGGTGGAATTCTGTTGGAAATGGTCGACGTCGGAATATTTTCGATTTTAATTCGTCATGCACTGGGGGAAACTACCCGGTTTGCACGGATTAGTTGAATTTATATTCTTTTTGAATGAATATGACATTTTCCGATAGAATCTCACCTTCCTTGTGAATACCCCTAGCGATTATGCAAATTGTAAAAATTTTTTCCGATCTGACCCGATAGAAATCAGTGCTGATTGATGTATTTATGATCTTAAAAAAAATTTTTTTTTCTATTTATTAATTTAGAGAAAAGCTGTTCTGATTACGAATCGTTCACAAAAAGAGCACGTTATTATAATTCGCCTTTGTCAGGAGGCATGCGCTATTTTTAAGTCGCCATTAGCAACACACAGAAAGACCTACACAACTTCGTTCGTCCTAAATTAAAAACGTCTTAACTATTTTTTCCTTTTTTTTTTTTTTCATTCAAACAATTATTTTCATTTCAACATCAATAAAAACGTGAATTGAAAGACAACTAATCGGCGGCCGTCATTCATCGATATGGGGAGCTTTTCAGCGTGAATTGTTTGACAGTCCTTAAGGAGTCCAGTGATTGAAAACCAAACCCAATGAGGGTTCAATGGCCTATTAACGTCTAAATAAACGTCTAAAAATATACTGAAGAATCGAAATTGAATATCGATTTCCATAGATTTTCTCCGATTGAGTGCTATTTTTTTTGTCCACTACCCCACAACGGAGGCATGGCTTCGATTATTATTGAAGAGTATAAACAAACAAAAAATAATAAGAAACCGTTGTACGTTTGTGCGGCATGGCAGCGGCAATCAACAACCAAGAATGCACCTGCCACAAAAACGACGAGGAAACAATCGGCACAATTCGTGCAGCAAACGGATATTGACAAACGGTGTGCCGTTAACAACAACAACAAAAACAGCGATAACAACAAAATCGAAATCCACTTTCTTCTCTCAGTCATTTCCCGTTGAACTGAGCAGGCCTTTGCCGGAATGGGTCAATCTTGAAAAAGTTGTTTTCATTTCGATTGGAATTTAATCATTATCGACTGGAATTGAAAGGAAAAATTTTAATTTCAATTTTTATTTTTTGTTTGTTTGTTTTCTTTTGGTGTTGGTGTTGGGAGGAGCTTTTCGTTTTTTGTTTGTTGTTGTTGTTGGATCCGTTGAACGGAAACTTGAATAAAATAGTCGAAGGTTTATATTCGGATTTAGCCATCAGAGAAATGTCTGATACGCAAAGCAATCATTTTTCTGATGAGGACAAATACGACAATGAATCTTTTGATACGTTGGTTCCCGAATCTTCTGTTTATGGCAGCGAAGACGAATTGATCGACGATGATGAGAAAAAATCTGATACCCCGGAGGTATGTATGTATGAATGAGCAAATGTGAAATGTGTTTAGATCCTTCGTGGCATCAAAAGGCACATGGGGAAAAAGAGGAGTTTGAGTCCTTCACAATTTTGGTGCATTTTTTTTTTTTTTTTGGCTAAATTTTTTGACAGTTCCTGTAAAAATAAAAATTTTCAAATCTCAACTCAACTTTTATAGAAATCGAAAATCTATCAGTGTGCCACGTGCATATTTGTCAACGCATAATGTGTGTGTGTGTGTGTGTTTTTGTTGTATGGAAAAAATTTCCGAAAATTTTCATTCATTCTTGAAATATTCAAATTTAACCTTAAAAGGATTGTGAAAGGCAATTTTTATCATTCCAAAAGTTTCATCGTAAATCTTTGTGACCATATTGAGGCGCTTTCCTAGTTACTACTTCACAACAGCCGCCCATCTTAATCTCTGACAATGAGGGTTAGTCTGCTCCGTTTGTAGGTTATAAGGAACGATTTCTTGAGTCGAAAAGACGCTTTAATCTTCCAACGAAATTCGTGGAATTAAAATGGATTTACTTCGAATCCGACTTAAGCAACTATTCCTTATGACCCAAAAGCCATTGGTGGCCATTTTTTTTTTTTTTTTTTAATTAAAAATTTCAACGTTTTAAAAAAAAATTGAAAAAAAAAAAATCTCTTTCAAAGCAGACGAAGGTATTGCCCAAGAAAACGGATTTCTGGCCAGGCGAGAGCTCTTCGGATGACGATGATGATGATGTGGTGGTCGGACAAACAATTGCGGAAATCAATACGGATCCCATTGAATTCGATGATGATAGTTTATCGCATACGCCAGCTGCTCGTGTGTTCAAATTGGCTTCGGCTACACGCGATGGAATGATAGCCAATGAAATAGCTGCATGCGAAGGATTCGATGATGATATTGAAGAGGATGATGATGTGATACTACAATACACTGGTGATCGGAAAGAAGTATTAAACGAAACGATAAAATCACTGCAAGATCGGAAATGCTACTTACAGCAAATGAGCAAATAGTGGTGGAATCGAGTGGCATCGAGATAGATGAAGAATTCGCTGTAGTCTATGATAATTGCGATGGCGGTGAAGTGGACGTCGGTGAGCCAAATATATACGAAGAGCTTGCCGAAGTGGATAAACGTGATGAAGAATTATTTGCTGAAAGAGAAAAGGAAGATGCTGGATTTTTGAGTGATGAAATTTTTGAAACTGGTTATGGAGATGGAGAGTTTTGTATGCAAAATAATGTTGATGACAATGACGACAATGACGATGACGATAATGATATTAACGATAACTTGAACGATGACGATTTCGTTAACGATGACGATTTCCTTAACGATGAGGATAACGTTAACGATGACGATAACGTTAACGATGAGGATAACAATAACTATGACTACGATGATGATGACGACGACGAGACGACGACGATGATGAAGACGATGCTGATACAAAGACTTTAGGAGCAAGTTCTTCGATCGCTCAGAACGTGAACGAAGATGTTCAAAGTGAGACGAAAAGCTTACGAACTGATGATTCGATGGAAGAATTTAAACATAAAGTTATGTTAAGTCAACGGATGCGCTGTGTTAGTGATGGCGCCGGCGACGGTGCACATGTTAGATCAAGAAAGAGTAGCATACCCGTGTGGGTCGGAAGAAGGCAACTTGGAAAGCTAGGCGATTCAGCTAAAATCTCGCAAAGCGAGCCAGGCTTAAGTTCTATGATACCAGTATCAGAAGTACGTAAACATGGTTCGCAACCAGATTTTAGTGATGCCGACACTTTGACGCCACACGAGGACGACGATAACTATGATGATGAAAATGTAAACGAAAACGAAGGTGAAGATGATGATTACATGTACGAAGTGTGTGAGGAGGGATATTCCGAGTATAATGCGAGTGTCACTACCCAAAATGCTGCCGCCTTGTGTAGTTATTCTATGCATTTGGATATGTTTACGGGTCCAAAGGAGACTTCAACGCAACGAAAAAAGTAAGTCTTCAAAAAAAATTTTCCATTCCAAGTTTTCATATTGATTGATTCTTCCAAGATTAAAGCCCAATGAGAGGCGCAACAAAAGTTTTTCAAACGAACGATTGCGCGATATTGAACGCCATAATAATATACTTCTGCATAAAATACTTAATCAAAAGCCAACATATGTACTCGATGAGAAAAAGAAGAAAAAGGGCAAGGTATATTCTTATTGCTTTGACAAAAAAAAAAATATTGGTTCCATTTTGTCTAATGTAAAATTCCCTTCAATCCGATTAGTTCGCCGCATTGCCCCCCACCACACGTGTGACCAGCGCGGAAATAAATCGCAAGAAACAACAGCGCCAAATTGATATGGATAACCAATTGTTGAAACGAAAACTCGAGACTATTTCAAAGCGCAAGCCAAAAGCTAAAAAATAAGCTATTCAAAAATTCAAAAAAAAAAACTTAAATATTCTAAAAGCAATTTTGCTTCTATTTTAGATTGTTAATTCACATACAATTGCACATCTACTTTATAAAATTATATTTTTAAATTTTTTGTAGAAATATGATTTTTTTATTCGTCCATCGATTCATTTTGTAATTCGGACCAGACGTCATCTGCTACAGACTTGGCTACATTTTCAGCCTTAGTTGGTTTTGTCGTTCCATTTTGGTCTACGAAAGTTTCACCCAATGCTTTTACAGCCTTAAAAGCTGCATCGCCATGTTTCTCCAAGAATTCCTTTTCGTTTTCCAACTTGATTTTTTCGCGTTTCTCCAAGTCCTGGTAGATGATGTGACCAATCTGGAATTGAATTCATTTTTTAAATGAAACCTTCGCATTTTGTATATTAATTTTCAGAACCTACATAAACATCAATGGATGCATACATTAATTGAGTCTCGTCCAGCGGTATAACATGCCATTTACTCATACGTATCTTCTTGTTCTTGTCTATGCCTTTCTTGGTCTATACAGATGATAAAAGTGTATTCGAAATATATTTTTTTTTAAATTCAATTTTGAAGCTATTTACTTACAACAACATTTGCCAAACGTTCAAGACTCCAACGGCCACCGAATCCAGTGATTCGATTGAACCAAACGCCCAAATCAACGCATTTTTCAATTAAAGCATCGGCATCCACACCGGAGAAAGTCTCGCGCCAGTTTCCGGAAATCGCTTTTTATATTGACGCCATGCAAGCGAACTTTAGGATGATTAAGCAGTGCTAGCAAAGCAGGTGGAATCGTTTTGAGTTTGCTCAATTGAAAGACATAGCAACAATTCTCCTCGACGCAGATTTGTATAACTGCTGATTTTCCCGGTCCGGTTTGAAAGGAAAATGGCCATTCCATGTCAAAAGACACAGGAACGATTTCCTTATCCGTTTGCTTTTCAACCCATTGCCTATTGAATTCATAATGTTTATTATTTCAATATTTTAAATGTTCTTTCCCTCATTATCTTTCTTTCTAATCTTTACTTACATGATAGTGTCGGATGATTCCGCTATTTCCCTGAATTCAGTGTAATACTTGATGCTGCCAGTATATTTGATGAACGGCAGTTTCTTCTTTCGGCTCTTCTGGTTCCTCTAAAACCTCACCATGCAATGTGTCTTCAGCCATTGAATTTGTATTTCTTGTGAGTCTAGCGCTCCGTCTCTTAGGAGGATTTTCGTCGTTCTCTTTTTCTTGTTTCAAAGTCTCAGTCTTTGGATTTGAACGTGAATTTCTGCGTTTTAAAGCGCTCTCGTTGATTGCCTCTTTTTCTACAGGAACTTCAGTTTTGACATTAGAACGTGAAGTTCTCAGCTTTAGAGTATTCTCGTTGGCTTCCTCCTTATCGATGGCAACAGTCTTCGCATTTGAGCGTGAATTTCGTTTGGGAGGAGTCTCGTTAGTTTCTTCTTTTTGTGCAGGAAGCTCAGACTTCTTAGTTTCATTTTCCACTTTCTCGTTCGCAAAATACATTTTCAAATTAGCGTTTTTAAGTGTTTTTTTCACTGGCATTGTAATCAAGCTGCTTTGGTTTGGAATCGTTGTTGTAAACAGTTTACGCGCCAATTGCAACTAGTGCTACCAGATCATTTTTTTACGAAAAATCTGATAAGCCAAGGAAACCCAGCCGGAAATTTCACTACTTCTGCAGTACTTCCGAAGTGGTGAAAATTCATGCTGCGAGTACTCGCATTACTAACCCTTACTTCTAATGAAGTTTGTTCGGACATGGCCGCTATTTTCAGTACTTCAAAATGCATGTGTTATTCATTTGGTAAAGGAGTGTATGACCTTGTCCGCATGAAAACTTCATTTGGGAAAAGAGCACGTGCTGGTTGGCTTAAGAAGGATCCAACGTGCATGATTATTTCATTGAAAATAGAGTATATAATCCTAATACAAATGAAAGTTTCGTTTGAAATAAGTTTACGCTACTGGGATCTGGGAGTAAAGAAATATAAATATTTTTTTTTTTAATATAAAATGTTTTATTTCCATGTCTGTTAAAAGTACTTCATTGACTAATGTTAATAACATACGCTAGCTCATAAGTGTTGACAACATACATAAAACATTACGATTCCATCAATTTTTTTAGTTATAAATCAACTGCAGTATGAAAATCAGTATCAAAAGTTAATCATCAGAAAATTTGTTGAAATTTTACATGATTCTAAAGAAATAAATATTGGGTTCCTTTTTCAAGAAAATTTCTTTGAAAAGATCTCTTGTAACGAGCTACTGCTTATGATTTTCACTACAAAACATTCGCAGCACAATTTTTTTACATATGCATAAACGACGTGATTTTTCATGCATGCGAAAATGCGTAAATATTTATTTGCCTTTAAATAGAGAATCAACCTTTTTCATGAAAATTCGGAAGGAGTTCCTAACGAGCTTCGTTGCCATAAATTTTCAATAAAAACCAATTCGAAAAGCACCAATGTTTAATTTTTCTATAATTGCATATGATATCGTATTTCTATTTTCTTGATATGCCCAGAAAGCATTCATTTTTTTTTTTGCAAGATAACCAGCGAAGTCATGTAACCGAAATCTCTTATATACAACGAGACCTTAGCTTAAAAAAATCATAGCAATGACCTATTTTATACGTGAACAAATAAGCTAGAAGAATGTTAAAAATCACAAGAAGAGGGATGCCACACTTTCATGTGAGTTGATATCAAGGAATAAGTGGTGTGGCTTGGGACTTACGGAGTGAGCGTTAGTGTGCCTTCAGACACGCCGATTTCAGGCAGATTTTAGTCGCCGATTTTTTCGTCTACTCTTTGGTCGGCGAGGCATTTTAGACAAAAATTTTTTTATTGAAGTTTTTCTATTTGCTTCTTTTGAGAATCTGGGGAACTGTTTTGAAAAAGCATAACGATCTGGCTGTCGAAATCATCGGAAAAAGGTACAATATTAACCTACGCAAGCCACCTAAAAGTCCTCACTTCAATTAATCAAAAGTATTCTCCAGATTTCGTAGCAATTTTAATTGTACACAAATTTTAGACTGTTACCATTTAATGATTTAGGGTTTCTCCAGCAAGAATTTGGAAACGTGGTTGTTGAATTCCTGTGCTTCATTTATGTGAATATCATGCTTGCCATAGGGGAACTCATGGTATCTGAAAAAAAAAAAAAAAAAACAATTAACAAAATGCAGCTACGTAAAAGGGAATTTTACCTTGAATTTTTGATGTGCCTCAGTAAAAATTTAACATGTTCCAAGGGTATGATTGGATCTCTCAAGCCGTGAAGAATCAGGGTCGGAGCTTGAATACAGTCAACTTCGGTTTTGCAAAGATTACCGTTATTCTCATAAATGATCTTTTCCAGCGCATCTTTGTATTCTTCCCACATTTCTGCAAATTTTTGCTCGCCATAAGCTGCCTTCAATGGTTTACCTAGATCCGGATCTTTATCCATGCTTTTTACCCCACGCATCTCTAAAATTCATAATAAATCGAAAATAAAAATTCCCTTGAAGTACAATACAAAAAAAAAAATCACCGTCAAGTTTCCTCATTTCACTCGCAGTGAGATATGCACTGGAGCCCCAGATTACAAGCTTGTCAACAAATTGCGGAAATCGACCTGCGATCATGAGTGCCGTGGTTCCACCCGTATTCCATCCGAGTACAGAAAAATTATCCCGCTGTATCGTTTGCATGAGATCTATTGCACAAAAAGCATCAGCTTCAAATATATTCAATTGCGGCGACCTAGCGAATCTATGAGTTCTACCACATCCAGGCGGATCCCATGCAATTAAGGTATGATTTGGTAACAATTTTGGTAACTCCTCAATTTGAATACGAAAATCGGTCCAGGCAGAACCTAACGCTCCGGGCATCAATAGTAATGTTTCTTCGCCTTTACCCGCCTGTACAAAGTTGATCTTTTTGCCATACACACTTATGGATTGCTCTGTGTGTAGACTTTTTCTAAAAGTTCGCTGCAACTTCTTAGCCCACCAGATATAATTTGGTCGTAAAGCCATATTTAGTTATATATGTACTGTATTTTTGCGAACTGATATGTTTTTATTGGGGCAGCGTTGGCTATATGGGCCCAGAGCTATTAAGTTAACTGCCTGGAATCGTTTAACGTTTATGCTTATAATACATTTCTAGAGAAAAGAAATGTATGAAATTAATAATTAAAATTGATATAAGACATCTCCGAATTAATTTGAAATAGACTGGAAGAAAAATGATTACAATATTATTACGGCTACTCGATCGCTATATATTTGAAAATTTGAATTTTATAGCTTGTTACAAAGGCTACTGGGTCTTGAGCAAGGTGTATTTTAAATACATTAAGGCTAGGCGCCGACTACTCAATTTTTAGTTGACCAATGTTTAGTTGGAAAAGTTCTCTTGCGCGCCGACTATACAATTTAAAAATTGGGTACTTTCAATTCAATTAATTTATTATTAATTAATTACTTAATAATTTATAAATTTTTCGGTACCATGTGTTTATGGAACACTGCCCACTAACAATTGAGTAGTGTGCGGCGCCCCATAAGAACGTATGTAACAACACAATTGACCAATTTAAAATTTGTGGCAAAACAGAAATTTTTTATTGGGTCAACTAAAATTTGGAAGTCGGCGTGCTCTCATATAGTGCTGTGTGCCACAAACACACAACTTAAAATTGGCCAACTGAATTGTCCAATTGAGTTGTCGGCGCCTAGCCTAAATATAAAATAAGTTAATGCAGTTAAAATTACGTTAATAGTTACTAAGTTTATACGTCCAATTTTTCAAATAGATAAATTGAGCGTGTAAACGCCGACTTTAATTATTATTTTCAAATAGCTGAGTCACGCAAATAAGTTCTGAATAGCGGGGCAATTCTGATGGCATGATTGTAAACACGGTACAAAATGGTCTGTCAAGAATCCCTTAAGGAAAAAAAAAACAAACAGGAAATCATCTACTGTATATATTAATGGACATTCAATAAATTTAAGTCCGATAACGTCAACCTTATACACTTTCTAACGATATTGTCAATGTTATTGGCGGGTTATATTCTTTTTAAAATGAATATTGATGTGAATCAAAAATAATCACTTTTTTCTCAATGTAGTATTTAAGAAATTGACCTACAATATTTTAAAATACCAAAAATTAACATTTCAGTTAAAGCGCTTTCGCTTGTTTCAAACGTGTGACGTGTGACCCCGCACGAAGACTATTTTGTACGCATGCGAGTGATCAGCTGTTGAACTGACATACAAGCAGGGCTGCCAAGCTATCAAGATATGCTTTGCTATACAGAACTTTTTAAAAAATTCACATATATAAACTAGTTTAAATAATTTGAAAGATTAAACTATCAAAAAGTTTAAACTGTGCTGAAGACTATGAGTCTAAAATTCACTTAATCCACCAAAATCATCGTTATTATGAAAACCGGCAAGAATGTATTCCTACATTAAATTATTGGAATTCAAATGAGGTCTGTTCAAATTTTACAAAACTACGTTTCAAATGACAAACGATCGATATAGCAGGCTAGTTTCTTAAAATCGATGTGCAATAATTATATTTTTCAAATATTCGAATTAAAATTTTAAACACTTTCATAAAGAGGCGATACAAAATTCTTTGGTAGAAAGTTAAATTTATTTTGCAGCTGTAAAATTGCAAGCGTATGGCAACCCCAATCTACAAATAGCGTATGTTACTATTTCCTGGCTAAATTTCTTTATAAGTTTTGGCTTGTAGTGAATCAGACCTCGTTTGTGAAAGGCGGAGAAGTATCGTTGGACCAGGTGGTATTGGTGCCGCAACGTGCAAGACCAGTGGAAGAAAAAAAAATTGAACCCAGTTTCGCGCCACAAAGTAAAAACGGAAAAATCTGAAAATGTCTGATAGCAGTCTGGTTAACGGAAATCACTACGAAACGCTTCATAAGAATCGTCTGAATATGTACAAATCCAAGGTGGACGTGGTTCTTGGAGCGCAGTGGGGAGACGAGGGAAAAGGAAAAGTAGTAGACATGCTGGCGTCGACTGTAGATATAGTTTGCAGATGCCAGGTAAGAGACATTGAAAAGATCTATTGCAAAAATTTGAAAAAAATCCTTTGTGTTTTTAGTCATATGTTCGTTCTCATTTCGTTGTTCCATCAGCATCAATATCTATATAGATGTATACAATGTGTATATATTTTTGTACGTCAGTATATAGTCCAGTCCAAACTACACTTGTGTATACATACACGTTAAGATAGATATGTATATAGACCATTCAGATTTCTTTTACTGACGCGCGCGCTTAACTCAAAAGTTATTCGTCATCGCATTCTTCTTCTCCTACTTCGTCGTTGTATTGTCGCCGCCGCCGTCGTCGTCGTCGTTGTTTTGAACTTTATTAACTTTTCTATGTTTACATAACATATCCGCCTTCTTTTGCGTTCTCTTGAATTTCCATCGTTAACAAGCACCCATAATAAGCTCCCAATTCATAAAATTCGATAGACGTCCGTCCGATATTGCAGGTCCATAATAATAACCATATTCAGCAAAAAATCCTTCTTGCTTTGTTTACGGATGATGACTGCGCGGAGTTTGCCATTTCATCAAAAGAAAATATCACTTTACGAGTTCTTTTTAATTCAAAATTGCTGATAGCGACAAAAATGAATTCAACGCCTTTGTGAGTTTGCCCTTTCGAATGAAATACAATGTACTTCCCAAAAGTGGTTCATAACTGGAAGCCAGCTGTTTAAACAAGCTAAAGCTTAATTACCGATTCGCTTTAAAGTGAATGGTCCATATTCGATCCGTAACGGAATTTAAAATCCATTAACTTCTGAAATATTTGAAATACTAAAGTCGCAAATTTGAGTGTTTGAAAAGTTCTCCCTCATTGTTTTATTTTATTGATATCTGAAGGTTTTATTACATTGTAGAAAAAGTAAGGAAATGCCGGAAATGAGATCACTTTTTTTTTTTACAATCTAACGAAAGTGTCAACGAAATCTGGTCTACGACTTTAATCAGTTTATAATTTTTAGTTTGATGGGAAAATACTTTTCAGTTGAAAGAAGATATGAAACGATGACTGTTATTATACCCGACACACTCTGTGTCGAGGGTATATTGCGTTTGTGTGGTTGTGTGTAACACCCAGAACTAGTCGAGATAGACCATACAAAATGTATATAGATTTTATCAGCGTCACCAGGAGATTCGATTTAGCCATGTCCGTCTGTTTGTATACAGTTTTCTTATCGAAGGAGTTAAGCTATCTTGATGAATTTTGATATGCGTACTCACAGGCACATGAGTAAGAACAAGTTCGAGAATGGATCCGATCGGACCATTTTTAGTGGTACCTCCAGTACAAGGGTCTGTCACAAGAATCTCAAAACTGCCCCAAATTCGGATTTTTTTTTTTAGATATTCCACTGAAACTTAGAATTTGAGCGTATATTAAGGCCTCCGATTATAAAACAAAAAAAATTGAAAAGTGGGCGTGGCAAAAAGGCGGTTTTCATAAAGAAATTCAACAAAAGTCGGTATATGGCGGTATATGATATTAAAAATTATTTGAACATGTGTGTCGGTGTCGGGTATTCTATTGTCAGGCTCGCCTGACTATAACACCCTTACTTGTTTTACTTGTACAAATGAAAAAAACGTAGAATTTGAAAGCGAATAGAGTGACCAGCTGGATTTGAAATAATTTAACGTATTAGTAGGGATCGGGAAAAATTCAATAAAATTGTGGGGAAAATGCATTTCAAACAATGAAAAAGTCCAACTTAAGTCTCCAGGCTCGTTCCTCTGAAAAACTTCCATAGGGTCTTTGATTTATGGCTTGAAGCTAATTAAAAATGTTTTATTTTTAAGGGGTTTCTTCGTATTCATTGCAATTAAAGCTTCAATGCGAGAAAATGTTAATAAAATAGGCAAAAAATATTATTTAAAATGATTTTTTGGGCAATAGTCAAAGATTTTAAAAACATTTTCTAGATGCATTAAGACTGAAACATGTTTTCATTGTTTCTAACGCAATTTCTGTCGTTTTAGGGTATTTTTTTCCGAGCTCTACTTAGAAAATTTGGCTCCATGTTAGTTTTAACTCTTTCAAAATTTAAGCTTTAAAATGATAGTCTTCCTGAAAGTTAATACTAGCCTTATAAAAAAAATATATAATAAAAATTCATAGAATGTTATATGAAAATTTTTAGAAAAGTCGAATTTGGCGAAATTTTAAAGTTTTGAAAATCTTAAACCGACATGAAGACCACCGACCACCCTAAATATTAATACAGTGAACTCTCTCTTAAGCGGGCACCTATGGGACCTAAAAATATGTGCGCTTAATATAGGTGTCCACCAAAGCGGAAACTATTTAAAAATTAGAGCATTCCCAAAAAGTGTCCGTTTAAGAGAAGAGTCCGCAAGAAGAACTTCCAAAAGGAGAAGTAAATAAGTTCAAAAATTCCTACAATTGCTATGACTTTATATTAGTATGGTCACCTCATACATATACACTGCCAAAATATCCGCAGAAGTGTAGAAGGGGTATATTTTTTTTTTTGTAATTTCCAGCTTAAATTTTATCTTATCATTTACATATTTTTCTCTCATAATCGAAAAAAAAAAAAAAACGTTTGACGCGATTGATTTTGTGCGTCAGTGAATTTACTGGGCGTAAAGAATTTCCATTACATTGCTTCTTTTCTAAACTTTCGCACATATGCATATATGTATGTACATACACGTGTGATCTTTTAAATACAAAAAAAAAATTCACACAAAAACACTAAAGAGAGCGCAAGTTCTCTGGTCAATGTCAAAGCTTTTTTTTTTTGTGATTTCAATAGAAGAAAAAAAATGGTTCCTGATAGAATTTTTGAAAAGTAATACATATTTTAAAATATATTACATAGTATTCGTATACAAAGATAGAATTGTTCGAAAGCTGTGTTAATTCTTTATTGCAGGGACAAAATAGACGAAAATTAGGTAAAATTTCGTTTTGTTCTTAAATCTTTTCCACAATTCTTCTTTCTCGTTCGATGTGGACTTTTACATATACCGATAATCGACCTAGTTTTTCTTGTCGATTTTTCATTTTTTTTTTTTTTTTAATAAGGAAAAATATTCCCTTGCCGATAACCACCGAAAGATCGATGATAAAGAACTAGCCGATCATCGGTATATGCCCAAGCCCACTGTGCCTTCTTATTTCACATTTTGTATGTAAGAATTTGTTCTGCTTCGGAGCAAAAAGAAAAGAAAAAAAAAAACTTGTTTTTGAGAAATGCCAATTTTCCATTTCCTTAGGGCGGTAATAATGCTGGACACACTGTCGTTGCCAATGGAACAGAATTTGACTTCCACCTTTTGCCAAGTGGGATTGTCAATGAAAAATGCGTTTCTGTTATCGGTAAGTAAAAAAAAAAAAAACATTCTTCAAAGAAAATTTCCCGGTTTCAGATTTTCATTTAAATATGCACAAAATTGTCCTAGTTGGGATGATTAAAAAACTCAAATTTTGATTAGGAGACTCTAATGGCTCCTTATCTAAGACACTCACCTTAATTTTAACAAAGAATTAAGTATAGAGACCGTTAAATTTTTGAGGGACATTAACAGCGATTTGGGTAACTGGATAGTAAATCATTTTTTTTTGCACTGATGCGTTGGGATAATGGATCTCAAAATCACTACGAAGAATCTATTTCTCAAACATTTTTGATACCCTTTCAAAAAACTGTATTGGTGCTTTCATAATTCTCAGATGGTTCTTGGAAGAGCTTAGTACAAAAAGAAGGATATATTTTGTCAAACTTCGAGAACACTCCAATTTTCAACAGCAAAACAGTGTTTATAGATAGTTAAACCTAAAATCATTAAACTTGATGAAATCTCCATAGGTCAAACGTGTTCATTCTTTTGATTATGGCAATTCGAGTTAAAGAAGTTTGGTTTTTATTCCAATTATTTTTTATTTATTTATTTATTTATTTATTATATACTCTTATTTAAAATATTAGCAATAAATTCCACATTAAACGGAAAACGTATGGACATGTGCCCACCGTTTTCAAAATCTAACATTGAATCAGATGCCAAGAATCATTGACGAGAAACATTGACACTGCATGAAATTGAATTTCTCAAGTAAATTCTTTTCTCTTCTCATGTTCACACGATTTCTCGTTAATACGTAATACAAAAAAAAAAAAAAAAATTCTATTAGAAAAAAGAAAAAATTCGCGTCTTTAAATTCAAATTTCTTGATAACAATGACAATTAATTTAATCTTTTCGTGGTTAATTTTTGTTTCTTCATTAAGCTTTCATTTTTATTTTCTTTTGATTAGTTTGAACAAAAAAAAAAAAAAAATCGCCAAGCCCGAAAAAGTGTTCAAGTGCGCAGCATTCGGTTTGATTTTATTCAGCCCGATTCTAAATATTCCCGGAGAATTTTTCCGCGCGAATTTGAAAAATATTAGGGGTATTCACAAAGGCGTCGGAAAATAGTAAAGTCGGAAAATCGGAAAATTTTATCTGTTTAAAAAGTGGTGCAAGATACAAAAAAGTTTAAAAATTTTTTAATAAGTGGCAATTTTCCGATTTCCCGACTTTCCAACGATTTTAATACGCCTTTGTGAATACCCCTATTGTGGTCTTCTAAGCACACTGGAAATGGAATGTGTAAAGGGACCAAGAATGTTGAACATTTTTAAGCAAAGGTCATCACATTCTTTTATTGACCCTTATAAACCTCCTTTTCTGCGGAGAAAAATTTCTATGAAAAAAATTCGCGGGGAATATTCATCAAGAATAGGGCTGTTTATATTTTTAATTTTATTAATTTTTTATTTTTCATTTATATAGGGATTCATTCGGCATCGGAAACTTTACGAAACAAGAAATTTGTCACTGAACTGTCAAAATTTATATGAAAATTTCCGATGGTAAAAGTTACAAAGGCATTAGGTCTGTTCCCCTACTGCACGAAACGGCCCAATTTTTTGAAAACTGTATGAAAATTAGGCAAAATTGGGCAGTTTTGGGCAGTTTCGTGCAGTACGGAAACAAACCTATTTTCAAAGCTGCATCAATCCCTATATTCTCTCAACTCATTCCTCCTGTTTTCAATTTCAATTTCATCAAAATACTTATAAAAATGTATCATAAAAAAAATTAGGCTGTGAGGCCTATAAGGAAGAATAATTCAAGCCAGATTTTTGATTCTCAACAAATTTTATCGTTATTTGCATAGTCAATCAAAGTTATTAATCAGAAGTCATGTCATAAATCAGCAGCATTCGGAAGTGCAAAGAGCTTAGTGTTATTGCGTTCTCGAACGAATTCAATGCCTAACAGAAGTTCGCTTAGCAGTTCTCTCGTTATTTAACTGTGACTATATTAGGTCTGTTCCCGTACCGCACGAAACTGCTCAAAACTGACAAATTTTTTTTTGAAAACTCTTTGAAAATTGGCCAGTTTTGAGCAGTTGCGTGCAGTACGGGAAACAGACCTATTATTTATTTATTTATTTTATTTTTTTCTTTGTACTGTTTTCATATAATTGAGAAGACTTGAATTTAAAAAGTAGTCAAACAGAAAAAAGCGAAAACAATTTAGGCCGACTCTCAAATGACGTTTGAATTTTGAGATATTCTCTGTAATAAATTGAAAGGAAATTAAATGCTGCCTTTTCTAGCAATTAAATCAATTGAACAGCACAACAACAACAACGTTCACGTAACGCTCTTATTTGAAAATAAGGAAATGCATAATGGGAATCCCTCTCTGTACCAAGTAAACAAACGATGACATTGTGACTTGACAATGAATATCTACTTATTGCGTGACATCTTTTAACGACCTTTTTAATATAGTTTTTAAATGTTTTTCTTTTTATTTTTATAACTCATTGAATTTCAACTTCAAAAAAAAAAAAAAAACCTTTTTCGCCAATTGTTTAATCGATGATAATTTTTTAAAACCATTCGCTGATATTCATTACTCCTCGATGTCGTCGGTTGTCACAAGACTAATTTGTTAGATAATCAAATTATACTGTATGAAAAATTTTGCACTTGTCGAAGTAATATTACCCGCAGCAGTAGTGGTAGTGGAACGAATTTCCTCTAGCACACTCGCTCTTGTGTCCATACATTTTGCCATGTGCCTTAAATGATTTAGCAGTATAAACATCACGTTACTCTTGGCTTTATTCTTTTTTCTTTTTTTTTTTTAAAAAAAGCGTTATCTTGTTAGTTAAAAGTGCCGCTTTTGCTTTTTATCGCAGTTTGCTTAAATTTATATAAATTACTGTGATGAACGAGTACTAAATATGAATAGAATAATGGCGCAACAATACTTATATCATTCAAAGTATTTTGAAAAATTGTAGAACAAAACGATTATAATCGTTTACAAAAAAAAAGAGCAGAGACGGAATGATGGTTTTAGACTAAATTTGGGTCGCTGATCACGAAAATGCATTCGTTTTTTTATTCCAAAGATAGTTTTTGAGATATGGCAAAAAACGTGTTTTTTGGGTACTTACGAGACTTTTCAAATAACTCCAAAACGGCTCGTAAACAATAAATTTTATCAATCGGTGGAAAACAAAGAATTATAAATTTTCGAAATTTACTCATAGACGTCGCAGTACTAAATCAACCGGTCCACTCAACGTCATGAAAGCAATAATCCAATTTGTACAATATAAGGCTCTAAATTTGAGTAAATTTGGAAAACCTCTATAAATTCTTTGTTTTCCAACCGATTGAAAGAAATTGGTTTTCTAATAACGTTAAATATATGTTTATAATCGAAAATAAAAAAAATTTTTTACTTAAAGTTAAAATGAATTTGAAATTCAAAAAAACCCAAAAAAGTCAACTTTTTTCAAGTTCAATGCCTGTAGCTCAAAATAGACACCGATTGTAACAAATGATATATCGTTGCAAAGGGAAAGTTTTCTGCTTCATGCTGATAAATTTATTTATTAGACTAGCCGTTTTGGAGTTATTTGGCAAAATTTCATTAAGTACCAAAAAACACGTTTTTTGCCCATATCTCAAAAACTATTCTTGAAAAAAAAACGATGCCATTTTCGTGATCAGCGACCAAATTTAGTCTAAAAACCATCATTCCGTCTCTGCTCTCGCGAAAGTTTTAAATTCTGTAAACTAGTGTTATCGATGGAGATGCAACGGATATCCGTTTACTGGGAAAAACACGATAATTAAAGAAGAACAAAAACACAAATATTAAGTAATTAATAATTAAAGATCTTAAAAAATTCTACTAATACTGCCGCTTCTAAATTTAGCATCTAAAAAAAAAAAATGGGAATTTTGTCGGATAAGTAATTAAATAAATCAAAATTTTGTAATCCAGCTCTGCGGATAATCGCCATGCAGCCTCAGTTTGAGTTAAAGACCGTTTCATCTCAAAATTTTGAACCCATTTTTTAACATGCTTTTTTTAAATTTTTTTCTTTTCGAATTCTTATTTTTCAGGTAACGGCGTTGTGATTCATCTTCCATCCCTGTTCGATGAGTTATCCAAGAATGAAGCTAAGGGCTTGCACAAAATCGAGACGCGTCTAATTATCTCAGATCGTGCACATTTGGTCTTTGATTTCCATCAAGATGTTGATGGAATGCAGGAGGCCGAAAAGGGTGGTAAATCATTGGGCACAACGAAAAAGGGTATCGGTCCAGCGTATTCGAGTAAAGCAACTCGTAACGGTATAAGAGTAGGAGAGTTGTTGGGCGATTTCAATTTGTTTTCTGAAAAGTAAGCAAGCTAATTAAAAAATAACTTATCTAACCATGTAAAAATTTATTAATATATCTTCTCCCTCGCCCCTTGAAAGATTCAAATCGATTGTTGCTACGCATTTGCGTCTTTTCCCATCGATACGTGTCGACGTGGATGCTGAATTGGCTCGCTATAAGAATTTTGCTGAGAAAGTACGACCTTATGTAAAGGATACTGTCTGTTTTCTGCATACGGCCTTGCGGCAGGGAAAAACGATTTTGGTTGAAGGCGCAAATGCCGCAATGTTGGACATCGATTTCGGTACTTATCCGTATGTAACTAGCAGTAATTGCAGTATTGGTGGCGTACTTACCGGTTTGGGCTTGCCGCCACAAGCAATTGGTGAAGTTATTGGCGTTGTAAAAGCCTATACGACACGTGTTGGCGACGGCCCGTTCCCAACGGAGCAATTGAATGTAGGTTCTCTCTCGTATGAAATTCTCGTGAAATGAAAATAAATAATAATTTTTTATTTAATAGGAATTCGGTGAGCTACTTCAGACGCGTGGAGCTGAAATCGGAGTTACTACGAAACGCAAGCGTCGTTGTGGCTGGTTGGATATTCCATTGCTAAAATATACGTCACTTGTGAACGGCTACACTTGCATTTGTGTAACGAAATTGGATATTTTGGATACATTGTCCGAAATCAAAGTTGCTGTAGCGTAAGTTTTTCGAATTTAAAATGCCTAAAGGCAAAGAGTGTATAGATCGAACGGGGGCCGCAAGAAAAAATATTATTTCTATATACTCATTGCCCTACAAAACTATTCTAATGATGATTCAATTAAAACGTCTATCTTATTGTAAACAATTTTACAGTTACAAACAAAAGTGCGGTGAGGTTCTGGATCATTTTCCAAGCACAATTTCGGAGTTGGCAAAAATAAAAATAAAATTGAATGTCGGTCCCGTGGGTTCAAAATTTATTTTAAAAAACCCTTTTCTGTTTATTTTTCTTTCAAAAATTTTTTGGGAATCTCTTAATCTAGAGATAGAAGGTCCTGCCAAATTTCAAGACCCTATAACTCCTTCTTGATTTCCAAAAATGTTGGAGGAAGCGGAACCCAAATTTCTTGGAAACAAAAGGGTTGCCCTAGGGCTTTGAAATTTGGCATAGTTTCTATCCTAATTAAAATTCCCAAAAAAATTTTTAAATAACCCCCCCCCCCTAAAAGAAAACGGGTTTTTCCAAATCCCTTTTCCCACGGGACCGACTTCGGAATTTCTTAAGTTTGCCCCAAAGTCGGAAAAGAACTTCGTTCTGCCACGCCTACTTTTTGTGAGCCCAAAAGCCCTGTACTAATTCGTACGTATGAACCTAGCAGTAAATGCATAGCTAAGCTCCAACAGCATGGAATACAAAAGCTTTTGACAAGTTTTTCACGTTCCGCTTAAGTCTCTCTTAGTCCGAATATTATAAAATTTAAAGGGCGTAGCACAAAAGAGGCGTGGAGCGACGAACTTGAACCCAACTCTGGGGCCGTAAGCTAAATTCCGAATGTCGGTCCCTGGGTTAAAATTGGGATTTTGAAAAACCCGTTTTCGTTTGAGGGGGTTTTTCGATTTAAAATTTTTGGGAATTTTAGATCAGAGAAAACTCCATGCCAAATTTCAAATAGGGTAATCCTTCTATGATTTACCAAAAAGTTGGAGGTTGGCTTTCCAACATTTCTTGGAAACATAGAAGGATTCCCTGGGCTTTGAAATTTGGCATGGATTTCATTTGCAAAATTCCCAAAAAATTTTTAAATCGAACCACCCCAACCCCTCAAAAGAAAACGGGTTTTTCCAAAATCCAAATTTTAACCCACACCAATTCGGAATTTAATTAATGTTTTGCCCCAAATGGAAAATTCAATTCAACCTGCCACCCTACTTTTTGTTAGATCAAAGACCTTGTCCTAATTCGTGCGTAAAATTGTCATCAAAGTAAATCAAAACCTAATACGAATCAAAAGTTTTAAATTTTTATTGGTTTAAGTTCTTTATACAATATCTGATAAAGGACTTTAAGAGGGCGTAAAAAAAAGGCTTTTACGTTACAACTTGAATTTTTTCAACTCTCAATAACCTAAATTCCAATGTCTCCCGTGGGTTCAAAATTGTGGTTTTAGAAAAACCGTTTTCTGTTTGAGGGTTGGGTTTGATTTAAAAATTTTTTGGAATTCTAGATCCTAGAGATTAAAGAAGGTCCATCCAAATTTAAGCCTAGGGTAACTCCTTCTATGTTTAACAAGAAATGTATGGATTAAGGTTAAATCCATAAATTTTTGTAAATCCATAGAAAGTTTGCCCAGCCTTAAATTTGGATTTGGAACCCGTTTCTATCTTAGTTGGATTCCCAAAAATTTTTTGAACCACCCAATTCAAAAGAAACGGTTTTTCCAAATCACAATTTGAACCCAGGGAACCGACTTCAATTTCCAAATGTTGTTGCCCAAGTCGGAAAATTCAACTTCGTAACTCTTGCCCGCCTTTTTTGTTCCTACGCCCAACTCAAAACCTTCACTAATTGTGACGTTGACCTAGTTCAATAACAATGCAATAGCTAAACTCAAAAATCCTAGCAAACAAAAGTTTTGACAAGGTTTTCACGTTCGCGTCTTAATCTGTCTTACGTCACGAATATCTGATAAAGGACTTTAAGAGGGCGTAGCACAAAAAGTAGGCGTGGCAGCGTTACGAACTTGAACTTTTCCAACTCTGGGGCACAAAAGTAAGCTAAATTCCGAATGTCGGTCCCGTGGGTTCAAAATTGTGGATTTTAGAAAAACCCGTTTTCTGTTTGAGGGGGTTGGGGTGGTTCGATTTCAAAAATTTTTTGGGAATCTCTTAGATCTAGAGATAGAAGCGTCCATGCCAAATTTCAAGACCCTAGGGTAACTCCTTCTATGATTTACCAAGAAATGTATGGAGGTTAAGCGCTTGAACTCCATACATTTCTTGGTAAATCATAGAAGGAGTTGCCCTAGGGCTTTGAAATTTGGCATGGACGTTTCTATCTCTAGATCTAAGAGATTCAACAAAAAATTTTTGAAATCGAACCACCCCAACCCCCTCAAACAGAAAACGGGTTTTTCCAAAATCCACAATTTTGAACCCACGGGACCGACATTCGGAATTTAACTTAATGTTGTGCCCCAAAGTCGGAAAAGTTCAACTTCGTAACTCTGCCACGCCTACTTTTTGTGCTACGCCCACTCAAAGACCTCTGTCACTAATTCGTGACGTATGAACCTAGTTCAGATAACATGCATAGCTAAGACTCAAACAACTAGCATAGCGAATACAAAAGCTTTTGACAAGCTTTTTCACGTTCGCGTCTTAAGTCTGCTCTTACGTCACGAATATCTGATAAAGGACTTTTTAAGAGGGCGTAGCACAAAAAGTAGGCGTGGCAGCGTTACGAACTTGAACTTTTCCAACTCTGGGGCACAAAAGTAAGCTAAATTCCGAATGTCGGTCCCGTGGGTTCAAAATTGTGGATTTTAGAAAAACCCGTTTTCTGTTTGAGGGGGTTGGGGTGGTTCGATTTCAAAAATTTTTTGGGAATCTCTTAGATCTAGAGATAGAAGCGTCCATGCCAAATTTCAAGACCCTAGGGTAACTCCTTCTATGATTTACCAAGAAATGTATGGAGGTTAAGCGCTTGAACTCCATACATTTCTTGGTAAATCATAGAAGGAGTTGCCTAGGGCTTTGAAATTTGGCATGGACGTTTCTATTCTAGATCTAAGAGATTCCAAAAAAATTTTTGAAATCGAACCACCCAACCCCCTCAAACAGAAACGGGTTTTTCCAAAATCCACAATTTTGAACCCACGGGACCGACATTCGGAATTTAACTTAATGTTGTGCCCCAAAGTCGGAAAAGTTCAACTTCGTAACTCTGCCACGCCTACTTTTTGTGCTACGCCCACTCAAAGACCTCTGTCACTAATTCGTGACGTATGAACCTAGTTCAGATAACATGCATAGCTAAGACTCAAACAACTAGCATAGCGAATACAAAAGCTTTTGACAAGCTTTTTCACGTTCGCGTCTTAAGTCTGCTCTTACGTCACGAATATCTGATAAAGGACTTTAAGAGGGCGTAGCACAAAAAGTAGGCGTGGCAGCGTTACGAACTTGAACTTTTCCAACTCTGGGGCACAAAAGTAAGCTAAATTCCGAATGTCGGTCCCGTGGGTTCAAAATTGTGGATTTTAGAAAAACCCGTTTTCTGTTTGAGGGGGTTGGGGTGGTTCGATTTCAAAAATTTTTTGGGAATCTCTTAGATCTAGAGATAGAAGCGTCCATGCCAAATTTCAAGACCCTAGGGTAACTCCTTCTATGATTTACCAAGAAATGTATGGAGGTTAAGCGCTTGAACTCCATACATTTCTTGGTAAATCATAGAAGGAGTTGCCCTAGGGCTTTGAAATTTGGCATGGACGTTTCTATCTCTAGATCTAAGAGATTCCAAAAAATTTTTGAAATCGAACCACCCCAACCCCCTCAAACAGAAAACGGGTTTTTCCAAATCCACAATTTTGAACCCACGGGACCGACATTCGGGATTTAACTTAATGTTGTGCCCCAAAGTCGGAAAAGTTCAACTTCGTAACTCTGCCACGCCTACTTTTTGTGCTACGCCCACTCAAAGACCTCTGTCACTAATTCGTGACGTATGAACCTAGTTCAGATAACATGCATAGCTAAGACTCAAACAACTAGCATAGCGAATACAAAAGCTTTTGACAAGCTTTTTCACGTTCGCGTCTTAAGTCTGCTCTTACGTCACGAATATCTGATAAAGGACTTTAAGAGGGCGTAGCACAAAAAGTAGGCGTGGCAGCGTTACGAACTTGAACTTTTCCAACTCTGGGGCACAAAAGTAAGCTAAATTCCGAATGTCGGTCCCGTGGGTTCAAAATTGTGGATTTTAGAAAAACCCGTTTTCTGTTTGAGGGGGTTGGGGTGGTTCGATTTCAAAAATTTTTTGGGAATCTCTTAGATCTAGAGATAGAAGCGTCCATGCCAAATTTCAAGACCCTAGGGTAACTCCTTCTATGATTTACCAAGAAATGTATGGAGGTTAAGCGCTTGAACTCCATACATTTCTTGGTAAATCATAGAAGGAGTTGCCCTAGGGCTTTGAAATTTGGCATGGACGTTTCTATCTCTAGATCTAAGAGATTCCCAAAAAATTTTTGAAATCGAACCACCCCAACCCCCTCAAACAGAAAACGGGTTTTTCCAAAATCCACAATTTTGAACCCACGGGACCGACATTCGGAATTTAACTTAATGTTGTGCCCCAAAGTCGGAAAAGTTCAACTTCGATACTCTGCCACGCCTACTTTTTGTGCTACGCCCACTCAAAGACCTCTGTCACTAATTCGTGACGTATGAACCTAGTTCAGATAACATGCATAGCTAAGACTCAAACAACTAGCATAGCGAATACAAAAGCTTTTGACAAGCTTTTTCACGTTCGCGTCTTAAGTCTGCTCTTACGTCACGAATATCTGATAAAGGACTTTAAGAGGGCGTAGCACAAAAAGTAGGCGTGGCAGCGTTACGAACTTGAACTTTTCCAACTCTGGGGCACAAAAGTAAGCTAAATTCCGAATGTCGGTCCCGTGGGTTCAAAATTGTGGATTTTAGAAAAACCCGTTTTCTGTTTGAGGGGGTTGGGGTGGTTCGATTTCAAAAATTTTTGGGAATCTCTTAGATCTAGAGATAGAAGCGTCCATGCCAAATTTCAAGACCCTAGGGTAACTCCTTCTATGATTTACCAAGAAATGTATGGAGGTTAAGCGCTTGAACTCCATACATTTCTTGGTAAATCATAGAAGGAGTTGCCCTAGGGCTTTGAAATTTGGCATGGACGTTTCTATCTCTAGATCTAAGAGATTCCCAAAAAATTTTTGAAATCGAACCACCCCAACCCCCTCAAACAGAAAACGGGTTTTTCCAAAATCCACAATTTTGAACCCACGGGACCGACATTCGGAATTTAACTTAATGTTGTGCCCCAAAGTCGGAAAAGTTCAACTTCGTAACTCTGCCACGCCTACTTTTTGTGCTACGCCCACTCAAAGACCTCTGTCACTAATTCGTGACGTATGAACCTAGTTCAGATAACATGCATAGCTAAGACTCAAACAACTAGCATAGCGAATACAAAAGCTTTTGACAAGCTTTTTCACGTTCGCGTCTTAAGTCTGCTCTTACGTCACGAATATCTGATAAAGGACTTTAAGAGGGCGTAGCACAAAAAGTAGGCGTGGCAGCGTTACGAACTTGAACTTTTCCAACTCTGGGGCACAAAAGTAAGCTAAATTCCGAATGTCGGTCCCGTGGGTTCAAAATTGTGGATTTTAGAAAAACCCGTTTTCTGTTTGAGGGGGTTGGGGTGGTTCGATTTCAAAAATTTTTTGGGAATCTCTTAGATCTAGAGATAGAAGCGTCCATGCCAAATTTCAAGACCCTAGGGTAACTCCTTCTATGATTTACCAAGAAATGTATGGAGGTTAAGCGCTTGAACTCCATACATTTCTTGGTAAATCATAGAAGGAGTTGCCCTAGGGCTTTGAAATTTGGCATGGACGTTTCTATCTCTAGATCTAAGAGATTCCCAAAAAATTTTTGAAATCGAACCACCCCAACCCCCTCAAACAGAAAACGGGTTTTTCCAAAATCCACAATTTTGAACCCACGGGACCGACATTCGGAATTTAACTTAATGTTGTGCCCCAAAGTCGGAAAAGTTCAACTTCGTAACTCTGCCACGCCTACTTTTTGTGCTACGCCCACTCAAAGACCTCTGTCACTAATTCGTGACGTATGAACCTAGTTCAGATAACATGCATAGCTAAGACTCAAACAACTAGCATAGCGAATACAAAAGCTTTTGACAAGCTTTTTCACGTTCGCGTCTTAAGTCTGCTCTTACGTCACGAATATCTGATAAAGGACTTTAAGAGGGCGTAGCACAAAAAGTAGGCGTGGCAGCGTTACGAACTTGAACTTTTCCAACTCTGGGGCACAAAAGTAAGCTAAATTCCGAATGTCGGTCCCGTGGGTTCAAAATTGTGGATTTTAGAAAAACCCGTTTTCTGTTTGAGGGGGTTGGGGTGGTTCGATTTCAAAAATTTTTTGGGAATCTCTTAGATCTAGAGATAGAAGCGTCCATGCCAAATTTCAAGACCCTAGGGTAACTCCTTCTATGATTTACCAAGAAATGTATGGAGGTTAAGCGCTTGAACTCCATACATTTCTTGGTAAATCATAGAAGGAGTTGCCCTAGGGCTTTGAAATTTGGCATGGACGTTTCTATCTCTAGATCTAAGAGATTCCCAAAAAATTTTTGAAATCGAACCACCCCAACCCCCTCAAACAGAAAACGGGTTTTTCCAAAATCCACAATTTTGAACCCACGGGACCGACATTCGGAATTTAACTTAATGTTGTGCCCCAAAGTCGGAAAAGTTCAACTTCGTAACTCTGCCACGCCTACTTTTTGTGCTACGCCCACTCAAAGACCTCTGTCACTAATTCGTGACGTATGAACCTAGTTCAGATAACATGCATAGCTAAGACTCAAACAACTAGCATAGCGAATACAAAAGCTTTTGACAAGCTTTTTCACGTTCGCGTCTTAAGTCTGCTCTTACGTCACGAATATCTGATAAAGGACTTTAAGAGGGCGTAGCACAAAAAGTAGGCGTGGCAGCGTTACGAACTTGAACTTTTCCAACTCTGGGGCACAAAAGTAAGCTAAATTCCGAATGTCGGTCCCGTGGGTTCAAAATTGTGGATTTTAGAAAAACCCGTTTTCTGTTTGAGGGGGTTGGGGTGGTTCGATTTCAAAAATTTTTTGGGAATCTCTTAGATCTAGAGATAGAAGCGTCCATGCCAAATTTCAAGACCCTAGGGTAACTCCTTCTATGATTTACCAAGAAATGTATGGAGGTTAAGCGCTTGAACTCCATACATTTCTTGGTAAATCATAGAAGGAGTTGCCCTAGGGCTTTGAAATTTGGCATGGACGTTTCTATCTCTAGATCTAAGAGATTCCCAAAAAATTTTTGAAATCGAACCACCCCAACCCCCTCAAACAGAAAACGGGTTTTTCCAAAATCCACAATTTTGAACCCACGGGACCGACATTCGGAATTTAACTTAATGTTGTGCCCCAAAGTCGGAAAAGTTCAACTTCGTAACTCTGCCACGCCTACTTTTTGTGCTACGCCCACTCAAAGACCTCTGTCACTAATTCGTGACGTATGAACCTAGTTCAGATAACATGCATAGCTAAGACTCAAACAACTAGCATAGCGAATACAAAAGCTTTTGACAAGCTTTTTCACGTTCGCGTCTTAAGTCTGCTCTTACGTCACGAATATCTGATAAAGGACTTTAAGAGGGCGTAGCACAAAAAGTAGGCGTGGCAGCGTTACGAACTTGAACTTTTCCAACTCTGGGGCACAAAAGTAAGCTAAATTCCGAATGTCGGTCCCGTGGGTTCAAAATTGTGGATTTTAGAAAAACCCGTTTTCTGTTTGAGGGGGTTGGGGTGGTTCGATTTCAAAAATTTTTTGGGAATCTCTTAGATCTAGAGATAGAAGCGTCCATGCCAAATTTCAAGACCCTAGGGTAACTCCTTCTATGATTTACCAAGAAATGTATGGAGGTTAAGCGCTTGAACTCCATACATTTCTTGGTAAATCATAGAAGGAGTTGCCCTAGGGCTTTGAAATTTGGCATGGACGTTTCTATCTCTAGATCTAAGAGATTCCCAAAAAATTTTTGAAATCGAACCACCCCAACCCCCTCAAACAGAAAACGGGTTTTTCCAAAATCCACAATTTTGAACCCACGGGACCGACATTCGGAATTTAACTTAATGTTGTGCCCCAAAGTCGGAAAAGTTCAACTTCGTAACTCTGCCACGCCTACTTTTTGTGCTACGCCCACTCAAAGACCTCTGTCACTAATTCGTGACGTATGAACCTAGTTCAGATAACATGCATAGCTAAGACTCAAACAACTAGCATAGCGAATACAAAAGCTTTTGACAAGCTTTTTCACGTTCGCGTCTTAAGTCTGCTCTTACGTCACGAATATCTGATAAAGGACTTTAAGAGGGCGTAGCACAAAAAGTAGGCGTGGCAGCGTTACGAACTTGAACTTTTCCAACTCTGGGGCACAAAAGTAAGCTAAATTCCGAATGTCGGTCCCGTGGGTTCAAAATTGTGGATTTTAGAAAAACCCGTTTTCTGTTTGAGGGGGTTGGGGTGGTTCGATTTCAAAAATTTTTTGGGAATCTCTTAGATCTAGAGATAGAAGCGTCCATGCCAAATTTCAAGACCCTAGGGTAACTCCTTCTATGATTTACCAAGAAATGTATGGAGGTTAAGCGCTTGAACTCCATACATTTCTTGGTAAATCATAGAAGGAGTTGCCCTAGGGCTTTGAAATTTGGCATGGACGTTTCTATCTCTAGATCTAAGAGATTCCCAAAAAATTTTTGAAATCGAACCACCCCAACCCCCTCAAACAGAAAACGGGTTTTTCCAAAATCCACAATTTTGAACCCACGGGACCGACATTCGGAATTTAACTTAATGTTGTGCCCCAAAGTCGGAAAAGTTCAACTTCGTAACTCTGCCACGCCTACTTTTTGTGCTACGCCCACTCAAAGACCTCTGTCACTAATTCGTGACGTATGAACCTAGTTCAGATAACATGCATAGCTAAGACTCAAACAACTAGCATAGCGAATACAAAAGCTTTTGACAAGCTTTTTCACGTTCGCGTCTTAAGTCTGCTCTTACGTCACGAATATCTGATAAAGGACTTTAAGAGGGCGTAGCACAAAAAGTAGGCGTGGCAGCGTTACGAACTTGAACTTTTCCAACTCTGGGGCACAAAAGTAAGCTAAATTCCGAATGTCGGTCCCGTGGGTTCAAAATTGTGGATTTTAGAAAAACCCGTTTTCTGTTTGAGGGGTTGGGGTGGTTCGATTTCAAAAAATTTTTGGGAATCTCTTAGATCTAGAGATAGAAGCGTCCATGCCAAATTTCAAGACCCTAGGGTAACTCCTTCTATGATTTACCAAGAAATGTATGGAGGTTAAGCGCTTGAACTCCATACATTTCTTGGTAAATCATAGAAGGAGTTGCCCTAGGGCTTTGAAATTTGGCATGGACGTTTCTATCTCTAGATCTAAGAGATTCCCAAAAAATTTTTGAAATCGAACCACCCCAACCCCCTCAAACAGAAAACGGGTTTTTCCAAAATCCACAATTTTGAACCCACGGGACCGACATTCGGAATTTAACTTAATGTTGTGCCCCAAAGTCGGAAAAGTTCAACTTCGTAACTCTGCCACGCCTACTTTTTGTGCTACGCCCACTCAAAGACCTCTGTCACTAATTCGTGACGTATGAACCTAGTTCAGATAACATGCATAGCTAAGACTCAAACAACTAGCATAGCGAATACAAAAGCTTTTGACAAGCTTTTTCACGTTCGCGTCTTAAGTCTGCTCTTACGTCACGAATATCTGATAAAGGACTTTAAGAGGGCGTAGCACAAAAAGTAGGCGTGGCAGCGTTACGAACTTGAACTTTTCCAACTCTGGGGCACAAAAGTAAGCTAAATTCCGAATGTCGGTCCCGTGGGTTCAAAATTGTGGATTTTAGAAAAACCCGTTTTCTGTTTGAGGGGGTTGGGGTGGTTCGATTTCAAAAATTTTTTGGGAATCTCTTAGATCTAGAGATAGAAGCGTCCATGCCAAATTTCAAGACCCTAGGGTAACTCCTTCTATGATTTACCAAGAAATGTATGGAGGTTAAGCGCTTGAACTCCATACATTTCTTGGTAAATCATAGAAGGAGTTGCCCTAGGGCTTTGAAATTTGGCATGGACGTTTCTATCTCTAGATCTAAGAGATTCCCAAAAAATTTTTGAAATCGAACCACCCCAACCCCCTCAAACAGAAAACGGGTTTTTCCAAAATCCACAATTTTGAACCCACGGGACCGACATTCGGAATTTAACTTAATGTTGTGCCCCAAAGTCGGAAAAGTTCAACTTCGTAACTCTGCCACGCCTACTTTTTGTGCTACGCCCACTCAAAGACCTCTGTCACTAATTCGTGACGTATGAACCTAGTTCAGATAACATGCATAGCTAAGACTCAAACAACTAGCATAGCGAATACAAAAGCTTTTGACAAGCTTTTTCACGTTCGCGTCTTAAGTCTGCTCTTACGTCACGAATATCTGATAAAGGACTTTAAGAGGGCGTAGCACAAAAAGTAGGCGTGGCAGCGTTACGAACTTGAACTTTTCCAACTCTGGGGCACAAAAGTAAGCTAAATTCCGAATGTCGGTCCCGTGGGTTCAAAATTGTGGATTTTAGAAAAACCCGTTTTCTGTTTGAGGGGGTTGGGGTGGTTCGATTTCAAAAATTTTTGGGAATCTCTTAGATCTAGAGATAGAAGCGTCCATGCCAAATTTCAAGACCCTAGGGTAACTCCTTCTATGATTTACCAAGAAATGTATGGAGGTTAAGCGCTTGAACTCCATACATTTCTTGGTAAATCATAGAAGGAGTTGCCCTAGGGCTTTGAAATTTGGCATGGACGTTTCTATCTCTAGATCTAAGAGATTCCCAAAAAATTTTTGAAATCGAACCACCCCAACCCCCTCAAACAGAAAACGGGTTTTTCCAAAATCCACAATTTTGAACCCACGGGACCGACATTCGGAATTTAACTTAATGTTGTGCCCCAAAGTCGGAAAAGTTCAACTTCGTAACTCTGCCACGCCTACTTTTTGTGCTACGCCCACTCAAAGACCTCTGTCACTAATTCGTGACGTATGAACCTAGTTCAGATAACATGCATAGCTAAGACTCAAACAACTAGCATAGCGAATACAAAAGCTTTTGACAAGCTTTTTCACGTTCGCGTCTTAAGTCTGCTCTTACGTCACGAATATCTGATAAAGGACTTTAAGAGGGCGTAGCACAAAAAGTAGGCGTGGCAGCGTTACGAACTTGAACTTTTCCAACTCTGGGGCACAAAAGTAAGCTAAATTCCGAATGTCGGTCCCGTGGGTTCAAAATTGTGGATTTTAGAAAAACCCGTTTTCTGTTTGAGGGGGTTGGGGTGGTTCGATTTCAAAAATTTTTGGGAATCTCTTAGATCTAGAGATAGAAGCGTCCATGCCAAATTTCAAGACCCTAGGGTAACTCCTTCTATGATTTACCAAGAAATGTATGGAGGTTAAGCGCTTGAACTCCATACATTTCTTGGTAAATCATAGAAGGAGTTGCCCTAGGGCTTTGAAATTTGGCATGGACGTTTCTATCTCTAGATCTAAGAGATTCCCAAAAAATTTTTGAAATCGAACCACCCCAACCCCCTCAAACAGAAAACGGGTTTTTCCAAAATCCACAATTTTGAACCCACGGGACCGACATTCGGAATTTAACTTAATGTTGTGCCCCAAAGTCGGAAAAGTTCAACTTCGTAACTCTGCCACGCCTACTTTTTGTGCTACGCCCACTCAAAGACCTCTGTCACTAATTTCGTGACGTATGAACCTAGTTCAGATAACATGCATAGCTAAGACTCAAACAACTAGCATAGCGAATACAAAAGCTTTTGACAAGCTTTTTCATACAAACCCAGTTCGGACACAAACTGGTATAGCGAAAACACAAGCTCTGCCGAGGGAATTAGCTTAGACCTACAAGTATTTGCACAATTCCATACAATTTATCGATAAATCCTCCAACACAAACGGTACAAGCCATGTACGCGCAAACATGGATTTTTCAGTCTGCATTCACATCGCGATAAGTATTTTTTTTTGTATCCGCACATCCAATATCAGTGAAATCTCGATAAAAATGAGCCCTTTACGCCAGTGATGCCAGATTGTGGGTTTTCCCCCATATTGTGGGTTTTTTTCATTCAAAAAACGTACATGGGAAAAGTATGGGTAATTTTATATCAAAATTTTGAACCACATTTAAGGTATATTTACTACTTACAATGTTTAAGTAATTAACTTGTATCTATACTTTTTGTTATTAAATTCTTAGAAATTTGACTAAACCAGTTCAATAAATGGCATTAGAATAACGCTTTAAATCTCAGATGTTCAATATTTTGAAATTCGGTACAATTTATTTTCCAAAACAACTTACGGTTTTTTCGAAAATGGATTTTTCATTTTCAAAATGCGATAATAGGTTTTTTTGATCCGAATAATATAGTGAATTTTTTATGATAAAATTGATGCCTGCTTTACGCTATTTACACGTTAAGACATTTCGATAATGAAACAAATTTTCTATGGCTAGGGAGGCAGGGGAAAGAGAGAAAAATGCTACCATACCACATCCCCGTGCGTCCCCAGCCCACAAAAAGTGTTTTTCATTATGGAAATGTCTTAACGTGTAAATGGCGTAATAGCGTACTAAACACGATGCAAGCCGCTTGTACAATCATCACCGAAAATTAAAATTTTTTTGATGTACGCGCAAATTTAGGCGCAAACACAAAAACATGCATAAACACTACACAACATATATGTACAAACATGGATTTGTGCAAATGCTTGTATGGTGTATTTGAGCCTTAACTTCCTAATGTAAAAGCAGACATACATTAGTACTATCGATTGAGTCATCGATAAACTTCCACCGCTACCGTTGCTCTTTCACTTCTTTTTAAACGAGCAAACTTGCTGGTTCAGCGCTGTTTAAAATCGAAATATTTAAATAACTCGACCAGGATTTTTGCTAATATGGTAAGTGTGCAGCTTAAGCTTCAATCAGTTTCCTTTCCACATACAGTTTTATAAGAAATTTCCCCGTAGACCGAAATACAATTTCCATGTGCGATATTTCATCATAACCTCACTTTCCCTCCAATTGTAGGCTGCTGCTCCAAAAGATATTGAGAAACCCCAGGGCCAAGATTCTGCATCCGTGCATCACATTCGGATTACTTTAACCTCTAGGAACGTACGCTCCTTGGAGAATGTGTGCCGTGATCTTATCAATGGCGCCAAAAATCAGAATTTGCGCGTGAAGGTAATTAAATCTTTTTAAAAAAAAATGATCAACAATAGCTAAACATTGCATTTACCTGGAGTCTTTGTTGCACACATCAGCTTAGTCTAGTCTTTGAACAAATGCAAGAATAATTCACTTGAACAGGACATTGTTTTCCAAATATCAATCTTTGGTATGGAAAACTTTTTTGATTCAAGTAACATTAAATTTTTTTCCATTTTGGCCGACATCTACCTTAATTTTTGTATATAATGCTTTATTTTAGGGTCCAGTACGCATGCCAACCAAAACTCTGCGAATTACAACACGTAAGACTCCTTGTGGTGAAGGTTCCAAAACGTGGGATCGTTTCCAGGTATGTAGAATTGTTATTCTTTATTTCGATTTATGACAAATCTGATATCGTGCTTATTTATTGCTTTAATGCTCAAGCACAGTATCAATGATTTGCCAAGAATAATCGCACTCCCATAGTCCACTTTGATGAAACTCGTTTCCGAGTTAATTTCTCTATCATTCTGGCTCACAGAGTGTTACAAATGCATCTAAAAATTACATATTTTTGGGTCTTCTATCAGACACAATATTTAATATGATACTTCTTCTAATTTCCAGATGAGAATCCACAAACGTATCATCGATTTGCATTCGCCATCTGAGATTGTTAAGAAGATTACCTCAATCAACATCGAACCTGGTGTAGAAGTTGAGGTGACAATCGCCAACTAAACTTCAAGCTTTAAAACTTCTTGATCGATGATACACAGGTCGTCAGGCATTTTAAAATAAAAATATGAAAAAAATTGAAATGATCTTTTTTCTTATTTTCAATGTGGATATGGAGTCATAGCATTTTAAATTAAATTTTAAGGAATTTTGGCCTTGTTTAGAGGGATATCCTGCAAAAAAAAAAAAAAAAACTGGCAACAGTGGTTCTTGATACGGGTTTGCTAAGTGAGAGCAAAAACCGATTCTAAATAGGTAATCCCTGGGAGTTTTTCCGTTCGGATTTGAAAAAAAATCTGCCTTTCCAAGCACGTTGGGGAAACGAATTCTGAGGAACCAAGTATTATGAACATTTTTAAGAAAATATCATCGCATTTTTTCTTTTATTGACGCTGAAACCTTTTTTCCGCGGAGAAAACTCCCGGGGAATATTCATTTAGAATAGGGATGATAGAGATCTTTAACCGCAGCTTTTTTTTATGGATTTTGACAGTTCATGCCTGCTCGATACAGGCCTTAAATGTTAAGAATTGCAGGGATATACAAAAACCAAATTTAAAAGGGGGATGTAAAAACTTTGTTGTAGAAATATACCTTTAAAAAATAGATCATTCATAAAAAATTTACTATTCAACGTGAAAGATATAAATATATAAGGCTAAAAAATTGCATTAAGGATGAATATATGGAATGTTTCAATAGTCTTTGTGGACGTCGTTCTTTTTTTTTTTTTTTCTCTCAATAATAGTCTGGAACTGGCGCGCAAGCAATTTTAACAAAGTCTGCATAACGTACCATGCTATTGTTTCCCACATTAGCCTCTCGGAAAATATTATCAACTTCACGCACCGACAATCCTTCGCCCCAGTTTTGTAAAAGATTTCTCAACTGTCTTGCCGATATAACGCCCGTATTTTGTGGGTCCGCAGCTTTAAGAAATGTAAGAAAATTTATACATATTAAAAAAAAAAAAAAAATCGGAAAATTATTTTTGCAAATAGGTACCTTTAAATGCGGCGATGACTTCATCCGGTAAGTTCTCGACTTTACTATGTTGATGCATTATCTCTAAGAAATCAGCAAAGGTCATCTTGCCTTCCTTCTTTTTAAGGTACGCAATTAGCTCTAAAAATAAAATCACATTGAAATATTAAAAAATAAATTCTTTAAGTTGAGTTTAAGTTTTTCTCTCAACCTTGAATTGTTGGGGACAAGCCCAAAGAACGCATAATAACCGTCAATTCATCCAACTTTGTTATTTTGCCAGAACGTGCAAACAAATAGAAGCATTCACGGAATTCTGTTGAAGAAACGTCGGAAGAGAGTAATGGAATTAGTATAAAAAATACTGATACAATTTTTTTAATTGCCTTAGGAGATTTGCACCTTAGTCCTGAACGATTATTCTACGGGATAATTTCTCTGTTCGCTTATTGCGTTATTTCTCTCTTTCTCCTGGAAGCAAGTTATTTGAAAAAAAAGAAAAACTGTTTTTTACTTTCTATTTGTAAAGCTGTACTTTTCACACTTAATCCAGGCGACCTACACTGTTAGAAACTATTTATAAACTCTAAAACAAGTGTGGGATGTCTGTGTGCGTGTTTCAAAGGTTCTATACCTACGAACGTGAGAGTTATTAAATAGATCAGTTGTTTTTATCTCTTCTATTTTTATGTCAACGCGAAAATAATTCATGCAGCTTAAAAAAAAAATTTCCACCAGCAAAAGTCAACAAATAACTTCTGGAATTCATGCTACAAATTCAATCCTTATTAACTATACATGTATAAACAGCCACCTTAGCGCTAAAGAGAACATCTCTTCATATGTGAGCGGAAGAGACTTCCGGTTTTAGTACAAATATACTTTTTAATCTGTAGAAAAACATAAAAATATTTTCGGTACAAAAAAGGTTTGCAAAAAGACTGCCTTTATTATTGCTAACAATTATGGTCAGATTATATCCAACAAATCGATCGAACATTCAAATTTGACATAAAAAACCACATTTACAATTCTTTTACAATAAGGGAGGACGACGACATTTACGAAATCTTCAGAGGGAAAATTACAAATGTGTGTCATGAGAAAAAAATTGTGCTTCTTAATTTATACTTTTATTATATATACAAAATGCAATATGTGCGAATTACTTTTTAACATGCATCAACATCGTTTTGGAACAAAAAAAAATTAAAATATCGTTTTGAATAACATTCGTGGAAGAGCGCTGACCGAAATGATTCCATTAAAAGAAAAAAGAAAAAAAAAACACAAAAAATAAAGAAAATCCTATTTGCTTTTCGGCTTCCCAGGGCTAGGTGATTGATCAGCTTCTGGCAAATCGCTTTCTTTTTTCCTTCTCGTCTTCTCCTTTGGAGTCTTTGCCTTCTTCGTTTGTGCGTGTTTAACTTCACGTTTGGCCTCTCGTTTCGCACGCAACTGCTCCGTTATGAACGAGTATATCAGATAGCCCTGCAGTATCATTAGTCCAATCAAGGCAAGGAATGCACGCAGCTTACTATCGGTATTGGCAACACCATAGTACAATGTGAGGACACCAATGACCATAGTTGCGAATCGTACAAATACAAAGATCACATTATTAACAATACGGACGCTGGCGTATTTCTCTTCACGGTCAAAAACTGCCATCAGCTGGAATGTATGTGTAACAATTTCACTTAAATAATGCAAAGTGATCAACAGTAGTCCAATGCGCTGGAATCCAAACAAAAAGGCCAGTCCAATAAAGGAGAAGCCACAAACGGAATGTATTATTTTCTCTTGTTGATCTTCTTTCTTAACTTTTTGGAAATATAGTTCCGGCAGCATATGAAGATAGTAAGATAGTTGAATGATGAAAAAGAATTTATGCAAGAATATCATCGGATGATTTGGAAAGCCATCCCACAGCAATGAAATGTTGCCCAAGTATCCTTCGCGCAATGAAACATGAGCGCCCCAGACGAACGATATCAAATAGAATGCCAAAAGTTGTCCCGACTCATTGAATAGCGATAGTTTGAATTTTGACAAATGCAGCTTCTTCGATATCTTATCCAATAGGAATTCCTGGATAATCGCGTGCATAATGATGCAGGTCATTGTATAGAATATAATTGCACAGTAGTCCTTGATGCCAGCAATGTATTTGAATGGTTTTCCAGTAGGATTCTCACGGCTCGGATCATCTCCTGTAACATTATGATGCATTGAAATGAAGGCAGTCGCGAATGGAGACGTCGTTTCATCCATCAATCCAACAACGAAAATCATAGCGAAGCATGAAATAATGTCTGCATGGTTTTGCACGAAAAATTCGTGCGACAATATTGGTGGATTTTTATTTGATTTACGACCGATTCCTGGTTTGATAGCCATTTTTTGACACGTTTTCACTAATTACGAGACTCGCCTTCGCTATCGTTTCACTCCTGCACGCGAATTTGTTTTTACTAAACTGTAATCTGTTGAATCGACTTCGATGCACACACTCTCTCTCTCCGATCCGAAGAAGGTTGTGACGTGTCAAGTCGTGTTCATAAAAACAAGTTTGTGCTTGTCGAACAACTATCGATTTATCGGTATATCGATAGCACGCATTCGTGGAAGGTTCATTCGTTTTTATAAGCTTTTAACTTGCAAATTTTTAAGAAATACTTCCCGTTAATGTTAAGTTGCGTTCAATTTCGAACACAAAACTATTATATTTATATATTTTATCCCGAAAAGCATGCAGTTTTCACGATCATTTTTAAGCTAAGATTTAAACCCAGTTTGTATATTTTATCTTTTCCACAAACCAAAATATCGAGATCAGCAGCCAAAACTACAGAGAAACCTGTTCACATATCTATGCATTTTATCGTACGACGGATAAATACCGGATAATCCTATCAATACACAATTCGTCATATCCCAGCTGGAATTTTTCGAATTTTTTTTTTATCAAAAGCGAGTCCTTTTCGAGTCGCTTTTCTTATTAAAATAATCAAATATGCGCTCATTATCTGATCAGAAGAGGTAATTTTGTCAGGAGAAAATAGATCAGATTTGTGATCATTTTCGAGTCTCCTGCGACTCATATTTGCTATGTTTTCTAGTCTTTTTTGAGATGTTTGCATTAAAAAAAAAAATCAAATGCCTTTTCTGATCAGAAAATGAGCACATATTAGGTTATTTTAATCCAAATGGGGACTGAAAAAAACTCGCTTTTGATCAAAAATTTCAAAGAGTTCTAACTGGGTAGGTCATCTATATAAGGACTTTGAAGCCCTTAAAATATATAGAAATTTTATCAAAGTAGCTAAAATAAATGTAAGTTTTAGAGGATTCTGTGATTTTTACAACAGATCTTAGAGGTACTGGAGGTTCGAAAAAATGGTCCAATCAGGCTCATTCTCGAACTTTTTCCTACTTATGTCTCTGCAAATATGCATACCATATTTCGTCAAGACAGCTCAACTCTTTCCATAATAAAACTCAATACGAACAGACAGACGGACGGACATGGCTAAATCGAATCTCCTGGTGACGTTGATCATTTATGTATAAAATCTTGTACGGTCTATCTAGAGTCGTTTAAGGCATTACACAGTACACACATACGCATTATGCAATATCGGTTATAAAAAATCGAGTAACCTATGTAGTTTAAAATTTGAATTGGAAATATTTCGTGATTAATTAAGTCATTAGAACCGCAAAGAGTAAGTCCGGATAATAGATTTTCTGATAATCGAGATTGCACTGTATTCGAATTTGAATATTTGTATTCTCCGGATAAAAGCAATGTTCGCTCAAAAGCACCTAAAGTTTTGCAAAGTAATTCTCCATTGTACTGAAATTATTTCGATAACGCACTTATGGAAATCCAAAGACTGAAACTTTTGTGTGCTTTTGGCGGAGTTTATGTCTAGGAGAGAATTCTCAGAAATTTTTTCAAAGCAAAGACCTTTCTAAATCCCTATACAAAAAATATAATTCATGGAAATATCAAGATGGATAATGGAAGGCTTATTATGTTAAATTTAAATGTTCACTTAAATTCTTTAAGTTAATCTTATCATAACGGAAATATTCTGTTAGCTACAGTTTTCAATATATTGCACATTCTCTTCAAAATCGTCATAACTAAAGTATACTTTTGCAAGCCATATTACATACTAGCAAACTTGGCGAACTTCGCATCGCCTCCAAAGGAAGTAATGTATCAAAAGTCAATAACTACAAATTTGAATAAAATAAATTTATAGCTTTGTGATAAATATTTTATGAACCTCTGACTCTCTCTCTCTCTCTCTCTCTCTCTCTCTCTCTCTCTCTCTTCCTCTCTATCTTTCTTCTTCTCTCTTCTCTCTCTCTCTCACTGTCTACTACTTCATTTCATCTGCACGAAATGGGACATTCCTTGTTCAAAGTACTAATGACCACTCTGGAATGAGCATAATATTCAACATCAGGCTCGTACTGGTCGAAGGAATGAATCTGTTGTAAATGCTCGAAGTACCTGTTGGCGTTGTTGGTCAATCGCTCTACGTCTGTTGAGTATGAATATTCGTTCGAATAGACTTTTTTCATCTCGTGCCTCAAATTGAACACTTTGCGTCTTGCTGGCATTGTTAAAAATTACAAATTTTTCTTCCAATTCATTAATTTTTAAAATAGGACGTATGCGTAATGTCACGGCCCACTAAAATTTTGAAATAACAGTGCTCATACGTCGGGTACTACAACATAAAATTCCTCGATGGGACTAAATATTGAGATTTAGGGGTATGAAAAGTGGATATTGGTCGATTTTCAGGCCTACCGGATATGGACACAAAATTCCATAAGAATCGCTCCAGCCGTTTGGGAGGAGTTTAATTTCTAACACCTCCTAGACCCTAGAATTTTATATGAGATATGAGCAATTCATCTATTGCGAGTATGAAGGTATAATAAACGTTCAAGAAATATACCGAATTGTGGCTTGTGACACTTTTGAAAAGAAAGTGCGATACTATACGACCTTTGATTCATCGTTCTGGGAGAAAGTTGGTAAAAGTTTCTTAAGACTTTGCTTTTTCTTGGTGCAGTTTATACAATTATGAAAAATATAGTTACAGTTTGCTTTACCATCAATGTCCTCTTCCTTGAAGTAACGGGCCTGAAATTAGATAAAAATCTTTAGTAAACAAATAATACATTTCAAAGCAGAAAAGCAGAAAAACAGAGTCAACATTTCTTTAACCACCAAACAATATGCCAACTTATGTAGACTCTCTTTCAAAGTGAACACAAATTCAATTTGACACTAACCATTGTTCCAAATTGTTGTTGTATTTGTAAAAAACAAAATTATGTTTTCTCAAAAATGTATTTAATGTATTTACTTGTTATTGCTTATCGTCCAAAATACATCTGTTAACAAGTGATGCCAACTTGGCCCTTTTTCGGGCATTTCAAAGCGCAAAAATCGTCATTTTGCTTTTACGCTATTGATACGTTAAAACGTTTCCATAATGAAACACGATTTCATTAGCAAGGAGCGCACGGGGGGGAGAGAAAAACGCTCCCATACCATATCCCAACGCGTCCATAGTGTGTTTCATTACGGAAATGTCTTGACGTATAATTAGCGAATTGCGTTCGAAGTTTCTTTTGTGTTTCGAGAGGCAGCATTGTTTTTGGCCAGCTGGAGAAGCATTTGATTATCGATATTTTTTGTATCGATGTCTGTACGGCGGTGCATGTAGTGATGTGCCAATCATATCGCTTTTACTAAGGTTTATGCTATTTTTAGTCGCTGTTCATTTTAGGCGACAAATCACAAGCGACACAATTGGTTTGAAGGCGCGGGGCGAACGGGGAAGAGAGAAAAGCGATCATCATTGGCGAATTCATGCAGATATAAAAATTTTTGATTCTTTTCAGTGGAGACTTCGATTTCTCTGAATCGAAATATCGATTTTTATTCGATTTGCCAAAATTGTAATATCGAATTTTTCAATCGCTAGAGTACGTGTATTTTTGACGTGTCAACAGAATAATTTCAAAACTTGAATAAGAGCAAAATGACACGGATTTCAGATGGCCAAATCTTAACTAATTTATTTATAATATTTACGCTATACATTTTTGGAAATGTGCACGCTCAAAGAGTTGTACCTGGCGTTAATCCACAACACTACGTAGGTCTTCTGTTTTTTTTAGTATTTTCTTATAAACATTTTTTAAATTACATATTTTCCTTATCGCCAGCAACAAGTTCCAGTACAGCAACAACAATACCATCCGCCACCTCCGCAATACCAGCAGCAGCAACAAAATATAAATCCTCAACAATATGTAAGGTGAATTCAAGTAAAATGCAAATCAAACTATGTAATCCTTAACCCATTCATAGCAACAACAACAACAACAACAACCGAACGTGCAATATCAGCAAGTACCCGTGCAACAACAACCTCCGCAAGTTCCTCAAGGGCAACCACAACAGCACCATCAACAACAACAACAACAACAGCACCATCAACAACACAACAACAACACCATCAACAACAACAACAACATCATGGAGGCCACCATGTAGAACCGCAGCAAGTGCTTCATGCTGGAAATATGGATCATGAAAGAGCGTAAGTTTCGCTCAAAAAAAACCATTCTTTATATGTTAACGGGAAACAAGAAAATTGAATTATCATTAATTATTTAGTTTGGATCGGGAGCGGCCACCCCGATTTTAACTAAGAATAATCCTAGTGTAACATATTTGCATATCAAAATTGAACGTAGTTCGTTGAGAAGTTTACGAGGCGATCCCACAAACGGACATGTCTGAATGGACTCAATTTTCCATAACGATCAGTTTAATTTTAACTGTTTTAAGAGCCAAATACGCATATTCCCTTCTGAATCTGGATGTAAAAACCATTGATAATCTCAAAAGACACAATATTCCCTTCATAGCAAAAAAAAAAACCAAGGCCTTTCCGCTTATCGCTTTGAATTATTTTGGTTTCTGAACTTGAGATTATTTGGCGATTTTTTTATTTTAATGCTATGAAGCGAGATATACCGCTCGAGCTGATTGGAACGAAAAATTGTGAGTCTTATCTCATTGATTAATGAATAATTGAAATTCCCAAACTTTTATCGAAAGTAAATTTTCCCTTAGTTATTGATGGAATTGATTTTGCTTTTCCGGAAAAGACAATTATGAACAAAGAGGAGTTCTCTTTATATCATAAAAAGCGCTAACGCCAACAGCAGTTGTGTAAATATTGCGTAACGTATTCTCTTGGTCTTAAGCCGGTTAAAAAACGTGTTGTAGGTACTCATATGTTATTTTACTCAATTCAGTTGTTTAAATAAAAACTTTTTGAGAACACCTTATGTCAGAAGAGCACACTAACTTTAAGACACGCTTGATGCCATTATTATCAATTAAACGCAAAATGTTTTAAATGTATAGAATAATTATTAATAATTTTCCTTCTATCAATTCTAGGCATATTCAAGAGCATATGCAAGTGCCAATCGACACGAGTAAAATGTCCGAAGCCGAACTTCAATTCCATTACTTTAAAATGCACGATTCGGATAATAATAACAAATTGGATGGATGTGAACTAATTAAATCGCTTATCCATTGGCATGGTAAGTTCAAGATTCCAAATAAGCTTTATGTGTTTTGTGTGCTTGAATATTCCACAATCAAAATTTAAATAAAAAATACAATTTTTTTTTTTAATTCGAAAATATAAAAAAAAGCACATTTAGCTTCGATTAAGTGGTTGATTGCAACCCCAGCACTAATCATTAATTCTTATCTTTTGCTTCCATATAAAAATCACCATCAAAATTCATACGCTTATACAAATGTGGGTCATGGTTTACGTGGTCATGTATATGTTATAAAAATAAATTCAATTCCGCTTAAAATGAACAATAAAAAAAAAAAAAAAAATTGTTCCCGAAAATCGCAAAAATCAATAAAGAACAAGGAAGCAAGGAGCAACAAAATAATAACGAACGAAAACCACATGTCGAAGAGAAGGTGTTCTCCGATGAAGAACTTGTGGCACTAATAGATCCTATTTTACAAATGGATGATACATCTCGTGATGGTTTCATTGATTATCCGGAATTCATTAAAGCGCAACAAAAAGCTGCTGCCGTTGCACAACAGCAACAGCAACAACAGCAACAGAACACACAGCAATCGGGTGGTCATTAAGCAAAACGATTTTTTTTTGTTTTCTTTTGAAGAATTGTTTTTAGTGTAGGAAATTTTCGCATCTTTCTTTTGTTTTTTTAAATATTTTCTTAGTTTAACAATTTTTTTTTTCTGATATTAATATTTAAACCATTCCGAAAACTGACATATGGCAGCCTTAAACTTGTTGCAAAATCTGAAGCAATCCTATCATAATTGTTATGACAAAGACAAAGGATTTTTTTTAGATTCTCAATACTTTTTCACTATAATTACCAACGAATTTAAGGCCGGTCGGCATTGCTGAGTTTTGTTCAACAAAACTTTGAGCTTGTCATTTAAGTAATTCAATGATTATTCCTTTGAACTTTTAAAAAGATATCTTGCATTTACTTGAAATTCCGAATATTTATAAATTTTCTATCAAAACATTGACTTAGTGCCGTAACATGTAAATGTACGCCATGAAGACTCAACCATGACACCTTCAAAGTTAAAATGAAGCGCAAGACCAAGTCTGATAAACGTTTGTTTTAGTATTTTTGTAAGTAAATAAAAAATAAAAAAAAATAAGAAGAAGAAAATGATTCAAATAAAATTAAGTCTTTGACACTACCAACATTTGCTTCAAATGAAATGCGGTTTCGGTTAATTAGTGTTAAATTTAGCAATTGGTTTTGGAGTTTGAATGGTCAACGCTTCAAATGGATTGGGGGCAGAGAATTGAACGTAAATGGTCATCATACTTATACAAATAATTATGCTTAAAACTTTCAACAGCTACGGAGCAATCAGTTGAAGCGAAAGTCTACACCGACGAAGAGCTAATCACCGTTATTGATTATGTACTCGATAGTACGGACCACAATAAGGATGGATTCATTGATTATTCTGAGTACCGTACTAGTGAACTTATGTCAAAAACTAATGACTAAAATGTATCCTCGAATTTGTTATTCAAATGTAATGTTTTTTTTTTTTTTAATTTTATTCTGTTAAAACAAAGAAATTTATATATTTTTGTAAATAGTTTTGCATTTTTCCTCGGATATTTTTCAACAAATTGGTAGGTATAAAAAATATCTTTAGCATTAATTTTAAAAAAAATCTTCGCTTTTGGAAAAAAAGCAAATATTTTTGATTCCTTAGGAAGCTTATGTATCTTCGCATTCAGTTACACTACAAAAAAAACAAATCATTTGTAAGGTGATAATAATCAAGTAGTCTAAATTTCAATTGTATTTGTAGGGTGATAATAATCTAGTATTCTAAATTTTAAAAAAACGAACTAACTTACTTCTTGTTTTTTTTTGATGATTTCATTGGATTGTGAAATAAATATTAATTATTGAATTCTCGACTTTGTATCCTTTTTTGATAGAAATCCTGTTTCGAGGATTTATTACATTTTGAGAGATCCTGAGTCGGATCTATTTAGAGGATTTATCAGGATTTGATAAGAATCCTATTTCAAGGACTCATTACGTTTGACAAGAGGATTTGCCTAGACCGTGGGATCTAACACATTGGATACTTTTAAGCACGCTTAAACACCGAAGTGTCTGGCACCTCATTTATAGCATAGAGGTGCCAATGATAATGCAACAATTTGAACTGGCTCCTCACGAAGCATAATGTCATCGTCGAATTTCTCCCATTCGTCTGTTGTTGATAATCGACATTTCATGCTATAACAAATGAATGCATTAGAAATATTCTTAAATAAAATAATTTCATCAAGACCCACCAGCATTGTTTCAACGAGATCCTTACGCTGTCGTAGCTTCAATAGAGGCTCACTGAGCCTAATTGTAATGGACATTCCAAAACGGTTCTTAGACGAATAGCAAATCCCAGCGCACGAGTACATGCGCTTGCTCCATTCCAAGGTTACAGCATCAGCTGCAACAACAACAACAACAAACAACAGCAGCAGCAGCCGCAACAACAACAGCAGCACGATTTAATAATGGTAAGGTTTATATATTTTTAAAATAATCGGCCTGATTATCTATTTTAAAATTTGCACTTTTCTTTCCAGATGTGAAAATTCACCTTCTAAATTTGTTCATCCGATTAAGAACTTCAACGCTAGGGCAGAATTTGGTTCCAAAGCTGATCGCAATCCGGTTTTAAATGTTACAATATTTTCAGAATAATTGTGAGAGTTTTTTAAGATCTCTCGAAATTTTATAACGAACGAGACATGATCGCAGGCTTCAAATATATTGAATTTGTAGGTAAGAAAACAAGTCATCGATTTTTCTGTGACACAATACATATTCATTTCTTTGCCCAGAAATTGCTTCGCTCCCAATAGCGTTCTCTTATTTTGATGGTGTTACGCTACACGCAGCCAAAATGGATTAACATATTTCTTTTGGAACTCCATTGAATTTTATACATACATATGTATAGTATATAAAATGTATGTAAATTTATACACAGTTCTATTCTAAATGAATATTCCCCGGGAGTTTTTTCCCTAGAAATTTTTCCTAAGCGTCAGTAAAATAAATTGTGGCGACTTTTGCTTAAAAATTTTCAAAATACTTGGTTATTTTACAGTGGTTATTCTACAGAGTGCTTAGAAAGGCCGGATTTTTTTTTCAATTCCGCACGAAAAATACTCCTTTAACCCTCTAACCTTTTTTTTTGAAATAATGCAAAAAAGGAGCCGGAATAATTTTTTCTAGACTAAAAACGACATTCTAAACACTTCTGCATTATTAGTTTTTTAATTTACCTTACCGTTTAGCCTCCAGGTGAGAAAAGATGAAATATGCCTCGGGGCATAATTGATGGATTTTATTAGAAAAAGAGATGAAGATGTGAAAAAAAATAAACAAAAGATTATTTTTTTGAATTATAATCAAAAAAACAATTTTTAGAGGTAGAGCAACACAAATGTACGTTGCATACCTTGCAAACACATTGAGTTTGTGATTTGCATTTGGCATTTTTACAAAGTTGTTTACCACCTGCCTTCGGTAGCCAAACTGGAAGATGGTTGAAGCCATCATAGCGCACATCAGCGACTGGATGAATGGCTCGATGACCAACAGGAACAACATGACCAAGTACCGGAGTTGATGGTCGTGAAGTTGAAGGTGATGATGGATCACGTGGAGTTCTTCGTCGGCCAACAGTGTGCGAATTATATTTGATGAGGCCAGCAGCAATTTGTTCACGAAATTGCGGCAACTGCATCAATTTCATCAACTGCATCAAGGGGAAAAAATATCACGTAAACCGACAATTATGCCTTGAGGCATATTTCAATTTTTCCAAGAAACTCGCACAAAACAATTTTTTTTCGAATCAAATCATATATGAAATTAAAGTTGGATAACTTACCTTTATGAAAAAAAATTATCAAACGGTAACAACTTGTTTGGTTGAAAAGATATATTGTGTTGAAAAGCACAAATTTTTTTTTTAGAAAATGCGGTGTTGATTTGACGGATGCTCACACACTAATGGCTATAGGCGCCAAACTGGACGTCATTTGCATATGATGTCTCAGGAGGAAATGTCATCAAATGTACTAGCAACACTATTATACTTATATTGATATCATATAACTTTACCTATGTGTTCAAAAAGTGACTTTTGTGAGTTATGCCTGGAGGCCGTGTGAAAGGTTAGAGGGTTAATTTGTAATTTTTTTGTTTTAATAAAAAAATTTTTTTAAATCGATCCCTTTGTTATAATTTTATTGATTAAATGTCATAACTCGTTTTCTGAGACTTATTTCGATACTCCCGATTCATATATAGTCGCATACTTTTAATAATTTCTAGTTTTCAATTCGAATTCCGTTACCGGACACAGCGGTGCCACAAGAAAAAAGATTGATGAAGATATGTTTTGATAGAGCACGTGCGGACGAATATTCAATTCCCAACATACATTCAGTATCTTAACCCATTTTTGCCCGACAACAACAAATAGCCATTAATTTTATTCGAAAAATCGAACAGCCGGTCGAAAATGGGTTAAGTCAATTCGAATGAATTTTGTTTTTGCAATTTAAATGCACGTGTAAAAAGAAAAGGAACAGTCCATTTGGAATAGCTACTGCGCAAGTCAATATATGCCGGCATATATTTTTTTTTTTTTTTTTTGACCCAGACGCTCTCTTTCGCATGCTAAAAACTGCATCAATACAATCAGTTCAAAATCAGCTTTAGAATAGCGACAATCAACCGGAAGAATGTCAAAGTAAAATTACTTGAATAGAACGAATAGTTTTAATTGAATATTAAAATTGTTACATAAATAAGTGAAACGCCATAAATTTTAATGTGAAGTTTTTCATCAAAAGGTAAAATATTATTACATATGGATTACTTTTTGTGTATCTGAAAATACTGAAAATAATTTCTACTCTAATGAATTGTTCTCCCTCTCTCTCTCTCATGTCTTGTTAAAAGCATGAACTGATTTTTATCTCTTTCCGGGATGCATTATTTCTATTGATCCAGGTATTTTTTGTTGTTGTTGTTGATATTTTGCATCAAAACAATCTCGTTTTGTGTAGGTAAGAAAACAAGTCATCGATTTTTCTGTGACACAATACATATTCATTTCTTTGCCCAGAAATTGCTTCGCTCCCAATAGCGTTCTCTTATTTTGATGGTGTTACGCTACACGCAGCCAAAATGGGTTAACATATTTCTTTTGGAACTCCATTGAATTTTATACATACATATGTATAGTATATAAAATGTATGTAAATTTATACACAGTTCTATTCTAAATGAATATTCCCCGGGAGTTTTTTCCCTAGAAATTTTTCCTAAGCGTCAGTAAAATAAAAGATGTGGCGACTTTTGCTTAAAAATTTTCAAAATACTTGGTTATTTTACAGTGCGCTTAGAAAGGCCGGATTTTTTTTTCAATTCCGCACGAAAAATACTTAATTTGTAATTTTTTTTTTAAATAAAAAAATTTTTTTAAATCGATCCCTTTGTTATAATTTTATTGATCCAATGTCATAACTCGTTTTCTGAGACTTATTTCGATACTCCCGATTCATATATAGTCGCATGCGAGGGGCTCTACAAATACAAGACCCAAAAAATTCAGAATTTTGTGTTTTTTTTCTTTAAGGTCAAATAATAATTTTAATTTTTAAATAATTAGGCAACTCTCAAAATCTTCTAAAATCCCTTTTAAATTTATCAGTGTTGCCAGTTTAGGGGGATTTAGGGGTTTTTCCTACTTTTAGGGGGCCGTTTAGGGGGAACAAATTTATAGTGTTTGATATAGAAAATCTGTCAAACTTGTTGTTCTTTCCAAATTACTTTTTTTCATTTCGAATATTTTACTTTTTAGGGGGCACATTTCGAATCTGGGGGGAGTAAAGGAGTAGTTTTAGGGGGAGCTACCTGTCAACACTGAAATTTATCCCCAGCTAATATGAATATTTTTGAAGCATAAAATGCTCATTTTAAATGGGGATAAATTCAAAAGGGATTTTAGTAGACTTTGTGAATGGCCTTATTTTGAAAATTAATAAGTAAATCAGACCTGTTAAATAATGATTATTTAATTAATGATTAATTAATCAGATTATTTTTTTCTTATGAGTGAAATAGTGATTATTTAATGATTATATTTGTATGACCTATATTAATCAATGATTGCGATTACCAAATAATCATGAAATAATCAGGATTATTTCAGATTAATGAAAAAAATCAGGAAAAATCAAAAATAATCAAAAAAATAATCCCGATTAATTTTAGATTATTTTTGAATATTTTTGAGTTTTTTTGATTATTTTTGATTTTTCCTGATTATTTTTGGGTTTTTTGATTTTTTTTTGACTATTTTTGATTTGTTCTGATTTTTTTTATTAATTTTAATTATTTTCAATTTGTAATTGAATAACATCGTTTTTCCAAAGTTTCCCTATAGTCCGTGGGATCGGCACCGGACAAGTGAATTCACCGGCCACCTGTGGTTAGGACCACCCCTCGTCAAACCACCGGCAATACTTTCGAGAGGCGAATTTTACATAGCGATGTCATAGGCAAGGACATATGGGCCCCTCGCTGTACTACATTTAATTATATTCAATTTCTAATAAATTCACTTGTCCGGTGCCGGTCCCACGGACTATAGGGAAACTTTGGAAAAACGATGTTATTCAATTACAAATTGAAAATAATTAAAATTAATAAAAAAAATCAGAACAAATCAAAAATAGTCAAAAAAAAATCAAAAAACCCAAAAATAATCAGGAAAAATCAAAAATAATCAAAAAAACTCAAAAATATTCAAAAATAATCTAAAATTAATCGGGATTATTTTTTTGATTATTTTTGATTTTTTCTGATTTTTTTCATTAATCTGAAATGGTAGTGATTATTTCACGATTATTTGGTAATCGCAATCATTAATAATCAAAAATTTCAAGAAGTTAAATTAATAATGATTATGGATTAAAAAAAGAACAATAATTCATGATTATTAATCTTAATCGGGATTTAACAGGTCTGAAGTAAATCGGTTTTTTCGAAAGAGGTTCGTTGTTCTTCCAATGCTAGATAGGAATGGGTTCGTCTTAAAACAAGGCGTGTCGGCCTCTTTGCGGTAGTTGGCTGAGATGCCAATTTGCGAAGTAAGAGGCACTGGGTTCGACTCCCAGCTCAGGTCGTTGATGTTCTTTAGTTTTTCTGTTTTTCTCTTTGGTTTGCCATTTTTCGTGGTACACAAAAGGCCCATGAGGCCTAAGTGTGTCACCCTCGATGGTGGCAGCCACATTAACCTAACCTAACCTAACCTAACCTAAAACAAGGCGTGAATAGATTTAGTACTTTTATTATTCCAACATCCTTGTAAGCGATTGTAGTTGAGAGTGATTTTCGAACCCTTTTTTTTGCAGATTAAATGCAATAACAAGGTCCAAGGAACATATATTTTTATTGATCCAGATATTTTAAAAAAGCCGTCAAGACGTATCAAACAAAGATGGAGCGCAAACTGCTATATGCCTTTCGGGGTTTGAAATAAATGATTTTAAAATGTTCTTTAAACAATTTTGAATAATTTTAATTTTAGGCTGGATAGCGTTTGTCGCGTTTATGGATTTGGGTACAGGTGAGCTGATGATATCCTTTAAATTGTTGGAATATTTTATTTAAATAATAATCATATATCAACAGCATTTAGAAGTTATATAGAGAAAAGAAGCTTCTTAGACCACACAGACACGCATTTGATCGAAGGTTAGTTCTCTTCAAAAAAAAAATTCTTTCAAAATAAAGTGTTCCATTGTTTTAGGAGACCACACCATATCACGTATCATTGGTAATATATATAATTAGTTTTATGAGTAATTAGTAAATATATTAAATGAATTTGTGCGCAGGCATGTACAGTTTGCTGAAGTTTCTAGCATTGGTTCACTGCACTCTTTATATACATTATCGTCCGTAAGTAATATTTTTGATTGATATGATTTCTTCGAATCGGCCAAGATACTCGCATTTTAAACAATTTCATTTTTCAGTGTTGTGAGCATGGGTGGACTCTCTTTAGCTTTAACATTGTTAATGTACGTTTCCGAAGCATTATACTTTCGAACGAGTACCTTAAATTTTTACGTGATATTTCCGTGCGTTTTAAACTGTAAGTCGGGTTGGACCCATTGTTCTCTTTCATTGTTTCTAATTCATTTTTGAAATTCTCTCTATGATAGCGATTACATTAGTTGGACTTATATATATACCAAAACGTTTACGTCTATTTGAACCAAATTCGGATTTGGACGATGAAAATTCTCAATTATTAAGACAAATGACCGGTTTCAAACGTCGACGTGCGAAAAAGCAGCAATGAGAAGCTCTTCCAGTTTAAATGTGATACGCATTTTTAAACAAATCGAACATGAGCAAAAATCAATGCAGTTTTATAATTATTATTGACTTCCTAACCCGACCATACCGTTAATGATAAGACAGTATTATCAATATCGAGAAAAAGAATACGAAATATTTCGATCGTTTTTAATGAAAACTTAAAATCTATTTTTCTCTGCACTAAAAAACAAAAACAAACAAGAAATGAACTTGCACTGATTACTTGTAGACATTATAAAATATCATAGCCATTCTTTTCCGCACTTCCACTTAGTTTTATTTTCCCCACACTAATATCGAAGACATATTTAAATTAATAAATACCTTAAAATAAGTACATATCCTGACTGAAAGGATGTAGACAAAGTCAATAATGCAATACAATGAATATCAAAGGCTTTAAAAGAATATTATTAACTTTTGTTCAACATTTTAATAACTTTTTATCCGAATTACTAATATTTCGAAATTCATATTTTAATTTTGCCATCTGAAAAATTATAAAACTTTAGAAATAGAACATATTCAATGACATAGAAAATATTTTATGCAAACAATACATGCTTTATATCTGATTGGAAAAGTTTTAATCTTAAAAATAATAATTTAAAAGATATATAATTAAATTCATTATTGTTTCAACATTTATTAACTAAACTTCATAGTTTTATAAGCTGCAAGTTATCGAATTTGAATTTGAAACATTAATTACATTATTTATTGTCGTTTTTATATTGTTTTTCTTCGTTATTCCACGTAATACATCACGAAATAGGTATTTAAATAAAAAAATGGAAAAGTAAATACAAATTAATGACATAGCAAAATTACGCCAAAATTAACATTTTAGAAGCTACGTTGATGCTATAATACTGATTACTTAACAAGGTTTACATCTTGAATAATTAATTCAGAATTCATACTGAAATAAGAATTTTTTTCATACCATTTCATACCAAATTAGAGCATTGAGTTGTTCCGATCAATTCAATATACATATTTATTTTTCGCACCTTGAATTACTTTCATAGCGGTTTTATATGCTTGCCACACGTATATCGAAATTGAGCAATTTCAGAACAAAATTGAAATTGTCACAATTTCAAATGTTAAAATTGTTCTGAAATTTTTTGAAATTGAGCTATTTCGATCTACGTCTGGCAGGCATATTACGCTATTTACACGTTAAGACATTTCGATAATGAAACAAATTTTTAGCCCGCAAAAAGTGTGTTTCTTTATCGAAATGTCTTAGGGGCTGTTTACACTATAACCGCATTTAGCATTTGCATCCCTAAAATGCGTTTTTTTTTTTTAAATTGCTGTCTACACTACAGCATTTCGCATTTACCATTTTTAAAATCAGCTGATCTGTCGAACATAAAAGGCGCGAGTTACAAAAGTGCAAAGCGGAAGCAATTTTTCATAAAAAAAAAATTTTATAAGGAAGTTTACTTACTTAAAAAGTTTTATAATCGACATGGCAGGATCCCAGCAAAATCTGCTTCGAAATGTTACCAACACAAATTTAAGTTATTTGATGTTCACTCACACATATGCGATTTCCAACGTGCAAGAGAGGGACAGGTGCGATATGTTCACAAAATGTTTTCGAATAAAGTTCCCGATGCCCATTTAGCTTTACCAAGAGACATTCCTGCAAAAATTCCGAGAAAATTTGGAAAATTTACCAGAAACGTGATTTGCTGGGATTATTTGGAATATATGTGATGGTTATGGAACGGCAGCAGGATATGCTTATGCAGTTGTGAGAGTTAGAAGATCTACTTACATTTCCTTTTTATTTCCTCCGCCATGCATCAGCTGTTTTTGAATGTGATGTGAATTCTCTTAGCGATGTGATCTCAAAAAAATCGGTTTTTGGGGGAAAATAATCGCATTTTTCTCAAAATGCTGAAAAATGCGGTTCGCAAAACCAACAACAAACACATGCAAAATCATACCGCATTTTTCAGCATTTTGAGAAAAATGCGGAAAAATGCTAAATGCGGTTATAATGTAAACAGCCCCTTAATTATTTTTTGAGATATAACAGATGAAGAAAGACGAACTTAAAAGGGGTTTTCAAGGATATCTTAGGGACACTTCGCAACAGGAATCAGTTAGAATTTTTTTGATTTGCATGGCGAAGAAAACCAGAACAAAAAAAAGAACATTTTTGCTACTTTCCACTAAAAAAAAAATACGCGGAACGAGCGCCTAAAAAACAGAACACCCATTCTTCCTTAAAATTGCTAGGAATATTTCCTTTTTGCCAAACTTGGGTTCTTTTCAAGCTGGTTCACTATTGAATGAAATTGCTTTGCTCGCCTGCTAGTCGTCATCAAAATAAATCGCGACAGAAAACGACAAGAAGCGACTACGGTAATAGGTATTTAGTGACGACGACAATATTGCGTCGACGGCGACTACCATAATAGACCCGATTACTTAGTTCATTTTACTATATGTCACTTTGATAGATTGCTTGCCGCGACATTGTCGCATAAAAAGATGTACTCGGCAGGCAAAATACGAGCAGAGAGATACTTTTGGAGTACCCAAGTGAAAAATGCTAATTTTGGTGGTACCCAATACGTGGTGGGTACCCAAGACCGTGGTGAAATGATGCCAAAATGGAAACGGCTCCTGAGTGACATATATAGTTATATATGACTTATTTAGATAAGTTGAGTATAAAACTATGATTGCGTTTTTCATCCAAATGAAGCTTTTAGCTGAATTCCTCTTTGCTAATATGTAATTTAAAAAGTAACATTTTCGCCATTCTGCATATGACAACGACATATTTAAAAACAGATACTCCTTTAATACGAAATTTACAAACCATTTATACACGAGCCAAAGTCATCCTCAAAAGCAATTACTGCGTGAAGATGTTTTACTAGCTCGTCCAGTCGTTTCTCGTACGGTAGGATAAACAGTAGAAGTCATCTCATTCGGTTCAATCAAAGTATCACAAACAGTAGCATCATCCTCGGGAATTTCTTCCTCGCTATCTTCATTAGAACCGGACGACGAAATTGTCTGTAACATTAGAAAAACATTATTTAATAGATTTCAAAAGAATATTTTTTCCCATTACCTGTGATGGCAGCTCATCGCCATGAATGTCCTTGTTTCTTAAATTTCCAATCGTAAAAACAGAAGCGCATTTATTAGCTGAAATACTCAAATGTGAGAAAAATTAATGGGAAAATGATTTCATTAGTGTAAAGTATGGTACATCACTCTTTTTGAATGTTCATTACCAACCTGCCAATAATGCCTTAACGCGAAAGACTAATGTTTCCATTGTTTGACGTAAAAATGGTATTTGGCTAACTATTGCCGTATTCTTTTGGGCCTATTGGAGGAAAATAATATGTCACTTAAATTCTAAAATATCATTTGAAAAATACACGAACCTTCGATTGACAGCAAAGACTATGCAAAAATCTAGTCGAAACTTGAAGTTGTTTTAGAAATGTCAATACACGCTCTGCATTCCTTCTTAGACAATCTTCCATATCTGGTAATGCAAATTGGAGTACTAATTTAAGATACATATGTGAGTACTGAAATATACGATAAAATTAATTATGTGTAAAATCGAAAGGCGAAAGAACAAACTAACTTTCAAAAATAATTGAAAATTTCGCGGCAAATCGACAAGACGAAGGACGTCTAATAAGGTATTTAAGAGTTCAGCGCTCATTTCCCATGGTCGTAGTTTATCGCCACCATAAATTCCACGTTGTACTGTCATCACATCATTTACGGTAACAATCAATATTTCGCACAAACCTCGATAGAGAATTGGAAAGTTTGGTCTAAAATTCAAATTTAAATAATTATAATAGAAAACTGATGGTTAAGAGTAAGAAATTGTCATTTACTTTTTGAAATTTGGAAACGATTTCAATGCGCTGTCTTTTCCATTTAAATTTTTTACTTCCACTTCGATAATTCTTAAAATATCCCCTTGCCGTTTGAAATCGCAATCCTTTAGGAATGCTTTCACCAATTCATCCAAACATACATTGCAGCGAGAGCCTTTTTCAGCATGACCTTCATAATCATACCATTTTCGTTGCAAAAATACTTTACACAAATTACCTAAAAATATTTGAATGCAAATAAACTAAAACGGAAAAATTAGTAAAATAGCTCAACATACGAATTTCCAGATTCTGTTTTTTAATGACATCCCGTTTAACGCCATTCGATGCACCAAGTCTTTTTAGTATCGCAAGAAAATCATGCAAATGAACTGCTGTCTTTAAATCAAGTATTGAAGACTCATATTGAATGAGATCATTGAATACTTCAGGTATTATTTCTTTTAAAGTCTTATCTTGAAATTCTTGTCCTTTCTCTGGCTCAATTACATTTAGAAGGGATTCTGGAAAAAGCAAGTGTCGTCACATTAAAATACAAAGGACTTTATATAGAAATTTAAAAGCATTACTTTAAATAAAAACTTACGTTTCAAAAGCTCAATTCGTGAACTGTCTGAGAAATCCGGCCATGAGAAATATGCTGCGATTAATCGAATGCTTAAGTCAAAGCACGATCTCAAGTAGCAAAACTCTTCCGAAAATAGGTCCATATGGCTATAAACGTGATCAATTTTTTCCAACTGCTCATTTATAGCTGTTGAAATCTGTGTGAATAGGGGGAAAATAGTTTATATAAATTAGAACAAAAACTATATAAATATTAGCCACATTCTAAACCCTCTATGAACTTTTTCTCCCAGTTGCTATTTTCATAATATCCTATTCGTAAATAATGAGAAGACCAATTATCTATTTTCGACTTTTGAAGTAAGCTTTTCTCTCATTGTGTTTCTTTTCTTTTAATTATAATTAAATTTTGACGAGACATTTGTTGAGGTAGTCATTCAAAACACAGAATATTAATAGAAAATAAATTAAAAACTGGCAAAACTTACCTTTTTCATGTTTTGCTTGATATTTTTTAAAAATGTGGATAGATCATTTATAAAATAGTGTGGCTTAGAAATGTATTGAAGATTTTCTTCACTGAGCAGTTTACGAACTCCTGTTATCGATTCCAATTTGCTAACCAAGTCCATGAGAACAAAATGTAGTTCAGGCAAACCGATTGACGAACCAATTTTTTCAACTGGCATAGGATATGTTACATCAAAGCTTTCGGTCAACAATAGCATAATACTTGACTCCACCTGACTGTGAATTTAAAAGCAAAAAAGCAATTAGTCAAGATTTAAATGTTTAAATGAGATTAAGTTTTTTTTTTTTTTTCAATATATTTTACCGATATATTTCTTTTGGTCCGTAGAAATTTCCAAAATTTATCTTTGCTGAACTAGAAGATCTTTGAATTCCACCAAATTTCGTTAAATTGGGCATTCTGATTGTGTTATTTCCCGTTGTTTCATTTAATAATGTCATTTCATTTTCAGGAGGATTTTCCTTTTCTTTAGCCTTATTTTTTTGGCGTCCTCTAGGCTCAGCTTGCTTACCAGCGCGTGCTTCAATGAAAAATATTTTAATAAGCATATATATTTCTTAGAAAAAAGCACGCACCTATTTTTTTCGGGGCAGATGTATATGGGGTAATGAACTGGCATTTTGGTGGCATATAGTCAAATGAAGCCAATTGTAGAAGTTTACGAATTTTTCCCTCAACTTGTATTAGATCATTCAGACGTTGTAATACCTTTAGAAAGTTTCAAAATTTTACGATTTATTTTCTGTAGATGTTTATTCAAATATTAATGTTGAATCAAAATCGAATGCGCTATTCTTGAAAATATGGTCGCTAAACGCACGACATGTATATATAAAATTAAGCTAGAAAAAATCGTGACCTCTATTATTATCCAAATTTACGCTATGAATTCAAAAAAAAAAAAACTTAAAGTTGAAGAAGTATTTCTTGTGTTACCTTTTGCTTGGTCGACTCATCTCTTTGGGTAATGAACGAACTAATGGTTTCTCGCATCCAATTAACACAATGGAAATAAATATCCAGTATTTTCCCTTTTGCTTCCCCATCGTAATCCATACGAAAACGTTCGGCAAAATCGTCATCATCGAAAAATTTTGGTAAAATAATTGCACAACCAAGTAATGCATTTATTGATTCCAAGCTTCCTTCACTACGTTGCAAATAAAGAACGCGCAGTAAGTTAAATGTTGGTGCCAAAACGTAAATTGAAGAGGTTGCTCTTGAAAATGAAAAAGGATCGTTAAAACTATTCAAACGTTTCAATTCAATGTATGACTCACTCATTTGACGGCTTCAGAACTAAATCCGAAATTCGTACAGCTAAAGATAGTGCACTATTTGGTGATAGTTCAGAGTTCGTATCGTCCAGCGTGTTAATGCATTTGAGAGCAGCAAGTGGAACTCCACTAAACAATTTTTAAATTAGTTTCATTAATTTGAATCCTTAATACGGTTTCATACCTTATTGCGACTGGACTTTCTTCGGTTGTGAAACAGGATTGAAAATATAATGCCATCGTTTCGCTGAGCCACAAAAGAAATGGTTTATTCAGATAACAACGATCTGAATTATCATTATTACTTGTTGCAGCAACGCAGACAGAAGCAAGCTCATCGTAGAACAGTGCTAAAGATTCTGAACAGTACATTGTGGCAGATTGAACACGCTCTGTGTTGGAATGTAAGGATTAGTGTAATAAATAATTTTTTGAACTTATAAAGTGAATTCTTACCAAACAATTTTGCAGCTATCTTCCCTCGACCTTCAGGTATTTCACTTACAGTATTGAATGACATATTAATTTCTTCAGTTTCTGTACAAATCTCATCGACACGAGCAATACAATTAATCAATTGAGCACTGCCAATGATCCCTTGTTTCTTAACACTAAGAAAGATTTTCAGTTGAGAATACGTGTTTTTTGTAAAAGGTATTATTAATACCCGAATAAGTCCATGAAGTATCAACGTAAGCTATTCAATTTGGGCCCCGCCTCATTTTCATTTTATACATTCAACTCGTGTAAAAAAAAATCGTCCAAAAAGAGGCTGGGACGTATAAAAATTTAACTACTTTGAGCTTATTCGGTTTAACATGGAAAAATAATCAAAATTTCGCTTACGTCGAAGAGCGATTGATCATCTGTTTCTTTACAAGCATATCAATTTGATCTTGCAACGCTGGACAGTCATCGGATGATGCAGGATATGCGATCGCGCAAAGTAATCCCATTATAGAACGTGTCTGTGCCAGCGTCATTTCATTTAAACGATCGAGCAAGGGCTAAAAGTTAGAAAATTATAATTTTTAATTAAATGTTTTGCAATGTAAATTTCAGTAGGTACCATTAAAAGCATTCCCCAATTTTGGATTTCCATTGGATGTTTCTGATGCAAGTTCTTCAAAAGTTCCAATGCAACGTTTGTCATATTTTGAGTGGATTTATTGAGTGTCAGCTCCAATAGCTTTTTAAGGATGCTCTTTTGAACGGACTCACATATTTCGAAAAGCACACTTGAAATATACAAATTTATAGCTTTAATTTTGAAATATTTCTTATTTTCATCCATTTTTACTTGTAGGAAGATCTTGCGAAATTCGCAATCGCGACATTTTTCTCTTTTAGAAAGTCATGCAAAATGTGCATGAGTATGGTTGTGTACTTCTCCAAAACGATAGAAAACTTGGTCTTCGCTGAAATTAATATTTCCAATGACAAGTTTTCATTCTTTATCCTTCTACGAAGCTGAAATGAAAATGTACAAAATCAACATTAATATTTGATTATAAGGGCCAAAATTCTTTTTAATGCCTTAACTTCTGTCCCTGTCACTGAAATTCAGTTTTTCTGAAGGAGCAAACCAAATTAATAAAAATTTAGTCTTAACAAAAAAATTATGAATAACGAAATAAAATACTCTATTCAAATTGAAAAAACTCAATTATTACCAAAACTCAATTTTTTTCCTTCGCAAATTACGGTAACATTGTTGTGTTATCTTGTCTTGTCTTGCCAAAAAAGACAACAATGTTACTGTAATTTGCGAGTAAACAAGATGGAAGTTTGGTAATATTCGATTTTTTCCAATTGAACTAGAGTATTTTATTTCGTTATTAATAAATTTTTTGGTAAAATTTATTTGTTATTAATTTGATTTGCTCTTTTACGAACACTGAATTTCGTTGACAGCGACAGAAATTTAGGCATTAAAAAGAATTTTGGCCCATAATAGAATTCAATTTTTCGTGTATGTCCTTATAAAAGCATCAACATCATTTAGCTTTTTTTCCGCTCACCAGTTTTAAACATTCGAATTCGTCCGATATCCTTTTTTATTTTAAATAATTTAAATGCTTTTCAAGATACTTACAATATTTTCGATAAATAGCGAATTGTCTTCCTTGATATGTATAAGCATTAAAACTATTATAAAATCCACAGATCTGTTTAAGTAGATAAATAGTTTAATTTTCTTCCATTTTCACATTCAAGTTTTTACCTGAATGCATTTTCGGGGAGAGCAGAAATTGTTCGTTGCCAAAATATGTAGAATTTTTTTGATCGAGTTAAACCCTGTTCGATGAAACCAAACAAATCCATAATATCTTGTTTTTCCAGATTTGTGTTCACATTTTCATAGCTGTAGTGTAACAGTATTGCTCGAAGCGTGGTGACAACCTTAAAGTACGAATATGGTAAGCTTGTGGAAATAATGAAGGATTTTTAAGAGAATTTTTACTTACTTCACGTATATAAAGGTCTTTATCTTCATTTAAAACTTTTAAAATAAACTTCACGAGAAGTGGCAGCAGCTGAAATATTATGAATGCATGTAATTAGGAATACTAATGCCCAGCTGTAATGCATTACAGATATTGTATATTAATTGGGAATTTTGAAAATGCATATTTTTTTTTATATAGAAAATCGTAAAAAATACTAACGTTGTTGGGGCATTCATTGCTTTCGACGAACGATAAAATCTTACATCGTAATTTTCCGTGCATTTGTACACTTAAAGATAAGTTTGTTATAGCTGTTATTGTAGTTGTATTAAAGAAATCATCACTGGTCTCCATATTGTCTCTGTAAATAAAGATTATTTATGATAATAGTCTCCAATTTGAAAATTGCTACATACAAAAGCATTTGTGTAAAGTCATCATGTTTCGGTGGTTCGATCACAAATTCTGCATTGGCTATTATATCCCTTTTACGTATTTTGCTGGCTCGTTCGAAGATTGTTTTTATTCGATTATAGATAGTCTCTCCATGAGAAGGTACAACATAGCGAAGCTGTGCCAACATTAAATGTAATAAGGGAATTTGTTGCTGCTTACTTGATCCACCGCTATAAGAAGGTAACCAAATAAAGAATAATTATTCCAAAACGATAAAATGAGTGTCTCTAAAAGAATATTAACTGACCTATCAGTGGCAGCTTTTTCGATTTTTTCCAACAATACATCAAGTACATGTTCACAAAGAAAATCGATCATCAAGAAATTTACGATCATACTATCCTGCGATTGATAGGTATTTTCTTCGCCTGCGGAGTTTATAGTACATCCGCTTAAAAACTTCAACGCTAGGGCAGAATTTGGTTCCAAAGCTGATCGCAATCCGGTTTTAAATGTTTCAATATTTTCAGGATAATTGTGAGAGTTTTTTAAGATCTCTCGAAATTTTATAACGAACGAGACATGATCGCAGGCTTCAAATATATTGAATTTGTAACTTTTTTTAGCAAAATTTTCAATTTCTCATACTTACAAAGCACAAAAGAGTCGCCTTTATCAAAATAAAAATGAAATGTAACTTTATATTCTCGTAAATGGTATAATCTCATCTTAGTTACCATCGTACAGACTAACGCCAGCCTTTACAAGCGTCAATTCCAAATAGGTGCTTGGAGGACGTGAAGTCGTATTCCACGACTGCGTGCGTCCTAATGTATATAAAAAGATATGATTTCCGAATGCCACAATCGTTAATAAGAAGAAATAGTTCATTTTGCCGGACAATCAAGTGTTCGACTTTTCGAGATGGTACTGTACCAAACTCGGTATACCGAGTACTATAAGAAGAAACGCTAACATTTCAGTCTTTCATTTCTAAGTGCTTTACAGTATTGAATATTTTTGCGATACAAAATCAAGGATAAGTCCGTCAGACGCGCGACAATAGAATGTTCAGACTTCAAACGTTTGCGATAGTAAGATTAAAGTAAACAGAAGAACACAATAACAAAAGGAACAGTTCAAGCAAGGAAGAGTGAATGTTTCGACCTTGGTACTAACTCATATTCCTCATTATTTTCAACCTTCTTCAATGATAGCATATCATTTGAACTTAAATCAACTTCGGTTATTCCTGTACAACTTACTCTCATAGAACGTATTCCCATACTACGTATTCCCATACAACGTATTCCCATAGAACGTATTCCCATACTACGTATTCCCATAGAACGTATTCCCATACTACGTATTCCCATACAACGTATTCCCATAGAACGTATTCCCATACTACCTAATGTTGAAGCTATATGGCTACGTTGTGACAGATAGCGCTGAGAAGGCTCCTGCGATCCTGGGATATTTTCTTCACTTCCTTGTTGTGCGGGAAACTCGACCTCAACATCAAAAATGGATTGCCTTTCTTCGGTGCTTTTACGCTACAAATTACGGAAATATATTTTTTGTAAAATTAACGTTTTTCTTAGTTATAACAGCGGATTTAGCGCAATTAAATACCTTGATTGTTGTGTTCTCGTCAATGGTGTTCAGTTGTCGTTTGATGCCTGCAGTTTCAGTACTTGGTACTCTGGCATTGCGATTGAATTTCTTGTTTCTGTACATTCTTGAGTTCTAACTTCTTAAAATATCTTGAAATTGTTTGCAATTCAATGTTCGAAACAAAACAAAGATAAGCCGCCAATTCTACTTGTCTGGCACCACTGGTATGCAAGAATTTAATCGATTACATTCCTAGCAATATTTTCACGAATGCGCCCGTTTACACGTTAATAATAACTCTCAAAAGTGACAGCTCATTGCAAGCTAAATGGTGTGATATCGGATATGAGCATTTGTGATCTATCGCATACTTCCCATACTATGCATACTTATCATACTATGAACCATCGCAAATGGAGACAGTAAATTAGCCCACAATTTTGAACCCACGGTGCTCAAATTCGGAACATAGCTTACTGTTGTGCCCCGAAGTTGGAAAATTTTAACTTCGACGCCCGCCACGCCTACTTTTTGTGTTACGCCCACTCAAACGTGTTTTCACGTTCGCGTCTTTACTCTATCTCTCTCGCTTTTTATAACAGAACTGCCTGCGCAAAGACCTAAGACGCGAACGTAGCAAAATTTTGAAATATTTTTGGGTCTCCAGAAATATTCGTGTATGGTATACAATATCAAAAAAAAAAAAAACAAAACAGCCCGATTCTGAATATTCCCGGGGAACAAATTCCCCTTTTTTTACTTTTCTCGAGAGTAAAATTATTTTTTAAATATTTGGGGGAAGAAATTTGATGGAAATGGGTATTTGACCCATACCAAATTTTTCTTACCCTATCTATTTGAAAAAGGAGAATTTTAGTCTCGAGAAAAGTAAATTCCCTGGGAATTTGTTCCCCGGCAGTATTTAGAATCGGGCTGAAAGCCTCGCCATAAAACGAAAACTTACCGAAAACGTGATCGAAAGGAAATACGAAAACGAGAACAAGAAAATTGTTGTTTTTATTGCCAGTTCTTATATGTATCTGGCAAATTTTATGTGTATTCTTTTTTATTTTTCAGTTTTTTAATCATTAAATGTACATTGTATTTTTTTTTAAACAAATAATCTGATACAATGTTTCAAAGTAGTAGAAATGTAAAAAAAAAAAAAAAAATTTTGCCGACTTTGGCAGCTATTTAAAACATAAAACGAGATGTTTTGGTATATGTTAGGTGTAAAAAAAAGTTTTTATGTTTTTCTATGTAAAATCTCATTAAACCAACATTTCGTGTTAATAAAAAAGAAATACAATTATAGAATAACTTTGTTTGAACAATTTTCTGCAAACGTACAAGCATTTGTCGCAGCAATTATAAAGTATTTTGTTTTTTTTTTTCATTTAAATGTTATTTCTTTGTCATTTGACGAAAGGATGATAATTTTTGTTTACTAAACATATTCATATATAGACATACATGTGCTTTTGTTATTAATACGCACTTTCTTTATATCTAAGAACAACAATATAATGTGACATAAATCTAGCTTAAATCATAAAACTACAACTAAACGACGTTTCCATGCAATGTCCACTAAAGGTGTCCTTTTCAAATCCAAAACAGAAAGTTTTTAAAACCTTGACGATAGCTTTTCAAATGAGGTACTCCTCCGTACTGTATGTAATAATAATGCATTCTTTTCTGTGGTTTTGTTTTTTGTTTCTTAGTAGTGCATCAACGGAATTTATAAATTAAAATCACAATATGGCTTTTTTTTTTTTTTTGGATGGAAATCCGAAAGCATTTAGGCTCTTAGAATACTTCCCAGTAGGGATTTAAGCTTCTCTTCCTTCATGCATAATCGGTTATATCTATTTTGGAGTGAACTATTGTGATCTGTGAGCTGGATTTCCTCTTCGAATTTCTTCCTCTTCGCGTCTTTTCGTCTTGAGACGCGATAAACGTGACGCTTCGTTATTTTTTGCACGATCCTCAGCCCGCTTCCGTTCGCTTTCACTAAGATATCGTAGCTGAAAGTAGAAATATCAAATTTTATTATAGCGAAAGATTTAGGTTTTGTGATTTTTTTTATTAAAATTTACCTTTGAAGGGTCTGGACGATCGCTGTGTTCCTTTGGTGGGCGTCCACGACGACTTTTAGTGCGCGTCGTTGCTGAGATCGAAGAAGGCGCTGGAGAGTTTGGAGAGGTTATTGTGTGAGTTTGATTTGTATACGATGAGGATATGCAGCTTTGCGGTGTACTGGGCTGGTCATCAAAATCGTCAAAACTAATGATTGTGGAAGGTGTGTTGATTTCTGCCTTAGCCGATTGGAATGAAGAATTGCTTAAGTTCATAAATTCACTGACAATGTCTACTGGATTTTTGTAATGCATTCCGAAGTGCTGCAAAGAAAAATTTCACTATTTAGTCAATTTATTTATAACCGATTTCAATGTTATATTTTAAGCGAACAATAGCGATAGATTTTGGAAATTAAAAAAAAAATAAATAAATAAAAAATACAAGAATGTTATTCGCCTTTTAGTCTGAAATAACAATTGTTATAAAATAAAATATAAAAAAAATTTTTTTAAATAAATTAAATTTAAATTAAAATTCAGTGCAAAAATGGAGTTTCACTTTCTGCAACAGAAAATCTTTTAAACAAAGACAACACAATCAAAATGCAGTCCGAACTCTTCAACGATTGCCGAATGAATGCGACAGCGATAGATAGCGCTCAAGTGGTGCAAAAGGGATCACACGATAAGCATTGCGATTATTTCATCATTATTGTGAAATTCGCAATCGGAAACTTAACGCCAAGCCCACCTGGGTCGGTGAGGCTGGTTGCTATTTTAATATTAATGGGTTAATAAATCAAGAAAGCAAGCATGTTAATGACAGGAAAGTATGCTATTAAAAGATTTTGAAATTTTCATTTTCATTTTCATTTTTTTTTTTTTTCTTTATACCTCATCTGTACCCATTTCATCAATTAATTCGATAACTTCTGGAGTGTTGAGGTCGTCCTCGTTGTTCATATGCACGCATTGTGTTGTTTCTAAATGTAGCTTACGTCGTTTCTCATGCATGGTTGTTGCGCCAACTGAGCTGTTGTGGCTATTGTTGCAGTTATTCGTTCTCTTCGTAGCTCCGCTGGCACATTGCGTGAATTCGTATTCGTGATCGAAGCACTCAAGTTTAACCCCGTCTTCCAATTTGATGATGTCTTCGTATAGGAATTTGCTATAGATATCGGGTACAATCGGTTCGGCATTCAAGACAGTTTGGCTATTGTTGTTGGCTGTGCAGCTGATCATTGGATCGTTTTGAGAGCTGATCATAATTTGTGAAAGTGGTAGCTCATTATCCTTTGTCAATGGACTTATGTCTATGGCATTTTCTGTTTGCGCTAGCATGCTAATTAGGCTGCATTCATCATCTTCATTCTCGTCGAATTCTAATGCCATCAATTGATTTGCATCAAAAATTGATAATGCTTCATCATTGTCCTTATTATCAATCTTATTAAATTCCACTCCTCTGGTGTTATCGAAATTTATGCTTTGGAATTGAATTTCCGAAACATCTTGCAGTTCTTCTTCGGTTACTCCGAAATTCTTTCTTGCGTCGTCGATGTTGTAGTAATTGTTGTTGTTGTTGTCATTGTTGTTGTTGGTATTGAACATCATTTCGATTTGTTGTTGCTGTTGCTGTTCTTGTTGATGATGCTGTTGCTCCTGTTGAAATGTGATAAAATTTGTATTTGAATCCGTATTCTCATCAGTAACGATGGATCCCAAATCGAATTCAAATTTTTCAAAAACGTCGCTATCGATAGCACAATCTGCAATGGTTATGCTATCCTCCGTCCTCCTCCTCCTCCTCCTCCTCCTCAAAGCAGAAATCGTTGTTCTCTGACCAATGACTTGCCCTACTGTTATTGCTTGTGTTGCTGTGGTCGTCGCCGTTAGGTATTGGTGGTAAAGTTGTGGATTGTTGCAGGTATTCTATAAGACAAAATTTTATGTTAACAACAACAAAATAAGGCATTTGTTTCCAAATCGACCACACACAAATCGTCCATTCCGTCTGTCATCATCGTTTCCTCGGCAGTGCAATGAGTTTCCTTGGTTAATACATGATCTTATAGCACCCTAGCGTAAATAGCAGCGCAACATGAACGTATTTTTTGTCAAGGTTAATTTTTTTAATACATATACATATATATATACACACATAAAAATGTTCAATTTATGAGATGGTCTTGAAACTAAGTTTTTCTATTCAATTTTTTCAATTAACTAAAATAAAATCTTAAAAAATTCATTACTGACAAAAAAAAATTCCCTTTAAATCGCATGAAAAATTTTTGTTGAAAATTAAAAAAAAACAAAAAAGAAAAAATAAAACATTGAAGCCAACGCACAAAAAATTAAGATGCAATAAAAATATTAAAATTTTAAAGCATATCTTTAGGCGAATGTTGTATTGCGTGAAAACGTACAAAGCAAAATGTAAACACGAAAATCACAACAAATTCCGATACGTTATTCGGCTTTTTATTTATTTTCATTTTTTTCATGAGTCATTCATGGGAAGAGGGGCATAAACAAACAGCTGAGCGAGATACACGCCAAAGAGTTCGGATTAGCCTTTGCTCACGCAAACACAAAGTCAACTCTCTTTTTATACGAGTTTTCACTCTCTCTCTCTTTCGGTCTCTCTTCGCACTCGGTCTCTTGACTTGCTAGAACATGTTCGGACATGTTTGGATGGTCTTTTCCCCAATTCATTTTCGGGCACATTGCACAAAAGAAAAACAAACGCAAAAGCGCAGCTGATTTCTTTCGTTTAAATGCACTTCGAAAGGGTTAAGACAAAAACGGTTTCAATTTTGTATTTTGTTAGTAATATTAAAAAAATAAAAGCAAACAATTTTCAATCATAAGTATTCTTCATTCAGTCAAAATCAAAAGAACATTCTCGACTTTTATTTTTGTCAGGGGCAAAAGGACATTTTTTCGGCGGTTCATCGAGTTTAATATGAAGGATAAAAATTTTTTCAAATAAGTATGTATTTATTTATCGAAAAAATTTGCATTTTTCATGTTTTCATTCTCTTTCAAATTTTTTATTTAAAAAAAATCACTTTCAGAATGAAAAAAAAGAACATTTTCCCACGGAATTCACATGCATAAAAAGCCAATTAAAGTTTGCTAAAAAGATAAAAGAAAATATAAAAAAGAACAAAAAAAAAAAAAAAATTTCCAAAATAAAAATCTACAAACAATAAATCCATCTATTTATTATGGATATTTATTATATCTATTACCTTTATTATTTTGCCAAAAACGTTTAAAGTCCCAATATAAGCTATTCCGATAAGCTTGGTTGGCTGTGACTATACGAAGTTAACGCACGGACCTCTGCCGCTCGACTGACAATTGCACTAACTTTTTATGAGTTTAAAAGGTAGAATTCATCGTTGAGACGAACTCGTTTAAGAGAGCGACGGAATTCGGTCGCTAAAAGTGATCGTAAATGCCCTAATATAGTTCACTCACTCTAACCACCTGTAACTTAGCAAAGAGTTTGTATCTCATCCCATGGATTTTCAGGTACTTGGAGATGAAAATTTTTTCTTTCAGCTAATAAGATTTGAAATTTTCAAATAGATTGATTATTATTTCTCAGTTGGAGAGACAGCCATCCTAATTGGATATTCGATAAATACTCTTCATTAGAAGAGCTTCATAAATAAAATAATTCAAAAATATTTTTTTTTTTTAAATCAACCCAAATGAGGCAAAAAAGGGGAAACTTCTTTAACGTTTTTATTGAAAACGAAAACGTTTAACACACAAGGAGACAATAAACTCTCCCCTCTGAGACTCATTAAGTCAAAACAGAGAGCGAGCGAAAGAGAGAACAAACAAATATCTAGGGAGATGGAAAACAAGTGCTTTTGGTTGTTTTTTCTTTCAATATTGCAATATTGCTCTCGCTCTGCCTTTTTGGAGGCTTGTTCGCGATGAGAGCAAGAAAAGAAAAATATGAATTTCACAACAACCCGGCAAACGCACGTTTATTTGATATATGTTCATTTACATATGTTATATTGCGAACCCGGCAGTTGGTTTCTGATTGATAATACCATGCTATTGACCCAAAATTGTATTTTTTGCCAACAGACGGCAAATTCACTTTATAGCAACAATTTATTAAATAATTTCAATAGAATTCGAATTTGGACAAGGGATAAATTGGAGTGCAATACATTCCGAATTGCTCAATCTTTTTAATTCTAGAATAAAACAATGAATTATCAATTCTTTGAGTACAGATTTTATGATTTGTGCATGAATAGTCCTCGAATTAATTCCAATTGGAATCTTCTTCCGTGAAATTGTATATTCAGGCCGGTCTAAATCGTGAATCTACCCTTGTTATATCCTCCTTACGATCCTGCCTCCCTCCTCCTAACATTATTCATTAAACACAGCGTTTTTTAATACTCTCAGGGCCTATAAAATGTCTGAATATCTATGTAATATGTATAAGACATATATGTACAATACTATCGATCATGGTTCCTTGTTGAACTTTCCAGTAATTTGGACATAAAGCCGAAGGCCTCTGTTGCCAGTGCTCCTAGCATGTAAGGTATAAATTAATTTAAAACTTTCATTTTGAAAAATAAAAAATAAATTTGGACATATTTACAGTTTTAACAGAGAGTTCATGAATGAGCTGTCGTCGATTATTTAGAAATTACAAAATTAAGACAAAAATATAGAAATTTACTCAAGTTTCGCTCTTTTAACGACATTATTTAGGCAATAAAATTACAATGGCAACAAGTGGAAATAAGAAAGAAAAACATTTAAATTTCAGCCGTTAAACTTATTCACATACATGCATCCTCTTCAAAAGTTTCAAAGCACAAAATTTCGTTTTTTCTCCCAAAACATTCTAATGTAGGTTTCCTTAGGCCATAAGACATGAAATACATTTAGAAATTTTCTTAAAAAAAAAAAAACACTGAATACAAGCAATCATTTCTAAGGAGTCCATATAAAATCATTTTAAAAATTGTGTATTGCGCCCCTTTCGAAGGGGGAGGGATTACAATACCTTCATACTTCTTGTCGTCCGAGGCAGACCTATCGAAAAAGAGATTTTGATGTGACAGCCAGGGTTCAAAAGAATGGACTTATTGTTATTGAGCCAAAGCTTTTCGTTGGCCATGGTTGCTCGATTTATAGTCAAAAGCATTTTAGATCCTATTTTTGTGAATGGAGCTTAATCAAATTAAGGAAGCATATGAAGTTTTCATTTAGAATAAGAATAGATAAGAATGTTCGTTAATTTGCAAATACATAAATTAAACTTTAGATAAACTTTAGAAGATAGTGAACAGAAATAGTAGGACTTTAAAAATTTATACTTTAAGGCGCTCATATTCTTCATTCTAGTTCATACTTTTTGAAGGTTTAAATTTTAAAATGATCCGTCTTCATGAATTCTTAAACGAGCTTATGACCGCAGCGGTTAAATTATGTGATAAGAAAGGTGAGGCAAAGGGTAACTTTCTCTTTCCTTTGCCATTCTCGCAAATTTAATCGATTATTTCGAAAGAAGAATTTGTGTACGGAGAGCAGGATATATAACAAACGTATTTGATTGAGTTAAGCTCAACATATTCTATTAGGTTTCTTGCCGGTTCAACTTATTGACCAATTTTTCAATAATTTGCTCTGCCTGGTTGCGCGGATCATTAATCTGAATTAACCTCCAATGACGATAATTTTCAAGTTTAAACCTCCTTTAAAAACTTTAAACTATCATAAAGACTATAAGCCTTGAAATTTCTGTAGTTTTCTATAGAATTCGAATTTAGAGAAAGCCGGACACCCATGGTTTTTTTTTTAGAAGTCCAAGAAATTTCATTGTCCAAATATGATTGAGATTTGTAAAATAATTTCATTGAAAATGATAAGTACCAAACTCACTTTGCATTTCTTTTTATTTTTAATCTGCTTAATGTTTTATTAGATGGAAATTTCACTTGCTTCCAGATCAGCTATTGACTTCAGACTAAATCTACGTTCTGAAAATGAACTACTATCGGAAGGTATGGATCAGTTTCGGGTGGTAGGTAAGAGAAAAAAAATTCCGATGACCACCTAAACAATTATCGTTATAAGAGAAATAGGTACTTTGAAATGAAAGAGAGATGCATGTATATCTTAATCGCTCTTAAGGCAAAATAAACATAATATTTGGTCTTTTGGAGAAACAAAGAGCGAAATAAATTTGCATAAAAATGTAATGAAATTTTGAGTACGCTTTTAAAAACATCAAATATGTCACTTTACAATCAAAATCAATGCTAACTAATTCATTTTTTGAACTCCAAGAAGAGAAATCGCGTTCTCTGCATTCTCTTGAAAGCAGAAAAACAACAAAGAGACCGACGAGATACTTATTAAAATAAAAACAAATTTAAAAAACAAAAAAACAATGTAAAGCGATTACAGTTTTGTTGTGAAATTTCCTGTTCAAGAAAAATTTCGCTTCTCAAATCTTTCGATCAATATTTTTTTTTTACAGTGTTTCAATGTTTTTTAGAGAAAATATTCAAGGTGTATTTAAAAAGGTGTATGCAATAGATATTCATGCTTGTTCTTAAGCCCAAAATCCAACATTGCGAGAGCCCGATGCGAGAGTGCGAGCCGAGACGCACACAAATTTCAATACATTCAATCATATGATTCAAGCTCCAATGTATCGCACTGCGAGACCTCGTAGAGAGAAAATTTTGAAAAATTGGATATTTCTCGTTGCGAGGCAATTTGACAGGTTAATGATGTAACTATTTTTTGAGTACTCGCTATTGGGTATTCGTTTAAACTAATAAAACAAAAACTGTTCACTGTTCTGTGAAAAAGAGCTTTTAGAATATTTCGCGAGCTTTGGTTCACTTTGAAAATTTTGAATTAAAATTTAAACTCAAGTGATAGCGTATAATTTTTATGAGAACTCGGTACTCGTTAGATTGGTACTTGGTTCAAATACTGCAATACTAGAAGCGAAATTATGCTTTCATCTGCGTGACGCAAAACTCTCATTGGAGATTGAAATGCGTCACGCAAAACATTTTCGTGACGTTGCGCACTCTCGCATCGGGCTCTCGCAATGTTGGATTTTGGGCTTTATTCATTTTTGACAAATAAAGTTTTTCGAAACTTTAGTTTTTGCTTCAATTTTTCATTGACGTTACTTTTAATTCTGAAACTCAAATTTCAAAAAAAAAACACTTCTCAAAATTTTTTGTTTACATTTTTCAAATTTTTGTTCACTTATAACTAAGCCGATTTTTGAAATTCAAATTTTTTGTTCAATTATAACTAAGCCGAATCAGTTGCATGCGAAAATTCGATTGAGAAGGTTGTCCGTGCCTTGTTCGCGTTATGAGCTGGCTCCAATCACCAAGTGTAGCTCACATCAGAAGCCTGACGACGGTCATTTAAACGTTTTCTAACCTTAAATTTCAAAACAACAAAACTAATCCTGACTAAGGATCTGATCCTGTTTATCGCTAAGTCTAAACGTGTGTAAAGGAAGAATAGAAGTACTCAATGGCACTCGTATTGGACAAGTTCAACAAAGATAAATCGTTCTAACCTAACAAACTCGAAAATAATCCTGACGACGGTCATTTAAACGTTCGATCCTTTACATATTACTGCAAAAGTTCTATCCTGGCATATGTGGACCTAACTGTGTCCCTGCCATTTAAATTATAGTAAAAAAAAAAAAAATATAACTAAGCCGATTCTGACATTCCCGTTTCGTTTGACAATGCCGATTCTATGTTGTTTTTGTTCGAGTTGTAGTTGTTGCCGTATTGCCTACACCTTGTTAAATACACCTTGAAAAATATTAATCGAAGCCTCAATTCCTCTCTCTCGAATTTTGAGAAAAGGCAAACAGAAAATGAAAGAAAACACTTCATGCCATTTCTTTGATTTTTTCCCTACTTGACTTGGAAAAATGAAAGTTTACACTTTGGTCTTTAAATTCCTTACAATCAGAACGTAACTTCACGCTTTTCAAGAATTCCTTTCCTACCCTTCCGGAAATCGGCCGTTCAAGACAAAATCGTCCATGAAGTCTTCGACGACATCGTTATTATAACTAAGCCAAATTTGACATTCACATTTTCTTCTTTACTTATAACTAAGCCGATTTTGTCATTCTCATTTCGTTTGTCAATCAGAGTTCTATGTTGCCTTTTTTTCGAGTTGTAATCTTTGCCTCAAGACAAAATAAACGTCACAACAAAATTTAAATACGCGTTTTATAGAAATTTTTAAACAATTTTAGGACTATATTCATAACTGCGTTAGACAAGACCAGTACTGGAGGACTTGCTCCACACATGGGATGCATGAATTCATGAATGACATGTCCTGATTAGTGTAATGCACGAAGCTCGCGACATTTGTATGGATTTTGCGTCGACTGCACCTATGCTTTAGTCTTCTTAGTGACGTCAACGATTTGTTCAAGTCGTGCAGCCAGCGTCAAAGACGAATTTGCACTGTGCCGAGAGGATAGATTCGAAGGTCAAATTAAATTTGAAAAAAATTGCATAGCACAGCATAAGGAGGGCCTAAAAAATCATTGTTCTACAGCTCCTTTTTGCTCTGACATGACGAAATTAAAACTGCACAACATTCATAGTTTTGTTGGCTAAGGATGCACGGGGAAGAGAGATAAGCCCTCCCATGTGAAATCCCCGCGGGACCCTAGCCAATAAAAGTATGAGTTATATCTAAATTTTTAAATCTTTGAATGCTGTCTACGCGTCCAATGAGTAAATAGAGCTTTAGGGCTCAGTACACTGTTGCTAGTTTAGGGAAATCTCTTCTAAATTAAAAGACATTAATGATCTTAAGTAGAGTCTTAGGGCAGAAAAGTGGTCAGGTAAATTTTTCTAGGGACCTTATGTGACCAATTTTTCGTGTTTAGAAGATTTTAAAATTACATTTTAAGGAATTTAGGCCTTGTTTTGAGACTGTCAGGGGAATATTCCCCTAAAAATTTGGCAACACTAGCTCAGTAAGTCTTCGTATAACGCTTTGATCACCATTTGGTTGGGTTTAAGGAGTATACAAATGCTGGGCAATCTTAGAGCCCCGTCATACGTGAAACAAGGACGACTGGCGGATGTGGCCGAGAAGGTCGTGACGTTAAAACAAATTAACGTTACGTAATGAATTTAACGATTCGACCAGTGCTGTAAAACTTTTTTTGAACTCGTAAGTGAAAGTTCAATTTGCTTTCTGAATTATGCGTGCATCCAATAGTGCAGCAAGAGATTCTACGAATATTAAACAAATCCAAACATATAGAAGCAGTTTCAAACAACTGCAACCAACTTTTGATTATAACTGGTTCCATATGTTTGTACTTGTTGAATATTTGCAGAATCTCTTGCTGTACTATTGGAAAGTCCTGTTCCATACTAGGGGACAGTCGCCAGAGACACATTTTGTTTTGATGGCGAGGAACGGCTTGAGATAATAGAGAACAGTACCGCTCTTTCTTCCCCATTCCTCTCTCTTCCTCAAAAAAAAGGTGTCTCCGTCGACTGTCGCCTAATATAGAACAAGACAAAGCAGGCATAAGGGGAAAAAGTTATTAGGTAACGTTACCTTACGTTCGGTCAAGAGAATCCGAGTCTTTTGTCGGCCCTAAGTCCATCAATTTCAACAACTAATCCAATCAAAATAACAATTCACACATCGTTATAAACATGAAAAGCGACTATTATTGTCGCTTTACCGCTCTAAAAGAAAGGTATAAATATGAATTTGCCCTAAATTGAGCAAGATGCAAATGTGAATCTGAAAGTTTGCATTATTCGAACTTTCGAACTTTTGCTGTGCTTCGCTACTAAATGTGTTTTATGTTCCAGGCTTTTCAAAAACAATGGCTCATTGCACTGTGATTTTAAACACTGTCGCTGTCATAACAACCGACCAATGTATGTATGTGCTAAGCATGCTAGATGTATGTATGTCATGTATGTATGTACCTTTATATGATACACACAATAGTATAAGAAGTGATCGCGGCATGATGAGTCACTCTGTTTCTTGATCATCGTCATCTTGTTATTTTTCTTCGATCGATATCAATGCAAGCGAATGTGCGCTGATGAGATGGATTTGTGGGTTATTTTACATAGACTGCGATTTGTAATTTTGTATTTTTGAGCGATAGTGACTGTCGTAGCTTAGTTGGCTACCACCTGCGTCGCAATGCCATCACTTTATGGACAAACACACAAACACATACTCATTTGCACAGTACTCACCATTTATGAATACCGGAACATTTATCTCTTCAACTGTAGCAGTAGGCAATGCTCCACTCATAGCCGTTGGTATGGACTCCGTGGAACCTGTCAACTGAAGACCCGTCAATGCGGCCAGAGTTGGCCGCCCGTGCACATGGACCGCAGAATTTTGCGGGCTCTGCGCGATCATTTCGTATTGGGAGCTCTGGTTTATCTGGGATATTGCTGAACGATGCAAGCAAGGAACACCTATCGGTGTATTCGGATTTAAATTCCGATTCGTTTCTGGTGCTTGGGTAGTTTTTACTGACACGATCTTTATCGGGGAGCTCTGTTTCACTGGTGGCGGTGCTGAAGGCCTCTTTGGTAAAAAGGGCACCTGTATTATTCTTGTTCTTGGTATCGCACCCGTCCTTGTTTTCTTTCTCGACACTGAACTCTCCGTATATTCCACGCTTCTTTGCGAATTGGATGCTGTGGTCGCCACAGTCGTTTTGGGCGATGTTATTAAAATGATTCTCTGTTTTGGTTTGTTCTGATGTTGTGGCGTTTGCTGCGATTGTACTTGATAGGATTGCGCTTGTTGGATAACAATTGGGATCATAGAATTCGTATTTCTCATATATTGATCGAGGCCAGTTAGGCAAACCGGTTGGCTGGTTGTATTGATCACCTGGACTTGCTCGTATACTGGTTGTGCCTGAATGCTTTGATCCTGGATCATGTATATTATTTGTTCGTGATCCACCGAATTCGAATGGATTTGTGGTGAAAACGTTTTGATTCTTGCTCTGTGTTTCGCTGTGTGGCCGTGACGGGCATGATTGGACTTCGACGCTGAATGCCATTTTGAACGGGTCTTTTGGATCGAATCGAGGAAATCGATCAGTTGGGTTCGACAGGATTTTTTAATTGTTTTTTGTATTTTTGTTTGTTTGTCAATTTTTAGTTTCGTTTCATTTTTCAAGATTATGAGTGGAGCAATTGCGCGTTAAACGACGTGAAAGAGAAGATAGATAAAAGAAAAGAAAACGTTATTAGGAATTCCACGCTTTAACATTTTTTCTTAGGTGGACATTCATTACAAGTAAGCTTGCCGCCAATTGGTGGCGCAGCAATAACAAATATTTCAAACTTATCAAATAAAATGTTAAAAACAAGAGTTATCAAGTTTGGTGGGGAGGAGTTCCAGGAGAACCCCCTTCTAATCGTTTAATTCTTCGTTTTTAGACTCTGTCATAGAAGTGTTGATGCCAACTCATTTTTAGAGGCAAAGGAGGTGTAGACAAAGATTAAGGGCTGGCGGGTCTTCTTCGGAAAAGTAGGGCTGAGTCCTACATATGAACTTTGCAATACAGCAATGTGTCGATTCCCCCCAATGGGCCTATTTTCTTGTAATTTTCCTCTTTTGAAAGACTTCATGCAGCCTTCTGACACCAAATCAAGTTAGCTTAGATAATTTTTACTAAAACCACTTATTGATGAAATTTATATAGAGATATAAAATTGATGAACAAATTGCAAAGTATTAATGACCCCATAAAAAGCGTATAGAGCTTGGACTTTGGCCCCGCCTTTGAAGGAATTACCCAACATCGAAGCAAATTTTCGGTGCATTGAGGCAAAACTCAGAGATTAGTAAAAAAAAAAGGCGTGAAATTGGAGACCGCTTAAACTTGATAATAATAATAATAGTGTGGGACGTTGGAGAGCCTCAGCTCTCATCAAGTGGCCCAACTGAATTGAAGGATTAGTCGAAGTAGACCACGGTAGCGATGGGTCCTTTAACTTAAACTTGATAACTCTTGATCATGTATAGATTCAAAATTTTGTGTAGCAGAAAGAGAAAGGAAATAATAGAACAGAGAAGAGAGAAAGTTTTCCGTTTATGCAGGATTTTTTCGTGCCGTATTTTGTTTTCGTCTTTTTTCTCTTTTTGTTGTTGTTTTTTGCTTCTTTTTTCTTGTTTTTGTTGAGTTTTCCTTTTTTTCTTTCGTTTTTTTTTCTCGATATTTTCGACATTTTCTTCTTTTCTTTTTGTTATTTTTTAATTTTTTCTTTTTTCATTTTTTTTTTTTTCCTTTTTTCTTGATGTCTTTTTTTTCTTGTTTTTGGTTTTTCTTTTTTCTTATTTTTTTTTTTTATTTTTTTTTCTTTTTGTATTTTTTCCTTTTTTATTTTCTTTTTTTTCTTCTTATTTTCTTTTTTTTTTTTTTTTTTTTTTTTTTTTATTTTTTTTTTTTTCTTATTTTCTATGTTTTTTTCTTCTTTTTTTTTTGTGTATGGCAATACAATTTGATGGTAAAGGTTTCTACTATTCAAGGCTAAAGGATATTTTAAAACAAAAATTGTATTGAAATTGAGTCAATTCTTTGTACTTACATTTAAATTACCGTCAGCAACAAAATATGAAATTGTAAGGGGACCTCTAAACAAGCTCTAAAAAGAGTCTTGGGCGCTTTTTCCCTTTACACTGAAAAGAAAAAGAGAAAAAATGTCATTAGCATTATTGAAATATTTAATTAAATGTCGATTACAATTTAAAGCACGGATTGAAACCCTAAAATTTAAGGATTTCGATAGGGGTAAGTAATTGTTTCATTCCCTGGTTTAAGGCCAAAGGGGCGGTTGGTGGCCTCAGTGACCTTTGTCCACCTATCATCTATTTCTGTCGTTTAACCACCTTCGTGCGGTCTAAGAGATCCCTGGTAGATTATGGCTTGTCTTTTTGGATCTATGGCAATATTAAAATAACCGAATATGCTAGAACTCTAATTTAGAGTCACGAATGAAAAAAAAAATCACTTATAAATCTTATAGTCAATATACTCAAGTTATAAAGAACTAGAAGAGCTTTGGAAAATGATGATTCAAAAATTCGTTGCGGTCTCTGAGATCCAACAGATTTCCTGTCCATATATAGGATATTGTCTATTAAAATGGAAGTTATTGAGAGGTAAATTACAAGGTTGTGTGGTCTTACCATGCCTGAATATTAAGGCTTCGCTTGTTGCGGGCAATCTTATACATATAATTTCATTCATTGGCTAGATGTACACCCGCAGAACTAATTTCCAAAATTTCTGCAGTTGAGAGACGCAAGGACGCCAAATATCTAGGCAATTCGTTCGACTTGTGTACTCGAGGAGTTTTTCCATTTTTGGAACTGGTTATTTTAAGACTTGTGTACCCGAGGAATTTTTCCATTTCTGGAACGGGTAATTTTAAGACTCGTGTACACATTCATTCATTATTTCAACTTCAATTCGATTATTGTCAATTTTTACGGTCATGGACCTTATAGACTATCCCTAGATTGTCGCATGCTTACGTGACTGATATGAATTTCCGTTTCAAAGGCAATCTGCTTGGGGTGATTGTGTTTTAAATGGAACAAGTTTTAAAATATTTGGATAATATCCAATTGGAAGTGTTTTTAAAGAAATAGAAAACGTTTTCCGTTAAAAAACAAACGCCCCCACATTTTTGTTGTTTGTTTTGTCCTCGCTTATATTTTTCACATTCTTTATCTCCCCAAAAATCCAACAATTTCATATGTTAAATTCTTCTCGAATTTTCGGCGACATTCTTCAATTCATGGCCTTTAATTAGCATAAATAAATAAAATTATAGGCACCTATTAAAAAAAATCTAAATTTTCATTGCGACATCGCAACACATCACATTTAAATAGTGCATACGTATGTATGTATGTTTTAACGGATGGGTACGTACATATATATGCACATTATGTTGTTGTTTATTCCATTCCTAACAGTTTGAATACATGTTTTCCCGCTTAATTGAATTATTTCCCGCTTAAGCGAAAGCTTTTCCTAATAAAATTGATCTCGTTTAATGAATTTCTCGATTGAATTTGCTGGATTTGAAAATTTTCACTTGGTCAATTAACCGGGATATTGTACCTGCAATAATTCTCGCTACTTAGTTAGCGCCCTTTAAAATTTACTGTTTATTCAATTTTAATTGTGCTAAATAATAGAAATATACATATGTATGAATGTTCATATGGAGACAGCCATGTTTATAAATATCGATACACAAGTGGCACAAACACACGTACACACTTACATACGCACACATTTATTTTTGTTCACGCCATTGCAGAAGAACGGCCGTGTGTTGTGTTTGCGTCAATGTGAAGGCAAAAAGAAAAAAAAATTCAATTTCGAATTTCACAATACACTGAGAAAAATCTTTGCGTGCCTATAATCCAGCAAACCAACATCCATACTAGAAACATCGAAAAAAAAAACTTTTTCGTGTATCTTATCGTTTTAATCTAAAAAAAAAAAGGAAAAAAAAAACAAAAACAATCTCCAATTAAATAGGTATGGATGGAAAAGTTTTCATTATCACCAGCTTTGCGTGCTTCCCATTTTGCCATTAAGATAATTACTTCAAAATACAAACAACAATAAAAAAGCCCAACTACATATTTGCAAAGAGCTTTTCCAAATTACCCATGAAAACTTGCCAACAACAGCAACAGCGATGACGCCAGCAATAGGCAAAAGCTTGGCACTGAACATGTTTCAACATGTCGATTCGATGGGTTCCAAGAAAATTCCGATTAACTGCATTTGAGTGCGATACTATATTTATCAAAATGCACACAAGCGCACATGTACACATGTGTGTATGTATGTTTGTCGGTGTGTATGCTCGTTTGATTGAGATAACTGGGTTTTAATTCAAAATGGCCGACCCATTAATAATGGCCATCGAGCAATTGACATGCTAGTGTTGAATTATGTAAATCAAAATGGCGGAAAATCTTTTAGCGGAACAGGTTTTTTTTCTTTCGATAGTTTTCAGGGGGGTGTGTGTTTTGGCCAGTCTCCCTTTTGCGTCATTCATCTACCTTATGGTCGTCTCTTATTTTATTCAAAGTGCTAGCAAATTTTTCTCAGTGTATCGTGCAGTCAATAAATGCCGATTTCCCTATAGATATTCTACTTTTGAAATCCACGACTTCGAAGACGAGAAGAGCAAAATGGAAAAGGAATTTACTCTGTACTTCCCCTTGCCCCTCTCGTCAAACAATTCATGGATTTCAAAAGCAAAACTTCTACAGGGAAATCAGCACTAACTAATTGACTAACGATCATGATGATGATGATGATGATATCATTGTGAACTTTGGCCATTCGATCGAATTTTTCTTCTAAAAATCATTTTGAAACCAATAATTTGACTTACGGTATTCTTCCGATGGAAAATGTGTTTCTGAAAAGCCTTTTTTTTCGAAAGGACTTAAGTTGTGACGTCGACGGTCGTTACGTCGACGAAGATTTCACGAGCAATACGGTTTTTCTCACTTGTTCGGGGGCAAATCCGACCACCCTTTTTATGAACGAACTTAAAACGAACGCGCAATAAACGGAATATTCTTCGATATTCACTCGAATTTGTACTTTTTATATTTTTGCGTAATATTTTCTTCTTCAAATTTTCTAATCACTTTGAACACTGTGCTTTGTACTCTAATAGGTATGTATGAATTATTTTTTTTTTCGAATTTTCCTTTTGCGGAAACGCAAACGTTTCACTTAACTTTACATTCGGTAGTGAAAATTTTCTGATTTGGAACTTAACTTCACAATTCGCCGAGTCGAGTCGTTGTGAAATTCGAAAGAGCACACACGCAAGAACTGAACGTGTTTTCGTGTCGGTGTCGGCTGTCAGTGAGCGCGTGTCGCTGTGTTGGTGGGGCTTGCGTACTCGCTTGTTATTGTTTTATATGATTTGAAAAATTTCCCTCTCAACGTGTTGCTGTGTGGCGTGCAGGTACCAAAAGATTCCCGCTGTAAAACTGTTTGGCTTTGCTGGATAATATGTATGAATGGAATTGGACCCAAACAACCAGCCGCTTGGGGTGTCAGTTTGTATCCATCTTTTAAATAAATTCAAGGACAAATTTGGTTTTCTTTTCGTAGGTATTCTAAATGTGTAACTACATAATTGACTGAAAACATTATTCCAAGACTATTCATATGTATGTATGTACGCTAGCGAAATAATAGAAACATTGTCTAATATGTTAGAGAATATATTCCCGCTTAATTGAATCAAATTGAACTTTTGTTGATGTCGAATTTTCTTTTGGAAGGAAACATTTATGAAATGAATTGCTGGGCGTGCGCCAGTTTAAATGTCCAACTTCCGTTGAAGGGAGGGGCGTAAAGACGCAATGGGATTTTTTTTTTTTTTGCCGAAAACGATGTATTTTCATTGTATGGCCAAATAACCAGACCCGAAATTGCTACGAGAAAAATAAACTTGGGTAAAGAGCCAATCCGACTTGCATACGGGGAATTTTTAAATTTTTTAGACTCAGCCGAGAGGGAAAACTAGTAACTTTCATGAATTTTTTCAAGAAAAAATAGGTATTATAAATTCAAATAATATGTACAATATTCCCTAGATATATGCACCATTATAAATGCAGGATAATCTAATCTGTGAGGCAATACTGCTTATCATTTGAGTAGGTGCCTTAAAGGAAGACAATGGCACACTTTTCGATGCTTTCAAGAGAAAAATTCTGGTAAGTAGGGTGCATGTGTAAGATGGCTGTAGCCATATCTTGAAACTAATGAAGTCAAATGTGATAATACCGAAAGATCCCCTAACTTCTTCTTTCTAAGGAGGGCGTCCGTCAATGGATTATGCCAGAAAATTATGACAAAGAAAAAGATCATCGAATTTGGGAGCAATCAATGTCAGTCTTCATGAGAAAATTCCGCCCGAGGGACGGCGATCGTTGCAAGCTTTGATATTTTCGGTTCTTTTCAACAACGAAGCAGTGTCATTATTTCATTTCATTAGTTTAATTCACCTTAAATTGCATGCAACATGAAAATTCTCCAAAAATCATGTCATTTAGGGGAAAATTTAGCTAAAAATTATCTCAATTGGACTCCTTAAAATTTAGCTATTATTTCAAATAATTTCAATATGTGTATACACAAAAAATCGCCGTAAGAGGAGCAACATTGTTCATTTGTATGTATTTGAGTGTGTGTATGCGTATGTATGCATGTATTTATCTCGACATTTAAACATATCCCACAAGCTGAACCGTATAAAAATACTGGGATATTTATTTATGTAGGCATATTTAAGCAGGCAGTGTTGTTAAATGAAGGCGTTTTTTTCCACTTTGTAATTTCTATGCAAACTTTCCTTTCTCCCTCTGCTTTTACACAGAATTATTCTCGGATATATCGGATAAATGTTTTAATTCGAATCTATTCTGAGATGTTCTTCATTGATAGTAAAAGAAGTGAATTGTTTTTAACTCTGGAGAACAGTAATGCCAAAACGTTGACAGCACTGCTACACAAATACCGATAAGAAAGCTTATTGAAAGCTTTTGTACTGAAATTCCGCAAAAAAGCTTCTAAAAAAAATCAATTAAAATGAATCATCTGATTGCAGGTTAATATGTTTGAGCGAGTGTTTTGATACATACATACAAAACAAGATATCGAGTTTAGATTGTTATGATTGGTTCATGTGACTCACTTACATATGTAGTTCGGATAGAGATGGATCCGAAAGATACTTTTGTGGAACGTAGATAAATTCGCTTGACTATATGCACCAGTGATGCCAGATTTTATCGATAAAAAAACCCTCATATATTGGAAAAAAAACCCATTTTCCCCCATTTTCAAAAAATAAAAACCCACGAAAAAACCCAGAATGATTTTTTGAAAATATGGGCGTACCGATTTCAAAATTGAACATTGGATTTAAACGCAATATTTTAATATTTTAATAAAAGTATCAAGAAAAGAACAAAAAAAAATAAAAGTAACTTAAAATTGTAGTAGTAAATATACCTTAAATGTAGTGCATAAATTTCGATATAAAATTACCCATACTTTTCCCCATGTCACGTTTTTTGAGTGAAAAAACCCACAATATGGGGAAAAACCCACAATCTGGCATCACTGATATGCACTCAATTCACTTTGATATACAGATAATTTTTACCCAAAGATCACCAAAGATCGAAATAAATTCTCGATTAATTGAAAGTTGGTGTTTATCTCATGTCCTGAAGTCCTTTAAAAACCTCAGAGGTTGCACAAAGAAATTTGTGTCCCTTGATTTGGATTGAGGACCGAATTCGTCAAGCCACTTAAATAAAACTTAAATAAAAATTTACTTATTTTTATATGAAATTTGACAGTTCGTTTCATTTAAGTCTCATTTGAATAACTTGGTGAAATCGTGCCTAAGACCAGTCATAGATAAGGACTTAAGTCTGCCAAACATTGACTAAAGAAAGGGGAAAAAAAAGAAAAGACAAATAAAAATTCCTCTTCGTCAAAATAAGGGAGATATTCTCTCCAATAGGCCATTTGATCTCTCTTATTTTGACAGTTGTTATCATGCTTTTTCTATTCTTTTATTGAAAGGTGATAATTATTTATAAGTACTTATATGGAATAACAAATTTTTGTGAACTCAAACTCATTTGACTCAGCCGAGGTTTACTTAGAGCAAATAACTTCGGAAGTCGTTGAACTCTGGAATGATTTAATTTATAATTTTAGAAATATGACTCATTGTTTTGATTTATCAAAGCCGCCGTTGAGTGTCTGTTAAGAAATTATATGAGCTAATCTATCTATGAATAAAAGTGCCGCATTTCATTATTAACACGTCATATAATAGAATTATATTTAATTATTGAGTTGCAGCGAATTCGAATCAATAAAATAATAATCTTATTTTCGTTTAGAAACAGCCATTTCTGAGAGATTCCCTAAAATCCCAGAATGAAATTGGAAAATTGTGAATCCTCGAAGGAAACTTGATAAAACCCTTTGTAGGGATTTGCCTGAATCGAATGCAACGTGGTAGCCACACTTACCACCCCATCTGAGGGAGTCTTGGACGGTAGTACTACATACATATAATCCGACAGATTCATAGTTCGACAATGAAAACGTTTGTCGGATTACCGGAGTTCTACTGTATTTATTTTCATTTTATTTTTGATAATTTGCAAATATTTTTCATTGTAAACAATTAACAAAGGAAATTCCAAGAACCAAAACAATCGCATTTTTATTTATTTCAATCAATTTGAATTCCCAGATTGCTTCCAAATGGAGTGTACTTGCATACACAATCACAAATTCACATTGGGAGCAGAATGAGTGCCAAAAATATGAGGAGAAAATAAGAATTTCTTATGAAAGTGTTTTTCACAAATTGTATTCCGTATTTTTCAATTTAATTATATTTTTTTTAATTTTTATAAATATTTTTCTCTTAATTTGCAGAACGAAACGCAAGTTCACTATGGCAATCGGCCAAAGAAAAAGGTACACGTAAGAGCTCATCCCGATGCTTGTGTGCATCAGAGATCATACGACCTTAAAGCCTAAAGAGTCGCGTGATTTTTTTTCACATACAAACATACAGATTTATTGAAGAGTTAGGGGGCGCTGTTCGGTGACGTTGGAAACGAGAATGCAGAAACGGAAAAAATGTTTTTTTCTTAGAGTATTTTGACGGCAATTTTGGGAATCTTGAAGAAGTAATTTAAATATTTTTATTTAAAATTTTATGATTAAATTTGTTTGTTCCATCAGTAGGTAAATTGATTCAATGGTCTATATAATTTGTGTCTCTATCAAGGGAACACATTTCTCACTCAAATAAACAAAGGCATTCAGTTTAAAGTGCTTCAATTAACGAGGAGAATTTTAAATGAAAACTTTTCGCTGAATTAATCGAAGAAAGGCAATTAACTGTTATTCAATCAAGATAGTGCTGTACGTATATATGATGGGGACAGAATAATCGCACGATATCTGACCATTCATGAGTCATTGTTTTGTTCTGTTATACTTATAAAATGCATGCACAAACACAGACACAAACCCACCATAAATTGGTCTGAAGTTCAAATGCAGATACATAAAATTTGCATTCAGGTGCTTCAAATATCCCAAAATCAGTTTCCTTTAATTTCCTCACTATAACTAACTACTTAAATAAATCCTTTTAGGGGCTGTTTACACTATAGCCGCATTTAGCATTTTTCATCATATCGCACACTAATCACTAAATCGGCACAACTCAAAATTTTGCATTTCTCGGGCCAACAGCCAATAACTCTCGACGCCTGTCAAAAAAATTTCCTTTTTTAAATTTATATTATTTTTAAATAACTGCAGAATCGATAAATATAAATGTTAATTTTTCACGTGTTCCTTTTGCTGCAGTAAAATGTTGGCAAACATGAAAAAAGTGATTAAAATTTTTTTGAATTGTGCTGGTTTAGTGATCAGTGTGCGATATGTATTCCCTAAATGCTGATTTTGAAAATGCTAAATGTGAGATGCTGTAATGTAGACACCAATTTTTAAAAAATCGCAATTTAGGGATGTATACGCTAAATGGGGTTATAGTGTAGGTAAAATAGCCCCTTAATACAGTGTTTTTTTTATCGTTCCTGTTAGATGATACCAATTTAATTTAGAAGCCCTAAGATCTTACTTAAAATATTGCAAAAAAAAAAAAACTATCATAAAAAACGAAATTATAATAAAAATGAATGAGATTTATTTAAAATAAGTACTCATAGTAGTTTTAATCGCTTACCTCGCATCATGTTGTTTATCATCGTGTTGCCACCAATGGTTCGCGTCATGCACTTCTTATTATTGCGAATAATAATGCGTTTCGGAATTGTCTTTAACTTGTTGGGTAATAAAACACTTTTGCGCTTATAAATTGATACGTTCAAGTTCTTCTTAAAGCCGACGTTTAAGTAAGGCATAGGAATTAAGCCGCGACTTAAAGCACTACCTGCCGAATGGTGCCAACAACAAATGCAGCGAAAGTATCTCAAATATTGCGAGCGAGCTGGCCAGCACGAATTTGACATAGCACGAAGATTCAATGTTGCCGCAACAAATACAGCTGACATAATATGAATCTCGATGGAGTTGTTTTTTTTCTTCTTTGTTTTTGCTATTCGCTACTCTTTTTTATCACGTTTTTGATAAGACTTAACAAGGTTTATATGTATATATATATATATGTTTTTTTTTTGTAAATTTCACGTGAAATTTGTATTTGTTTATATTTCCACAAATGGTCTCAATGCAGCTGATATCTGAGACACAATAAAATGCTCAATAAAAGCAACGAAATGCGATTTTTTATCGCTTCCAAAGACAATGCACTCGCGTTTCTATATTTATTTTTGTTTTTTTTACTTTTCGGACGCTTGAATAAGTCCAAAAAAAATTTATTTTTCTATAAAAATAAAATCCTTGGATCGTTCTTCAGAAGCCATTAAGCTCGAGTGTGTTATTGTTGGAGAATGAAATTTTTATATTCTTCTATTACAATTTATAAGCAGAAACACTTGAGCACGTGCGTTTTTCTTATCAAAGACTTTGATTGATTTCACAATTTTGCTTGTGGGCCAAAGAGATTTTCTCAAAAGTTGTTAGCTTTTTTTTTTTTAACAAAATATTCTTGAATTCGCCTTTTCGGAACAATTGATTTATTTTTCTTTTGAAATTTTATCTTATTTTCTCATTGATTTATGGATTAAAACTCTAGGAATTTCTCTTCCGATTGTTTTGTTCAATTTGATTCGTACACGTCGCGCTTCGTATTATGACTAAAAGTTCGCTGCCATTAAGCGACTGCTGCTTTGGCACTCTCTTGATCTCTCTTGTCACAGTCGCAGTCATAGGGGTGTAAACGAGGGGGTAGTATTTAGAAAGATTCGAGTGACGCATGAAGTGTGTGTAATAGCACTCATTCGCTCTCCGATATGATTCCCCTGGATAAGTTTCTACCCAGTAGCGCACCGCTTGATAGGTTGCAGCCACAAAATTCATTACCGAAGGCATACATGCAATAAATTACATTTGCCTACAAGAGAGAGAGCTGGAGAAACAATCGATAGCACTATCGAAAACATTGATGGTTTCAGACTATCGATAGTTTTGATTCATGGACATTTACTTTAGCATTGGAAAGGTGGTGCTGGCGGTGACAGAGGGCTGTCTTCTTTTTGAAATGGACAGATTCATAAAAAAAATGCCTTTATTTAGATAAGGGCGAGAGCCGCTCGAAAATTCATCTTTCGATTATCAAAATTATCGATTTTCAAAATGATCGATAATCGAAAATATCGATTCTAGAACTATTATTGGAAATATCGATTGTTGAAAATATCGATCATTGAAACTATCGATTGTTGAACCTATCGATAATTTTGACGATAGATTATAGAATCTATCGATTGCCGAACTATCGATTATTGAATCTACTGAGTATGGAAAAATCAATTATTGGACCTATCGATTACTGAAATAATCGATTAGATACTGAGACTATCGATTATTAAAACTATCGATTATAGAACCTATCGACTATCGAAACTATCGATTATCAAACTATCGATATCTCCACAGCTCTATCGAGCCAATAAATAAGACAAGCTTACACACGTTCTTACTTTATCACGTCGTGAAAAATCTTCAGAAATTCTGCGAGTCTTATGTGTCCCATTTTACAAATCAAATGAGAATTATAGGCGTCACGTAAAAAAATTTTTTCTATGCACTGATGCCAGAACGAGGGGTTTTTTCCCGTTTTGAGGGATTTTTTCGATTTTACCTTTAACCAAAAATCACTTCAAATGTTTAAATTTTTTAATGGTCAGCCGCTCAGAAGATTTCGATTCTCGAATGCGCTTTCTGAGCATTTAAAGAGTTTGAATATTCCATCACTTTTCCTGCTGGGGTTTTTATTAAATATTTTCTTTTTATTTAATATAATATAAACTGTTTAGGATTTAATGCAAGTATTTTTGGTTTCTCTACTCATTAAAAAATCTAAACAATTTCCATACCCTTCGAAAACTACGCTCATTTCTTGTGTGCCCTCTTTTTGTACAAAAAAAGAGCTTTAAAATTTTTTTTTTTTAATTATTGGCAATGACTTGCTTTATTCGTCTTTGCAGAAAACATGCTTACATAATGATGAGGCTAACATAAGCCCATTCGAAACCTGTAACATACATACATACATACATATGTACATATGTATGTTTGCTTGTATTTATGTATTTATCGTATGCAATGTAATTCAGCATGTGAGCTAAAGGAGGTGTGTCGTTAATTTTAAAACGGAGGCACGTGAGCTATCACTAGACCGCTGCTCTTTTAAGATACTTAGAATCATAATGCTAACCGGATAAGACATTTTTGTATAATGAACTTGAAATGATAAGACATTCAATAATTTTTCTGTCTTTTTACTGATAAGAACTCGGCTTTATTTGATGACTAAGAGAGCAATAAAACCTGTCTAGACCCGTTTCTGACACAGTTTTTTAGGGTTTTCAATTTTTGTTTTTATTTTAGATAACGAATAAAAATCAAGAAAGCAAAAAAAAAACCTTTGCTTTAACTTTTGCCCAACGTCCAGTAATATTTCTATGTGGAGCAAAGCTGCGAAAAAGATGATGCAACATCTATCAGGTATTACAGCAGAATGTAGCGGAACTTCGGATGGCGAGGTGAAATGTTGCAACATATTTTTAGGGCAGCAAATGTTGCAAACAAAATAAGTTCGCTGTGCGTCCAGACACATGGGTTGCAAATCAACCATTCAAAAGCCATACCAAAAGTGTTAATGTTAATTTTTATTGCGCTTGTCATTCTTTAACAGATGCGTATGTAGAAAATTATTTCGGAGGGGACGAGAGGGGGCCAGTACACTCGTTTAGAGCAACTAATATTGCAAGGGGTTTTAGGTAATACGATTTTCCATTCTTTTTTGAGGTTCCTCGAATTTCGGAAAGCGCTCGATCCTCCAAATGATCCCCTGCGGACGCCCCTGGCCTTAAATGTAATAAATTCAATTCAATATAATCACTTGCGTCTTAAAACAGGTTTGCGTATGTACATTTATCGAAGAAATACTGTAGAAAAATTCTTATTTAAGCTCGACTTCTTCTCGCTGGTAAAAAAAAAAGCCTTTGTTCAGACTGTAGCTTTCATTACACTTTTTCTTTTCGAAACCCTGTGAACATTTCCAAAAGTGAATGGCAAATCTAAAAGTACGGGAAAAAATCTCATGCTGACCATGACTTTCGTTTCAAGATAAACAAACGAAGATAAACTCAATGAAAGAAAAGTAGACTGGATTGTAGCGAAAATGTGAGTACGATGAAGAGAAAGCCGAATGAGCCGAGCTTGGAATTGCCGAAACTCAGTTTGAATTCGACTGACCGACTGGAAACATGTACGCGAAATAAATCCGTTCAATTCAATTTACTTCAATAAAAAAAGAAATACAAGAAATGAATACGAAAATGTCACAGTTGATAGATTTTTTTATTGTGCTTTCGTTTGTTTGCGCCACTGCAGCCGGCGCTGAGACACAGAATGTTTTAATTTTATTGGCCGATGATGCTGGCTTCGAAATGGGCGCTTATTTGAATAAATTTTGTCAGACCCCAAATTTGGATGGACTCGCCAACCGTGGTTTGATCTTTTAATAATGCCTTCACAACTGTGAGTAGCTGTTCGCCGAGTCGGGCACAATTGCTAACGGGTCAGGCTAGCCATGCAAGCGGTATGTATGGTCTGCATCAGGGAGTACATAATTTCGATGTGCTGCCAAAGGTCAGTTCGCTGCCAAATGTTTTGCGCGAAAAGTCCAATGGACGTATACTGAGCGGAATCATTGGTAAAAAGCATGTGGGGGCAAATGAGAATTTCCGTTTCGATTTCGAGCAGACAGAGGAGCAGCATTCCATCAATCAGATTGGTCGTAACATCACGAATATAAAGCGATATACACGGGAATTTCTTCAGCAGGCGAGAGTAGAAAAGCGCCCATTCGTCCTGCTAGTTGCCTTTCATGATCCACATCGCTGTGGTCATATAACGCCACAATACGGTGAGTTCTGTGAGCGTTGGGGCTCGGGAGAAATCGGCATGGGAACAATACCCGACTGGAAGCCGATTTACTATGATTGGCGTAATCTAGACGTACCAGATTATCTGCCAAATACAGACGCAGTCCGTCAGGAGTTAGCGGCTCAATATATGACAATCTCCCGTTTGGATCAAGGAGTTGGTCTAGTGCTGAAAGAGCTCGAATTGCAAGGATTCACGAACAATACTCTCGTTATATATACATCCGATAATGGACCACCATTTCCAGGTGGTAGGACGAATCTTTATGAGCGCGGTATTCGTGAACCTTTTATAATGGCTTCGCCGGAACCAAAAGCCCGACGACATCAGACAACAACGATTATGTCGAGTTTGCTGGACGTTTATCCAACTGTCTTAGATGTTTTCAATCTCAAATCAGAGAATACGACCAAGGATAACAATGCCAAGTCATTGCTTCCCGTACTCTTCACAGAACCTGCTCCCGTCGCTGACGATGCTGTTTTCGGTAGCCAGAACTATCATGAAATAACAATGAACTATCCCATGCGTATGATCCGAACTCGCCGATTGAAACTTATTCATAATTTGAATTTCTGGTCATATTTCCCGATCGATCAGGACCTATATACATCGTCGACATTCCAGCAAATATTGAATTTAACCCTCGATAGAAAACCCTTACCTTGGTACAGAACTCTGTTGTCGTATTACAAACGTCCCGAATGGGAGCTCTACGATATCAAAGCTGATCCACTCGAACGTTTCAACTTAATCGAGAAAGTGAGATCGATCGACTTCAATGGAAATTACTAGTGGTGGAAGATTATAGGCATTAGAGAACATTGATATTTTGTTTTTTCGATAGTAGAGCACCATCGCTAGTCTTGAAAGAATGTGATTACCTCTGCTTAAAAATGTTTGAAATTCTTGTTCTCTATTATATACCCTTCCCAGTGTGCTTAGAAAGGGAGTTTTTTTTTTCAAATCGGCAAGGAAAAATCTCTCGGAATTATTTAGAATCCGGCTGAATATGTTCGAAAGCTTAAATTTTTGCAATTTCTTCAACACGTGCCAAGCTAGGTCTGTCGATAGTAACGATAGTATCGAAAGTCGCTGACCATCGATAGTGGCGATAGTGATAGACCATCGAGAGTATCGATAGTCCAAAAGATAGTCTTCCACCACTAGAATTTGCATTATTTATTTTTCCATTTATTTATTTCTTTTTTTAATAGCCGAAATACAAAAATGATACAATCGAATTGCGGAAGCGCTTGTTGCAATGGCAAAGGGAAACAAATGATCCTTGGCTGTGTGCGCCACATGCAGTGTTGCAGTCTCAAGGTAATTTGAAGTTGAAGTTTCACATCAACGAGTCAAGTTCAGCTCCATTAATCGCGGTTATGGTGATTATTTATTTTCGATCATAACTGACTTAGTGAACGTTTAATTTTGTGTTTCTTTTATGACAAGAGAGTTCAAAAATTATAAAAAAAATATGTTAATTTCCTTTCTTTCAGGCGTCTTCAAAGAAAATCCTGTTTGCCTAACTCTTGGACATGAAGCCTTAAAAAAGGATCTTACAGAATATGAAAAATATGAAATATTGTAGTCCTTTAAGCTTTAACTTTTTAAGTATCTAAAGGCCTTCGGCCATGGGTCGTCATGGCAGATAGCTTTTAAATGAGTATTAATGAGATAAAAGTGTATGAGTTACACTAAGGGTGAGGCGATTTTTGAAACAATATTTAAGTTCTCTTAGTACGTTTGTTCTTACATTCTTTAAATATTGACTATTAAAAAATTTTTTACGATTAAAAGTGGTTTTTATAAATTTATGGCTTTTTTAACTTAACCTTTTGTGAATTTTCCCTTGAAAATCTACATAGCTTAATTTAACAGAATATTATTCTTCATTCTTTTAGCGTGTGAGTTATTAATTCATTAATTTATTATTTAAATGCTAGTGCATTTACACTTCAAGACAATTCGATAATCAATCACATTTTCGTTGGCAAAGAACGCACGCTCACATACCACATCCCCGTGCGTCCCTAGCCCACAGAAAGTGTGTTTCATTATCGAAATGTGTTAACGTGTGAACAGCGTAGGTACTATTGATCGCGATAAATCTGCTAAATTGAGCGAAATAAATTTTAATGTTGCATACTTTTCGGCTCAATCTATGGACCTTTCAAACTACATTAAGCAGCGTTCGGATTTTGTTGCTTTTATAAATTTAAAGCATACTTTATGGGGCAAATATTTTTCTTAATTCGCTATGCATATTAGGCGAAAAATCGCCAGCGACACAGTTGGTTTGGGGGCGAGAGGCGTTCCAGGATGCATTTTTCTCTCTTCCCCAAGCGTCCCTCGCCATCAACCCAACTGTGTAGCTGGTGATTTGTCGCCTAATAAAAAATTTACTTTCATTAAATAAAATATCCGTTATTATAAAAAGGCAATAAATTATTTGAGGGAATAATTAAAACGTTATGCAGCTCACTTGTTCTAAGAGGTGGAAAGTAATTAAAAATTTGACTTAGGTCATCTGAGCGTCGTGGCGAAGGCATTAGAAACATATTTTCGTTTTCTTCCGGTCTACCGAACCACTGTGGATGATCGAAAGGAATCGTTGTTGGATATTCCTGGAATGATGGCGCATGCCAATTGTGACGGTGAAATGGATGAATGAAATCCATTTTGGGTTTTGGTTTATTAAAGTTTGCTAAGAGAAAGTAATGGATTAAAATAAAATTGAAAAAGATAATCAAACGGCTTGACTAACGTTTAAAGGACCTCCTTCGGTTTCGAAGCCTTTTGCAATTTGATACTTCCACGCCAAGCAGGAGCAATATTACAAGGTATAGCAAAATTTGGCTTTTCATTTTTCAAAAAAAAAAAAAAAACTCTAGGACAACTGCGCTTAAAACTTCCGTTTAATTAACAAACCATCAATCGCGAACTAACGATCGTTGGGAAATGGATTTAATTTATAATTTCAAGCGTTTTATGTAAGTGACTTTGAACTTAGGCGAATTAAAAGTTTCTTCACTTTTCCGTTTCGATTAACATACATACATACATACCTATGTACGTGCCGTGCTTTCTTGCAACGGGCATTTAGCCAAAATACATAATTGGCGTCAGGAAGGCTTGATTTGATTGGCATCTTTAGCAGCGATTCATGTAAATATTTCGAACCTCAAATTTCGTATTTCACGTACAATGCTCAAAGTAAATTGACAGACTTACGACTGGTACGAAGCTCAACAGAAATATATGTAAGTTACTTTGGAAAGGAAGTAACAATTGGAATTCAATCCTTCGATGCGACGACAAGGAGATGCGCCGGTTAAAGAAGTTCCGAAGTACCGTTGGGGTTCCACTTTATATAGACTGACATTGTATGTTGTAAATCTAGATTGCTGATGTGCAGTGATAACAGCGATTGGGAAAACATTGAGATAGAGATGCGACAGATGTTTTGTTCAAAACTATCGATATTTAGATGAAAGCGCAGGGTTGCATATAGATTTTGCATAATTTAGTGCGTGATTGGTTTAAATTGATTTAGTTTGACAGTTTTTGTATGGAAAAAATACGTGATTTAGCTCCAAATCACGAATGAATACTAAATACCGTGATTTAGGCTATGTGTGAAAAGCCTTTTAACCTCGGTATATCGATTTTTCAAAGAAACATTTTCATAGGTTGATTTCAGTGTTGCCTGTATTCGAAAAATGCTTTAGAACTATTAGAGAGAGGGAGTGAGAGGGGAAAATAAGTGGTGGGTGGGGGAAAAGGTGAGTGAGCGGAAGGGGAGAAAGAGAGAGAGGGAAGAGGGAGAGAGGGAGGGGTAGAAGAGAGAGAGGGAGAGAGGGTAGAGAGGGAGAGAGGGGGAGAGGGAGAGGGGAGAGGGAGAGGAGAGGGAGAGAGAGGAGAGAGGGGAGAGGAGGGAGAGAGGGGAGAGGGGAGAGGGGAGAGGGGGAGGAGAGGAGAGAGGAGAGAGGGAGAGAGGGAGAGAGGGAGAGAGGAGAGAGAGAGAGGAGAGAGAGGGAGAGGGGAGAGGAGAGAGAGAGGAGAGAAGAGGAGAGAGGAGATAGATGAGAGGGAGAGAAGGTAGGAGAGGAGAAGGGAGCAAGGGAGAGAGGGGGAGAGAGATGAGAGAGATGGGAGAGGTAGTGGAGCAGAGGAAGAAGAGAGGAGAGAGAGGAGAGAAGAAGATGATTGATGATTAATATAGTCTTAAAAAATAAGTAAAGTAAATATTACTTACGGAGAGAGATTAGGCTATACTGAGGCGTAAACGAGTTGCCGGAAGGGGTTAGTGACTAAGTTTAGAGTATGTGTAGATGAGTAGATGGAGAGAGACTGCGTATTGGAGAGGGATAATTTTAGGTCGAAGTGAAAAGATAATATTAAATTTATGTATATAGTTTAAAAAGTGAAATTACTTAAAACAGTTGCTTAGCCGGAAGGCGATTTAATTCTGAAAGTAAATGACTCGGGTCTGCGTTGTAAATAGAATCGGTTGTTTTCAGTGACCAATTTAAGTCATTATGGTATTGGTAAAGCGGTTTGGTGATGGTGGAGCGGCGGAAGGAGTAATAGGATTGAAAATAGTTGGAAAGAATAGTTTGCAATGTTGATTGATATGTCTGAAATGGGAAAAGTGAACTGTTATGTTGGGAAATATATAATGAATCCGGTTGCTTAGCCCTTGGCGGGAAATTCGGACATTTAGGTTTTCCAAAGCCGGTAAATGTCTCGGGATATGATGGAATGCTGGGGAATGGAAGGGGAAAATAATTTGAACCATAATTGAGTGGAGGAATATTTGAATTTGTTGGATATGCGAAATTGGGCATAAATGAGCTATAGGGTGTTGGCGGTAAACGCATATAGTAAATCGGTGAATCACGTCCATTTAGCAATGGCGGTCGACGACCATTGGCGGAGCGTGACAATGTGTCTTCGAAGTCGTTGAATGCTAGCGGAAAGGATGGATACCAAGGTTCGGGTTGGGGAAATTGTTGATGAGGCATAAACCATGGCTGGGAGAAGCCCATAAATGGGAAAAATTTTGGTGCACCGAAATTCGGTGATGATTGATAGGGATGCGTTGGGAATGGTGGCATTGTGTAGGGTTGCATACCATAGTTGGGTTGTGCATACGGTTGTGATGGATAAGCCTGTTGAGTTGGTAAAAAGCCTTGTTGCAAGAAAGGATTATGATTGGGATTCCACATTGGTGCGGGGAAGTTGGAAATGGGTTGAACTGGAGGCAATGGAGGGCCTGCTGAAAGCAGAGATGGATTTGGAATTAGTTGATTTTCGCGTTTTATTTCATTCATTAATTTTAATGGATCGATCGAATCGGATTCGTAATTGGTGTCCTTTAAAGTGTTTGCGTGGGTTGAATCTTTTACTCCTTCTTGATTGGTGGAGTTTCAAGAGAAGGTTTTTGACTATTTTGATGTTGCATCTGCGAGTCTTGCAAGGTCAAAGTTGTTTGAGCTTGGTGCATTGCTGATCGTTGTTGCATTGATGTTTCGTGGGACATATGCTGTGGTTGTTGCATAACTGTTTGTTGTTGCTGCATAGATACTTGTTGCATTGATGGGATTTGTTGCATTGATGGGATTTGTTGCATTGTTGCTTGCTGTTGAGGTCCTTGTTGCTGTGGTTGCGAATTTTGTTGTGTTTGCGCTACTTTTGGTGGTGTTTGTTGAGGTTTGTATCGGGAAATTGCGTCCGTTTCTCCAAAGCTGTGATGCAACAAGAACAGCATGCATAAGAACTTCAGCACGAGTTTGTTTCCCATCGACATTTTGACGGGTTCTACTGTAAAGATATGTCAGAAAAAGTCGTCATTATAGAATAATAAAAGAATTAATTAAAAATATATGAAAATACAGTGGATCTCCGGTAATCCCCTCGCCCCTTGCTAATTCGACACCCTCGATGTGTAATTGTCGAAGTAAAAGGAACTCCTTTGTAAGTAAATTTCGAACTAGAGGGAGTCTTAGGCGGCTTACCATAATCCAACTTATTCGATAGTTCGACAATGCCCTGCAAACGTTTCTCGGATTACCGGAGCCCGACCATATGTGGTTTTGTAAATCTTTTTCCCACTATGAAATCTATTTTGGGACATCAATCATCTGTCGGCCATCAAATGCACGCGCTGCGACCATTAAAGGAAGAAAACTTGGGTCTGTTAAGCCCGACTTTGATATACCCAGCGTCGCCCATTTTCACTTAGGATCGTTCTCGGGGCCCTAGATACCAAATTGTGATGTGATTAGTCCAGCTGTTTGGAATGTTTGGAAGGAGATCGGACCACAGACGGACGGACAAGTCTAAATCGATTCAGTTATCAATCCTGATCAAGAATATACGATTGCGGTTCAATAAGTACCCGTGTTAGAAATGAAGACACCATTTTTTAAAAAAAAATTTTTTTTTATTTTTCAACACAGTCCCCTTTTATAAAGATGCATGTCTGAAATTTGGTTTGCAGCCGTTTGATAGATGGCAGCACACGATGGTAACACCAGCTTCCCTCTGTCCTCAAACATGGGTACTTATTGAACCGCCCTCGTATACCTATATATATTTGTCTAGTTCTAGCTTTTACAAGATCCGCAAAAAACCTATACACCTACCCTGCTTAGGCTGCTTAGGCTTATAGGCCGTTTACATATGCCATTTTATTCGCGTTTTATCAACTTTGCCCGTTTTAGCACTAAAACAACTTAGATTTTTCCCGTTTTATCGTACAAAACTAAAACGAGAAACTTTCCTGTTTTAATATAAAACAAGTAGCTAAATAAGATAAATCCTGCTTATAACTGCTAAAAATATCGAAATCTGAGTGTCATCACTATAAAAATGCAAAACATATGTTAATTGAAATTTCTAATTTAAAAATTGTGAGGTTGTTTCCACAACCAATGTAGAAAACGAACACAATTTCAATAATTGCTTCTTATCTAAATAACAATATTCACTCATATTTCACGTGTTAAGCAAACAAAAGATAACTACAAAATGACAAAACGACATGTGCATATGTAAACACCCCGTTTTGACTTAGTCGTTTTAGCTTAAACGAGTAGCGCTAAAACGTATATGTAAATGCCCTATTAGGCTACAAAAAAAAAAGCAATAAATCAAAACTCCTTCATCCATATTTTATTGTAATAAGCACTGAATTTCTGTGACCTCTTTAAGTCGTTCAGAAAATTCAATCCAATCAACGCAACTCACGCCAATCGGGCTTCCATCAAAACTCCAATACCAATCATTATTCAACAAGTTTTGTCATCAAATCTTTAAATAGAAATTTTATTGGACAAATTTCTAGTGCTTCCTCATTTTAAGTAACGACTTTGATCATCGACATAAACGTAAAATGCAATCAAGCTTCTGCAGGCCGTTTTATTTTCTTTACCTATTTTCTTAGAACATCTGTCGATTTGACAGCTTTGCAAATGGACCAACATTAGCTTCGAAGCTTAATCCCAATCGGCTATGAAAGTGTGCGCCTTACTTTTCTCCCATATGCACTTGATGAGCTACGAAGCGACATGATCGAACGCGTGTGCTTGTTGCATCGATGCTGTAATGTGAATTTCTTAATTTTTCAATCGTGAGTCCGTTAAATAACATACATTCGAACATTGGCCAAAGACGAGATCGCATTCATATGTTGATTTAATATATCGAAGCTCAAAACATCTTCATTCGATCGATTGCACTTTTGTCTTGTCCGATCATCGGCGATCGTGTTGTGTTCTTTAAGAACAATTTTGTTCGTGTGCCGTGTTCGTCAATAAAACGTGCGAATCGCAAATGTCTCGTCCGTCGTTACGGTCGGCTTAATGATGTGGAGCAAATGGACATTCGAATGCTAAAGTCTCAACGGGATTTACCTGGCCAGGTTCATGCTTCTGCTGATGCATTTCATTCAATATGCGTTATGTAAATGTTATGGAAATTTTTGCTCGCTTTTTAAATGTTTGGTTTTTTTTTTTTTGATGTTGAAAATCGAAAAATGATCTCTAATAAAATGTTGCTAAATTTTCCTATCAAGTTAATTGAGTGAGATTCCTCCGCTTTAATAAATAAGGCTCGAAAAGTATTTTATAATCTATGGATAGAGATTTTTGATTCTAATTGAATTGGTTTTTTTTCAAACGAAATTTGATGGAAAAAAATCAAAAATAAGGAACACCGAAAATAGGATACGGTGCCCTCCTTTGTCAGCCGTTGAGTAAGAGCCGAATCAGCCCTTTCTTCCTATATAAGCGGAGCTTAGATCAATGGAAGCTCAGGCTGATTTGGATTGATTTTGTGAGGTCTCAACTCGGAGCGCACGTACCCATCCAGCGGCCACGGCGACTAGAGCGTAGAGTTAAGGACTTAGGGCAGTTTTTTGATAGTTGTCAGGATCTAGAGTTAAGCTGTTTAACCTTAAGGATTTAAGTAATATCAATAAAAGGATTGTAAATTCAATCTCATCTTTTAATTGAAAAAGAGTATAGGAAATACGTAGTGCCACGGCGTCATACTTTCTACACCTAATATCCCCAACATTCACCCTTCTACCGATTCTCTTTGAGAAAGATCATGGTATTCTGTTGCCCGATTGCGGTTGCTAATGAAAATTTTGAAAAAAATTTTGCAACCAATGTTGAAAGTTTTTGCTTAAAAATATAGAAAATTCTAATAAATAATCGAATAATGTTAAAAAACACTTAAAAACCATCCTTGAGTCCTTGCCGATCCTAATCACGTTAATACGATTTTTTGAATAAATTACACAGTGCGACTGTTTTTGAAAGTGCTCGGTGAGTATAACAACGCCTCATAATTCAGTTTTGTCAAGTCACCTCTATTTTTTTTTTAAATAGACTTCAAAAAGTGGGGCCGAGAATTAAATTACTCACTTACTTATGGCTATATCTCGTAATCCGTTCAATATTTTAATTTCCTACATATCACAATTTATAGCTCTGAACTCATTTTAAATAGTTATAGTACAAACCGACCCGAAAAAACTGTATCTAGTAGGTGCAAATTGCAAAAATTCCTAAAATTTGACGTGTTTTTTTATCATATTTTATTTTGTATGGCCTATAGCTCCCAAGCCAATAAACATTCTATGAAAGTTTTTCAATGCAAATATAGAAAGATTACAACTTAACAACTTCTTCATACACACGAACTGCATCCGAGCACTACTTGATACCGTTTTGTCGCTGCAAAGTTGAACAATTTTTACCAAAAATCGGAAGAAAAAACGCAAAATCACCCTTTGGGTACGCACGGAATTTTTCAACCCAACGCAAATGGTTCCGAACCATGAATATAATATGTAATCAGTGTTGCACTGTTTTCTTTTCTGGATAATCTGCCAAGGCAAAAAGGGATTTAGGGAGTTTTTCCCTTGGGAAGATCGACCCGACAGAGTCAGTTGGAAACAAAAATTATTTAGTTATTTTTAAATTTAAAACGATTTTAAGGGTTGGAGTATTTTCAATAAAATTTTTGGGGCCTAATTTCAAATTTTTCTTGCTGATCAATTTCCATTTTCAAGAACTTTCCCAATTATTTCTGGAATTAAGACGCTCAAAATTTTTGGGTCTTATTTCATTACATTCTTTTGGGTGTTATAGCAAATAAAATCGAAATAAGACCCCAATCAGGGATATAATACCCCAAAATTAAAATTTTTTTTTATGAAGTAGCGTATTTTATTTTATTATTTATATCATTTTAATTGTTTCTTAGGCCCATACATATTCTTCAAAAATTCGCAAAAACTCTAAAGTTTCGAGGTCGGGGACCATATTCCCTATGAAAAAATGACCTGCAATCGTTCAACTGTACTCGTTCGTACTTGGCAAAGTAAGTCGAAAAATTCGGATGCAACCCTGAGCATTCAAATATCCCCGATTATTAGACAATTCAAAATAAGCGAATTTAATTTTTCAGTTAGATTTTCTTGCAAGTATTATATCATATGGGAACTTTACTTGAGTAGAATCTTAATAAGGGTAATTTATTTGTCTTTATTTTCGAAATTCTTAGAGATTTCTGTGGTTGACCAACAAAACGACTTCATTCCACTTTTCTGTTTTACGAAAAAAATCGATTTTAAATTAGCAAACGCTTAGGCTAGTACAATCAAATAAGAAGAGAAGTCGTTTTTCCCGGGAAATGTGGATTTAAGTCATTTTGCAAGGCACAATCAGGATTGTGATTTGGATTCATTTTTTATTTTGAACTGAAATTAGACAACTTAACTAGCAAATTTCCAGTTATAAACGCATTTTCGCTAACAACTGGACTTAAGCCGTTTTGCCGGTAAATTTCAGATTTAAATACAGTGAAACCTCCACTCCGCGGACACTCTCATATGTGGACACCTCTTATAATCGGACAAAATTTTTAAATCTTAGTTTTACGACCTTCTTTCAGTACAAACTCACCTCTCATATGCGGACAGTCCTATATGCGGACACTCCTAAATGCGGACACTCTTTAAAACGGACAGGAAATTTTCAAATTTTTGGTCTATAACACTCTCTTATATACGGACACTCAAATGACAATAAATCTAAGAACCTTCGTAAATAGTTAAAAAAAAACTCTAAATTACTGATTACTTTGTACTGATTACTTTATATGTAACTGTATTAAGCGCAAAGTCCAATATTGCGATACATTCAATCACATAGCTTAGGCTCCAATGTTTCGCATTTGCGAGAGCTCGATACGGGGAAATTTCGAAAATTGAATAATTCTCGTTGCGAGGCAGTTTTCAAATAATGATGTAGAAACTTCTTGAATTTTAGCGGTGCGATTTTACTCATTCTAAAATATTAATATACCACAAGTAAGGTATAGATTGGTATTTGGTTCTAACATTGCATTACTAGAAGTGAAATTAAGGTATCAACTGCGTAACGCAGAACTCTCATTCAAGATTGAAATGCGCCAAGCAAAAAATTTGCGTGACGTCTCGGTCTCGCATCGAGATTTCGCAATATTGGATTTTGAGCTTTAAATGTTTATTATTTACACAACACTAATGCTTATTCTCTATCAATTTTTTACTATCCCCTCCCATATGCGGACACCTCCCATATCCGGACAAAATTTTGCTAACCGTCAGTGTCCGCATATGGGAGGTTTCACTGTATTTGTGGAACAGAAAGGTTTTTCTCTGAACCTCAATAAGTTAATAGGGCATTTACATATACGTTTTAGCGCTACTCGTTTAAGCTAAAACGACAAAACGTCAAAACGGGGTGTTTACATATGCACATGTCGTTTTGTCATTTTGTAGTTATCTTTTGTTTGCTTAACACGTGAAATATGAGTGAATATTGTTATTTAGATAAGAAGCAATTATTGAAATTGTGTTCGTTTTCTACATTGGTTGTGGAAAGAACCTCACAATTTTTAAATTAGAAATTTCAATTAACATATGTTTTGCATTTTTATAGTGATGACACTCAGATTTCGATATTTTTAGCAGTTATAAGCAGGATTTATCTTATTTAGCTACTTGTTTTAAATTAAAACAGGAAAGTTTCTCGTTTTAGTTTTGTACGATAAAACGGGAAAAATCTAAGTTGTTTTAGTGCTAAAACGGGCAAAGTTGATAAAACGCGAATAAAATGGCATATGTAAACGGCCTATAAGTTTTTAAACACACCAAGGATTAAAAAAAAAAACGGTTAAAATATTAAAGTTCATGGCAAGGGCTCGGAAAAAATGCACCAAAAATCAAAAAATTCCTTAAAATTTAAAGGAAAAAATCTGGTAAACTTTCCAAGCTCATTTCTCTGAAAAATGTCCTTAATATCTTTGTTTTATTTTTCTTTTTTTCCTTTCTTTTTTTATGTTTTAAAACTCATTAAAAATACTTACGTTTTGAGCGGGTTTCATCATGCTCATTGCAATTAAAATATTCTTCCATTGAAAATATTATTTAAATTTATTTTTTTTTTTTGACAATACTCAAAGATTTTAAGAACATTTTCCAGATGCATTAATTTGGACACTTTAACGGCATTTTTTCATGCTATTTTTTTTTTTCATTTTTCGGGCATTTTTGATTATACAAAGCTATGTCATTTAAATTCTTGATGTCGAACAAATTGAAATGTTCAAAAAGATGATCAAAATAATAAATGCAAATAAAACGATTTCGGTTTATTTGTCTTTTCTAAGCCACTTAACACTCTTTCACAAGCACCAGCAGAAAAAAATGTAAAAAATTTCGGAGCACCACTCTTACCTTTTGGTAAGTCCAAAATTTTGAAGGATAACCACGATCGATTCGATTCGATTGTGTGCGGAACGTAATCAAATGATTTCGCGGATTTTCTCTTAAGCGTGCTAAGAACAGCGCAGCTAGCCAAATGGGAATGACTGCAAGCGTCTTAAGGTAGTTCTTTATATGCGCACTTAAGGCAAATCGACGAAGAAGACGACGCGAACGCAAGAGAAGAGCCAAGAAACGAAAGAACCAATTTCACATCTAAGCCGGAGCAGAACGCTTAGAACGCAAACGCTGATGATATTTCCATGCACCCAACTTCTTATTCTTATTCTTATTATTATTATTCTTCTTATTCGTCTTCTCCGTCTTTTCCGTGGCTTGTTTGTTTTTGCCATTCGGTGAGATAAATTGGTTGGTATTTGATTGCTCCGGGGGCATTGTCAAGATCGCCCTATAATAGAAAAAAGAAATTCAATAAAAATATGAAAAGATTTGCGCTGATTTTTGGGACACTTGTGGACAGATGAAGAGCCGACAAATAATTCGTTCTTGACTTACTTACATGAAGTGGATATTTTTATGGGCTAGCCATGATGATGTGCACAAAGCACCTCCATAGGTCATATACCCATTCAACGACGATGATTCTTGCTACTCCACTTTCCGCACATTCGGTGCATGTTTATTGGCATTCAATCTCTCTGATCGATCTTTGTCTCTCTCTCTCTCTCGCTCGCTCGCTCGCTGTATCGCTCCGTTTACTGCCAACTACCCATTGTTTATTGCCTTAATCCCCAGCATCGGGAGCATTGTTTTACCACGCTACAAAACAACGATACAATAGGAATCCACGATTTGTAAACAAACTTTGCAACATTTCTTAATGGAGCCGAGAGGCACGCGTTCGCCACTTCATCCCTGCGATCGATCGTTTGCCAACTAGAGAGCTAGCGAGCTAGACGGCCAACGTTCCCATGTGCGAGATATTTTTAGATAAACTAACGTGACTAGGAATTTACGATCACTTAAGGACAAATGTTTACGTTCGCCAAGGACATTCCATTCCTAATTACAGCCGGAAGAAATGCAATTTAAATAAAATGCGTAAAAATGGTAGCCACGAACGAGGATAGACGTTGCGCAAGCGTGATTAAACGTGATTGAGTCGCTTCGAATACGCCGCATCTCTCGTGGACATTGACATTGAATTCTCGAAATTGTTCGTCCACACACAGGAAAAACGAAAATTGAAAAATAAAATTAACTATTTTTAAATTAAACCATTTAAATACAATGTTAGACTTAAGTGGTTCTTACTTTCGATAGGGAAATCATTTCATTTGCTATGGCGCTTATGTTTTCCGGATTAAAAGAATTTTTTTTTTTTTTTTGTCAATTTAATTAGCAAAGAATTGCAAATTGGAAAATTTCTTTCGAATACCAAATATGGGTAGCTCTCTGCACTCTGCAGTCTAGCGAGACCCGAAGAGGGCAACGTTGTGGCACTGTTCAATGGGAAGTTGAAGTGTGGTAACCATCAGGCGCAATTATCGTAATTCCATTCTAGCACCATCGTATTAGTCGCATGCTAAGATCCACATCTAATCATAGCTTTAGCGTTAAAAGATAACGCCGATATGCCGTGGTGGTGAGAGAAACATTTTTCTAACAAATTCCTATACTAATGAATGAGACACTCCGGACATGGAATTTATGTTTTGTCGTTTACCTACGAAAATTAGGCATGAGAGCATCAGGGCAATGAGAGCAAACGATATTCGAAAGCATGTTATTGGGATAAGTGCAAAAGTTCGTGCGGTTTTTTCTTATAGGGTCGGTCTTAAATTCGGTTTAAATTTTGAAATATATTCTCTTGGTCTTCATGCCAGCTTAACTCAATCAAATATCTTCGCTGTATTTGAATTTCTCAAAATTTTTCATATAAAATTAATAAACCTGATTTAAACTCTAATGAAGACTATCATTTGACAGATCAAACTAGGATGAAGACTGTGTGAGCCTCAGGTCTGAGTCAGAAAATGGGATGGGAATGAAATGGGAATGGGACCAGCGAATGAAGCTTGGTATTGGTCTAATAGGACTTTTGGGACACAAATAGTAATTATGGTGACCATTTAAAGGCTGTTGACCATCGTGAGTTTCCAATCTTTTTTTTTTAAAGAATGGGCCAAAGTCTCTTTGAAAAATTTTTGAGTAAAACCTTTTATTTTTATACATCCAAAACTCTCTATAACGAATTTCAAGGGACAAGAAAAACATTTCGTTATAGACAGAATTCGTTATAAGGAGAAAAAAGGCACTTAAAATTTAGCCAAAAAGCTTTGAGAGAAATTCGCTATAGAGATAAATTCGTTATAGAGGAGTTCGTTATAGAGAGTTTCGACTGTAGGTATATTGAATAATTGGTATTTCCTTCAACTCCAATATGGAAGAACGATAGTTTTAGTTCACTCCGATTGCCCTTTGGTCATATAAAATAAATATTTTCGATCAATCGACAAATCGATATATTTTCGCGATCGATTAAATTCGATAGACGAAAGAGAGCACGATTGAACAAACAAAAAACGCTAAATTGTTCGATAACAGCTCGCATATTTTTTGATCAGAGAATTGACACTTAGAAATATTGATATCTCTTATATCGATACGAAATTTATGAGTGATATAAATCGATATATCAGAGATCGATACTTAAAATCAAATATCGAATAACGCATGATACAAGAAAACAAGATAGCGCCACTTCAGTACCGCTATTTTGAGGCTCTCTTTGAGAGCCGAAAATTGAGTTTGTGACGTCACTGAGCGAGAAATTGTTGTTGTTTCCCATGCTATTCAAAAAAGTAAAAAGCCGGTTTAACATGGGAAACAACAACAACGAATCGCGATTTTGAGTTTGTGACGTTTCCTCTCTCAAGTGGCGCTATCTTGTTTTCTTGTATCATGGAATAACGATACATTTGAAAAAACGCCTTTGAGTTTCGGCGAAAGAAACGTTTGCTTGAAGTTCAAAAAAGGTATTTTGTTCAAGCAACGCCAATATATCGATATATTTTTGCGATAAATAAATATCGATACGTGATTCCAGTCGATACTTTTGCGAATATCGCCCATCCCTAGCTTCTTTGAGAAGGGGTCTCATACATATATTAGTATCGAAATCCTTCAAAAACCATCTGAGAAATATAAAAGCATCAATAGAATTTTTTGAATGGAAATAACAGTGAATAAATACATGGGTTCCGGGATATTTTTTGTACGAAATTTTTCTATAGCAGTGAAAATGATCAATAGAAAAACTTAATCTTAAATAGAAAATCCTAAAGTAGTTTTGGATAGGTTAATGTGGGCGACACCCTAGGCAATTTGTGATATCACAAAAAATGATTAACCAAAAAGAAAAACAGAAAAACTGAACAACATCCACGACCTGAGCTGGGAGTCGAACCCGTGGCCTCTCGCTCCATAAATTGGCTGTGAAGGCTTGTATATCGTTCATTCTAGATATAAAAATAGTCCTCACTTTTTGCATCTCCAAAGGTTTTTTGCGCATGCGTCCGTCAATAGTTTCGTGCATTTAATTTTATTCATTCCTTTTCGGCTTTATTTTTAAGCTTAATTCTCTTTGGACAAAGCAAGACACCGCGACTTCAGATGTCTTTTGTGAAATACTACTTTCTAATGGTAAAAATTATCAGTGGGAATTTGCTCTTTGGCAACCAGTTTAGCTGGCGGCATAAGTATTCGGATTGTCTAATTGCATTCAATTTTTATCCACTCGATTTAAGCTGGAATAATTTTACTTTCAAATTCAATAGAAACACCAGTTCGTTGGCGTGTGGTTATTGGAGGAATTTCATAAACGAACCGCCGTGCAAAATACGAAATCATCATCATTTTCTTCATATTCTTAAGCTTGAAAATGTGCAAGAAAATGAATAAATTAATTAATTAGATGTAAATGTCAGTGGCGAGCATTAACGAGCGGCCATGTTATCTTGGACATATGTAATAAGCTTGACCTAAGATGGTTATGTAAGAGTATAAATATAAAAATGTAGGCTCTGCCATATAAAAACGAAGATGACTTCCATTACATAACCCACTAGAATCGACTGAACTCGGAGAATCAACGCCGATTTCATGTCTCGCTTATGTCGACTTAAGCTACTCTTCCATATTGCCACAGATATACACATTTTAGTTCAAAAATAACGTAAGCACCTCCCATATAACAGTTCCACGCAACATGTTGATGGCCCGCAACATTTTATAACAGTCTCAAGTTCACATTTTCCATTTGACAATTGATTTCAGTCTACGAAATGCTTATGAAGGCCATCTTTGCAACATTTCCCATATGACGAGGTGGCCGAGTGGTTAAGGCGTTGGACTGCTAATCCAATGTGCTCTGCACGCGTGGGTTCGAATCCCATCCTCGTCGGGTTCAATTCTTTTATTTTTTTTTAAAGGTTATTTTTTGAGGTCTATGGGAGGTTTTTAGCTCAACACTTTGTTTGGGACTATTTGAAGTAGCATTCAGACTGATCTTTTTTAACAAAATTTTTCCACGATTTTTCCACAAAATTAAAGATTTAAAAAACTTAAGAAGTCTTTTCTTTTTCAATTTCAACTACAGATTAGACGGCCTCTTTCTTACTAACGGCACATTTTTGGTTGAGATCTCGGTTGCCCATTATGGTCAGTGCTCGGACTTCTACCACTTTTGTGGTAGATCTACCACTATTTTCGCTCTCTACCACTTCTACCACGCTAGGTCCAAATCTGCCACTTTTTCTTTTCTTATTTATGCATTAGTTTTATTTATTTTATGATCATTTAGAATATATATATATATGTAATATTGAAAAATATGTTCGCAGCTTCCTATTGTCAAGAATGTTGTCAAAAATGGCAGTATTGGCGTTTAACGACATCCAATAAATATTGACACATTTTTTATAACAAGAGAAAATACCTAAAAACAGTTTATTTACACAATTTTCTACATGATCAGATGTGATATATTGCATTACCATTTTAAACAAATTTTAAATCTACCACTATTTTTTTTAATAAAAATCTACCACTTTTTATAAAAAAATCTACCCCGTCTTCTTTAAAAATCTACCACCTTTGAAAATGTTCAAGTCCGAGCACTGATTATGGTACAATTGTACCAAAACTGGTGCATATTTTTTTTATCTGGTACAAAAATAAAAATTTAAAGCGATTAGCAGGTTGAGATGCCATCTAACGAAGCGAGAGGCTCTGAGCTCAACTCCCAGCTGAGGTCGTCTATGTTTGTGTCGTTTTTTCCGTTTCTGTTTTTCGTTTTTTGCTACTGTTTCCGTTTAAGTTTTTTGCCACGAAATCCTCTTGAAATGAGCAAAATTTCATACAATTTTTTTGGTTTTCGGAATAAAAAGTTTAATCGGAAATGCAGCACAATTTCCTTGTTAATTTAAATAGTATTTCCCATTAAAAATCCATTCAAAAAATTCCTGGAAATGAATGAAAACTTCTTAATTTCACATATTATTTATTTATGATTTCATTTTTTTTTTCACTTTTCGCTTTTTGGTGCATTTTAACCTCACGCATGTAAATCATCTGGCAGCTCTGGTCATGCACAACACCAACCCTCCATGTTGACGCAACACCGCCATAAGCAGCTTCGAATCTAATGCAACATGTTTCACATCATACAGCTCAACATGAGTAATAATGTGTATTTTTAATAATTAATTAATATTATTATTTTTATATTAAACCATTTTAGAATTGTTTTTTTCTTCAAATAAAAAGAAAAGATTGTAAAAAAAAATAAAGTTAAAAAATCCTCGACGAGGATGGGATTCGAACCCACGCGTGCAGAGCACATTGGATTAGCAGTCCAACGCCTTAACCACTCGGCCACCTCGTCATGTGTCCGATGGTGCAGCAGATGCGCATAAGTTCCGAATGGCTATTTCCAATGTACATATTTGCCAATCATTTAACAGAAGTTCTTGCTTTAGAATTTTATTATTTAAATATTTTGTTGTTGTTTCTGTATCAAATTGCATACAAAAAAATTTTCTTCGAGTTGATTTAATTCTTTTTGATGTGCTTGCGAGTTTTTTTCTTTGAATTTTTTTTTTTGTCAAATTTACTATAGTAAATCCTCGCTTGAAGTAAAAGACTCCGTTGAAGGCAAGGTAGGTTAGGCAAGGTTAGTGTAGCTGCCAACGAGGCACCAAATGGGCCCTAATGGGAAGGTAACAGGTAGTGAAAGTATGAGGAAGAAGCCGAGTTTGTCTTTTTTTAGTGACAAAAATTCGCTTAGGACGGGTGCGTTTTAGAGAGGTTCGACTGTACATATGTAAATAAAATTATCAACAAAAACATTTCAATTTTTAAAAAAATCAAAAATAAAGGAAATTTTTTCAATTCTCTGATAACAATGGCTTGATATATTCGGCATAGCATTAACCCTTAGAAAATAGGGGAAAAGACAAAAGGTCGATTTGAGAGATTTTTATGAGTTAAAAAATGCGCTGCGTTGTCATTCACATTATAATTATTATTACAATTTAATGACATTGAAGCGATCAATTTTGCAACATTGGAAAGCGGAGCAAAGAAAATTGTTTAACATTTGAAAAAAAAAAAAAACGGATGAAATAATTTCAGTGATAGTCTCATCGAGGGCAACAACAATGGAATCAAAGTCTCAATAAACGAAGTATCATTTTGAGTTGAAAATTATGAACTTTGTTGAACTTTTGGATTTATGTATATTTAACAATTTTTATACCCGACACACTCTGTGTCGAGGGTATATATATTGCGTTTGTGTGGTTGTGTGTAACACCCAGAACCAGTCGAGATAGACCATACAAAATATATATAGAAATGATCAGCGTCACCAGGAGATTCGATTTAGACATGTCCGTCTGTCTGTCGGTCCGTCCGTCCGTTCGTCTGTCTGTCCGTCTGTATACAGTTATCTTATCGAAGGAGTTGAGCTATCTCGACAAAATTTGGTATGCGTGCTCACGGGGACATGAGTAAGACTAAGTTCGAGAATGGACCCGATCGGACCATTTTTAGGGGTACATCCAGTACTAGGGTCTGTTACGAAAACAACAAAAAGTGCTCTAAATTGGAGTTTTTCAAGATATGTTGATGAAATTTGGTATTTGAACATGTTTAAAGGCAATTACTATGAATTCAAAAAATTGAAAAACTGGGCGTGGCAGAAGGGCGTTTTTTGAAAATTCTCTCCTGCACCCGAAATTCAAATGGGACTTGAACGAAATTTGGCACTTATGCTTACTTTGTAGCCATAAACGATTAGAATTGCAAAAAAAATGGAAAAGTGGGCGTGGCAAAGGGGCGGTTTTCATAAAGAAATTTAACAAAAGTCGGTATATGGGTCCCCTTATGGCCTTAAAAACCTGTTGAATATTCTTACTTAGTGGTCCTGTTTTTTGGGCGTTGTTCAAAAAATATTTAAACATGTGTGTCTGTGTCGGGTATTTTATTGTCAGGCTGGCCTGACTATAACACCCTTATTTGTTTTTAATTTAACGCGCTTCTCCGCCTGGTGAAATAGAGGCGCTGCGGTCAGAATAGGACCTTGTTATAGTATGCTAAGGACCTTCCTTCTGAATGAAAGAACATTTAGATAGTTCCTCATTTAGATAGGACCTTATATGTTCGTGGATTAAGAGGGGCTTCTCGAAGACTCTAAGTCTCTCAGCCTCCATAGGGCAACAAATTCACCAATTGTATGAAATCCGGTTTCTTCGTCTTCAAGACAAAGCCTGCATTCTGCATCATCGAACAACATTTTAGCCTCATCGATGATTGAAATAAGTAAAAATATTTAAATAATTTTTATTTATTTTTAAAAACCATCTTTATCGTTTTTTTTTTTTTGAGGGGTCATGCAAAATTTGGGACAGTGTACAGTCCATTAGGAAAGATTTTAGATTATAAAAGAGGGTCGTAGTTGGCTGAGATTCCAATTTACGAAGTGAGAGGCCCTGAGTTCGACTCCCAGCTCATGTCGTGAATGTTCTTTAGTTTTTCTGTTTTTCTCCTTGGTTTACAATTTTTCGAGGTATCCCAACGGGCCCATATGAGGGCTAAGTGTGGGAACCTTTCATGGTGGCAGCCACATTAATCTAACCTAACTTTGATAGGGCCGATTTGGGACTTCAGCAGTCGGAAAAGTTGAGATGGGATGCCATAAATTGGTAAGGAAGATGTTAACTTGTAGGTAAAAATTATTAATTAAATATATAAAAGACTTTACAGTCTTTGAAGTGGCTCTAGGATAGCGTAGGGGATGCGTGTTATCGTTTTGATCACAGGGTTCGAGGTTCGATTCCCTGCACTGGTGAAACGGAGTGTAAGGTTCCAAGCATAGCACTGGTTTGTCACAAAATCGCATGTTAGAGGCACACTACTTAATAAGAGAATAACTCACACAGACACAAGAAAACCGCCGATTAACGGCTTAAGTGGCAGCCACTTCAACCTACCTCCCTCCAGTCTTTGAAACAATTTATGAAGTAGTGCATCACGTAGTCGACCTCGACCGGTTGCATCAAGTAATTAATAATTCTACCCGTTGCTATTATTCGTTTTTGTTCTTTGTTCGTTGAATTGCATAACATGAAATGACATTGACCATGGGTAAAGACATTTTTATAAGATAATCTTCAATTCATTTCATTCTTATGGCTTTTTTAATGCTGCTCAAATCGATGCCAGCTGCTATAATGTGCAGCATTACATTAAGAGAAGAAGAAAAAAACTTCCTGAAGGTCATGATGAGTAAAGTTCAGCGAGAAATATAATAGAATTATTTAAGAAAAAAACCTTCTAATTATATTTATTATGATATGAATTAATTGAAAGGTTCTTTATGTCATCATATTTCAAAAAGATTCTTTTGACATTTTATATTCATTATAAAATGCAAATTATTAGATGGAGTAAAAAAGAATGCATGAGTCACGAAGATGCATGATTAATACTTAAAAATTTATTTTTAAAATAATTATTTTAAACTCTCTCACTTTTCATTACACCTGAGTAAAAATTGTCAGCGACACATAAATAAATGTGGAGCAAATGTTTGCGGCAATTCTTTGAATTTCAGTTTGAAAAATATCGCTGATTAAATTGCGTTTTATATCTTCTTTTTAATTAAAATTTTTTCATATTGAATTACGTTCAAAAATGATAACAATTTTCAAAGAAATGAAAAGTTTTCACTCAAACTATTTTCACATGAGTGGAAAAATCATTTTCTTTCATTGGAAATTGGAGCGGTTTGGCTGACAATTTGCGGTTTTTCGAACTCCATAGACTTTTAACGATCTTTCTTGGAACTTTGATATGTATGTATGTATGTATGTATGTAAAAGATAGGTACTTACGAACAATTCAGCCTTGAAATGATTTTTTTATTGTCCAAGCAGAGCGGTAGAATAGAGAGCTTCAATAAAAGTTATGAGCGAGTTGACAACTAAAATTTCGACTTCATCATAAAACTTAATCAAGCTGCATCCGTTCATTCACGTTAAAAAAAAAGAGTTTAAGTCCATCTTTTATTGCCCGGTAATTAACTTTCAAATAACATTTTCCAAGTTTAACGAGTCCTTTTTTTATATTTGTCGCTTTCGGGCTACGGAGAATGTAAATGCTTTGAGGCATAATACAGTGACGAACCATTCCATATTGAGGCCCCAAAAGGAAGTTCATAGGGCTCAGTTCGAAGGGGAAAATTATATTTCAATTTTTAATTAAAGTATTTTTATTGAAGCAGTGGAGGAGGAGCATTTCCGCAATATTATGCAGTACACGCACTGATGTAAAATTTTGTAGCCGTGGTAGTAATGCATACGACTTAATTCAGTATCACCTCTATATACTTGGTGTTGAGTGCCTGTTTTTGCTAGATAAGTTGAGAATAACAATTTAAGTTACGAGTGTTTTTTTAATGATCCAAATTCGTAGGTAGTGAAGATATGATATTTGAGATTACATGAGACATTTACTTAGGCATAAAGGAGAAGCTTCTGGCTTCATTCGAAAGGACAAATTCTAAATATGCCTTTATTTAATAAGCATCAATTGAGTACATTTTCGATTCATATATACGAAACTACTCGTAGCGTGAGGTGTGATAAACATATCTATGATAATGTGGATGATGATGATGATGATGTTATGTTGATGTTGTTGAGTGTTATGGTGATAATTTTGATCTGAATGGTTGTTAGATGTTGATGGTGATGATATGGTGATGATGTTGTGATATGGTGATGATGATTGAGTGATGATCATGGTGATGATGATGGTGAGGTTGGTGATGATGGTGTTTATGTTGATGATGATGATGGTGATGATGATAGTGATGATGATGATCATGGTGATGGTGAGGTTGGTGATGATGATGGAGAGGTTGGTGATGATTGTTGATGGTGATGTTGTTGTTATGTTGTTGATGATGGTGATAATGATTATGTTGATGCTGGTGTTTATGTTGATGATGATGATGATGATGATATTGATGATGGTGAGGTTGGTGATGATGGTGAGGTTAGTGATGATTATGATGGTATTGATGATTATGATAGTGTTGGTGGTGATGATGGTGTTGATGGTGATGATGATGGTGAGGTTGGTGATGATGGTGATGATGATGATGATGGTTTGTGATGGTGATGATGAGATGATGTGATGGTGTTGATGGTGATGATGTGTGTTGATGATTATGGGATGATGGTGTTGATGGTGGTTGGTGATGATGATGGTTATGGTGATGATGGTGGTGTGTGATGTGGTGGTGATGTGGTTGGTGATGATGTTGGAGATGAGGGTAATGATGGTGTTGATGGTGTTGATGATGATGATGGTGTTTAAATTTGAAAATATACCTTCCGATAGTTCTCCAGCTCTACTGAGATGACTGAGAATTTCTTCGATTCATGGTCTTTATATACGTTTCCGAAATCATGAATTCAGTGAGAATTGTAGGAATTTTTTGAAAAAAATTACCATTTCTCGGGGTAGTTTTGCATTTGGAGGGAAATAATGATTGGAAATTTGTTTTCAGGACGAATATCATCAAAGGGAACTATGAGCGTATTCGGAGGGTTCTTTTGGGGGTTCAAGCCCCTCTCGAAATATGGGGAATTACAAAGGGGATTGAGAAAATGATCTCGGTGGATAGTTTTGTTATGCCTTAAACTTCTTCCGAAATAATTTTCTGTGTCGGTGCGTTTTGGTGCGTTTCCATGTCCCCACGAACCCACCATGGCTTGCTTTAAATCAGCCCTCGGACTTAACGAGACATAGATCTAGGCAGTGATGCCAACTTAGCGCTTTTCGCACTAGCACTAGCGCTTTTGGAAGGCCCGCGGCGCGAAAACTTCTTTTTACCGCCAAGCTATTTTTGCTCGAAATCTAACGCTTTTTCGTTGCGTTCATTAACATCTCGAAAAATATTCAGAAATTCTGCGAGTCTTAAGTGTCCCATTTTACAAACCAAATGAGAATTATAGGCGTCATGCTAAAATCTTATTCTTTGCACTGATGCCGGTTTACAGCGGACTTTTACTGATCACTTTTCATCAAGAAAACAGAAATGAAGGGATTTTTTCAATATCCAAGGGAAAAGAGTCACCAAAATACTGCCTAGCATGAGTGCTGGTTACAAAGTATGGAGAATTGAGTAAGAAAGGTTTTCAAATTCGGCGTCTGAGGAGGGATACTTAAGCACAGTGATTGATATTTGAATGTTAAACAGCTCAAATATGCTTGATTGAAATCACTAGCAATTTGCCAATGAAATTAATTTAAATTTTAAAATATATCTTCCGATAGTACTATCGATATTTCAGAATATCGACTATCGATAGTTGCGACCATCGATAGTTCTTCAGCTCTATTGTAGAGTGAACGCCTACTACCACCACATAAAGTAAGCTATTGGTGGGCAGTTTGCCTAAAATCTCGTATACTTTGTAGCTATTAATATTCAGATCGCTTACAGTCTCGTATACTTTGTAGGCGGCTGGCACTTTTAGCCGCTGGGTTCGTTCAAATCCCAGCTCGGGCGTAGATGCTGGTATCGTTTTTCGCCACACTAACCTAACCCCTAACCTTATTCTTAGCCACACTTTCGATATCGATTTAAAATTGACCTAGGGGCAATATTGGAAATATAAATGGAACTGCAGTCGAAATTTTGTTAACATTTTAAGTGTTGCGCCCACTGTTGCCAGTTCTTAGCAAAAAATTCTCCTTGATGTCTCAAAACAAGGCCAAAATTCCCTAAAGTATAATTTCGAGATCTTCTTAGAACAAAAACTTGGTACGATAAAACTTTCCCTGGCCACTTTTCTGCCCTAAGACTCCACTAAAAATCAGAAATGACTTTTAATTTAGTGGAGATTCCCCAAAACTGGCAACAGTGTTTGCGCCATGTACTAACATGATGAGTATTGTCACAAGATAAAGTATGATCAAATAATCGATTCTTTTCAATAACATAAATTCAATCGATTAATGGAGTTTAAAGTTGATTTAAAAAGGTCAGATGCAATGGATTTTATATTGACTTCAATCATACCTACATTATCATTGTATAAGTATAACATTCTGGCGCCCCTTGCCACGACGCGGCCTTGTTCGCCCCTCAATCCAGCACTGAAATCAATATTGTTTATCATCAGAGTTCATTAAACTCATATGGGGTTTCTTTGGAATTTCTTATGAGACTGACTCACGACGAGCAGATTTTGTTTAAAAAAAAAAAAAAAAAAAGTTAAATGCGGCTTAAAAATCTCACACGTATATTATTTTTCGCGCTGATGTAATCTCCATCGCTTTGTCAATGTCCTGAGACACGAGAACAGCAAATCGCCATGCCGAATGCTTTAAATATCAAAGCCTCCGTACATGCCTAATCCACTGATCTGCATCAATAATATTTTCCCATTTTTCTAGCTACTTTTTTTCTCTTTTTTTTTTTTTTTTTTCCTTTGAATCTTTCACTGCACTCTCGTGTAATCGACCATCAATCAGGTCAATTGCCAATTACCTTGACTCTCGATGAAAGTAAACAGAGATAAAAACGCTTTAGCGGAATTCCTCGCGTTGCACCGGCGAATCTAGTTCATATCTTGCGTTTTACCACCGACAGACTTCCACTTTTTTTTTTTTTCTTTCCATTCCGCTTCTTTTTTTTTTTTGTTGATTCCACTCGCAATATTTGAAGGAAAATTCAATATTTGCCATTCGTGAAAGTGTTTTAAAAGGTTAATTGGGTTTGGCATGTGGCGTCTCTGTTGTTGGGCATGTTGTCAGAATATTGCCAGAGAAATGGTATCACGGAACATTTGCTTGTAAATTGCAAATTGATTTTTGCCAAAGAAATTACATGAACCGTTTTGATCCCATATCAAAGTTCATCGGATCGATGAGGTTAGGCGATTGAGGGAATTTCAAGAATCGAAGGAAAACGTTTTGAATCTCTTCAGATCCTTAAGAAGGGAATCAATCCCCCTCCGAAATGCGATGAATAACAAAGGAACATGAGCAGGGGCGGACTGGGGATCAAAGGGCCCACCGGGCATTACCTAAGAAAAAACAATATTTAAAAACAAGTAAGGGTGTTATAGTCAGGTGAGCCTGACAATAGAATACCCGACACAAACACACATGTTCAAATAATTTTTAATATTAAGAGGTGTTTAAGGCCATAAGGGGCCCCATATACCGACTTTTGTTGAATTTCTCTATGAAAACCGCCCTTTTGCCACACCCACTTTTCCAATTTTTTTGATTTCTAATTCGAGGCCTTAATATAAGCTCAAATTCTAAGTTTCAGTGGAATATCTCAAAAAAATCGATTTTGGGGCAGTTTTGAGATTTTTGTGACAGACCCTAGTACTGGAGGTACCCTTAATAATGGATCTATCAAAAAATTTTTTTGGAGACGATGTTTATGGCTACAAAGGAAGCATAACTGCCAAATTTCGTTCAAGTCCCATTTGTATTTCGGGTGTAGGAGACAATTTTCGAAAAACGCCCTTCTGCCACGCCCAATTTTCCAATTTTTTGAAATTGAATAACTTGATTTCAAATATGTTCAACTATCAAATTTCATCAAAATATCTTGAAAAACTTCGATTTTGAGGCAGTTTTTGTGATTTTCATAAAAGACCCTAGTACTGGAGGTACCCCTAAAAATGGTCCGATCGGGTCCATTCTCGAACTTGTTCTTACTCATATCCCCGTGAGCACGCATATCAAATTTCTGTCAAGATAGCTCAACTCCTTCGATAAGATAACTGTATACAAGACAGACAGACAGACGAGACAGACAGACGGACATGGCTAAATCGAATCTCCTAGTGACGCTGATCATTTCTATATATATTTTGTATGGTCTATCTCGACTGGTTCTGGGTGTTACACACAACCACACAAACGCAATATACCCTCGACACAGAGTGTGTCGGGTATAAATATCCTTACTCCATAAGTATTAATCCCAGATACAGCTCACTGGGGGCCCACCGGGCATTTTTTCGGTTGCACGTAGGCCAAGTCGGCCCCTGAACATGAGCCAGTGGCCTAAAACCTCTCCCGAAATTATTTTCTTCGTACACAAAGGTCTCGATTTTAGCTGCGAATAATCCTCAATGGGACCGGGCCCATTCTTTCGAGAGAGCGAGACTCTTTTCAGCACCTTTGTGGGTTTTTAGAATGTTCTTTCTTTGGTTTGCAAGTTGGACGCTCTTAAATGGGGCCCTGAAATTCCTCTCTCCGGGACTTATGACAATCAAGCTATTCGAGAGTACATAATCCACCGTTAAGTGTCGACTTTCCCGGATATCTTTAACTTAAAAGGGTCATATTTTTCAATGGCATTATGATCTCGAAAGGGGGTTTCCTTCTTTATCCAGAAGCGTTCACACTTTCGCGTATTTACACATCCATACCTATTTATGGGGAAAATATAATTATTACATCACATGTGTATGTATTTTTTTTTATGGAACATAAATCTTCGAAAATGAACTATTTTCGCCTCATATTGAGTGGAAGTTATGACACAATCATATCGCTCATTTAAAGCTCTTTCTATACTACAATTCCCTCGTCTCCGGTTCTTATTTGCCTGCTCGACTTAACAGAAGTCGTTTTAAAAAAAAAATGGAAGAAAAAAGATTTAAACACGAGTAATAACCGCTACTCAATTCTGACTGACATGATGCTAAATATATATGCCAGAAAAGCGGTTAAACAGTTGTGCTTACATAAGTTTTTAGTATCAAATTCCAAATGTTCAAAGTCTTGCCCCCTTTTATGACTTCATTCGCAAATGTAAGCTAATGCTCCTCACGGGACAACACCACGAAACCGCTCGACAGTGCAACAGCAACTTAATCTCTTTACCTGACTGCTTGGCTGCCTGGCTGCCTGCCTGCCTGGCTGGCCATGCGATGAAATGCATCTTAAATTTCGTCCAACACAAGACGCGTGATCCTTTGGCCGCACTAATGGAAATATCGTTCAAAAATTGCAATTACCTTCTTCCGCGAATTTATTGCTTCGACTACTTTATATTCGTTTTCGTCTCCCTCTTCGTCTCTGTCTTCTTCCTCTGATTCACTTCGAATGACCACAAATGAATTGCTGATTAGAGATCGCATGCAGGCACCCCTCCAAAGAGTCCTTTTGATCCATTGAATCGTCGAATCGTCGTGTTAATAGGGACCCTGGTTCTACCTTTGTATTCGCTGCCACTGAAAAATTTGATGACTCTGAAAATACGCAGCGAAAAATGAGTGAGAGAGAGAGAGAGAGAGAAATAGATTTGATAGAGGAAAGAGATAATGAAAAGACGCAGCGGCAATAAAATCGACAATATAATGAAATAAATGAATTTCCTAAATGGCCTCAAGTCGCATGGCACGACTTCATATTACTTTTTGTCATTAGTGAATCGCGTCTCGTCGCGCAGGCGCACAAGCCTTATTGTTGCATATCCTGACATTGTGGCTCTGGCTGTCATCAATCTCTGAAGATCTTACCGCACACGTCTTCATTGCAGTCGCATTAATGCAGCGTGATTGTCGTGCTCAACGCCTCACCTGTTCGCATCCGTTTTCGAACCCATTTTTATACTCAACACACACATACATACATACATACATATATCAGCATCGATCGAGTGTCGGCGCGGGACTGTTACAGAGTGTCTGGAGCGATGCACACGATATACGATATGGGAGCCAGCAACTGAAATTACAATTGAGCAACAATAAATGCGGCCGATGACGTCTCTTAACTTTTGTACTCGCAATACATTAACACCCTGTCTGCACCCATATATACCAGCTAGCATCATCATCGTCGTCGAATTCATCAGCTTAGCCGCTTAATCTTGAGCTTGGCGGCACGCTGCTGAAGTAGCAGCCGATCGAACGACCAAGCAGCAGCAGCAGCAGACGATGGCAGCGGCAGCAGCAACCAGCGGGCAGCCAGGTGTGGCTGTTGTGGCTCATGCCTCTGCAAGGCATACTTCATTGTTTAAAGCAAAACTTTTAAAAGCCCACAAGTCATTTCTGGGACGCACTTCAACGCGGTCATATCGTGTCGTACGCATGCGCAGTGCGAGTTAACAAGAAATGTGCATATTTATTCTCGATTTTAAGTCATTTTATGATAAGTGAATTTTTTTTTTTTTAATTATTCAACGAAATAATTTTGTGCTCATCTACACGATTTTATTAACCAAAAAATTATTTAAATAAATTTAAAAAAATCAAGTGAGTGAAAAATCCTCTAATTTCGAAAGCTCTTATATAATAAGAACACAAACGAGGACTTAGTGACATAAGTAAAATACAGTGAAACCACATATAGAGATATCCTTCATACCCTCGTTTAGACTTTCGGCTCAAACATTTCGCTTAGATGGACTCAAAATACCTCTGACCGTAATTTTTAACATACAAAGGATTTGTCAGTTCAGTATTCCTCGGATATATATGCTCTCCGGATATAAGCATTCTCCTATTAAAATCATAAAAACTTGTGCCATTCTCATCCTTCAATCTACTGAATTCACTTGGATATGTTAAGCTTCCATCGTTTATGCAACCTAACAATTTTAATGGTGCCTATATCCGAGGTATTTTGCGCATGGAATTCGATCAAAAAAAATTTTAAAAAAAGATCGGTAAAAATTATTTTTTACTGCTTTTGTGGTTTCAGATTGAACAGATTTTCTCCTCTTGTGAGTTTTGCTCACAAAACCTCATCCACAAATAAGTATCATCAGGAGGTATTCATTGAAACGAATAGGCTTTAAAATAAATTTAGAACAGCCACAACGAACGATTTGTCGTTTATATATAGAATGGAGAGAAGAAATGTAGAACAATGGAGTTGACCCTTTGATCCTCTCAAAACGAGAGATCGACTGTATGAAGCTGGAAAAAAGGTCAAGAGTCAAATGACTCACATTGGATTGTCTTTCTTCGACTAATTAGTCGGAGAGGCGATCATTTAAATAGCAAAACTTGCGAAATTTGCTAAAAGCTTTGAAATTATTCCCATTTATTCAAATGTGTATAAAAAATGATCCCTTAAAATCCAGATTAGGGAATTTTTCCAGAGGTTAGTGACTTTAGATTTTTCAGAAATTTTCCAAAAAACTCTCCTTTATGAATTCTTAATCATACCGGCAACGAGATGATCCAGGAAATGTTTAGATTCTGACCCAATTCAGTCCAGCGTCCGCTCTTCGTGGCTTCATTTTCAACTTCCTTTTATTTTGGGGGTCCCCTCCGTGCAGTGGCGTGTCCAGAGAAAGAGTGCTTTGATAGTGCTTATATTTTCACAGTGGTATATTGAACAATTATAAGACATTAACCCAAAAATATTTGAGGGGGCTAGAGGAAGTTTAGAGAGTTATGGACCAAAAACCAAAAAAAATCCGAAAAATTCATGGCATCCGATTTGGATGAAAATTTATATATAGAATAAGTGAAAAATTCTAAGAATTTTGGCGTCAAAAACGGTAACAACTAGTCTAGTTTTGGTCTAGTTCCGAACTGGTCCAAAAAGGACCAGTTTTTTGAAAAAAATTTTATTGCTAAAATCCTTAGAATTTTTCACTTAATCTATATATAAATTTTCATCCAAATCGGACGCCATGAATTTTTCGGATTTTTTTGGTTTTTGGTCCATAACTCTCTAAACTTCCTCTAGCCTCCCTCAAATATTTTTGGGTTAATGTCTTATAATTGTTCAATATACCACTGTGGGAAATATAAGCACTATCAAAGCACTCTTTCTCTGGACACGCCACTGCCTCCTTGGACTTGTTCCTAGCACCTCATATTGAATTATTGGAATTTTTAATTAAAGTTTTAATGCCGGAAGCTTCCAACGACCTTCAATTCTATATGATGTCTCTATGTACCTAAGAACTCAATATGTTTGATGACATTCAGAACATCAAAGCCGGAGAGTCCTTAACGTTGACTCATGCCTTACAAAAGGTCGTCTCAAAAATAAATAAAAATTCAATTAAAAACAATGCGTTTCGATTTAATCGGTCAAACCTTAAAAATGGATACACTCGTTGAAAGCAAAATCGTGATTTTTATTTTTAACTGCGCTCATTTAAGTCAGTCCGATAAGAAGATTCGCAGTGCCATCGTTTTTCACTCTTCAAACTTTTCCCAAAAGCTCTTCGGCGCCCCGCTAATTGTTATTAAAGCTGTCGGTATGCGGCTTTAAATACGACCCTAAGCAGCTTTAAATACTCTTCGTAACCATAAATAAAATTTTATCTTTGAAAAAAAGCACAATCAAGTGTAGAATGAATAACACTAGCGTCCAAAATAAAAGGACAGAGTCGAAATTGTGGTTTTTTAAGCGAAGATTCTTTCGAAAATTTAATATTTTGCAGACCAGTGTAAAGGCAACGAAATAATCGGCCCTTGACCGGCAATGTTTGCTTTACGTGACGATCAATTCAAGATTCTTCTTAAAAGACTGCAAAAATCAATCCCACAAGAGACTTCACAAAGAGAAAGCTCAATGACGGCAAAGTTCTTTAAGTTTTTTTTTTTTATTTTATTAATTATTTTACATATTATTTTATGGACTTTGCAAACTCTGGACGTCAAGGACTCTTCAAACGATATTTCAATTGCTATTGAAAAAGAATTCATACAAATCATAATAAACTCCTAATAAACTTACGAATCAGTTGGCGTCGTCAAATCCACGATGGAGCTTCTCTTTTCCTTTTGCCAATTTTAAATCCGACATTTGGAAAATTTTCAGAAGTATAAAAAACGTTCAAACCTTCAAAAATTGAAAGAAGAAAGGACCCATTATTACATTGGGTAACAATGATGCTGTCAACAGCTTGTTTAGGAAGGAAATACAATACGAAGATAGGAAAAGATTTCTATTGTGAAATAAAAACAAGTAAGGGCGTTATAGTCAATACATTATCCGACAAAGACATACGCGTTTGAATATTTTTTAAAACACGTCGCTAGGCCAGGACCATTATGTCGATTTTGGTTGAATTTCTTTATGAAAACCGCCCTTTTGCCATGCCCACTTTTACTAATTTTGCAAATTACATTTAGTACCCTTAAATACGCCCTTGAAATCTTGAAATATTTAGGTTTTAGAGCTATTTTTGCGATTTTCATAACAGACCCTAGTACTGGAGGTACCCTTAAAAATGGTCCGATCGGGTCCATTCTCGAACCTGTTCTTTCCCATGTTCCCGCCGATAGGCATACCAAATTTCGTCAAAAAATAAAACATATTTTGTATGATTGGTTGTGGCTCTGGAGATGGGCGTAGGAGATGCGTGCTATGCTCTTGATCCCGCAGGTCCGAGGTTCGATTCCCGGCACAGGCGAAACGGAGTGTAATGTTCCAAGCCTAGCACTGGTTTTTCAAAAATTTCGCATCTTAGGGGCACACTAAATAAAAAGACATACACTCACAAAAACACAAGAAAACCCCTCGTGGTATCACAATGGGCTGGCCCAGCCGGAAATTTTCTCATAAATGACCAATTCATTAATTTTTTCACCAAGGATATCAAGGGGAAAACGTGAGTTTTTCTCAATTACAATGGCATTTCCATCGAGAGAAGGAGCTTTTTTTTCGCAATCGCAATGGCAATGTCATCGAGAGGAAATGTTATTCATCGCAACTCCAATGGCACTGTCATCGATAGAGGTATCGATACGACGGAGTAGATCTACTCCACTTTCGATGAACAACACGTGACATATGCTCTTATGACTGCCAATGCCGCTTGTGTGTTAATTTCATTAGAAAGTTGGTGTATAATCAGGAGGAGTCGCGGCTCTATGTCATTGGTTCTGGGTGTTACAACAATAGAGCAGAGTGTCGTCGGCTAGCATCAGTTGTGAAATCGACCTATTTTGAGCTTAGTAAAATGGGGCCTTATCTTCTTACTGTAAATGGGGCTTAGTCCGGCACTCTAAATATCCCACCTAAGCTTTCAAAATTCTTTGAACTCCCAGTTTCTTTGAAAGAAAAAGGACCAACATTTTCGAAACACTCTCATTTAACCTAATTCATTCTAATTGACTTCAATTAGTTTTGAACTCATTCGACTGTGCGCAAGTAAACGAAAAAGTTTTGAGTCGAATGATTGGATGTGATGAAAACAAAATATCCTGTCATTGACAGTGGAAATTACAGAGAGTCATTGTTTCAGTCACACAATTTGAATTCATAAATTAGGTATTTTTTTTTTCAAGGCAAACAGACCAATTTTTTTTTACTAAAATTCGACTTTAAAGTCCGTTTGATTATAGGGCGAAATAGGGTCAAAAGTTGACTTATTTTGTTGCATGCTTCGACTTCAAAGTCGAGCGGACTTGATTTTTCGACTTCATAGTCGGTTTGGACTTTAAAGTCGAAATAGGTCAAAATAGGTCGAGCTCCGCCATGTTTTTCGAATGGCAAATTGAGAATTATTCTTCTGCATATGTTTTTTCTTTAAGAAAAACAATTTTTTTCAAGCAATATTTATTTAATTTCCATCAATGAGAAAGCCCCTTAAAAATGAAGAAGTAGAAGGAACACTTTCACGAAAAATCTCAGCGGGCATATGTTTTTGGGACTTATTAAGCGCAAAATAATTTTTAATGAAGTCCATATTTTATTTATTATTTATTTCTTAAGACACACGAAGAAGAAAATCTCTCGTTCATTTCTGCTTTCGAGTAATACGAATGACTGAGTAAGATATTATGTATTTATATCTTTCTCTGTTACTCTCTCTCTCACTTTTTCGTTTCCTTTTACGTTCTCTTTCGTTTTACTCATAAGTTCAATTAGGTCGAAAATTGGTCATTGCGACTTCTTTCCGACTAATATTAGGTAAACGGACTTCTTTTCGCCCTGACTTTGAAGTCGAAATGCCCTATTATGACCTATTATTACCGCCAATCGACTTCCAATCTATTCCCCACTTACGTCGACTCGACGTCGAATCGACGTCAATTTCGACTCATTTAGGTTAGGTCAGAGTAAATATTCGATGACACACGTGAATATAGTAAGAATTTACCAATCTTTCGACCTCATTTTGCTACTGGAATCGCGGCCATGTCATTGGTTCTGGGTGTTACATACAACCGACAGAGTGTGTCGGTTAACATCAGTTGTGAAAAGGTTATTTATACCTTACTGTAAATGGGGCTTAACTTCTTACTGTAAATGGGGCTTAGCTCCCACTCTATATCCCACCTAAAGCTTTCAAAATTCTTTGAACTCCCAGTTCTTTGGAAATGAAGAATAAGGACCACATTTTCGAAACACCTCTCATTTAACCAAATTCATTCTAATTGCTCAATTATTTTTGAAACTCATTTCGAAACAGTGGGCGCAAAAAACGAAAAAAGGTTTGAGTCAATGATTGGATGTGATGAAAACAAAAATAATGTCTTGACAGTGGAAATTACAGAGAGTCATTGTTTCAGTCACACAATTCTTCTCATTGATTTCATTAAAGATTGTTTTTTTTTTTTCATTTCTACAACAATTGTTATTACTGATTGACGCAACGATTGAGGAAGCCAAGTAACATTCCAAAATAACATTCTTGATGTCTCAACAATAGCGATTCGAATGTAATTAACAATTCAATTAAATTGATTGCTAAGCAAATTTTTGAACCAAGCCTCGCTTCACTTCAACACTACAAAGAAAAAAATTTTTTTTTATGGAAAACCTGGAGAGAAATTCAAATTTTACAGTTTAATTTGATAATTAGAACGAATGAATTCTTTCCAGTGACAATATACGATGTACACAAGCTTATATATATATATATATTTACCCTCCGTCTATAAAAGCCACCAACAAAAATTTAGCATCGAATTCAATTTTCTGTTCTTTCTCTTTGCAGAATGCCATCGCATAGCGTCTTAGTTAACGGAATTTTTTACATCTCCATAGTGCTTACTAGTCCAATTTTACCCAATATTTATACAGCGGCCTATGTGCACCAACCGGCCAATGCAATATCAGCTCATTCCGTGACGCCGCATCAACGTCACATTTCATCGCTAGCATCGAAGGTCATTTTCGAACAGCCATCGATAGATAATGTTTATAAGGAATTTCTGGTTACATCGAAGCCACTTGCTCTGCGGAAGAAAGGCAACATATTGAAGAAGACGAAAAAGAATAAAAAAGATTCGAAAATCTATTTTATACCGATGCCACCGACATCGTATCGATTTATACCAGGAGTCGGCTATGACTATCAACCGGTAAGAATAACGCCGATCATGAAGGAAGTTCCGATAAAAAGATTTCCAGCGATTGCAGAAAATTCTCCAAAACCTTTTATCAATGGAACAAGAACAACAACAACATCAACAACAACACAGCAGCAGTAAGCACAAGAAAGCCACCAAGGGATAGCAAAATAACTCTCATCCAACACGGGTTCAATGGACATCCATTTAAAATTCAAGTGGCACGTGCACAACGAAAGCATCGCTTAAGTCCACATAATCTTCAATCGAAATTTTATTTGAATAAAAATATTATTTATTAAAATTTTATACGTTCACGTGTTTAATTGGTAATCAGAAGGAAAGCAGTAAGAACCGCGCAAAGGTTTGATCTGAAAAATTTCCTCTAACTTGGTTATTCAATAAGATCTGATTGAGAGGGAAAGCCATTTTTTAAAATGCCCTATCAATGGGCAAAATAACTATTCCTGTGGTCCAATAGCGTAGGAATTTCTGCAAAAATTCAACACATGCAGACATTTGGAACCACCCAGTAGTCAGTAGGTCGCCCCCGATATTTGTGGCATGCCAAACTGCCAGTCCTTGATGACTAGCCATTTCACCTACCACATGAACCTGAAAGAGTAGATAGGCCTCAGCTCACATTTCCCTATTCGCTGCGTATGATTGTTTTTGCTGTTGTCTGCTTTTACCTCGCATTCTGATCATTTGCTCGTCAAGCGTTCGATAGCTCAGTGGTTCAAACTATGAATCGACAGCCGGGAGGTTCGGGGTTCAATCCCTACGGGCGGCGAGAATTTTTCCTAAATTTTTTACTTTTTTTATAAATTAGAGTTTTTTTTTTTTTGTTCATAGTTCAGTTATTTTGGAAGACAAACATTTTCCCCTAAATTTTTAAAGTTTTATTATTTTTTTTTAATGGTTCATTTTCAAGTATCTAAACAATTTTTGGAGTGAAAAAATTCGTTAAATACGTTTCCCAAAATCTGAGCAACGCTAAACTCAAGTGAGCATTTTGACCAAGAAATTAAATTCGTTCGTTTAGCGTAATGGTTAAGGCGTTCGCCCAGCGATCTGATGGTCAGCGGTTCGAGGCTCGGTGGAGGCGAGAAAATTTTAAGAGAAGTAAGATAAAAAAGATTAAAATAAAAAATAGATAAACAAAAAAATATAATAATTAATAAAATATATAAATTTAAAAAAATTCAAAACAAAAAATTAAATTTTTCTTTTTTCTCAGTCGCTGGTGCTAGGCCATTTTCCTGCCCCTTTTCGCTAGCGAAATGACTGGTTAAAGGTGGCGCATAAAAGGACAACCTGTCCCCGGCAATGAGATCGTAATGTTAAATTCGCCAGCGTCTTGGATAGGAAAGGGACCGATCCCCGACACCCAGTGACTAGTGAAATCGCTAGTGTTGTGGTGGCTCCGCTGACTACTGGGCAATTACAATGCGATTCCATTTATATTTCTTTTTTCCCAATTTTAGCATGGTCCATTCAAGTTCCAAAGAGCTTGATATATAAAAAGTAAGCTCTGGTTACACATACTCATACCTCATTCAAAGTTTCTATACACAAAGTATACATTAGTTATGAGGAAAGAAGTTCGCGTCTTAAGTCTTTGCTCTATCCCTCTCGCTTTTTATAACAGAACAGGCTGCGCAAAGACTTAAGACGCGAACGTGAAAACAGTAATAAAAATCTTACGTAACTAATGGACAGTCCCTTATTAGAAAAACGTAAGGGCATATACATAGATGCTCACAGTACTAATATCCAGTCCAAATGTGAGGAAAATGGTAGAAAAACAAATCATGCGTACGGATCGAGTGCTTGCCCTCCATACATTTCGTGGAAAATCATAGAAGGAGTTGTCCTAGAGCAATGAAATTTGGCACGGACGTTTCTTTTCAAATATCTATGAGATTCCAAAAAAAAGTTTAGAAATCAAACCACCCCAACCCCCTCCCCCATAAAAAGGGTGGACCCAAATTCCACAATTTTGAACCTACAGTATTGAAATTCGGAACATAGCTTACTGTTGTGCCCAAAGTTGGAAAAGTTTAGATTCGTAACGCTGCCACGCCTACTTTTTGTGCTACGCCCACTCAAAGCCCTCTATCAGAAATTCGTGACGTAAAAACCTAGTTCAGACACCAACTGGCATAGCGAATACACAAGCTTTTGACAAGCTGTTTTCACGTTCGCGTCTTAAGTCTTTGCTCTATTTCTCTCGCTTTTTATTACAGAACTGTCTATGCAAAGACTTAAGACGCGAACGTGAATGTGTTTTCTTTGCCATTTGAAAAACCGGCAAAGCTTCCATTGACTGAGACGACTTTGAACTGATTTCTTCCCCCCCAAGTTTAAGGTTGAAAACATTAATAGCCTAAAATTCCACTTCGAATTCATGGACATCGACCAAACTAAAGTCCTAGGCATAATCATTTAATTTCATCGTGGCGACCGTTGCTATTTACTGCAATCACAAATTGAATTCCTTGGCTCCTTCGAATTTCTAAACTGACAATTCAGTAGGAAAGATACTAAAAAATTCGATTTTCAGATTTTTTCCGATAATCTTGAAAAGAAAAAAAAAATTTTTTTTTTTTTATATATATTTAAAAGCACAGAATGAGTATAAACTGCGATAAGGCGACCTCGAACTTTGATGAATTGCTCAATATTTGTGCGTCGGGAAGACGTCCGACGACGTCAAATGCTGCAACGCATACCGACGATACTTCACAGGAATGTTTCGTTATTTCCGGTTCGGAAGAACCGGTGGCAGCCGAAAAAGTCACCGTCAAATTTCGAATTGCCGACGTTCATGTTATTGCTCAAGTCTATCCATGCGATATGACGATCTGTCATATTAAACGGGATATTGCGATCAAGTTCAATGTCAATCCGTGGATCTTGCATGTAAAACAGTGCAATAAAGAAATATCGGACGAGTGCAAATTACTGGATACTTGCTGCGATGAATTCGGTATACATGAATTCGTTCTGGAGGCTAGAATTCCAGGCGAACCGCGAGCAATGGAGCTCGACTTGGATACCTACTATAGGTAAGAAAAAAAAAAAAAAAGAAGATCGTTGGAATAATTGTGAAGCGAATAATTGTTTTAGTAAATATAATCTACCGGATTTCATAACCGTACATATACGTGGTGATGATACTGAAGATGGATATCCAAGGAATATTGTCGTTGAGATTGAAAAGAAGGCCATTGTTAAGCCCTTCATAAGTGGATATCGGAATAAGATCACTGGTAGTCAAGAAGAGAAATTCCTTAAAATATAATTGAAAATAAAAGTTTTTTTTTTTCAATTTCTAAAGGTATCGAGTACTTGGACGCATTCACTCAAACTGGACCACAATTTGATAGATCGAAATACAATCGCCTAGTCAGCAGAGATACCCAGACTGTTTGGTATAAAACCAAGCAAATAGTATGAACGAAGCGTTTTTTTTTTTTACGATTTTAAGTGAACTTAATCGGTTTTTCTTTTTTTTTTGTAAAAAAAAAAAGGACACCGAACATGATCAGACTACACAATGTGCCTTGGATGGGAATAACGTGCGCTTCAATTCGACAGCGAATGACGTTACATTAGTGCCCACAAAATATCAGACCTATTGTCAAAAAGTGCGGCAAGAGAATAAACTAGCGAAAATTATTATGATTCAAAGAAACTGGAGGAGATATTTATTAACAAGACGTGTGAAAGAAAATGCTAAGCAATATAGGTAGGTATGATTTTTAACCCATTATTAGCGATTTATCTAGCGTTTAACATTAACTACAATTCAAGTCGAATGAATCTAGCGTTTGGACCAGTCTAGGCGGAAACTTTCCGTTTTACTTACAGTATTCATTAGAGATATTTACTTAGAGCGAAAATCAGGTACTTTTCAGTACTTAGCGAATGTTAAAACCATCACAAATGCACTAAGGAATGGTTTAATCGGATCATTATATAGGTTTTATACATATACATATATATTTTATACCCGACACACTTGTGTCGAGGATATTGCGTTTGTGTGCGTTGTTGTACACCCAGAATAGTCGAGATAGACCATACAAAATATATATAGAAATGAGTCAGTGTCCCAGGAGTTCGATTTAGACCATGTCTCATTGTCTGTATGACAGTTTCTTATCGAAGGAGTTGAGCTATCTTGACAAAATTCCTGGTTTGCGTGCTCACGGGGAATGAGTAAGAACAATTTCGAGAATGGACCCGATCGGACCATTTTTAGAGTTACCTTAGTACTAGGGTCTGTAACGAAAACCTCACAAAAACTGCTCTAAATCCGATGTTCATTCAGATATTTTGATGAAAAAAAGTTTGATATTTGATCATAATTTTGAAAGGCCAGTATATATTATTTCGAAAATTGGAAAAGTGGGCGTGGCAGAGGGCGGTTTTCGAAAATTGCATCCTACACCCGAGAATTCAAATGGGACTTGAACGACAATTTGGCACTTATGACTTCCTATGTAGCGCTTAAACATCCTTCCAAAAAATTTCCTTGATCAGTCCATTTATAAGGAAAAGTTACACTCACAGTAACTAGGGTCTTCACAAAAATCCAAAATGCCTAAGGTCGTGACTTTTTCAAATCTTTTAATGAAATTTGAATTTGAGCGTTAATTTAAGCTCCGATTAAATTCAAAAAATTGGAAAAGTGGCTGGAAAAAGGCGGTTTTCATAAACAAATTCAAAAAAGTCGGTATTGGGCGAAGCTAACACCTCTTGATTTAAAAATATTAAAGATCTGTGTCTTTCTATTTAGGTGCCTGATATAACACCTTATCTTGTTTTGTTTTGTTTTGGAGACCGTTGTTTCTCCTACACAAAATAGTTCGTCTCGGACCTTCACAAAATATTTCGTCACATATTCAGAAAATTAGGTACTTTTCAGTACTTAGCGAATGTTAAAACCATGACAAATGCACTAAGGAATGGCTTTCAGTACATTGGGGAATGTCTATGTTGCTTAAATTCCCATTTTTCTTTCGGCCTTTAGTCACAAACACATTTTCAATCAATAATGTTTACATATTTACATATATATATGGAAGGATGCGATATAAATATATAAACAATACGGTTTCAGGAACAGGAAATTTTTAAAATTGGTCACGAAAGGGTCAAAAACTTTACTTATATGTACAATATGGCATTAAATTTAAATTCATAGGAAAATAATTGCTGCACGTGAAGACAACGACAAGAAGTTCGAGGAGGAAATCCAAAAGAACGTCGCACGTGAGCAACGTGCTAAAACCTTTCCACGTTCAAAGGAAGACTTTGAGCTGCTTTATCATGAAGTGGAAAAATGGAAACGAGCCGAACTGAGGCGAATTGCGAGCATGTATGACGGTGCTGCACGCATTGTTGAAGTGAATATGCTGCTCGACAAGGAAATTCAACTTCTCAATGGCATAGAGCGACAGCGTTATTTGATAATAAAATCACTTAAAGACTATCGAGAAGAGAAACTGTTGACAAAACTTGGAGAGCCCATAAAATGGATTGGCTACAATAGTAAAACTCTAGTTGGACTAAAATAATTCCACAAAAATTTTTAATACTTTTTTCTTATATTATTTTTTCTAAGATATCGTCGTACATGCCGATTTATTGCGGACGCAGCGAACTCGATTTTTGAGTGAAATTTATAAGGATCTGAAAAAACCACTCGATAATGAAGCTCGTCTGCAGTTGCTTAGCAAGGTCAAGGAGATTCTCATTCATGAGCAAGATTATCCAGAATTCGCAGAGGTGGGGAAAATTACAAAAAAAAAAAAATCAATTCTCTTGATTTAACTTATTTGAATATTTATATACATCTCTTTTAAAAAGCTCTTCGATTTATTCGATCGTGAGAAAAACCTTTTGATCTACACGAGATATTGTGATGTGAGCGTTTTAAGAGATCGTCAGAATTCACTTTTCTTTGAACTTATCAAATTCTCGAAAGATCGCAAGCCAAAACGTAATTGAATTATAATAAAATTTTAATTTAAGACTAAATTCGAAAAAACATTTCGTCTGCAGCTGAAGGCCGTCGAATGTGCGTTGTTTGCAAGGAAATTAAAAAGCTCGATCACTTTGAAGTTCGCACTCGACAAAATCGAGTGGAAACATGCTCGCGATGTTATTACTTGAAAGTAAGTAATAATTTTCTAATTATTTACAAAAAAAAAGAATTTATTTTACAACCCTCATTTTATTTTTTTATTTTTTTAGTTCGCATCGAAAGACAATTCGGTTTTCACAGCAATTCTTCGATCTTTGCAACGAGACGAGAGGAAGAATCGCTGCACGGGATCGTATGCATTTATTTTACAAGTTGAAGATGTTCGTCATATCGTCGAGAAAATATGGCATGGTCATTCGATTTTGAGTAAAGACAGTAACCTTAATGTATTACGGTAGGAGTTTGATTAATCCCACATAAATAGATTATGGAGTATAATTTTTTGCATTTAAAATTATCTCGCCTTCGTTTCAGCTTACCTCGTTGGATAAAAAGCGACGATTGGTCGCCATGGAATTGTATATGTTTAACCCAGCACGAAGCACGCGATCATTATAAGATCGATGATCCGACGAAAGTGTATGATGAAAAGCTTTTGCTGCAAGTTCGAAACTGTCATATGCTCGGTCGTTCTACATTCCATAAATTGGCGAGTGTTGGAATTGAATTCCTTGAAACTGGCAATTGGTGGAATGTGGGCGCAAACAAGAAACTTGATCTTCCACCGCTAACTAAATTCAATGATCCAACAGCAGAACTTAAAAATTCAAACGATGAGACGACATGCAAGAAAAAATAATCATTTTAAGGATCTGAAAATGAAAAGATTAGTAAAATGAAAAAACAAATTAATTTTTAGCATAATCTTTTGAAACAAAAGTTTAAATTCGCATTTAGTAGTTACAGTTTTTAATAAAATTAAATTTTTTTTTTACATAAGATTTTATTTGTTGTCGCATTGTTCTAATTAAAATATGAGGCATTGAGAAAGAATTTTAACAAAAAAAAAAAAAAAAAAAATATTATATATAATAAAAATTTATTAACAGCACTTTTGTTTTTCTTTTGATTTTACAAAATTTCACTCACACTTTTTTTAATTATGGTGTTTTGGGGGTTTTTTTTTTGTCTTAGTTTTTCTTATTTATCGTCGCCTTAAATTTAGCATCTAAATACTGAACTCGTTTTAGCAACTTGTCGCTTGTACTAAACTCATTGTAGGGCACAGGAATTACACGATAGCCACTCTTTTCCAGTAGATCGATACTTAGATTTGTTATGCCACTCGCGCAGCGATTTGTACCGTGACAAACGTCATGGAAATCGACAACCATTAAAGCCACTCTGAAAACAGAGAATACATTCATTTATAGTATAGTGGTAAATAGAACTTTCTCCTACTTTTTGCAAAAGTCTTAAAGAAATTGAATAGACAATGACCAGGGCTCGGAAAGAAATGCTCCAAAATAATGCATCTGTAATGTGTTCTCAAAATCTTTGATTACTGTCCAAAAATCATTTTAAATAGTAGGTATTTGTTGCTTTTTATATTAACTTTATCTCGAATTGAATTGTTAGTTGCAATGAACAAGGAAAAACTCTATCAAATGAAAATATTCAACGCGTTTTAAAGCATAAATCAAAGATCTTGAGGACATTTTTCAGGGAAATGAGCTGGCAGACTTTGTCGGCATTTTTTCATTGTTTGTATCACATTTTTGGTCGATTTCCGAGCCCTAACGACGATGGCAATTAGTGTGTCGAAGTATAGGTCATGTCCAGGGATGCCCACCACTACATTGAAAGCTTGCGATAGTGTGTGTGCGCATTGCACTGAAGAACGTTTTTCGCCTTTTTCAGTTCTCTCTTTTTGCTTCATCCGACATAGGTCTTGCTCGTTCGCTGCCTGATGTCAGACTAAACAGGTTTCGATTTCTCAGCTCGCTTTTTGCCTTTTGTGTATGTACACAAGCATTTGCTCTCAATGCTCCGAAGCTTGCTTCGCGGGCATCCCTGGTCATGTCAGATCAAAAAATTTATAAGAGCATAAAAACGTACTTTATAGCGGTTGGATCTTCCTTCTCAAGTGGAAGTGGGATTCCGCTTGGCAGTCAAATAAGCAGAAGGCATCTAAGAGAAAAAAAAATCAAATAAATTATAGAAATCAAATCATATGACATACCTATTAGAAATCCCATTTTCGTATCGACCAGGCTCCTCACGTGATTGTTCGCAGGAAGTAGACTTTTCAATGCATCCAACATACCATTCAGTAGTATTTGCTTAGACTTTGGATGTGCTAAAAGAATTTCAAAGGCAGGACTATTCGGTGCGAGAAAAGGTCCTTTATAGTCTTGAAGAACCAGTCTCGCAAAACTATTCAAATTCAGCAATTTCATTTTCGATGTCTGCGATTTATTCAAACTCAACTGTTTAACGAACTCATCACTGAGTACTGTAGATAATTGATTTTGATCCACTATCCCCAAGAGCGATAGTCCCCAGACATGATTTAACCAATCAACTGGATTTGTGAAGTCCTCTTTGCCAATAGCGTTTTTTAGTTTCTGTTGTACTTCCTGGATATTTACGCTTTTGAAATTTAATGTCGCCGAGGTAAGAAAAAGTGCACTAATATCCTGGGGTCGACACTTCTCCGAATTCTGCAGTATCCATTGCGTCAATGATTCCAGAATATCTAAAAAAAAAAAAAAATAATAATGACTTAAGACTCAAAATTCTCGTTCTAAATGAATTTTTATTTGAATATCTCGACGACTTCGACTTACCCAAATCTCGATATCTGAGAATTCCAAAACTAGTTAGTATTGAGCCAACAACAGCCGATTTATCTTTGTTTTTTGGTAACTGAACTTGTATGTCAGCGCACATTTTCGCAGCTAAAACAGAATCTGGAAAGTGTAATGTTGCCATTGCGAACAAAACATCCGCGCATTGTTTCAAATCCAATGGTTCTGTGGCACTACTGATATTAAATGCCAATGACCGTAGAAGAGGAGTACTACGTCTCTTTTGCTGCGCCAATGTACTCATAACTTTAATCATTTGAGTAACACTTATGCTAGCAATAAGTTTAGCAGCTTCATCGTCACCAGCTACGCCCAGAACAGTATTTAGATCATCCGTTCGAAAGCCAGTGATTGGTGCACTCGCATTATTTGCATTCTTTGTATTATTCTTGGCATTCAAACGTCCAAGCAAGCGACAGATTCGTAAAAATCTCGTATCATTTTCAAATTCGGAAAGATTAATGCGATTCATTGTACTCCAGTCGGATAAGATGGAAACGATTTTTAAAGCATGCTTGCGAGAAAGATTATTTATTTCCGAAATTGAAAGAAGTCCATTGACTGTCTTAGCATTTATTATACGTTCGTCAATGTTCGGTCCATTATTAGTTGTGGTTTCGGCATTTTTTGACGAAACAGATTCATCTTTTAAGGACTCGAATGCAGCTTCGACTAAAGCACCTAGAATTTAAGAAGTGAAATATAGTAAAGGCATTTTGTTATGGCTGTAGAGTGCTTTCGTATCCAAGGACATACATACTTTTTTTTTCTGGCACTTCATTTTCGGCATTCTTATTTGAGATTGTTCCCTTGCCAGCTTCTTTTTGTATCGCTAGCTTTTGTATATTCGCGCCGCTATAGGTCCGTCTAAAGTAATTGTTGACAAAAGAACTGGCAACAACAACTCGTTGTAATCCAAACATATTTCGCTATAAATTTAATATCGAAAGTAATTTTAATTCGCTGAAAGTGAAGAAATTTACGTAACAACCGATGTCAAATAAACGGTGAATGAAATCTCTCTTACCATATATTTGACTATAGCGTATTATTACAGTCTTTCAATTTAGTTGCAATTTCCAAGTCAATTATCGTTCCGAAAATTTTAGTTTTCTTCCTTTCCGGTAGTTAATAGTTGGTTTTCAGTTGACATCTTCAGATGTCCGTTCCATCCACGGCAATTGCCATGTGAAGTAATGCTATCCTGTTCTAACGAATTCAATTGCGAAGGTTATTGAAAGAGACGAAAGTACTTCGCTTAATTTGAAGTTTAGATTTCTTGAGTTAAACAAAAACAAAACAATAACAAATATATAGCCATCTCTCTTACCAATTGTCATTGCTAGATGTCCGGTGCTGCCAATTTGTTAAGGGGAATAACCCCTACATTTGGGGATATTTAGAGGGTAAGTCGAGAGTCAGACACAAGAACAAATCGCACCCAGTCCCCTAAAGTGGCACAACTCAAAATTTGCCATTTTTCAGAAAACGCGAAAAACAAAATTCGTCGCAGTGTCGATCAAAGCAGGAAAAAAGACATTACGGCTTTTTTTTCGGCCTTTTATAATGAGAAAAATGGAATGGAATTTTTCCTGCAGGTAGACGGGTGACTTGGGAACAAGATTCATAGCATAACTCGAATTTCAGAAATTTTGAGTTGTGTCAGTTTAGTTGTCAGGGTGCGAAATGTTCTGAAACAATTAAGTTCGAAGAGAAAGACGAGCGAAGATAAAAGACGGTAGTTTGCTAAATGTTCTGCGCTTCTCTTTCTTTCTCATGCAATCAAATGGAATTGTTCCGAAACATGTTCGTGTGTCTGAAGCTGGAATAAACCTTATTAGGGAAATGTTTTTGTCGAAATATGTATATCGTGCTTTTGCAAACTGTCAGTACTCAAGCCCACACACGAATAGCGGCCTTTACATGGTCATGTTTTCCTGCAAGCGCCGCATCATGCAAAAGAATGTCATGCCTGTTTTCCATACAATTTTTGCTTTTACATCGTCATTCTTTTCAATCACGCCACGCGTGACGGCAGGTAAACGTGATCATGTAAAGGCCGCTAATGAGATTTCGCCTTATTTCCTTGGTTGCACCATTTCGGCGAGCAACAACCAAATTGAGGGGAATTTTTCTATTTAGTCTACTTTTACATTGGACGATTGTCGGCCAACTAGCACGTCACCGATTTCTGCGTTTGTAGGCAAGGAGTTTAAGACGAACTTGAAGCGGTCAAAATCGTTTGTACTAGCCATTCGTCGATTTTCCATGCCGATTTTTACATTCCTTTCCAGAACCGTTCGTAGAACGAAAATCGTTTCAAACAATTGTTCGAATAATTTTTGTAATGAATGTGTCGATTCTCTGAATCCATTCAATTTAATTTTGAATTTTAGAAATGCGTCAAAATTATTTTATACTTACTTACATTTGCGCATAATTTCCAATAAAGATGTCATAAGAAAACACAACAAAGTATATTTTAATCGTTTGCTTGCAAATTTGTAGTGAGAATTGAACACGAAAATGACAAATTCAATAAGGGATAATTTGGAAAGAGAATGCGGTGAACTGGCGGATAATCGTTAATGTAGAAGCCGAGTTCAAACATTTGGATCAGTTTGAGCAACTGGCAGCACTGGCGCTGTCAAAAATCTTTTAACACGGCAGCAAAATCGACGGAAATTTCATTTTTGTGTTTTTCTTTTAAAAGTTCTGCAAATTCTTTCGAAATTTCCGAGTTTTTTGTAATCGAATTTGTTGCGAATTTCGTCCAAACGTAATTTTGAATTGAAAAAAATAAAAACATTGGCGCATAATTTCGCGCGATAGAGAGAAAGACAAAGAGTAACGGAGGAAGTATATTTTTTTTTCTTGATATTTTGTGAGAAATTGCACGAAAATGGTTGATAAATTCATAAGTATGTGGAAGGTGCGGGAACTGGCGGACAAGGTGTAAGTAAAAGTAAAATTCAGATCAATTTGAGCAATCATGCCAATAGATGCGTTCAGAAAAACTTCCGGAAATGAAAAATAGCACAACAACAACAACAAAAAAAACGCCCCAATTCAAGTGAAATATCTCACTATCTTTGGAGCGATTTCGTTACTTAAACTTGTTTAAATCATTTCCATTCTTCTTTATTGTACATAAAATTCAAGGCCATTTGTGCCTTTACGACGACAAGTCAACTTCGATAAAAATCTTAAATTCCTTCCTTGCGTTCCAAATTGATAAGGTTTATTGGATCTTTCGCACACGTTTTTGAAAGCAACATTTGGAAACGAATTTCTGGATATTTGAAAGCAAAAAGACTTTCTTATTTAACAAGTTTCAAGTCGAGAGTGTAGGTAATTTAGCAAGTGCTTTCGCTTTCTTATTATGGCTGCACAATGAAAGTAGACGCAAATGATACATTGCATGGGCTTCTTTTCTCTCTTAGGTTTTTGACCATACTCTTCCAAAGGGACCATTTAAAGCTCGGGAAGACGTTTTTTTTTCTTCTGGAAACAGAGCTGAAATGAAAGGCTATAGAATTTAAACAAAAAGATTCATATTAAGGACATGTCATGAAGGCTACAATTCTTTCTATTTAACCCTTTCGTGCCCAATGTTGCATATAAGCAACATTCGAACGTCCTCCTTCTTTTTGCAGCTACGCCTATGTGATGCAGAAAAATTTTTTGATTTTAATAAAGTGCCGTCGATTAATTGTCTAAGAAAAGAATACGTTACAATTTTTCAAAGAGAATCCTTTTATTTCAAATTTGTTTGCCGTAGAGTGTGGACATGTAGAAAATAGTTAAAATTTTGAATATTTTCAAAGGTAATGACTTTATAGTAATTGGTTATTTTGATTAAAAATAATTTTGATTACTATTCATTTTTGCAGACTTCAAGCGCAAATAGTAACAAAAAAAAATGAGGAAAAATAAAATTTTTGTAATTTTGTTGGTTGTTCAAAAAGTTATAGGCCTTTTTCTGTTTGGAGATAATTTATTTCAGCACCAATATGATGGATCAAAACAACTCAAAGCTTCGCCTGGTTCAACAACTCACCATCACCTTTCGTTTTGAGTCGAAAATAATGGTATTAGACAGCAGGTTAAAATTCGGGGCTGAGAGGGTTAAAAAGGTCCTCGATGGCTTATTAAAAATTAATTACTGTCCATTTCTGTTTCAATTCAGGCTTAAAGTATTGTCGATTTTGTCGTAAATTAAACCCATTATTCTTAAAACTTTAGAGAAAATCTCATTTTTGGAGGAAGTAGGTACAAGGAAACAAATTTGGAAAATGTTTTAATGCTTTGAGGTATTCAAAAATATTGTTTTTTATAACATTTCTCAACATTTTGTAAGCTTCAAAAGACCGCGTAGAATGGTGGACACATCAAAATCCGCTTAAAAATTTGTTTAGATCACTATTATTAAAAGAAAATTCAATCATACAAAACTTCATAACCAAGAAAAGCCAAAACCCATCACTTTCGTTCAATAAAACATTCAAAAAATAAAGCACAAAATCCTAGTTAACTTTAGATGACATTCAATGCGGTCTATTTTTATCCGACTGCCTATTTGTGTCACATTCGCTTCATTTAGCTTAAGTAGAGCGTTGCAATGCAGTACAATAGCTTGATAAAAGTACATTTTTTTTTACATTGTATTTATATATTTGTCCCAATTTTTATACAACCATTGTTGGCATTTTAATTCCTATTAGTATCATTTTGCATTGAATAATTAGCACTGGGATGTAAAGTAAATTTTAAATACAAAGTGGATTTTTTTTTCTTTTCTGAGCTCATCATAAAAATAGCTAAATTGTTATTCCTTTCTCGAAATTTTTGATATTTTTATGTGCTGTGACGTTTTATTTTAATACTTTTAACGACCAATTTTTCATGATAAGCTTAGGCCCCTTTTATCTTTATGAATTCTTTAAATGTAGTCGTCGAAGAATGAAGCACAATGTGATAAGAAATTCGAAATGTTTTTAACAACGAGCGAAATTTTACGCTTTTCATGATTTGTTTTATCAATAAATACGCTGACTTCAACAGCCGGCAAACCGGTAACAAGAAAAATAAAATTTTTATATAAAAATCAAGAGCCTTCGCAAAATTATCTGTTTTACTGAGGCCCGAATTCACCAAGCTATTTAAACAAAACTTAAACGAAACGAACTGTCAAATTTCATATTAAAAAAAGTAAATTTTCATTTAAGTTTTATTTAAATAGCTTGGTGAATTCGGGCCTTAATATACAATTGAATGAATTAGTTTAGAAAAGTAATAACTTTTGCAAAAGTCGTGAATAAGTCTTAAAAAGTTTTTCAACGTCTTCGAAAAATCTTCAAGGTTGTCGAAATTGTAATTTAAATTTATCGTAGCTTGGCTGAAATTGAAAGATGATTGAAATTATGGAAGCATTTACTATCAAAGAAAACTCTCAAGATTTTGCATCGCTCAGACCCTTTTTTGGCGGCCCAAAATCCTTAATCATTTGTGAACTGAAAAACATAAGGAACTATGGAACAATCATCATTAATATTGCCCTTTAACGTCTGATCATAGAGCGTGTATTTTTAAGCATTTTTATAAATTGAAGCGTACTTTATGGTGGCAAAAAATTTGAAATATCAATTTACATAAAGTTAAGATTCAACTCGATTTTTAGCCGTATAATCTAAGACTTTTTCAAAGCTATGGAAAATCTCTTGAAGTTGCAAATTCGCTACTTAATTTCACATAAATGGTGATTAAGAATAAATAATATATTCCCCCATCAAAGTATGCTTCAAATTTATAAATGCTTTTAAATACACGCTTCTAACTGAATAACATAGTTAACTTTGATTGATCCTTGACTTTGTTCAATGGAGATTCTGAACATTCTGGGAAGCCACAATGCATATTATTTCTAAATACGACCAACACAATTCTAACTAGTTATTCGTTTGGTTGAGCATTCCTATATAATACCTCTAATAGTCATAACCTGCCCATGAATATATGAGAACATTTAAGCATTCTGATGCAGAATACCTTTTTTAAATATTTCCCCATTATATTATTTCAGCACAATGTTGTTATGAATTACACAGAAATTGAAGGGAAAGTCCGTGAAGCGACAAATGATGACCCATGGGGTCCAACTGGACCTTTGATGCAAGAGTTAGCGCAATCAACATTTTCGTATGAGAGCTTTCCTGAAGTGATGTCAATGCTATGGAAGAGAATGCTACAAGACAATAAAACCAATTGGCGACGAACCTATAAGGCAAGTAATAAAATGTTTTAATTGCAAAATAAATTATTTTTTATTATTTTTCATTTGTAGAGCTTACTTTTATTAAATTATTTGGTGCGTAACGGCTCCGAACGTGTTGTGACATCATCCAGAGAGCATATTTACGATTTACGCTCACTGGAGAACTATACATTTCTTGATGAAGGCGGCAAGGATCAGGGTATTAATGTTAGGCATAAGGTAAAGGGGAGAGGGAATTTCTTGAAAAGATTCACTATTTAATCGAATGAAATCTTTGCTATATTGTAGGTTAGAGAATTAATAGACTTTATACAGGACGATGAACGTTTGCGTGAAGAACGTAAAAAAGCGAAAAAAAATAAAGATAAATACATTGGTATGAGTAGCGACGCGATGGGTATGCGCGGCATAAGCAGCAACTATAATGACGGCGGCTGGAGAACAACACGTAATGATCATGGTGAAAATTGGTGTAAGTAAATTTAGTCTAGATGTATGTTTTTCAATTGAAACTCTCGTCGCTACTAGGCTTGTTTACATGAAAGATCATGCAAAAAAGCAGACGAAGCTAAGAGGGATGAGATTGATTGAAAATACCGTTTTGCCTTTATATAAGTCTGAATACTTCATAAATCATTTGCCTTGGGAATCAATATTTGAATCAAATAATTTTTTTTTAGATTCCGATTCACGCAGTGCCGACCGTTACGAGGATGATGATGCTCAATACGAGGGTGAACGAGAGTATTCCGACAGTGATTCACCGAGTCCGAGGTATTAAGAATTGTTTTGCATCTTCTAATTCATAATACTAAAGCATAAATGACCTTCTAGGCGCAACAATCGCTATAATGATCGTCCCAGTCCTGCAGTGGAAAATGCTACCGAAATTCGATCAAATACCTTAAATATGAATATTCGTCCAAAATCGACAACAAATGCAGGCTCTTCAAGTGCGACCGTAACGACGAAACAACCGTCAAGCAAATTAACCGGCGTAGTTGGAGTCAAAAAAATTGATATGGGCGCTGCTGCCTCATTCGGTAAAGTGCCTGCGAAACCTGTTGGGATACATTCGCCCACACATCGTGATAGTCCCAATGTTACACACTCCGATGATTTAATCGGCAATAATAACCTCGATATAACAGAACCAACGCCAAATCAAAGCAATTCAACAAACAATAATGATTTACTAGATGATATTTTCAAAACATGTCCAGTGTCAAGTGATAATAAGAAAGCAGTAAAGAATACAACTGCTGGCTCGGCTGTTTCTGATGACTTAGATGACTTTAATCCACGAGCGATCGAAACACAATCAGATTTTGGTGATTTTGCATCTGCATTTGGAGCAGTTCAATCACCGACATTAACATCAGCTACAGCTCCCCAAACTTCTGATGAATTCGCTGACTTTTCTGCGTTCCAGGGCTCAACTGGCACAGCTAATGTAATGACACAAAACATTCCAATTGAAAGTCCAACCGGTAAAACAACAACGGATGCCTTTGACTTGTTTGGTAATGATATAGCAGCAAGTGCAAATATAAAAATACCAACATCTGCAACAACTGCCGGTGCTACGACTGCCACCGATCTTTTAGCAGGCTTGGGTGATCTTTCGATACATCAAAGTATGCCATTAGGTGAGTCCAATTGAACAATTTTAAAATCAAAGCGTTTACGAAAAAACTACATTGAAATTTAAAGAACCAAACTACTTATCAATTGCTATTAATGAATTTCATAGTGAAGAAAATTCAATTTATTTTTCGTTTGAACTTAAAAACAATGTTCCATGTTTTCATTGTTGCTATGCATTTCAACAAACTTATACCGATTTTATTGCTTAAGCGTGAATAAGCGTAATTATTTGCTTAGTAAAATTTTGAATTCGTACTCTCCGTCAAATGTTCGGGGGGGACACACACACTATCTATTTTCGAAATTCTTTGGGTTGTTGCATATACTATAATGGACAACTTTAGTCCTTAATCACTTAGGGGCTATTTCCACTACACCGCATTTAGCATTTGCATCTTTAAAGATGCTAGACCCGTTTCCACTGCGTTTCGCGTTTACCATTTTGTGAAAATTTGAATTTTTGTTCGGAAAAATATTTGAATTCTTTGAAGTAGGCTTTGAAATGTTAAAAATTTGAAGAAAATATCAATGAAAACTCGACGGTTTTTAGCATTTTTATCGCATTTTCTCAAGATGCTGAAAAATGCTGTTTTAAGAACAACAACAATTACATGTAATTCAAAGCCGCATTTTTGAGCAATTTTTTAAAAATGCTGAAAAATGCTAAATGCGTCTGTAGTGGAAAAAGCCCCTTAGACACCTTTCTGAAAAATATTTGCCATTTTGGTATGATACGACGATTGTTGTTCACATAGCAGAATCTCTCTAGTACGTTATCTTCCATGTATTTCCATTATTTTATGTGCAATAATCCGGGATTAGATTTAAGTTGTATAAACAAGTAGTTTTGTGTGATGAAGAATTTGGAAGTATACGGAAGAGAACATATTCCAATTGGATGCACAAATTTCTCCACTTTCAGCCGAAATATGGATAGACACTTTGACTACAGCAAAGAAGGTTCCGAAGCAATATAAAGACGCTTTGAAGGAAGCAAAAACTCAATTGGAAACATTTAACGAATTAAGATGTGCTGATGATATACGGACAATTAAAGATATTCTACAAAAATTGTATCAAAGTAACTCTCTGCCCGGCTTTACGACACCACAAAAACTTTATGATCTTGACAATGATGAATATGACTGGAAGGAAATAGCACAGTATGAATATGCTGGCCTTTTGGATAGTTTAGTGCGATTATTTACAAAGGAATTTCCAGATCCGTCCGAAGATTTTCTTGCCGTTAATTTATTCAAATTGGACAATAATTTCTATTTTATTTACGAGTCTTTCTATTTGTTAAGCAATCGATTAATTAGCGGAAAGCAGCCACGTGTAATTGTTACTCTAATTGATGCGCTAATAAGCGATGATCAGCTATTGGCATTAAGCTTTTTACACATAAGCAAAGAGAAAGCAACGCACGCCAGCAGAGTTTCAAATAAGAAGGAAACAAATACAAAAGACAACGTTGAACTCGATGTGAAAGTAACAGAATTCGTACAGCTGCTAATCGCTCTGCCAAATTACGTTGCGAATCGATTAGGACGCGAAATGCCAGTTAATTTAATGCCAAGCAGATATAAGCATATATTATTGACTCGTTTCCTAGTCGCATTGGGTTTTCTTTTTAAATGTAACAACATCGGATGTTTCGAGCTGAATTTTATGACCTCATTGCTGCAGCGTATAGTTTCAAATTTTTGTGATAAATCTGATGAAAATTTAAAGCAATTCCTGCGCATATTGGAAGAGTTTGCAAAAGATGGACAATCACGTCGAATAATATGGAATCTTTTTGGAAAATTTGATGATATTAATGCCATTTATAAAGTCGCTTTGAATATGGTGAATGAAAATTTAAATTGTTATGTTCTCCTTGGCAAGGCGATTACAGAAAACGAGCAATGGAATTTTTGTTTTATGCAAAAATTAACAATCCAACGGACAATGGATAGCACAGTTGCACTAAAATCATTAGTCCGTTATATTAGCTTGAATAGTTTGAAACTTACAAAAGAGCTTTTAGATCAATTGCTTGATGTTTGGTCGAAACGTTCTGCACTTCAAAAATTAACCGAAAAAGAGCATTTGGCTTTAACGAAATTATTAATTCTGACGACGCAAACCGTTTACGGGCATGGGCCAAATCAATTTTTCGAACCAGATATTATGAATGCAGTTAAACAAAACTTGCACGACGCTTTAAAACATCATCTTGAATGTCCAAACACTATGCAACGATTTATTGGAATGAAAACAGTTGAACTTATATTTAATTGTATGGAAAATCCAGATATTAAAGATGAAGATCGTCTTCAATTCAAATATACCGATATACTTAATACACCAAGAGGAAAAATAATAGTCGAGCTTGATGAACTGAAATGTGAGCGTGAAGAAATAGTTTTCGAAAAACTTCGATTAGACGAAAAGAAACTTGAAAAATTACTTTCAGAATTCATGCCTTTTAACGAACAAAATCCAAATGAAATGTCAGTGAAACGAAAAAGCTTGGAAAATGAAAAAAATCAAAATACTCAGCCAAATAAAAAAATGCATAGCGAAGTGAAAAAAGCTGAAACATCTAAATCTAAACCCGCTCTCGATTCCGACGATGATGATGATGATGAGCAGGAAGACGAAGACCTGAAACCATACGATATGTCAAATGATGTTGCGACCATGCATGAAAAACGACCGAAATTCGTCTTGGATCTACTGAATACACTAAGCACGAAAGTAGAAAACTATGAGATTTTCGAAGGTGCTTTAGCAAATGCTGAAAATCTCATTCGAACTCAATTGCGGCAACAAGATTCACGGCTCGGTGTCGATCTAATGCAGTTATTCTTATCGCTTGATATGCAATTTTATTTTGAAAATTTCGAACGTGTTAAATATGATTGCTGCGTAGCAATTTGTGTTTCCCATCCGACTGAGTGTGCTGGCTACATAGGAATGCAATTTCATACGGATAATTCATGCTATAATGCAAATGCACGCATTTTAATGCTTCAGATTTTGGCTGGCGCTGCAAAAGAACTTTCCGAATTTCCGAAATCTTCGGACTCATTGGACTCATTGGAATTAGGCAAGACCGTTTCGACGCACAAGCGTAAATTTAATTTTAAAGATGCTAATGCGGCACGCTTGGCCGAAGCTCAACGTACGATACGTCTACGTTTGAAGGAGAAAACACGTCGTTTTTGCAGTAAAACTAATCAAATGGATGTCGATCAAACAGCCAAACCAAATCGCTTTCATAGCGTTGTTGGTACATTTTTCTTCTCTTTAATACGTGGACCACGGACCAGACAAATGATTTACGTGAAATATGATAATATTGCGCATGATATTGATACAATGCTGCTCGTTAACTTTTTACACACGCTATCGGTCATTGTTATGGGTGCACTGAATTGTCCACTAATGCCAGCAATTGCGCGCGAAGTTTTCGATTTATGTGCTTTTGTACGCCTCAATGCCGAGTCGAGAGTTCGTCTAGCAACGTTGGAGCTTATTGGCACAACATTGGTTACAACACCATCATATATTCTAATGGAACAATTCGCCCCTCGTGTATACGATGCTCAACAGTGGTTAGAAGATATCGTCAAATCACCATTGTTGGGTGGAGAAAACTCAGCAGAATGCCGTAACCTCGCTAATCAAATACTCGGAACTTGCTATAAAATATTCTCGAATGAATAAATCCGAAACATGTTTCAAGTTCTTTTCAAATCGAAATAGAATTAAAATAAGAAGAAATATCTTAATATTTAATACTTATATTCACTAAAGTGTTAACTTAAAGTTTTATTCCATACATTTGAAAATAATAGTGTTTAGATATAAGTACGATATTCCATTATCTGCATCATGGATTCATTTGAAAATAAAATGGGAAATCATATTTGTCTCGAAAGACAATAAAGATTAACAAAAAAAAAAAAATTCTTTGTTTTTGAAATCAGCATGATTATTTCAAATATAAAATCCTTTTTTATATATAGGTACCTTTTGAAATTGAGAATATATTTGTAAAAAAACAAAAACAAAATTAATGGAAATCATATTTTGTATACACATTTAAATTTGTCTAAAACGAACTGTTATACAACTAAATATTCTCTGAGGAGAGTCCACAAAGAAGTTGTTTATTATAATTTCAATTCGTTTTGCAATTACGGCAATCAATTCTCTCACAAAAAATAATTATGAGTCTGGATTATGCTCTTTTTTTTATAAAAATAACAATCTATTATAGTGCAGGCTTTCATTCTTCTTATACCGATATTAGCACATTTGTAATATTGGCATTTTTCTAATTCATATTTGTATAAAAATTCATCATCATGAGTAAGAGAAAGATTATAGCGGGCCGAGGACAAAACACTAGGTCCTCTTATCCTTTTGAAATTTATCTCATATGTATTATTTTTATACAAATATTGTAAATATGCATTGAAATTTGCACATGAACTTATTTTTTTTTTGTTATACTTATGAATAATACTTTGTGTATGCGGTTAACCTTTCGCGAAGCGAGAAACGGAACACAACCACGTTTAACTCATCAGGTTTTGGTTTTGAAACATTGTGTAAAAATAATGTATTGCGTTCACTGGCGGATTAACCATTTAGCCAACATAGGCACCTGTCTATACATTGGGTTTCATGTATTTAAAAATTTAGCTTTAAATATCTGAGACGAAATTGGTAAAGTGATAATATAGTAATTACTCTTGTATAATTTACCATCAAAAGGTCATCGAACCGGAAAAAAAAAGAACTTTATCAATGGTATCATTAACTTTTCGTTATAAATTATTTACTTACAGCACAAAAACTTATCCCAATAAATGATAGTTTGAAAACTCTAAACGAAAATCATCGCAATGACTAAAACAAACCCAAATTTATATTCTTTAAAAAAAAAAAAAATATGTAAATTAAATTGTTTTTATTGCATTTTCTTTTTAAAATCGCTTAACACTGTGGATTTGGTAACATAAAAAACAAACAAAAACAAAAAAACGGCAAAATTTCAATTGACTCCAAAAAGCCTTTTTGAATATACCAGGCATTGTGCCACGGGGCCAATAGGTAATCCAAAATACAAAAAAAAAAAAAAACTTTCTATTGTAGAGCACTCTCTTTGTATGTAATTTCAATGAGCGTTTCACAACGAGTTTTGTTGTGCGTACGATCGTCTCTAGCTGCTAAATTCTGCTTTCAGTACCTACTTTAAATGCTGTACTGTGCCCTCAGCTTCTATTCGATCATCTATAGCTTTCTTATTGTAAATTGCAAATCACTAATAAATAACACATACCGAAACAAGGAGTACAGATCTAGAAGAAGCAATTCATTCTGGCACTTTTTGTTTTTGCAAAAATCACTTGTTTTTCTTGACGTCACAGGAGGTAATCAGTTTAGTTTAATTCCATATTTTACTAAGGAACTGTTATATTTTAAAGTTACTTTATAATATTTCTTGACTTTGAGTTTAAAATGACTCGTATTGAAGAAGGAGAATATTGATGTGGGTCCACATATTTACACGTACACTCATGTTGTTTTTTTTTTTTTTTCTTTCTTTTTGGAACCATAAAACATAATTTTCTCCTGTGACGTTGTGGCGAAAATATATATATTTTTTTTTTAATTCATCAGCTTTTAAGAATATATGTATGTAAATATTGTAGCTCTGAACTCCTTGAAATCATATAAATGTTGCCATTCTACACACGTTCGTTCTTGCTTTTTATTTTGACACACAAATTTCAATTTCCCCATTTGCGCCACAAAGTCTTTTTCCAATATTTTCACAACTTTCAATTAAAATTTATTTCGCTCGAATCATATCTAATGATTTATTAAATTTAATTTTAGATAATGTGCTACCACCGAATATTGCAATTGTTGGTAGCTCTCTCTTGCAACCGATGAATTTAAACGATAATCAAAATAATGCAACAACAGCAGCGACATCTTCTTCAGCGACAGCGGTAAATGCAAATCAAAACGTTGGTGCAACATGGTCGGGAAACTTGAAAGCGGGCGATTTAAAAATTGATTTGGATAATTTACTGGCGAGTAAAAATGGTAAATCACAAGCACCGGCCCCATCAATGAATGCACTCAAAGTACAGAGTCCAATTAAAAATGGTAACGTACAATCAGCACAACAACCAGCTCCATTGAGCATTCATACGCCGTTAGCTCCGTTTGGTGCGTTTTCAACTGGTGCACCAATGTCACCAATGAAAAGTCCTGCACAAACTGGATATGGTGGTGCTGCTCCATCACCATCGTTTAGCATGAATAATACAAATTTCTTTGGTGGTGCTCAAAGCAATATGACAATGCAATCACAGCAACAGCAATTTGCTAATTTCAATATTATGAATCAATCAAAAAATATCAATAATATAATAATAATAATAATAATAATAATAGCAATGCGCAAGCTCAATCATTCGATCTGTTCCAATGATATTTAATGGCATGAATTCATATTTCGTTGCCACCATCGAAGAATATTTCAATATGTATTAGATAAAGAAATGATTTTTGATGTCGCAATTGATACTTTGTTGCAATAGTTTTTATTTTTTATATATATTTTTTTTTTTTTATATAAAACATAAGTTCTGAACATACCAATATATTTACTGTACAGCGATAATTGTTTTGTTGGAATAACAATTCGAAACGGTGTAGTGTAATTCCAATGCTTTTAAAGCGATTTCACATTTTGTTAATTTAGCATATTAATTTTGTAACTATTAAAATACATGCCGAAGTATTTAAAATTAAGTATTAAACGCTCTTTTTTTTTTTTGCTTAATTTGATTGGTTATTTTTTATGATTTCCGACTTTGAAATTCGACTTTGCTATAAATGAAAATTTCAAAGTTTTTAATTTATTTGCTTAAACAAATTTTTTCTTATGCTTCTAATTCTTTCGATTCTACTTTGTTTTGAACATTGTGGAAACCTTTTATTATTTTTTTAACCCATTTAGGACCGCGTGTTGTACTTTAAAGGTAGTTTATAAACTTTATTCAAGTATAATTGAACATTTCGCCGGATATCAGTGTTCCTGTTGATGTTATAACCGCATCTGTTGCAAACTTATATAATATGTTAATTTTATTTTATTTGCACGTCTGGGTATAACAGTTCAAATAAATAGCATTTTCTCTCTTTTTCGAGTAGAAAAAAAAAATCCAAAATATATGAAATACAGTCGAAACTCTCTATAACGAACTCTATAACAAATTCCTCCCTATAGCGACATTTTTAGTGCATTTTTACTCCTTATAACGGGTTCTCTCTGTAACGAATTATTTTTTCTGGTCCCTTGGGATTCGTTAAAGAGAGTTTCTTCGACTGTAATTAGGTTTTAAAGCCAAGTTAAAAACATATTACAAAATTATTTTCCCTAATCACGTTTTTGTTGGCAATCTTCTAATTGTTTTCATATTCTCATATCTTTCAAAAAGAAACTCCCAAAGAGTTGTGTCCGACGCTTTAAAAGTTTTCATTCGTCAACGGAAAATGAGGTGTTAATGATTTGACTTTTTCGATGTAGCTCACCATCAAGCTTAATTTAAGTTAAAGTTTATTTCGAAGACAACACGACAGTCATCTGAAAACATTATTTATGGTCATCATGCTAAATCTGTAGAGGATTTATCACATTCCTGTGCTTTTCTGTGTTTATCAAAAGCATTAGCTTTAACAGCAAACAACTGAAAAAAAAAAAACAATTCAAATTCATACAAAAGAGTTGTGGATAATGAATTAATGCATCACAAGATCTAATCAAAATCGCAAGTGTCTTAATTGTTGGAATTTTTAGATCAATTGATATATTTTAATGCTTAAGTCTATCAAACGATCGTCAGCACAAATGACGCTTTCTTATTGCTTCAAAATTGATTTTAGAGAGCCTTGGGGATTATAACCTTGTCTTCGCCTATTGTAACTCAAAGTTATACCGTTTTATTTAGAATCACATTTTGCGAAAATTTCCACTAACTACGAATAAAATAACGCTCAGAAATGCTTTTGAAATGTTCTTGCTGTGTTTTGCAACAGATTGATGAAAATGTAAGCTAACATTCCGCAAAAATATTATTTCCCTTTTTTATATATAAGTTTTGGGAGTAAGTATTTGGATCTGGATCTCTTATCTCCTAAACTGAGCCAAAAAATAAATTGACAAATAATTTGATAATCGAAAGAGGTTTTAAAATTTTAAAATGAATTTTTTGAATAACGAGAAATTTTGGTAAAAGAAAAAAAATTAAAGTGTGTTAAAATTTAGTTCATTTTTTTTATTTCTTTTGATTAGAAAATCCGTCCCATAACTATATGTTTTTAATGTAAACGATACGTATTTTTGGCAAAGTATGAAGTAAGTTAAAGAGGTTGTATATATTTCAGTTTATTATCGATAGTAAGATAAGAAAAAATATATTATTGGAATATGGTATCGCATTACTGTATAACAAAACTTAAAATTCTAATGTTGCAATATAAATTTTAAGAGCTATTAAGAATAGAATCATAGAACATTTGGTGTTGGTTTCTTGTAGTTTAGTGACGGTCTTTTAGATCAGACATAGATCATATCGATTTGAGTACAATTGTAAATTAAAAGTGCATTCAACTTTTATTTATTTTTGTGTACATTCTAATGTAAAAACTGTTATACTGTATTTTACTTTTACCAAAATATATTACACAGCTTAATTTTATCGAACTTGAAGAGCGAGTAAAAATTACATCCGTATATGACCTTCAAGGAGACATTTCAATTTCTTAAATTACAAAATTCTTCATCGACGTTCGACATCAATTTTCCCTTTTTCTTAATGAAATCTTCTAAAAAAAAAAAAAAAAAAACTTGAACTGAATAAAAAAAATTGGATTAAATTGAAGAGCTCAATATCTTTAGTTGAGCTTTATTTTAAGTCAAAAAGTTAAGATTTTCTATTGTCCGGATAAGTACGTTCGAATACGTACATGAAATGAAGATTTAGAACTTTAAACATTTTTAAAAAGGTATTTTTATAACGTGATAGATTCGGTAAATTGTGTTGTTCGTGTTTTTTTGTAACCCATTAGCAATGTTTTTAAAGAGAAGTAACTGAACTTTTTTAGAATTAACAAATCTTTATATGTCTTAAATTTTAATGTTTTTCATGATATTTTTAATAGTAAAGTTGTAATATATGTACCATAAAAAGTTATAACAATAAATAAGTACAGTTGTGTTTATATTAATGCAATAATTAAATAAATATCCGAAAAGTGCAGATCGAAACAATTTATTTTATTTATCGTTTTGTTTTTTTTAAATCGTACGGAATTCTCCAAGTGTCACCCGCACCCATTTAGATGTAGGACAAAATTTTAATGAGAATACGATTGTTTTAAAATTTATGTAACCATCTGCAGCTGACGTCGCTCAATGAAAAATTGTCGAAACAATGAAAATATTATAATAATAAAAAAAAAAGACAAAACCCTAATGTCAAAGACGAAAAAATACTTATATTTCATAAATGTGAATTTTAAACGTTAGCTTAACTCATAACAATTCCTTATTCTAGATCCTCATCATACGGTACTGTGGATTTAACCTCCTTCTTCCAGCAAGGAAGTTGAAAACTCATTTTAGAAATTACATTTGAGTACATTTGGAGTCGGCTTTGGTGAGTAAAAAAAACTCTCCGGAGAAAAGGATTTAGAATTACTTTTTTTCCTTCTATTCTTCTGTTATTCAGGTGGATATAATTCTTTTTTGGCCTCTAATAATCTTTCGTAGCGAGGAAAAAGCGACTTATTGACGTTACGAATAATTTCATATTGCCGTCGTGTAAGGTCGGCCTTCAAAAACATTTCCAATGCTTCTTGAGGTGTTAACATATTGTTATGGTCGGGTTCAATCGATGACCTGTGGGCCTCTCTGTATTTTTCTGCACTTGTTGGCGGTTTTGTGATTTCTTTAAGATTTTGTGATCCGTTTCGAAGTCCCTTAGCTCTCTCAGTTGGCTCTTCAAATGATATTGGAGAGAAGCCTAGGCGGTTATGCCCTTTGATTGGGATTTCAATCGTCTTATTTAACCATGACTGGTTTGATTTTAAGAATCTCTCTGTGTTTCTATGTGCATCAGACCATTTTCCCCTTATCTTTGTCTTGAACAAACCAAAATTTTTCTTTACTTTCTTTATATTTTCTTCTGTGCCATCATAAGAAGAAAACAGGCAATTTTCTAAATAGGCCAACTTTTCATCCATAGTCATTAAATTCTGGCTTTGCATTTGATCGAAGAGAAATAAGCGGGTGACTAATTTCATTCCGGGAGAACCTATGAAAAATAAAACGTCTATTAAATCGATGATAGGACACTCGAAAATCGAAAAAATGACGCCGGTGATTTCAATGTGCGTTCAACACGTTCATCGTTCAATTTACGCGACACACAAACACACTCAAATACACAAAAGTTCAAACCGGTTTAGAGCAGAGAGTTCGCTCTCATGAGAAAGCAAATCGTCTCAATCGTCTCTTCACAAGCAAGACAAGAAAATATCCAAACGTCCAAATACAAATTTACGTATGGCTATGGGCGCACACACAAATTCACACATGTCACGCAATCGACAGACAAGCGGGGACTGCCGAAAAACAATCAAAATGAAAAACACTTCTCAATGTGTTGAGGGGAGATGTTCGATTGTTTTGTTCTTTCCGTAATCGTTTCTACGTATTCCTAGCGTGTGCGTTGTCTTCATATAGAACGTTGTATTTCTTTCCTCGATTTCATGGTTTCAGTGTTTGATAATATTAAAAGCAACGAAAGAGTACATTATATCCTGTTTTAGCCAAAAATCGCCAAAAAAAAAAAAAAAATAAATAAATAAAATGAGACTTATTTTCTAACTTTTAAATTAATAAGTCTAAGACAGTTGCACAAATCATCAAAATTAGCGTACGTGAACTTGAATGCTCCATTTTATGTACATGTTGAGTGTTTTCTTATGACGAAAGAGAATTCAGCAAAGGAACTTGGTTTAAAGCAAAAAAGTAATAAATTATATCCCCAAGAAGTGTATCAGCCCGATTCTGGATATTCCCGGGGAACGAAGGGCAAATTTCTTCTTTTTTACATATTTGGGGAAAGAAATTTGATGGGGAATGGGTTTTTGACCCATACTCATAATTTTCCTTTCTCTCGTACTCCCATACAACGTACTCCCTTCTCCCTTCTATTTAAAAAAGGAGAGTTTTAGTCTCAAGAAAAGTAAAATATTCAGAATCGGGCTGTATACATATGGGTATAAAAAGCTATAACAAAAAACATTGCTTTCCAGCTACGTACTCCCATACAACGTACTCCCATACAACGTACTCCCATACAACGTACTCCCATACAACGTACTCCCATACTACGTACAAAAGTATCAATGGTATCATCCAGTGACTTGCAAGGATAAAATGTGGTGATGGCTTCTTATCACCTAAAACTATCGTCCGTAAATTGACTTTACAGACACCAATTTTTTATTATATTAGTAATGAATTTACCTGAAGCACTGACAAATCAAAAAATTGACGACGAAAAATATGTCACTTTAAAAACGCAAAGATCAAAAACGCGCGCGTACCGTAGCGGATCAAACCATTTTTGTCGCAGCTGATTCGTAGAGTTGTAACAAACCGTATGTATTCGTTACTGAGTAGCGGGTGCGCCATATAGAACCGACTAACGAAACGCTACTCACGAAAAATTTTCGTTACTCGTATTTGTCCGAAGTCAAACATACCTAATGCTATGTTCTCACTATAGGGGTTAAGTTCTTAACCCGATACTTTAACTCAAAGCGTTCATATGACCCAGCGGAAAGTTCACTACTTCTGCACTACTTCCGAAGTGGTGAAAATTCATACTGCGACTACTCGCATTACTAACCCTTACTTCTAATGGATTTTGTTAGGAGATGGCCGCTATTTTCAGTACTTCAAAATTCATGTGTTATTCATTAGATAAAGGAGTGTATGACCCTAAATCGCATGAAAACTTCATTTGGGCAAAAATTACATGCTGGCTGGCTGAAATGGGTCAAACGTGCATGATTATTTCATTTGAAAATAGAGTATATGCTGCTAACATGAATGAAAATATCATTCTGAACAAATACTATGGTATACGCCGCGGAGATCTGAGAGGAGAAGAAAAAGAATATTTTAAAGAAATTGGCGGATATGGCCATATTTCGTCACTTCGTGATTGTGACACATTATCGCCTTTGGAAAGACTTAAGAGTTTAAATTCTTAAAACATCTTAAGTAAAAAAAATATTATAAAACTTTTGAGAATTGTAGCACACAGATTGAAAAACATCTTGTCATGACAATTTCATATGACCTGCATTGAAAATAGAAGTATACAACCCTCTTTCAAATGAAAATTTCATTTGAAGAAGAGTCTGTTGCAACGCGCTCTTGCTTCTGTGATATTTTCACTGAAAGATTATACGAAAAAGCACCAATTGCCCTCTTTACATATGAGAGCTTCACTTCTTCTGCAGTAATGATTTTTTCATGCATGCGATAATGTCCGGCTGGGAGCCTATAGCTGGTACTAGGTACAGAGTATAAAGTATCGAGTATGCGTTTAACTTTAGCTTCACGAACAACGCATACTGGACAACATTGCACGTGTTTTTAGTTAGATTTATCTTTTTTAAAAGAAATTTCGACAAATATGGTGAGTAAATTGCACGAAATGATTTTAATTGGTGTTCAACTAAACCCTCAAACGCTTTCAGTCGAAACTCTACGTTTTGTTCGAGCATGCCGCTGGCTATGGCTTGTTTTCCGTAAAAGAGTTCGAGGAGGTTTCGATGTTTTTGCCACAAGTTGAATCCTCAGTAACGGATATCGCTAAATTCAATTCCATCGTGCAGCTGGCGGGCTTTGCACCATTTAAGACAGCAGTTACTGCATTGGAGAACACCAATGCGATATCTGAAGGCATTGTTCCACAAGATTTACTTGTGTTCCTTGATGATTTCTTTGCAAAAGTCAAGAAGAAGAAGTGTACTTTAGGAATTTCAGACGCGAAGCTTGGAGCAGCCATAACCGAGGCAATCGGAGTGCAATGCAGTCATTTCGGAGTTGTTCCAGAGATTATTCGTGGCATAAGGTGTCATTTTTACAAGCTAGTGAAAGGTAAGATCATTTGGCAAAGATTCAAAAAAATCGCTTTACTCTCTATTATTATGAATAATTTCAATTTAGGCTTTACTGACAAGTCCGCGGGAATCGCACAATTGGGTCTGGGACACAGTTATTCTCGTGCCAAAGTTAAATTCAATGTCAATCGATCCGATAATATGATAATTCAATCAATTGCGCTTTTAGATCAACTTGACAAAGATGTTAATACATTTTCAATGCGAATTCGAGAGTGGTACTCTTATCATTTCCCAGAATTGGTTAAAATTGTTCCCGATAATCATATGTTTGCCAAAGCTGCAAAATTGATAAAAGATCGCAAGTCGTTAACAGAAGAAAAGCTCGAACAACTTGAAGAAATCGTTATGGATTCAGGGAAAGCAAAAGCCATTATGGATGCTGCTAAATCATCAATGGGCATGGATATATCTGTTGTTGATCTAATGAATATTGAACTCTTTGCTGAGCGGGTGATACGTTTAGCTGAATATCGAAAGAAATTATCAACATATTTGCACAATAAAATGGAGAGTGTTGCGCCCAATCTTCAATCATTGATTGGCGATCAAGTTGGTGCTCGGCTCATCTCTCATGCGGGTAGCTTAACCAATTTGGCCAAGTATCCGGCGTCGACTGTTCAAATATTGGGTGCTGAAAAGGCATTGTTTCGAGCTCTCAAGACACGTTCAAATACGCCAAAGTATGGTTTACTTTATCATTCATCGTTTATTAGTCGCGCTAACCTTAAGAATAAAGGTCGTATATCTCGATTTGTGGCCAACAAATGTTCAATTGCGTCGCGTATTGATTCGTTCTTGGAGCAGCCAACTGGTGTGTTCGGAGAAAAACTCAAACAGCAAGTTGAGGAACGTTTGAAATTCTATGAAACGGGCGAGACACCGCGCAAGAATATTATTGTAATGAAGGAGGCTATAGCAGAGGCTGACGAAGAAGTTGCTGTTAAAAAAGCTGAAGCTAAAGCTGAGCGCAAGAAAAACAAGAAACGCAAGTTGGAAGAAACCGAAGAGGATGGTGCTGCCAATACGACCGAAAATGGCTTCAATGGCAATGGTCTTGACGAAACTGTAGAAACTGAAAATGGAGACGCTGAACCGATGAAGAAAAAGAAAAAGAAGAAGAAGAATAAAAATAAGGACGTGGAGTCATAATTGGAGAATCGTTTTTTTTAGTTTGAAAATGAATTCAGGAAATTTTTCGCATGCACCATAAGTGAATTAAACTTTTTTTTACCATTTAAGTATAGAATATATGGATTCTTTGTTATAGTTTTAACTTTAACATTGCATAACATTTAATAAAAAAAAAAATATTCTTCGAAAACCTGGAGTTCAAAGGCAATGTATGGGAATACGTTGTATGGGTGATTTGTATGGTTATTGTTATGGCATCTTGGTTGCATTCAGCCACTGGACCGGCGACCTAAGTATGTGGTTTTACGCAACCCTAATCTGAATAATATTTCACGTGAAATTTGTATTGAAACTGGAGGAAAAGTCACATGAAATATTATTCAGAACTGTGGTGATTCTGTCAAATTCGTTCAATGTTTGTTGATGTTTTTGGTTAAAGCTGCTGTTAGGGATGCACATCGCGAGTCTAAATTCGATTTATTTTTCGAATGTCGAAAAAAATCTAATTCCTGAATTCCACACATTAGGGGTATTCACAAAGGCGTCGGAAAATAGGAAAGTCGGAAAATCGGAAAATTTTAACTGCTTAAAAAGTTGTGCAAGATACAAAAAAAGTTAAAAAAAATTTTACGAAGTCGCATTTTTCCGATTTTGCGACTTTCCAACGTTTTTAACACGCCTTTGTGAATACCCCTATTGTTTTATTTCGAAATAATCTACTTAATTGCGGAAAAGATCAGGGGAAAAGAGAAATAATTTCGCTTTCTTAACTAATAAATGTGATTTCAGTGCCTCTTGTTTTCTAAATTAAAGTGATCATTCAATTTTTCTTTGATGAAAACCTCGATTCATCAAAATTTAGGCGCTGTGAAGTTCGATTGCCAAAATTCACGTTTCTGATGCAAAAAAATCGATTCATCGGTTTTCTAACAATCGAGTATCGAACTTATCCATCACAACTGTCTGTTCGCTCGTCGAAGTGAATAAAACAAAATAAAGCTAAAATATTGAGATTCGGACCAATTTTATTGCTTTCACTTAAAAACATTCTTCAACTTTTGTGATATAAAGTGTTAAAACAAACAATCGACGTCTCGCAATGGACTTTCTTTTGTAAGTAGAAACGCATTTATTATAGTGATGTAACGAATGTCAAATTTACCAATTCGCAAATGCGAATCTATATGATCGAATGTGCCCATTTACATTAGGGCAACTATTGCCGGAAATTTTTTGGTTTATGGGCGGGACGAAGCGCGGAGGGGTAGTTTCTCTACATCCCCGCGCTTTGTCTCGCCTTTAAACCAAAAAAATTGCCGGCAATAGTTGCCCTAATGTAAATGGGCACAATGCGAAAATACAGCTTTCAAAAATATTACGATTGGAAATCACGATTCGGCTCTTTTCTAATATCTTAATCCCAACCTTAGCTTTTTTGTTGGCACAATATTATTCACAAAATTCCGTTCTAATGAAATATTTTTCCCCTCTCATTTCTATTAAAAATTTTTAAAAAAATGTCAAACGAAATTGTTACTTTGAGAGATAAATATTTTAGCAGTTTTCTAAAATTTCTGTTGGCTATTCTTCAAAAGAAATGAAAAAAATAGATTAAAGCTTCCACTCAGATAAAATGTTTCGTTCTTAAATTCTTGCGAATGCGGATGTCAAGTTATATGCGAATACTCGTTACATCACTAATTTATAAACGCACTTTGTTCTCTGTCATCTTTGATGTTTTTTCAGACGTTTTAATTGATTTAAAACATCAATTACCTTTAAAAATAAAGCAGATTAGTTACAAAGAATATATAGATTAATTCCTGTTTAAAAGAAAATTTAAAATCATCTACTTTCTATCCATATTTAGCATAAAGTATGTCGGCATTAATATGTGTCTGCATGTTGTTGTAGTTTTTGTTATGTTTTTGATAAGTTATTGAATGGCTTTGTTAAAACCCGATTCGATTATCAGATAAATCAATAAACAAACAAATGTCATTCGTATTAAAAATCTTATCTCTTCCATTGTTTAGTGGGCTTAACAGATTAAATCTTGCATTTGTTTTCAGAGTATCAACAAAAGTTATAAAATATACTTACCTATTACAGTGGACCCCGAGAGACAAAACCTCGACACTACCCTGCAGTAATTATCACTAGTGACTGATTCAATCTGTCACTAGTTCCTCCGTCACCGTCACTAGTGACCAACTGTACCCGTGCCAATGTATTCTCCTATGGACATTTTGTATGAGCATATGTTCGAGCGGACACCAGTTGACGATTGAACTGGTGATGCTGTAGAGGCAGCTCATTAGCTATATTACCTAAATAGAAAGCGGCGCGCACGGGGCTCAGATGGCTCAGTGTGAAGAGTCTGGCCTAGCGACCTGAAGACCCGTGTTCGAATCTCGCTCGGGCGGATGCCAATTTTTTTTTTTTTTTTTTTTTTTAAGTGGATAATATTATAGGTGTCTAACAGGCTTAAAAAATTTTTTTTTTGCGAAAAAATTGGAAAAATGTTATTGAAAATATAATTCATGAGAATTTTCGCACGAACTGTGAAAGCATTCACGAGAATTCAGAAAGGAAACTTTTTTTTCTCTCTTCTCACCCATAAGAATCCATAAGAATAATCCTCCGAATTTTACAATTTTCCACTTTTTCTCGCCTGCCCTGGGATTCGAACACGAGCCTTCGGATTGATGATCGGACATGCTAGCCATTACGCTACGGAGCCTTCTGATTCTCGTGCAGCAAATTCATTTAATGAATGCTCAAGAAAATTGAACTGTAGACCTCCTCGTTGACCATGTCTATAGAATGACAGTGGTGACGCTGGGGTCAATTTGCCCCGCATTTACTGCAGGGATATTTTCCATTTCTATTTGTTGTCATTGACCATCCATTTTGATTCCAACGGGTGCGAATCCGTGTCTTTTATGCATTGCACTTTTTAGTTAAGCTCTTTGAAAGCAATCATATCAAATGTATTTCGATTTTTAGCTTAGGTGAATGTTTATTGAGTTTTCCCCGAACTGAAGTGGCTAAAAATAGTTCAGTGTCAAACGATAATAAAAAATTCAAGGAATTTCAATAACTGCTAAAACGAAACTCAAGGCTCCAGAGCCATAAAAGAAAATGATCTTATCTATTTACACCAACGCTTATCAAAGGCTTAACCTTATTTCGAGATCATGTTGGCTTAACGGTTTAGAAAATATCTTTGCCCTTTGCATGGCTATCTTATGAATATAATTTTAACAATTTTTCCGATTTTTTTTTTTGTACCTTAAAGTGGTTCACGTTCGAGCAAAACATTTAAACCAAAGAAAAATATCCCGGAGGGAACTCATCAATATGATTTGATGAAACACGCAGCAGCGACGCTTGGTTCGGGAAATTTAAGAAATGCTGTAGCACTACCCGATGGTGAAGATCTCAATGAATGGGTCGCGGTTAACAGTGAGTATCCTCAACATTTTATTCGAATTTTTATTTTAATTTTAATTTTAATAAAATAAAAAAAATAATCTCCATTTGCAGCCGTTGACTTTTTCAATCAAATCAATATGCTCTACGGGACGATAACTGAATTTTGTACAGAAGAGAGCTGTGGTATTATGTCGGCTGGACCGAAATACGAATATCATTGGGCTGACGGTCAGACGGTTAAGAAACCAATAAAATGCAGTGCACCTAAATATATCGATTACTTAATGACATGGGTCCAAGATCAATTGGACGATGAAACATTATTCCCATCAAAGATTGGCATACCGTTCCCCAAGAATTTTCTCACCATTGCAAAAACAATTTTAAAACGACTCTTTCGCGTCTATGCCCATATTTATCATCAGCATTTTTCGGAAGTTGTCACGCTCGGCGAGGAAGCACATTTAAATACGTCATTTAAGCATTTCATATTCTTTGTACAAGAATTTAATTTAATCGAGCGTCGGGAACTAGCACCATTACAGGAACTAATCGATAAGTTGACAGCAAAAGATGAACGGCAAATATAGGGCACAATGCAAGTCGCTATGACACAAATGGACTGCTGAGTGTGGGTAACATGATGTTATGAAAAGTGCTGCTATTGTAAAATATCAAAAGAATGAATTTTGTACGCCTTAAGGCTGAAAAAAAAATTTTTTTTTTTTTTTAAATACGTTCTCTAAACGCTACATATGCTTTTTACAATGTATTTCCTTCATTAATCCCAAAATATTTTTTTTTTTGTTATTCTGTAATCTCTTTGCAATATTAGGTATTAAGTGCTTTTGTATTAACTGAAATCAATTGAGAAATTTTAAGAAGAAAAAAAAAAACATAATTAAAATTATTTGAATTCATTTGCTATTTCAAACCCTCGAAAGTAAACTGTCATTAACTTTAAAATAACCCACAATATATTTGACTTCCAAGATAGGCACATATTTGAATTTCAAGTTATTATATTAAATGGTATTGCAGTACCTTGGAAATAGAAATGAGATACCAAAACAATTGATACGATTCTTGGCACTTTTGTTTATAAAAACTTTGAGCCATTTTCACTGTGTCCAGTCATTGAAAGTTTGTTCTGTGAATCATAAAAGCAGTAGATATTATACAAAAAAAAAAAACAAAAAATATATCTGCGGAAATTTTATAGCATTTCGGCAGACATTCAACTGTGACTAACTTGCATTTCATATATAATGGCAACAGCATTTTTGAATTATCACCTAATTTCATATTTTGTTAGAGATCTTTTGTTATTTAGGGGCTTTCTCCAGCTCTGTCAGAAGTGAAAAACTTCATATAATTTCTTTTTCATTTCTGACAGAGCTGGAGAAGAGCCCCTTAGGCTTATTTTGTGTCAAGAAATAAACAAATAAAATCAAAGCTACAGCAAAATTTTGATTAACAATGAATAAAATATGATTTAAAATAGAATTAATACATAGAAGCATAAATATATAAAGCCTTATCCAAGATTGCTGTAGATGTGAATATATTTCATCAAAGATAATATAAAAAAAAGCGAAAAATTGTTCAACTAAAAATTTGACAAAAAATTATCTCCTCAAAATAAAGCAGTCTTGATCAAATTCTTAACGTCATGCCCTATTTTAAAAGAATACTTTGATGACCTGTGTGATTATCTTTTCCAAATATAAATATTAAACGTGATAATTGGTTTTTAGACAAAAATATTTTTCAACTTGGTTCCTCATTTTCAAATAATAAATTTCATCTCTCTGTTTTTATTTATTTTTGTTATATAAACTGTAAAAAAAAAATGCATCTCCTATAAAATGTAATCAGTAGAAGAAGACACTTTTTATAAATAGAAGAAGAAATTATATTGGTTCTATACGTCAGCATAACCTAATAACCTAAACTTCAATTTTCAATAATATTGCTAGTTTTTATGATGAATTCTAATTTTTATAAAATTTTGATGAATTTATAAAAACAAATTTCAAATAAAATATGAACAATTTGGAATTAATGAAAATAATATTACGGAAATATTTATATACTCATGTAATGTAAATTGGAAAAAAAAAACTTTAGAAATATTGTTAATTCACAAGACATTATTTAAAATTATAATCTTCTTTAACGATTAAATATTGCAGTGCAGACTCAGAAATAAACATAAATAAAAAACACTTAGACTAAGTGTAAATAAAATTATAGATGTAGAATAAAACACAATAACATCTAGTTTTTTAGCCTCAAAACAAAATCGCTATAAACACTCAATAAAACACTAAGTGGAAACGTGCCATAACACTTCAATATTTGTCAATAATATTCGCTCAGTTTTTATGATGACATTCTAATTTTTTAAATTTTGATGAATTTATAAAAACAAATTCAAAATAAAATATGAACAATTATGGAATAATGAAAATATATATTACGGAAATATGTTATATACTCATGTAAAGGCTCGGCGTTAAATTGGAAGAATCGGAAACAAAGCAACTTTAGAAATATATGCTTAAATCACAAGACTTATTGTAAAATACAAACCTTTCGAAAATAAGCAGGCAAGACTCAAAAAAAAAAAAAAAAAAAAAAAACTAAGAAACAATGATGTATGAATATAAATTTATAGAATTTATGAATTGAAAAAAAAAATCGACTTTTTGTCATGGAAAAAAAACATAATGAAGGCAATAATACATTTATAAACATGTACATGTAATTCACTAATGTACGTATACTTGAATTGTATTTTATACACATTTTCTAAGATTTACAACAGGTCCACTTAAGAAAACTCTTAATTATATACAAGATTATAAACGTTGGTAAATAAAAATGCTTTCAAAACTGTATTGAAAATTGTTTTCGCATTCATTTTCAAATACTTATCGCAAGTTTAATTCGGTTTCAAAGCACTCTTGCAAAACTTCATATTTTGTACTTTAAATCTAATACATTTAAGTATATCTTAAATAAATACACACTCAATTATCGAAAAAAAAAAAAAGATGCTAATACTACCTAAATCAAAATTTAAAAGAAATAATAATAATCTTCGCCACGATCTGATTAATGTCTTAGATCGCTCTTATATTTATCATATTTTTCATAAAAGTCCACGTTCTCTTCAACTAATGTTTTCCATTTTGCAGCCAAGTCCTTATAGCATAAGCCATTACCGCCAACATCGCTTGGCAATGCTTCACATTTGACAGCGCTTAAGTTTTTCCGAACGACGACACGAGATCGCATCTTCGCCGTCATAAAGAGACGAAAAGTATTCAAGACTACATTCAAATAACTGGGTGAATTGACGAACTCCAAAATTTTCGGCTGACATGGGTAAGTTTGCCAGCTATGGACAGCTCGCTTTGAAAGAAATTTCAAATTTTTATTTAAAATTAATGTAATGGCTTTTAGACTATAAATTGATTTTGCGTCATCATTGTTATTTTTTTTTACACACATGAAGAAAAATTCAGTTTTTATTATTATAAGACTAGCTGTACCATCCGTGCGTTTCCGCGGCCCCATATCGTATCATAATGTAGATATTTTTCAACTACCTATCAACACGATGTAGACTTTTAAAATAATAATCCCCATAGACTTTTTCGGAAACTCTGTTATCTATCTGTCACCTATCCATCCATCCATCCATCCATCCATCCATCCATCCATCCATCCATCCATCCATCCATCCATCCATCCATCCATCCATCCATCCATCCATCCATCCATCCATCCATCCATCCATCCATCCATCCATCCATCCATCCATCCATCCACTCCATCCATCCATCCATCCATCCATCCATCCATCCATCCATCACATCCATCCATCCATCCATCCATCCATCCATCCATCCATCCATCCATCCATCCATCCATCCATCCATCCATCCATCCATCCATCCATCCATCCATCCATCCATCGGTTCAAAATAGTAAAATTTAAATTTTGCAAAATTTCGCGAACGGTAACTATGGTCAAAGTTTAACCCTAATGATCACTATAGCTGGCTGATAAATACACGATTTCAAATAGTGAAAATTAAAGTTTTGCGAATTTCTCAAATGGTGGTCATGGTCAAATTATAACCGTAATAGAGCTTTCCAACGATACCCATTTCACAACTTTAGCATAAGTGGTTTAAAATTTGCAAATTTTTCGCGTACTACCTCACCTAGCGTCATAATATATACCTTACGTCCTATTCTCATCCCTACCAAGTATGCACACCAAATTTCATAAAAATCGGTCCAGCCGTTTCGGAGGAGTTCGGTCTTAAACATCGTGACACGAGAATTTTATATATTAGATAAAAAGTTTTTCAAGTCAAAAAGAAACATCAGTCGCTAGCAACATGTTGCTAGAACAATCTACTACTCCGCTGAAGCAAAGCAGAGAAATAATTATTATTTTAAATTGTCTTACTAATAATTATTGTAACAGAAAATTACTGATATTTTAAAAAGGAATAATTAGTTCAATACTCATTGAACTCAGTCAGCTTTAACGAGAGAGTCATGTAATCGCAAATTATCACGTAGTCATGTACTTATGATGACTAACTGATGGCCTACAGCTCTAAATAGATAATTTTTACATTTAGATATCTTATTACCTTAATTAGTTTTGGATTCATTTGCAAAGCATGTCCCAATTGAAGGCCATTCATGTCGAATATAGCAACAATGCCCTGAAGGCAATTCTCGGGTTCCATTTTCAGCAGCAGATCGAGTATCATTTTTCCCACCTTAAATAAATTGCAAATAATAAAAAATAATATTTGCAATTTCAATATTTATAATTTCATCACTTTGAAAACATTATTTTGCGTGTGACGCTTTGGATCGTGCGCTGCCGTTCTTATGACCACCACTTTTCGTCCTTCTTCGTCTGTTCCGTCTACAGGTAAAAATACTCCCAAATGGAGAAGCTCCTAAGAAAATTAAATGTATGTATGTATATAAAAAACATTCTATCTAAACATTCTCATATTGATCGTATCGTACTTGAATTTCGGGAAGAAGTGGATCTCGATTTTCAAACCATTCGACACGTTCAGCGCGCATTTGATAAAAGCTAAAAAAAACAAAAAATAAATTCAACTTGATTGTTTAATGAGTAAAAAATTACACAGTATCGTTATATTTCTTATGGAAAATTTATGTAAATTTATAATTTTGTTGTAGGTTTGCATGCGTAGAACTTAATTTTTGTGTTCTATAAAAAGTTGCAAGACCGGAAGAAAATTACACATTGGATGAAATTGCTTTGTGCTTAAGGATTATGAAACAATTTCTTAATGTGATCATTAAATAATCACATTTACGTAGATTATTTCAAATAAATTTTTTTTTTTTATTTGAAAAATCTGATAAAGAAACAATAAGACCTTGATAGAAGCAAAATGCCAAAAATAGATTGCACTCGATGGCAATAAAATTGGAAAGTTCAGTTTTCGTCACAGTTATTCATTGATAAATACATAAGAGTGTACTTCCATTTAATAGATTATAGGTCTGTTCCCGTACTGCACGCAACTGCCAAATTTTTTGTGAAAACTGTATGAAAATTGGACAAAATTGGGCAGTTTCGTGCAGTACAGGAGCAGACCTTATATTAAAGGAGTACAGAGTACATAATTTAAATTTTGAACACTTATTAGAAATATCTTAAAGAAGTTTGTACAAATCATTTTCTAATCCTCTTCTGCCCAAAACTGACAATTTTTTTGAAAACTGTATGAAAATTGCACAAAATTGGGCAGTTTTGGTCAGTTTCGTGCAGTACGGGAACAGGAATACGTGATTAGGACTCACCACTTTATCTTCTTCTTCGTACGCTCCAAATCATATTTACAGCTTTTTAGAAAGAAAAGTAATTTTCCAAATCCTTGCAAGCATTTATGTATGGATTTTCATCTAGCCATGAGCATATCTGTCGCAATTGTTCGTTCACTTTTTCCGATTCACTGTCGCACGGTGCAATTTTTACTGTTTTTTGTAAGAACATTTTGAAAATGTTTTATGTCTTTCAATTTTTTCTCTCGTTGCAAAAAATTTTGAATTCCTTTTACGATGGACTATTGAGACTTGACTTGCAGCATTTAAGATCTCGATAGGCGAAATGATTGAAAATATCGCACTGCAAATCGAATATTTATTGAAAAATAATAAGAAAATTAAACGATTAAAATCTTCAACGGGCGAACGTCTTAATCTTTAAATATTTTCCCCCGTAGGAGCTAATTATATGAGCGACTAATGCCGATAATACGAAATCTGGGGCATAAAATAATCACACTTAGAATAGTTTATGTGAAATGAACAAGATTTGAAGCGAATTAGAACGATAATATTAATTATCTTTGAACCGATACCGTCACTGATAAGACATCAAATTTATTGCATACTTTAAAATGCACTAAAGAACTTAATTTTTGTTTTTTTTTTTTTTAAATGTTTTTATTATTGTTTTTAGTATTCCGAGGGCTACCGTAAAGCGTCTTCCACCTTGACTTCTGCTTTTGGCAATGACCAAAGTATCATCATAACAGGCTTATTGCACGGATGTAAGAATTTTTCGATGATTCGGCGATTTTCACAATTCAGTCTCCAGTCAAACAAATAAAAAACAAAATTGCGGAAAGAGAAAAGAAAAAAAAAGAAAAAACCACACGAAAAGCTGACACGAACTGTTCCTTAATCTGCTTAGAAATAAATTGCGTATAAATTCGAAGCATAACGTCACAAATGCAGTCGGCGTCTGCCGTTTCGTTTGGTTTAAATTTAAAGCTTGGGGTAGAGCGCATGTTGCAATGTTTTGTTATGTTGAAAACAAAAAGATTACAATATTATACAATTGATTAACAAATCAAAATAATGAGAGCTTTTTGAAAGCTTTTCTTTTTTTCGGTATACCGTTAAAGTTAAAGTTTATTAACGGGAATGTAAACGTTGATTAAAAAAAAATAATAAATAAATCGTATTTTAATGGAATAAAATTCAAAGTTCAAATTTTTAAATGATTATGACTCATATAGAAGAATAAACGTGGAGCTTTAGAGTAACGTACTCACAAAGAAAAAAAAAAAAAATCGCGCCAATCCGACGGAAACTCAAGAAAACACTCGACTTCTATCTGTGAATATATTCTTCCGAAATTTAAAGAACTACAAAAAGTACTCGAAGAATATATGACTTCCAAACCATTACGATTATATAAAGAAATAACCACAAATTATTACTATATAAATGGGGAATATGTTAGGTTAGGATAGGTTAGTGTGGCTGCCACCAAGGGTGATACGCTAAGGCTATCAATCATATGGGACACCGTTAATGGGTGATACCACGAAAATTGGTAAAACGAAGAAGAAACAGGAAAACTAAACAAACATCTTTTCCTAGAAATTTTTCTCTGCTGGAAAAGGAAGCGTTCTTGTCATCAATGAAATAAAACAAATCATAAGTAAAATAAAATAAAATCCGCAACTTAGTTCTCGGCCCTCTAGTTTCTATAACTCGAACTTTATCTTTGAATAATGTCGGTTCGAGTTATTCAAGTATATATGATTTTGAAAGCAATTTATTCGAATTTAATTTTCTTTAAGTCTTTAATTTACTATTTTTGGTAATCGCAGAAATGATTTTGTTATATTAAATAAGATTTACTTATCTCATCAAATGACAATTCTGCCAATATAATATAATTACATTTTAAATCACTTCAAGCCGATGTATTTTCAATTTTTTTCCAACTTAATAACGGTATTCATCGAAAGGAAGTAAATCGCGAAGAACAAACATTGAATGCATCCCTAGTTTGGTTTTTTTTCAGCACTGCAATATAGTATATATTTTAAAGTAATTTGTTTTTCTTATTTGTTGTTGGTATATTTGTTTTTATTTTGTTTGCAATAACAGCTGACTTTGTATGAGTGCTGCCAGCTGTTAACAACAGCAATGCTGCATCGCAGAGATGGGTGGCTGTAGTCGAAATTCGATTTTTCTGAGTCGAAGACTGATACTTTATATTCGATAAATTATCACAATTTAATTATGATTTATTTTGAGTTTTACGAATGTTACCTTTCTTCGCACATTCTTCCTAACTATAATAATATCTAACATGAATTAGGAAGTAATTCGCTAAAATCTAAAATTGAAGGCAATACACCTATTATATTTTATCAGCACTGATTAGTAACATTCAAAGGGTATATTTGCTTTGCACATGTTGTGACCATGACTGCTGATTTTAATGTGCATAAAAATTTGAACATGTTAAACAACTCTATGTGCATAAAGCAGAGATGGGAATCATGATAGTGAATTCATTTACGATAAGTAAAGATACTTTATTCGTAAATACCACATTTTTCGATTATTTGAGTTTACTTTGCAATCTCAGAGCCTTTAACAAATAAATCTAAATAATTAAGTATTTTAAAATTAAAATAAAGGCAAACACCGTATATATATGTTATCAGCCCTGGATGTACACAAAGGGTACTATTCGCACTGACCCAGGACTGCAGATTTTGAAATGTGATAAAAATTTGAAAATTAAATGAAACTACTCTTTCATAAAAAAGATGGAATAGAATAAATATTACGGATAAAGTTAAAACTTTGTAGATACCACATTCGATTGTTCGATTTGCAAAGCGCAAATAATCGATTTTACCCATCCCTAATTAATCGCTGCGAGCATGTGGTAGTGTCGTTAATAATTTCAATTCAAATCTTACGGATACTTGCAAAAAACGATGGTACTTCTAATTATGTGCGAACATGAGATAGTTGTATAGATTCACAAATTCGATCTGGAACCTATAAAATGCTTCGATATGCGAATAGATATTCGAAGTTCAAATCGATCATTAAAGGCGATATCCGGAATCGATTCTATTTACGATCCGCTTCATTGGAATGCGGAACAAAGCAAAATCAAGGTAAACATTACTCTGAAATTTTATTCAATTTTTATTCATTTTCCATATCTTTTCAAGCACGACAATTGGTCGATGATCATGAAACACAATTTGCGACGGATCCAAAGTTGATAAAGGTTCAGAAATTGAAGAAAGAGAAAATTGCACCGCGTAAGAACACAAAAAATTCTCATTAGATTCCATACTAACCGATTCGATTTTCAGCTAAACTAACTTCATGGGAATGCTACAACTATATTCTGCGTGGATTGGTTGAAGAACTTTTGCAATTGGGCGCCAAGGAAGATATCAAACTAATAAGCTTACAGTTGTGGACAGCTTATTTAAGGCGAAAGGAAATTGCATTTTTCAATAAAAAACGCGCTGAATTGCCAAAGCTAAGCGCACGCTTTTTAAAAAGGTGCCGCTATGATTTAAGATATAATTTTTTTGTTATTTTCACAGAGTTTTTTTTATTCACAGAGATGCGAATATTTTGTACAATCACTTGGCGAAACAGCCGAGAAAGAAACGAAAAAGGAGTAATTTATCAACAAGTACTAGCGATTCTAGCCTTCGTAGTTGGCGAAAAGCAAAGGTGAGTCCATTGAAGTTCGATGAAGATGTGAAGAAGATAATAAGTTAATGTTGAAAATTTCCAGCGAAATTTGGATGAAACACAATATTCGTCAACTTCGAATGGTACAGAATCGTCAGCTTCGCAGTTGTCATCATCAGGAACAGGAACGACAAATAATGCTATTCGATTGAGATTTTCTTCGCATGCTCGAAAGGCTTTCAAAAAAAGAATTCCAACAAAACATATAAAGAAACACGAAGAAGACGCTGAACGCCTTTTGAAATGTCATGATTTTCCACCGAAAAGTGATACGCTTACCGAGAATGAACTATTCGTTGCTAGAATAACAATACGAGAAATTTATACTATACTGGCAATAGCTTTAAATTTAGCAGAAGATGAAATACAGCTGGTTGATCTGGTCCGTTTTATTGCCGAGGGTCATATTGGCACCAAGAATGTCTTGCAATATTTTCCCGAGAACGTTCAAATGCATGCTAAGGAGATTCTAAGGGATATTAATTTTCATAGGTACACCGAAAAGATAACCTATAGGGTAAGGAGGATGGTTTTCTTTTTTTTTTTTTTTTCATTCATTATCATTGGCCTTTTATTTTGTTTTTGTATTTTTATTCAAGGCTATACGGGAAAATATTGCTTTAATGGCGAAACTTTTGAATCTTCAAGAATACCGTACACCGAATATTAATGCACTCGCAAGACGGTATATCAACGAGCTGAATTTACCTCCACAAATGGCAATATATGTTGAGCGTTTGATAAACATATTTCCACCAAAAATGCCAATACGCTCGAGTAAAATGTATCCAGCATTCGAAGCTCGTGCCATGGCCTATATTGTTTTCATATTGAAATTAATCTTCGGACTCGATGGACATAGGGAATGTGAGATCTCTGAGGCTGCCAAGAAGATAAATGAGGAAATTCACGCTTCTTCGGAAATTACGAATTTGCGTTGTGAAAAACTTTTCATTTGGAGCGAATGGGTTGAATTTATTGAAATGCGAAAAGTTATTATAGCGCAATATAATTCGATATACAGTCAACAGTTTAAGGTACCACAAAGAATGTCACAACAAATTGAGGAATTAGGAGAAATGATAAAATCGAAAATACAACGCGAAATAATTATCTCGGATGTTGTACGTGATGTTTCATCTGTAACCACGGAAACACTTGGCAATTTACATTCCATAATGAAGAAATTTGTTAATAGCCAACAAAATGACGATGACCATTCTCAATTGGAGGAAGCAGTAACTATGTCATTTCAAGCAAGCTACACACCTTCTGATACTTATTTCAAAAGAATACGCTTACATGCTTCGATAAACGCTGAAAACCCAAATAATAATAATGTTAAAATTCCCGATTTTATGCGTGTTGATCACACTTTACGGACATTGGAACCGTATTTAAATCCGAAATCGTTACGAGAATTTTTTGATGGCATTAACATACAATTGAATGTGAAATCGCTTCCTTGCACAGATAAAAAATCATATGTCGGAATGTTCGTCCATGATCGAGAATTTTCTCGGAATGCCTATAAAGCGGATTTGAAAATCAGCGAACAGAAATGGCTTGATAACATCGTTGACGACGAAATTCCAGGAGAGGTTACGTTCAAGAAAAAATTAGATTGCTATGAGAAACAATATATGAAAAAGCTCGAATCATTGGCACTAAAGCGAGAACTACGCGAAATTGACGATACCATCATGTCGCATATACTGTCAGCCGAGAAAATTAACGGTGATGATAACAACGAGAGCACAGCTAAAATTGAAATAAATGAGGTAAGTCAATTCTAAGGAGTTCTGTTTATTCTAGGGATTAATTTATGATTTTTTTTTTTTTTTTTTTTTAGCCCGCTTTCGATGTCATGTCAATGACATCGATCGAACTTTTTAGTGAAAATAATATGGATCCTGTGGAGACTTTAACTTTAAAAGGACCGCGTCGTGATTTGGATAGTGTTAACCTTTTGCAAACAAACCAAGAACCGCTCGACATTGATCAAGAAGAGAATCCTCCTCACACATCTAATATTCAGAAAAGATTAAAACGTTCACTGACATTGCTAAAATCGAACATGGATTATTGGATCCTATTTGGTTACATTATCCAATTGACTGATTTAAAAAAGAAAAATTTAGAAAATATATTTCCACGTTCATTTTTCTGGCTTTTAGAAACATGTGCACGCACAATAAGTGTGGATTGGGGCGTTTTATATGAACAGCTAATGGCCATTGAAATTATATATGGTTATGGCATAGAACCATTGGATGATTTCAAAGATTGCATACGTTTTAAGCATCTTAACAAAATTAAGGATGTTAACTTACTTGTAAACTGGTACCGTGATATATGGTAGAATATCGATATTTTTCTTATTACAGTTTTAATATTTTTTGTTTTTCCAAATAATTAATTGTTTTAGTTTCCCATCTTTTATAATTAAAGTTTTCCATTAATAGCTAAATAGGTTCAAATATAATTACCATTTAACTGATTAAATACAAATAATAATAAACATAATAAAAGACCTGCGCTCACGAGAATTATTTTAAACTGTATTTGCATCAACTTAAAATTTTCTATAATTAAAATCAAGCAGTCAAACTAATTTTTAGAATATATAAAAACATAAAACAGATAATGAACAAGAACGTTTTTGTACACATTATGTATAGCAAAATACTTTACCGGGTATGATGATTGTTTGCCCTTTCCCGGGGAAAAGAAATTATATTCGAAAATTGATGTGATTTATTTCCTTACAATTGGGAACAACTTAAGTATTAATCAGAAACAATTCATTATTAACGTTAATTCAGAAAAATTCATTTCCTAAGCGTAATTTCGAGGTGATTCAAATTATCCCTCAATCTAGTAAAGGGAAATAATCACATCAATTTGGGAATTGAATTACTTTCCGGGAAGGAAAAACAATGACATACCCATATATTTTTTTTTTAAATTTTATTTTGTTTCAAAAAGAAATGCAAATATTTTGAAAAAATCTTCAAACAAATATTCTCTTTGAAGTATTCATTTAAATATTTTTCATCACATTTTTCATTTTATAGCCACATTTTACGAAGCATGCAAACTAAATAATGTTTTTCTCAAGTAAATGTTTTTCTTTTCTTTTTTAACCCTCTGCAGTTGACGTCGTTTTCTGACAGATCCCCAAAAAAAGAAAATGTTGCGAGATTTTGTAAAATCTAAAGTTGCTATCCTTGTTCTCTCTTAAAAAAATGCATTTTGTTTCAAATGTTTATCCTTTTTTGGATTGAAAACTGTTTGCTTTTATAAGAAATAAGGTCAAGATCGTGCCAGTCAGAAATTAAAGAAGAAATTCAGTTTAGAGATGAGACGTCTGGTAGAACGCGCGTCAGTTATGTTGTTAAAATTAAACCACGTCAACTGCAGGTGTTTTTTTTTTTTTTTTTTTTAAATAGCTATCCCTAGCTTAAGGGCAGCACTCAGACATAATTAGTCCATTGTACTGACCCAAGATGGCATAATCTTTACAGAGACTTCCCCGTTTTACGAATAAACCTTAGGAGGTCCCTGAAATATAGGGAAAGAGAATCCTTTCTATACAAGTAATTTACTCGTACCGAACACCTACAATCTGCTTCGCGTGAATGCAGGACAGTCGAATAGGTAATGCTCCGCTGTCTCCTCATCCTCTTCTCCGCAGCAGAGGCAGCCGAGTTTTCGGCTACTCCAATTACCCTCAGGTATTTTGCAAAAGCTCCATGCCCCGTAATTGCTCCTACCAGAAGTCTACAATACCTTCTAATAAGGACAGCAGAAATTCTGACGATTTGCTAAACACAGAGCAGGCAACATTTGCTTGGAAAACCTACAAGATGAGACATCCTGCCATCGCTAAGAATAAATGCTATAAACCCATTTCGCAATAGCCGCTCTGATGTAGGCAGTAGCAACTCCGATAGCCGGTTCCGGCCGCAGAAAGGTGTTCAGATGCAAGTCTGGCTAGCTTATCAGCTTCCTCGTTGCCTTCAACCCCAGCGTGACCTCTCACCCATCTGAGTTGCATTGAGTTGAACTGAGTTGAACTTGCTTACATAATTCAGTCTCCTCTTGCATTGTTTCACTAGGTTAGACGACACTACAGGGCTCAGCATCGCCAATAGTGCAGCCTGGCTGTCACTAAAGACGTAGATGCACTTTCCCCGCCATCTGCTATCAACCACATGATCCATTGCTACACTTCAGCCTGGAATACTGTAGTTTTGCTACCAAGTGAGAAGACGAATTTATATCCCTCATCTCCCCTTATGAAAACACCCGCTCCGGAACCTAATTACGTTTTCGAGCCGTCCGTAAAAATGCAACTTGCGTTTGCCAAGAGATCCGTGAACTCGGTAGTCTCATCTGGGAAAACTTCAAAATCGCGTTTTAAGATCAGGAGGTGATGGGGGGGGGGTGGTGTCATCGGATGGCATAAGCATTGTATCTATATCAATACTCACGCGATCCGCGACAACCCGCAAGTCCACCCATGCCTAGGCCACAATCCATTGCGTCTTAGTCTGCAGATCGCCTCGAGGGCTTCTCCTCTGATGCAGAGGGTTAATAACATATCTTTTCGCGATGGACATTTTTGGATGAAATCTTTAAGAACATTTTTAAAATCTAATTTAATAAGTTATATAATAAAATCTTTTATTTTTTATATATATAAAATCCTTACAGAATAAGTTGTAAATAAAACAGAAAAAAATTACAACGGAAAATTAAAACAAAAAGAACACAGAAGAATGCTAATAAAAAAAAAATTGTAAAAATGAAAAAATAAACGTGGCGTCTAAATCCATGGCCATCCATTCCAAACAACAGCGGTAAAAACTGAATGTTAAAACGACCAAAATGGTAAAACGAAAAACAAATAAAAATATAAAAAAAAAATACAACAAAATAAGAATAAAAATTAAAATCCGCTTAAATAAAACATCGTGAGAGACCGACTGAAGCAGAGCGGCGAGCAGAGTCTATAAATGTAGCTGAAGAGTATAAACAAAGCAAAGAGAGCTACGCAGCGACAAAGGCGGGCATAATATTTTGAATTCAGTTCGTTGTCAACGTGAAACAAATAACGTTGTCGCACCTAATCGAAGCAGAAAGTCCATTCGAAATAAAGCGAAATCAAAATCAAAACTAACGCTCGAAATCAGAAAGGCTAGAGCTAGAATGAAAATAATTTATATAGCTGAACAAACTTCCGGAAGCAGGAAATACAAACTTCTTACCAGTTTTTTTTTGTTGCTTTTTTTCATATTACAATAAGTGAAAAGTAATCTATTAGAGCTAATGATAAATTGAAAAAAAAAAAATAATAAAAAAAAAAATACTTTTACCGGTCAGTTTAGCTCACGCTGTCCTTTTGTGTTCATAATTTATGAGTTTCTAGCGTTATTTTCGAACATAATTCTTGACTGAGAGCGTGCGTTCATGTTTAGAGAGCAAACTATGTAGAAAAAAAATATGTGATACGAACTAAATCCATAATTAGAAAAAAAGAAGGTATATTCTCAATCAAAAAGAAAATTGTATATATAAAAAAATTCATTCAAACATTTGTGCCTATATACCAATGATATATGAAGCGTGACCTTGGTAATTATGAATGAAGAATGGGCTTTTAAAATTATATAAGTTAATGCGTACCTATAAAAAAACAAATGATTTTGAAAATTACGAAACAATATATGAAAATTATATCTCTGTATTAGTGATTGATGTTTTTTTTTTTTTTTGTTGTTGGGAAATTTTCTCGAAAACAAGTGAAGAATTTTAGAACATTCATTTTTAAAGTGCCACATTTAACGTGACGTTGTTTTTTTTTTTTTAATTTTATTTCCCAGAACTGTGGTTTATTGAGAAAAGAGAGAAATAATAAATAAATAAAATAAAACAACAAATAAGGAAAGTGTAAGAATTCCCCGAAGACAAAACGGCTTAAAAACAAAAACTAATCCAATCAAAGTGCCTCAAGCCTACACGAATTAAAATAAAAAATTTGTATTATCAAATGACTAATCGGGAAGACGAAAGGCGCACCAATCCAGTGAATTCGAGATATGAGAATTTTAACTTAAACGCCAAAAATATTTTAGTTGGATTATTTAATTCGGCAAAAATTTTATTTCGTGCGATTCCAACAATCAAGAACAAAGCCGAAAAGGAAGAAAGACCAACGCACGTGCGCGGCATTGAGCTGAATTGAAAAAAAAAAAAAAATATTGAAGAGCCTATATATACATTGAGTAAGTGTAGATTGAATTTATTAATTCATTTATTTTTAATTTATTCATTTATTTTAATTTATTTTTTTTTTAAATTTATGATCTGCATTTCAAGTTTTTAAAGATTAAGGCCCGTTCGCTACCGTTCTGATTAAAATTTTCGTTCCGGAAACAAAAAAAAAATTGTATGAAAATGTTGACATTTTGAGAGGATATCGTGTAGTGTTGCAGCGGATAGTTGTATTCCGGATAAATCCGGATATCCGGACTTTGAAGCCGATATCCGGCTGGTGTTCTAGCCGGATAACCGGTATATCCGGCTGGTCATTCCAGGTATCCGGATAACCGGATATCCGGCTGGTTGCCAGTCCGGATAACCGGATATACGGCTGGTTGCCAGGCCAGATAACCGGATATCCGGATGCCGTATTATTAATTTTTTTAAAATATATTTTTCGGTTTTAAAGCCATATTGAACGGCGTCGCAATGATCCTGAGCGTCTAAGACTGAAGTTCTGTAACTACGCTTTTAGGCACTTCAGGCCCATTTGCTACCGTTCTTGATTAAAATATTCGTTCCGGAAACAAAAAAAATTGTATGAAAATGTTGACATTTTGAGAGGATATCGTGTAGTGTTGCAACGGATAGTGTATCCGATTGAATTCCGGATACCGGATATCCGGCTGAATGCCCGATACCCGGATAAATGCCGTATACCCGGCTGGTTTACAGGACGGATAACCGGATATCCGGCTGGTTTCCAGTCCGGATAACCGGATTTCCGGCTGGTTTCCAGGCCGGATAACCGGATATCCGGATGCCGTATTATTAATTTTTTAAAAATACATTTTTCGGTTTTAATGCCATATTGAACGGCGTAGCAATGATCCTGAGCGTCTAAAACTGAAGATCTGTAAGTACGCTTTTAGGCACTTCAGGCCCATTTGCTACCGTTCCGATTAAAATTTTTTCGTTCCGAAAAACAAAAACTTTGTATGAAAATTTTAACTTTTTCAGAGGATATCGTAACGCAAATGAGCCTTAGTGGGCTAATTATTTAAAAAAGTCTTTTGAAGAGGGAAAATATGTAAAAGAAAATGATTAATAAAAAAAGAAAGAGGCAGCGAGAAGCGGTTGGAAGCGGATCCGTTGTTAATAAGCTCATTAGAAGATACCTTAATTGTTTTGGTTTCAAATTAAGCATATTACAAAACGATTAAAGTCTAATGAGAAATGCTTAACGAAAAGTAAACATTTCAAGATAGCGAAGAAGTAAACATTTCTGCAGAAAGATTAACGTATTTTTTTTTTTACTTTTGTTTAAGTAATTAATTACAATTATTAGACACTTGTAAATTGTTATTTCATCGTCTTCTTCTTTTCAATTGGATTTCACGCATGTTTCGAGAATTTATTTTTATTTATTTTTTCATTAAAAAGGCCTGCATATTTTTCATTTCCCATGAATCACAGTCTCTAATAGAACGATTTTATTATAGATTCTAAGAGTCACAATATGAAGAGTTGAAATTTATGAAGAAAAATTCTCATAAAATTATCTCGAAATCTCTTTTAATGAAATATCTTTCGTATATACATACGTATTATCCAAGGCTAAAGGTTATTCGCTCTGATAGCCGCAATTTATCTTGTTTTGTAGCTACACGAATCTATTATTTAGATATCGAAGTCAAGAGGTGATACCTTAGACTCAGTTTCCATAGATCAGTGAAAGATTTGCCTTTTAAATTATTATTTTAAACAGATCATTTTTGATGCTCCCTGAGTGAGTATATGAAGAGGATCGCCATGTAGGCAATGGTGAAAAAGGTTATCAGAATCAACAGAAAAGTAGTTTTTTAAATTTAAAAACTAATTCATCGAAATAAAAACGGAAAGCATTAAAATGAAGCAATAGGAAAAAATCCAGTCAAAGAAATTGCTGTAAGCACTCACCTCGTATCGATAAACTATAAGTGAACTCCCTTAATAAATTGCTCAAATAGAGTAAGTTAAATTAAAAATGGCACATCTTTAAAATTTTCCATGTCTTCTGTGTCTCATAACAAAAAATGTTTCCCAAAGTCGGACTACGGTGTTAAAAAAAAAATAAATCCGAATGTCCGAAAAAGTTCCACCATTAAACATTATGGTGTTAATTAAAAAAAGTTCCACTCCTTTCAAAGTGCCTAAAGCGCTCAATGCATACCTACGGAATGAATGATGATTGATTAAACATTTTTTTTTATTCAATGAGGATTATTTGGAACACTCATGAAATTTATCAATTGTCACAATTGCCCTGTAGAAAATTCAAACACTCTTGAACTGCTCCAGGACTAGTCGCAAATATCTATAACTCAAATTTATTTAATCGGCGTATGGGGACTAGGAATGGGAAATCTTTAAAAATTATTGTATTCGATGAAACCGACTGAATGCAGGGTCGATATGTACATATTTATGTTGGAAATATATACATATATGTATTCGTGTTTTATTATCATTATTATTAGAGATGGAAAAACAATCGATTGCATTATCGATGGTTTGAAACCGTCGAAAACATCGATGGTTTTTTGACGACTATCGATAGTTTTGATTCATTAATCTTAAACTTTGAAAATGTGGTGCTGGCAGTGACAGTCGCTCGAAAATTCAATTTTCAATTATCAAAATTATCAATTATGAAAGTTATCGATGATCAAAGTTATCGATAATGGAAACGACAGATGACTTAATTTTTCGATTATTGAAATTATCGTCTATTTGGATTATCGATTATTGAATCTCGATCACTTAGAATATCGATTATTGAAAATATTGATTGTTGAACCAATCGATTATTGAAACTATCGATTATCGAACTATCGATATCTCCCCAGCTCTACCAAACCCATAAGCTAAATAACTTACACACCTTCTCGCACCATCATGTCGTGAAATACCTTCAGAAATTGATGATGGTGATGATGTTGGTGTGATGATGATGATGATGATGTGATGGTGATGATGATGGTGATGATGATGATTGATGGTGATGATGATGGATGATGGTGATGATGATGGTGAGGTGATGATGATGATGTGATGGTGATGATGGTGATGATGTGGTGATGAGTGATGGTGATGATGATGGTTAGGTTGGTGATGATGATGGTGAGGTGGTGATGATGATGTGATGGTTGAGTGATGATGATGATGGTGAGTGATGATGGTGATGATGATGGTTGATGATGGTGATGATGATGTGATGATGATGATGATGGTGATGAGTGATGATGATGATGGTGAGGTTGAGTGATGATGATGGTGATATGGTGATGATGATGTGATGATGAGTGATGTGATGATGATGGATGGATGATGATGGTGAGTTGATGTGATGATGGTGAGGTTGGTGATGATTGTGTGAGGTTAGTGATGAGTGATGTGATGATGTTGTGATGATGATGGTGATGTGATGGTGATGATGATGATGATGGTGAGGTTAGTGATGATGATGATGTGGTGATGATGGTGATGATGGTGAGTGATTATGATGATGATGTGTGATGTAGTTGGGTGATGACGACGTTCTGGTGATATGATTAATTGACTTAGCACGTTCTTGTTTCATCACGTCTCAAATCTTCAGAAATTCTGGAGTTAAGTGTCATTTTAAAACATGAGAATATATGCATGCTAAACTGCGTACACTATGGTTCCAAATTGAGTAAGAAAGGCTTTGAAATTCGCATCCTTGTATGTTACCACGTGTTTTAAGTTGAGGGAGGATACGTTTGGACAATATTTTATTAAATTTAAGTTTTAATTATAGGCCCACTAATAATTTTTAAATTTAAAACTATAAAATGGTGGATATTTAAATGTTGAACACCTCAAACAAGCTAGATTCAACCCATTAGGGGGCTGTCCACATATTACCTAAACATGTTTTAGACCCCCTCTATCTTCAATCGTCATCTTCCACCAACCCCCGCCCCCTCACCACGCTGTTGACATCATCTTTGAGCGCTTTATTATTTCAAAAGTCAATAGAAATTTTATTTCTTCAAAATATAGTTTCCTAGTGTTTTCTTACAAGATAGAGATGATGACGTGATCATACCGAATTGACCCTCCTCTCCCTCATCATCAACCGTAATCATTCGCGAGACAAACTTCCCATCCTCCCTCTATGATGGCGTAATATATGGGCGGCCCCTTAATAAATAAGCCAAATAAGATGAAATTTTAAAATATATCTTCCGATAGTACAATCGATGGTTCAGACAATCGACTATTCAGACTTTCGATGATCGCGACTATCGATAGTTCTCCAGCTCTAGTGTAAGTCCCATCTAAGGCTCCCTCGGACCCCTATTGCCAGACGATTCAGTTCAAGTTATGGAAGTTTGACTTTAATATTTTTAGTTTCCCGCCGTTTATTCTAAGCAAAATTTCGGTTTGACCTTTCAAAAAACTGATGAACTTGATTTTTACGGTTTAAATTCCAGCTTAAGAAGAATTTTAGTTTTTGTTGTTTTTTTTTTCTTTTTGATCGCCCTCGATCGGTATGTGAATGTGTTTTAATTTATGTAAATGTTATGATCTAACGTTTTTATGCTTGAGTTCTCTGATTTGATTGAACATGATCGTCTTTTGTCAAACATAAATATTCAAATATATGCTATGATTTGCTAAATTAAAAATCAAAATGAAATACAAAATCTAAGAACTCAAGAATTTACATGAAATGATCATATTTTTGCCACGAAAAATTCATTTCGAATTAATCCTTTCATAATTTTTGAAGTTCTTCAAGTGTCTTCAAAGCAAATATTAATTTATTTATGTATGTATGTGTGTATATATTGAAGTTATTTGCATTCCAACGGTTCTTCAAATGAACTTGTCTATTTGAATGCAATTTATAAGGCTTGAATTTGAGTTTTTTTTTCAAAATTTTTTTCCTTTCAACCGCATTTATAATGCCAAGAAATTTCACTCAGTCTAGCTAATATTTCTGTAAAGTGAATTTAAAAAAAATAAAGCATCACCTTGTGTTTATTTGAAAACGATTCGTTTTTTTTTTTTTGTATTATTTTGTGCCTGTTCGATTCGATCTTACCGCATTGCGCTTTGTTTTTGTTGCGGTTTGAGGTTAACAACTTCGAAAACAAGTGGCGGCGTTTAAAGTGTATTTTATTGCCATTTTTAATTACGCGGCTTGCAAATGAGAAATTTTACAAAAATCATTCATGTATGCTATAGTATGGCGTTTCAGACGTCAGGTCGCGCAAATGCATTTAAGCCAAAAATTCAACATTTTTTTCCATAAGACAAAATTTCAGTCAATTACAAAAACGTATTTATATGTTAATAAATGTTTTCGAATCGCGTAAAACACATATTATGAATCAATTGATCGGTAAAACATCGAACTCTTCCTGGAAAACCCATTAATTGAAATCAATTTTTGTGTTTTATGCCCCTAAAAGTATGTATACGGAAAAAGTTGAAAATCTGTCAGAACTAAATGAAATTTTTGTAGCTCTCTTTAAGGCGTTTTTGAAAAAAAATTCAAGTCCTCTGCCTCAATTTAAAAAAAATTTAAATGTCAAAAACAAACCAAAATTTCTTCATAAATTGATCAAAAATGACACTTACGGGGATGTCACAGAAATGAACTGCAAAATCGTCTAGAACTTGAATTGATCCAAACATATAGAACTATTGCTGCAACTTCGGCCAAATTTTGGCGCGTTATGGCATGATTTGGTGAAAAAGTTCAACTGTGGTGAAACACGCCATAAGTCGAGTGTTGGTGAACCACGTAATAGCTTTTGGCCGAAGTTGCAGCTATAGTTCTATATGGATCCAAAGATCATGACCATATATAATTATATATGTCACTCAGGAGCCGTTTCTATTTTGGCTCTTTTCAACACGGTCTTGGGTACCCACCACGGTCTTGGGTACCCACCAAAATGAGCAGTTTTCACTTAGGTATTCACCAAAAGTATTTCTCTCTCGCTCTTTTTTTTGCCTGCCGAGTAACATCTCTTTCTAACTGGCGCGAAATGTCCCGCCCAAAATCTATGAGAGTGACATATATAGTAATTTATGATCATGAGGATCTAGTTTTGACTAAGTTTTCCCTTTCTCATATAAGAATATAAGTATACTCTTGATATAAAATGATTGAGTAAAAACTATGTGGCAATGGGTTTTAGGGTCAGTGGCTTAGCAAGGCGTGGGCGGCCTCGCGGCCAAAGGAGCCACGCACGAAGTCAATTGAATGAATGATTTAGAAGGACTTAGGGGCCCCGCATAACCATATTTAAGCATAAATCAGACTCCAATGTAAGGGAGCATAAGATTGAAGGATACAACCATAGTTCGTAAGTATGAAAAAATGTTATGGGGCCTCGCTAGATCGTCTCGCCCTCGCCCACGTCTAGACTAGTCCTCGCTACGGCACTGTTTAGGGTAAATGAAATTTTGAAAATCGTCAATTTTTTACGATTCCTGTTCCTGTGACATGTCGGTTAACCTCGAATTAAATTCATTTTCGAAGTTTTCTTTGGCGTTTTTTTTCTCCTTTTTTTTTGCCATATTTAACAGGGGTTTTGTAGAAAGTTGTGGGTACTTATTGGTGATGTTTGTAAGAAAAAACCTCTTAGTAGACCCGGCATTAATTTTTATAAAAATCACTTTAATTGAATTTTCTCCGCTTTTCCACTTCACTCAATTCTTGATTTGACAAATATTTGCGTCATTTTTTGTTTGTCTCTCAAAAGACAAATGTTTTATTAGACTATTTCGGTGATGTCGTTTGAAGAAAATTTTTTTGTATTTGAAGCTTTTCAGCACTTAGGCAACCATTTTTTTTTTAAATTATTGCCGCGTAACTTTCAATTTATTTGTTTTCTTGTCTAAAAGACAATTTTTTATTTTTCACTCTTCACAGAAATGCACTTTTATCGTTAAACCAAATACAACGAACTATCCTTAATAAGTAGAAAACTCAGACGTGCAATTTAAACGCAATTAACGATGTTTCCGTTCGGACTCTGAACACGAAGCGGTTTTTGCCAAGAGCGGCAAGGTAGTGGGGGGCGGAGGGAAATTGAAATAAAAATGAATAGCCTCTAACGGGTCCTAAAAATAAAAATTTCTTATTTCTTCACAAGAGACATTTTTATATTTTACTTTGCTTTGAGCGAAACACACAAAGAAGAAAGAGAAAATATAAATAGAAAAAATGAAGAAAGACAACGGCTGATGCGAAAATCACATAAATAGGACAAAAGCAGATAGAAAATTAATGACAAGACGAAAGGTAAAATAATATTGAGCACTAAAAATATTTAAATATCACACCGATTCGATGTGATTGCAAGCGAAAAAAATCAGAAAAGGAAATGCCTCAATCTGCTTGCGCTACTAAATTCAAGAAATATGTGGACTTGTTGCTCCTGCTGTCGTTTTTTCTCTTTTCTAAAGTACAACGAGCAATATTTGAGGGAAATTCAATTTTCTTTTCTATCGCGTGCAATCGCTGCATTTCGATTCGACACGTGTGGATTTTTTTTATTCGCGATTTCAGCGAATCAATTTTGAAAAAGCATCGGCGAAGTCGATAAGGATAGGCATAAACATCACTGCCTTGCACGGCAAATTCATAGATGCTTCATCGGTGTCGAAGGGATGACAATGTCTTCTGGACATTTCATATAGCAAGCGATGGTTTTGGGGGTTCTAATCCACTCCGAAATATGAGGAATTACAAATGAATGTGAGAAAAAGACTTCATTTATAAAATTCGGTTATGTCTAAAACTGCTCCCATAGGTGGGTAGGTAGTAAGGTAGGTAGTAAGGTAGGTAGTAAGGTGGCAGCTGCTATCTAACGGAGGCACAGTAGGTTGGCTCATTGTGATACCAAAAGATAAGAATAGATTTTAACTTCAATATGAAGTTGTTTTGTAAGTTAGAAAGGGTTTGTAAGTTCAAAGTTCGCTAGTAACGTATTCGAAGAATGTTGGTAGAGAAGAGAATGTTTGCCCTATAAGGTATGCTGTAGTCTTAGTGTAGTTTTAGCGTAGTTAGTTTTCCCGGCTTATACCGGAGGTCCCATAGTTTTGATTTGTGTCTCAACATTGAGTGTTTTATCCACTGCAATCTCGATAAATTTAGATAGTTAGTAGTGAAAGGTCTTATTCATCTCATGAAAATGTTCTAGTTTCTTTCATTTCGTTTATACTCGATGTTTGATCCTGCTCGATTCTAACTTCTTAGGCCTTTTAAAATGACATTGCCTTGCAACCTGTTACCTCAAGTCCTCAAACCTCGCTTTACCAAAGTGGTCTCACCAGCACGCCATATCGATTTCTGATCGTGTCGTTTGGTATCCGATCAAGACGTCTCAGCCCGGAGATCCAGCGAAGCATCTTTGTTTCCATGACACTGAGACAACGTTCCGCTTCTTTCGTTATTGGTCCCATAAAGTATGCTTTAAATTTATAAAAGCAACAAAATCCGAGCCCTGATAATGAGTTCTTCACACACGTGATTGATTCCGGCTGTAAGTTGTTTGACAATAACAAATTAACTTTAAAATTTATCGCCCAACAATTCTGTCATGCTCAACACTTCTTCTCACCCTTTCTTATATCTTTGAGACCTTAATAGAAGCATAGTTTCAGGCTGTATAACTGACAAATAGTCTTGAGCCATTTACCGATACAAACTATCGAGAATTTATGATGATATGTTACACTTGTATAGATATCTTATCTACGCAGTGCCACTATTATTACCCTTGCTGAGGTTGACCATTGATAATGACCTTCTACTATGATTTTTCTTTACCTTTTTTTGTCTTGCTGATAGTTCACTTTTACTTTTTGACATTGTCATTTCATATTTACAAATGTATAATTGGATTTTGCGTCAAGCTTTCGTTGGTTGAAAGGTGAATGGCGTTTTTATGGAAAAAACCAGGAATATACTCGTACATATAAGCAACAACGTAGGAGGGCAATAAATTAAAGAAAAATGTGGTATTCGATGGAAAATCTTAAAATTTTAGTTATGAGTAAGTGCTCTAATTCAGAACCCACCTGAGCCAGAGCAGAGGCATGACCACATTAAGCATTTAATATTTAAAACGTGATTCCAATCAGGCGAGTCTTTAGGAAATTGTGGTTTTTGTTTTCTTTTCTTTTTTCGTAATTTGATAACTTTTTAGCACCAAATTAACTGACCACTGATCAATATTGAAATAAATAACAAAATAATCAAGGAAAACGTACACAAAAACATCTCGTTGCTAATTAAAAGCGAATACACAAGAACAATAATATCAACAGCAAATGTTTCGAGTCACGTACTGCAATAGTCGAGGAAGAGAAGAGACATTTTTTGGCAGTAATATTTTTAATCTTATTTTTTAGAAAAAATTTGTTAATTTCAATGGAAGTGATTTTTCCTACATTTTTAGGCAATTCGCAAAGTCTTCTAAAATCCCTTTTAAGTTTATCCCCTGCTGAAGTGAGTATTTTTGGATGTAGAAATACTCAATTTGGTTAGTAAAACAACGAACTCTTTCCAGAAAATCCATTAATTGAAATAAAATTCTGTATTTTCTTCCACTCTTTAAACCCAGCCAACCATATACGGATTGCTATGAATTAGAGTGTAAAAGGACTCCTAACGGAGCTCTTCGAAGTAGTGATTTTGCCAAGGCCTCAAAAAAAAAAATAAATAAATAAATAAAAAACGCCTAGGAACATTTAGAGAGACCAACTGAGCATTCTAGCTGTTTGTGTCACTAAGGTCAATTGGTCTTCCGACCAAATAATGGGGCAATGGCAAATCGATCCAACGCTCAAAAAAAAAAAACAAACCACGCACCTTTCGAATTGCGCTTCGATGCTGATGCTACTTCGGATGATGTTGAGGGAGCTGTTTGAATCGATGGAAAAAACGAACGTTCGCCCGCGGAAGACTAGCGAAACGAACAGAAATACTTCAAACAAAAACGGGTGGAAACTATTTAACACCGATGCTCTCTTCTTTTACTGCTGTCGTTTTAACTATCCCGGTCTATCCCGGGGTCCGCAAAACGCGACCAGTTCCTCCATTTTGTATATTTAACACGATGCTGTTCACTTATAAAACGGAAGAGAGAGAATTCGCGCGACGCGATCGACTTCAAACAATTTTAAATTAGCTCTCCATAGGTAATAACTAGTGCTCAACAATTACTACATTAATGAAACCTGAGAATGATAAAAAACACCAAGAAATGTTGAGCTCGTGTAGTGTAAAGACGCTAGCATTCCAGAATTTGAAATCTTTGAAAATCGCGCATACGCATGAATTCCTTTAACGGAGATCCGCTGTCAGGTTTACTTGCGTATCGACAGCCGCAAATATGGCACGCAATCATAAAGATGCTACATTTTCGAAGATCCCGATAAGTACTTTTCATTTTAGCTCCGTGTTTTACTCTTTAACAACATACGCTATGCATTTACATTTTAGATCCTGTCGGAGCATTTTAGGAGCACCCACACTCCGGGAAAGGAGTTTTTAGGAGCTCCGTGCGGACTATTTGGGTTGGCTGGGAAATTTTGTAGCTCTCATTAAGCCGTTTTAGAGAAAAATTCAAATCCTTGTAGCAATCTCAAAGCCTCAATGAAAACACTTTAAATTCGTGGGAAAATTTTTCGTTTTACATTATATTTCATTTTAGACCCCGCCGTCTTGAGATTCAACATTTTTTCACATTCAAAACACCCTACTCTATATCCTATATTGCCAGTTTCTTCTTTGGACTATCTGCTCCTCATTTTTATCTTTATTTTTAATTTTTATTTTTTATCACAAACAACCTTCCTTTTTCAATACACTTGTTTTTTCAGCTCAGAATGTCAAAATATTTGCTGACAATTTTTAAAAATCTGTTGACAAATTCTCGCAAAAACTCTTCTTCTCTTTTCATTACTCTTTTTCTTTTCAATTAATTTGATGAAAAAATCAATCAATGTGAGTCACAATTATTTGGTTTCTTAGCGTTTAAACTCATCACACTTAAATCCAGATGGTGTCAACCGCTCCAACGCGCCTCAGGCGGGTCAGGGAATTGAAAAAAATAAATAAAAAACGAAGGAACGATTTTGCGTGATTTTTTGTGTAAATCAGATTCGAATTTCTTTTTATTGACGCAAACGGTTAGCATCATTTTCTGGGAATGTTGAATGTTATAAAAAAATAAAAATAAAAATATATAAACATAAAAGAATCGTGTTGTTTGTTGTGATTTTAGCAGACAACTCTCATGCGACGCCGCTGGCCGACGCGATTTCCACATGAAGTTTCAAATTTTATTTACTCAACGTATACTGTTTTTCAAATACATGCCTTCCCCAAGTTTGCACATCTTGCTGAAATAAGAAGAAAAATCGTATATATAACAATAAAATAAAATGTGTTAATCATTTGTCAAATTGAGTGCCATACATGATCTGCTAATTTAAGAAAACTCTCTAGCAAACAATTGACAAGCTCACGCAGCTTCGAGTGCAATAATTTTTCTTTTTTCTTCTTTTTTTTTTTTAGTTATGAAACATCAATTTTGGGGGTTCTGAAGCGATCCTCAAATTTGATTTTGAGCTTTGGGAATAAAAATATAATTTAAATGCTACACCTTATATGTCTGCCACACGTAGATCGAAATTGCTCAATTTCAGAAGAAAATTGAAATTGCCTCAATTTCAAATGTCAAATTTGTTCTGAAAATTTTTGAAATTGCTCAATTTCGATCTACGTGTGGCAGGCATATAAAGCTTCTTCGAGCTCGTCCTAATACAGTGGAATCTCTATAAATCGGACTTCGTTCAGTCAAAATCCTCAGAAAATCGAAAACAATTTCATTCTCTTTTGCTGAAATCCTCTGTGGCGTAGTTGTCTCTCAGACACCGATTTGCGAAGCTAGAATCTCTGGGTTCGGCTCCCAGCTCATATTGTGGACGTTGTTTAGTTCTGTTTTTCTCTTTGGTTTGCCATTTTTCGAGGTATCACAAAGGGCCCATATTGGGCCTAAGTGTGTCAACCTCGATGGTGGCAGCTAAATTAACCTAGTAACCTTCGCTGACATTCAGGTTATGGAGATTCCACTGTATTTTGGAAACAAATCCTCACAAAGAAATACATAAATCAAAAATAAGACTTTAGAATTATAAATTACACACAAAAAAAAAAAATCTGTTGAAAATAAATCGCGGAAAAAATCTCGCAAATGTGGTTAAAAAATTTTTTGTTTTAATTTAGAAATAATTTTTTTTTTTACTTTAAAGATTCCAACTGTTCCTGTCACTCAAAGTGGTTTCGCGTTTTTCATTTGAGAAATTAATAATAAATATATACATTTATTACCAGCAAATGGTACGGAAATGGGCGCAAGGTTTCTTAAAGGGTTTTCTTGTGCTTAGTCATCTATTATAATTAGCTTAATTTAGTCAAAAAACTCGCTTGCGCTAGTTTTCTCTGAAAAACTCAGCCTGACCTGTTTTTATTACCTTTTATTAATGCTTTCTCTAAAAAAAACTTATCAATTGGATTAAAAGTTGCACAATAGTATTAATTAAAAGATTTAATTAAGCTGCACCGTTGGAATGGTGAGTCATTTTGTGTGAATTATTATTGAAAAATATTCAAAATTTCATATAAAACTGAGGAGGTTTTATTTAAAATATTAAATTTACCAATCATTAAAAGTTTATTTCTTTGATTAATAATTAACATTTTAAGCTTGACGTTCAAAAATTTTGAGAAAAACAAAAATATTATCGAATTTTACGTTAAAATTACTGCGCTATTGGAAACCAGGCATTAATATTGATTTTGATTTAAGGGGCTCGCTCCAGTTCTGTCAGAAACGAAACAGAAATGAAAAACTTCATATAAAAAACACTTCGGAAAATTCTGAAGCGTTTTTTATATGAAGTTTTGAATTTTGACTAGAACTTGCACCTAGTATGTAGTACGGTTGTAAATGTGTTGCATTAGGACCGATAATGCATTGTGAAATACCAGTAAAGAGTTTTCTTGTGTTTTATGAGTCGTATGTCTTTTTAATGTAGTGTAGCCAGCTAAAATGGATTCTTTAACGAAAATCGCTATATGGAACAAATTACATCCGATATCGCCTATAGCGGGAATCGAACACTTTACCGATAAAATGATTATCGCTATCAGAGCCAAGTAAGTCGTTAATAATCGTTTTAAATAATGAAATTTGTAGCATGGAAGCATATATCTTATAACATAATACCTATCAATAACGAACTTACAATTAAAATCGAACAATCTTTACCTAATGTATCGCTTTTTAAAAAAATAAGAGTTCGTTATAACCGTTTTACGTCGTGCGTAGCACAAGACTAAAATGGCGTTCATGGAGCAAAAGTCTCTGGTATTTGAGAACCAAACCGAAACCACGCACACAATCAGCAATCTTCGACGCAACCGATTGCCATTAGCACACCAATTCGGCCTTAACTAAAATCGCTACTAAATCGGAAATATGTTTAACACGGCGATAAATATGAATGCAACAAAGAAAGCTCCAAGTAAGTTTCTTACCTAAAAATACAAATATTAAAACATTATCCATTTTTATTTTCGCTTCATATAAAGCGATCACTTTTCATCTACTTCGTACTTCTTTATCAGCTATTTATAACTGTCGCAATTTTCTCACAAACAAAATCGACGTTCGTCATACGACAAGTCTTCACGTGTGCGTACGTCCATTTTGCTGAAGCAACGTAGATCCAAACTACTCGGTACTTGTCAAAACTACCAAGTACCTACTTATGTTCAATCAGCTTTTCACAGCACCATTCATAGTGAGTACTCGCCTACTTAGGTACTTAGGTTATTCGTTCGGCTTTATTTTATCGGCGCTTGCTTCCAATTTTTGCAAGAAGGAATTCTGTTGAATATTTCTCGAAATAGCGTTAGAAACGCAGAGAAAACCCAACAGAGAAAGTGCTCCCAAGTCGTATGTCTATTTAAACCAAATGTGTTTCAAGCATTTCGAATGTGAAATAGAAATGCAAAAAATGTAAAAGCAATAAAACGAAAAATCAGTGCAAAGTCACGCTACAAAATAATAAAAAAAAAAAAAAAACCGAAACAACAGCAACAACAACTAAGGGCATTCAAATAATTTTTTGATTATTTCTGCGTGACGCAAAGAACAGAAAGAAACAAACAAAAATAAAGAAAAAGGAGTAAAGGAATTTAAAGTTTTACATAATTTCAGTAAACTGATTCTCCAATTATCTAAACAATTTCTCGGTTACGCCAAAATAAAGCGTGCTCCATTGTTCTTGTGCAAGTGCAAGAGAACGAAAAGAAAAGCAAAAAAAAAAAAAATAGAGTCTGGTGTCACGCGCTTATTTGCAAAAGCATTCGAGAACGTCGGTGAAACGTGTTTTGGCTTTGCAAAAGCTCAAACTGCAAAGAAAGCAAAAGCAATAGGAAGAAGAAGAAGAGATTCAAACTAAAATTCATTTGGAACGCGTTCAATGTGAACAAGTCGATCGAAAGCGAATTTTGAAGGTTATGTTTAAACAAACAAAAAAATCTGGGAGTGAAGCGGTAAACGACAGCTGAAAGAAGATTGCCAAAAGCGGGAGAGCTAGGAAAGGAAAGAATTCGAAGAAACATTCCGGCATTTTGTGTGCAAGAATTCGGAGCGAGTTCCTCCCGCATGCGATATTTCCCTTTCGTTGCGCGAAGCCATCGTAATAATTGGCAGTTGCCGCATACGAAAAAAGAGCGCTAAAATCTTAGCCGTACAAGAACAACAATACAACACAACCACCAACACCAGCACACTCAACACAACAATAGCTCGCAATAGCACAATCAAAAGCAGGCAAAGGCAGAATTTGTTGTTGTTGTTGTTGTTGCTGCTGCGGCTGCTGCTGTTTTTGCGTTTCGTTTTGCTTATTTGTTTTTTCTACTGCTTTTGTGTTTTCTCGCACTGAGTTGCGAGCTGCGTATTTTTCTTCCGTCCCGCTCCATATATCTCCGCCGTCATTGTTCGCCACACTGGTAAAACTGTCATGGCCGGTAAGTTTCGACTTTTTGCCTTTTTAATATGAATTTCGTGTTTTTTATGTTTTTCATTCTGCTTTTTTTTTTTTTGTTTTTTTGTTTTGTGTCAGAGGCGCTGAGAATTTATAAAATTTCCGAAAAGTTACAGCTGAGAACAAAAATTTACTGCAAAAGACACGATCTGGACATAAACGTCGAATGTGCAATTGAAATCTGTTTTCGCAGCTGATTTGGGAGTTCTTTAGGCTCTTTGGAATTTCAGTCGCAGATTGTGTGATTCAAAGTCTATCTTATAATGATCATCCAATGAATTGTAGAATTCGAAGAGACGTCATTTGAAGTCCAATACTTTAATGTAGGAATACATTCTTGCCGGTTTTCATAGTCTTCAGATCAGTTTAAAAATTTTTAATAGTTTAAACTTTCAAATGGGCAATTCCACGCAAAACGGTCCTAAATATCACACCCGTCACAGCCATTCTGACTAGAAATTTGGTAATTTCATTGCTTAACTGTTGTCAAATGTTTTCATCATTGATAAATCATTGAGAATCACATCCTGTTTGTTTTAAATATTATGAGCTAAACCCTAAAGAAAAGGGGATTGTGACGGGTGTGACTAAATGCAGTTGCCCAAATGATAGTCTTCAGGCGAGTTTAAACCGGGTGTATTTATTTTATATGAACATTTTTGAAAAAAATCAAATACTGTAAAGCTTTAATAACTCGAACCACCAATATCCAAAGAAAATGTTCGATTTATAGAGTCGCAGTCGCAGTTAGGGAAGCGAAGTTGTATATTAAATATAGCCCGATTCTGAATATTCCCGGGGAATTCACTTTTCTCGAGACTAAAATTGTCCTATTTTAAATAGATAGGGTAAGGAAATTTATGGGTCTTCTTCCCCAAATATTAAAAAAAAAAAAAAGAAGTTCACTCTCGAGAAAAGGAAATTCGTTCCGTGGGAATATTCAGAGTCGGGCTGATTCGCTCTTTCCACCCGATTTAGTTCGAGTTATAGAAATTTCTAATTGTAGAAGTTCGAGTTATGGAAGTTTGACTGTATTTTGCATTGAAAAATAAGAGAATGTTTGGGAACACCAAGATATTTTCCAGTGCATTGAGTCCATTTTGACCCCTTATGTTCGAAAAAAATACAAGCTAAAGTTTTTTTTTTTTTTCAAATTCTTCAACAAAACCGATAATCTTAAATAATTCCAACCCTTTCGACTGCCAAAATAATATTATTAGTTATTAGTGTTATTAGTTCATCCGGTGGGAGCGATTATTTTTTTTTTTTCAAATTATTAAGCGCAATTAAGTATTATAAAGCTCTCAACTGTAAAAACAATATCGCACATTTCGCTTTGAACTGCGCTTTATTGTGTTCAAATCGTATTTCATCGGAATTAATTAAGTCTCTTCTTATTAATAGACACGATATCGAGATGAAGTCATTGAAGTCATTCAATAATGCAGGTTTTTTTTTGCTTTTGCTCCTCTTTTTTTCTTCACAGAGAATTCTTTTATTTATCGCATTTTACCTGAAAGTTTTATTTTTTTTTTTCTATTACGCACTTAGTTCAAGAAATTTTGTAAAATTTTCCTCTTAGAACTCCTATTTTTTTTTTTTTTTTTTTTTTCATTTTTATTCAAGATGAGGTTATCTAATCAGCTGAGCTTACTCAAAAATAGAGATCAACGTGCAAATAGCCTTGACAAAACAATTTTTCAAAGGCAGTCAAAATTGGATTTTATTTCAGTTTGATAGCTTGCAAAAAAAAAAAAAAATAAAGAGTCACACAAACGCTAATTATATCATAACCAATTGAGTAAATATATTTAGTTATATATTGCTGTAATGATATATTAGAACTGACTAAGTAAACAAGCGAAACGCGTACGTTTTTTTCTTTTTTTTTTTATCTCTTTATAGAGTTCGTTGATATTATATTTTCCTCGAGTGAAATATATACTAAGTACTTACATATATATTGTAATATTACTATTTTTCTCGACAGACATTTTTCCTTATTTACACATAAGGTTCGCCCTGATGATTTTAATTAGCGCGATGGTGTCTCTTTATGCAGTCCGGGTACGCGTTTTGATTTGCTTCAAAGGCAATACAGTCCGCTGTATGTATGCATGTATGTATGTTGGAGTGGCTGCCACTTAGGACGTCCTAACGGATTGAAGGAATACGCTTTTTGCATTAACTTTTATGGGTGTGTGAAAGCATTTGTTTGCAAGAAAATAGTTCGGCCTACAGTTTAACGACGACCACGAATGACAGTTTATCTAATAGCCCTATTCTAAATGAATACTCATCGACATTTATTTCCGTAGAAAATTTGTTTCGCGGAAAAAGGAAGTATTCTAAGCGTCTAATAGAAGAAAAAATTTGATAATCTTTACTTAAAAATGTTCAAAATACTTGGTTCTTTTACATTCAGTTCTCTAGAGAGCTTATAAAGTCAGAGTTTTTTTTTTTTAAATCCGCACGGAAAAACTCCACGGGGAATATTTAGAATCTGGCTGTAAATGAAAATTTTCGAGGCGATTCGGGATTCACTAATGACCTTGACAGGAATCAACCGGAACCACATTGTACAACATAATTTTTTATTTAATAAATTCTTTACGGATTTTCACACTTGAATTATTGTCCGCCCTTATCGCACACATTGCTGTTATCGAAAAATGGTTTATCTTTTTATTTTATTTTTTATTTATTTCATTTTTATTTACTTCATTTTTATTTCCTCTTTCCAGCGTACTCGACGAGACAATTATTAAATAGAAAGAAGGCAAAAAAAAAATAAAGGGGGAAAAAATTCGATTTGCCTCTTATTTCAATAGCTCTTTTATTTTGCCTATTTAATTTCTTAGATACTTTTGTGCAAGTGAATATTTGAAAAGATAGCTTGATTGTAATCATATATGTACAACGCTTTCGGTTCAGTTCAGACATACCTGACATACCATATTCTACAGACGTCGGCCCGACGCGGCCCCGGCTGGGCTGTTTTGCTTGCTGTTTCGCTTTTAGTTTGCGCCTGAATCGAGACATCGCGTGGTCGTTATAAATAATTGTGTCAATATTTGTAGCAACAATGAACTTTTTGTTAGTATAAGTTACTATGGCTGTGTCTCTAAATGCATTTCTATGCTTTTATTACCTACTAGTTTATCTAGGGCGTAGTAAGATATAAATTTTAGCAATTTTTGTAATAGCGCGATCCTATTGGATCGAAGGTGTTTTCTTTCGTTTATTTATTTACTAATTTACTTTTTTTCTTTCAAACGTTGTACGTCTCAATTAGATAAGATGGAATTAAGCGAAATCATTTTCTGGAATTATTATCGAATTTTTATTGTATTAAGATCATTTGCTATTCTTAGGCCCGATATTACAGTGCATACTTAAGTTAAGAAAGCTTGAAGACTTAAGAACACCTTAAGTGTCAAGCGGTTTAACAGTCAATTTTTATCCAAAACTCACGAAAATTGTTTTCGGCAGGCAACATTTGAAAAGCCTATATTTTTTATTTATACTTTTTTAAAATTCGTAAAATTAGTGAAATTCCTTCATTTAAATTAATTTGAAAACTTATTTAAGGAGCACTTAAAATTTGTACTGTTAAAATGCTTTACAGACTTAAGCTTTACTTAAGTGCTAAGGAGACCTTAAGTATGCACTGTAATATCGGGCCTTAATTGAGAGAACAGAGAGAATTAGAACATCTAATTCTATTATGTGTACAAGGAATATTAGATTTGAATGGTCTTTGATTCCTTTAGGCCCCACCAGTATATTCCATCTAGTTTTACTCCCTTTTTAAGTACTGTTAAGTAGGACTATGTGAGAGATGTCCTTGAACTGATCTAATTCGATTTGCTACTCTGCGTTCGATGGAACTTGGACTTCGCTGGGAGGCTATAATTTTTTCGGACAAGAGAAATTTTGTTATAAAGTTGGCTAATTGTGATATCCATTGAAAAGGAAAGCGTATTCAAAATTGTATTAATTTAGGATATTTTCAACTGTTACGGTGTGATTGCAATAGCCTTATGAATGATGTTTTGAGTCTGCAGGGAATTTTAATGAGTTAAGGGACTTACGTCTTTATTTTATAGTACATTTTCTTGGAATTTCTTTAAAGAAAATTCCTTGCACCATACTCAGCATCAACTCGCTTTCAAATTTAAGCTAAAAAAAAAAGAAAAAAATAGACAATATATTTTTATTATTCTTCCTACAATAAAGACACATGCCTTGAATTAAAAGAAATATGCAACGCTGTAAGCTGATTGGAGCCAAATGTCCTTATGTAATTTTTTTCTCTCTAATTTTTTCTCCTTCTTTCACCCATGCCATTCTTGTTATTTCATCCAAAATTTCTGATAAAAATTCTTGCCCCACTCTCTTTAAAGAAAAGAATTTTACCTTCATAAAAGTCTACGACGATTTTAAAGTCAGTCATGGGTAATAAAATCTCAGAAATGTGAATTTAATTTGACATCCATTTGAATTATACAATTTCGATGACTATTGAGCTCTTAGTGCTTCTGCTTTGGCTTCTGCTTCTGCATCTCTTTTAGATATTTTCCATGATTACGGAATTGCGTAACGAATGTGCTGTCTTATCTAATAAGCATAAGCCATAATTGGCTGTGAAAAAGTTTCAAATTTGCTTTCTTTTTTTTTTTAACCAAGCTTTACTCTAGTTCTCCTCTTCCTTTAAAGGGCGACGTTCGTCCACAGTCGTGTCAGATGTACTTCTGTTTAACATGATTACTGATGCCTTGACCCGTAAAATGCACTCAATGATGTTTGGATTGCGGTATCAACGAAATGTGAGCTGTGACTTTTTCTCCCAATTTTCTCCTTCCTCGTTGGCAACGTCATCATCGTCAACGTCATCATCGTCATCGTTGTTGTAGAATAGTTGTTGCCATTACAACAGAACACACGCTTTTTCGTTTTCGGGTTGTTACATTGATTTTCCTTGCGTCCTTTTTATATTTATTTTATTTAATTTTTTTTTTTTTTTTTTTTTTTTTTTTTTGTAGTTCATTGACAGTCGAAACGACTCTGCTCGACAGCATGAGCAAGAGTGTCAGAGTCCTTTCTGAGAGTGTGCTTCTTTGAGTTGAACTTTTCGCAGCTATTCGTTAAAATGATTTACTTCTTAAATTTGGCTTATTGTGTAAATTGAAATGTTTTTATAAGAGCAAATCTCCACCCACTGTATATCTATTAATACTGTATCAAATTGTTGTTGTTTTTTTTTTTACACCTATACAAAAATGTATATGCATATAATTTTTTGTGTGCTTCCGTTCAGTTTTCTATAAGCTTTCGTGCTATTTTTAAAATGTTTATTAACGCACTGTAGTAGAGGGCGGAATTGTTTATTCAAAACAGCCGACAGACGTCAGACGGCAGCCGACAGTTTAGCTTGCTAATGTCTATAATATTTGAAAATGCGCTTATAAAGAGAATTCATTATCTCTTCGCAATGTATCGAAAGTAGACAAAAATAAATAAATAAGTAAATTAAAGTAAAATAAAACAAGAATAAAAGAAGCAAAAACAAAAGCATAAAAGGAAGGAAGCTACGTTTAAAAAAAAAAAAAAAAAAAAAAAAAAGAAAGAAACAGAAGAACAAATGAAAAAAAAAAAAAAAACAACAGACGAATGCGTTTCCACTCGACTCGATTTGTCATTTACTTCCCATATCTGCGTATGCCTTCCGCTTGATCAACAGAATTTCTTCTTAGACTGGCAGACTGAGACAGTTGTAGGTATGCTTTTATGCGAGGGAGGTTTTAAAAATGTTCTCCCACTGAAGAGTTGAAATATTTTATTCTTTAAGACTCGTTGGATTTCCTGCAAATAATTAACCCTTTACCGCACACGAAACCATATATCGCACATGTGCTTCAATAGTGTCACAATTCAAAATTCATTGTTGCCAGTTTAGGGATTTTCCCCCTAGATCTAGGGTTATTTGGCTCTTAAGGGGGAGTTTAGGGGGAAAAAATTTGTACGCATGTATAAACATATTACATAATGTGCGAAATTTTATTGTGTTTGGTATAGGGAATCTGTCAAAACTGCTGTTGTTCTTTCCAAATTATGTTTTTGTTTGTTTTTGATTACGAATCTTGTACTTTTTTGGGGGAACATCTCGAATCAAGGGGCATTTAAGGAGCATTTTAACCCGGTAGCGCCTAGCGATGCCATATGGCATTACTGAAAGGATCGTTTTCTGTCATTGCCATACCTGAACGGGTTCGTTTTCTGTCATTGCCATACCTAAACTAATTCATATTTTATTTAATTTGTTATATTTATTTTATTTAATTCAGGCGCTACCGGGCCTGGAAACACTGCCAAAATTTGTCAAATTGGGGTCAATGCGTTTTTTGTTATTGAAAATCAGAGTAAAAACCAGTTATGTCAGTCTCTTCGTGATAGAAATGCACTACGTTTTTTGAAAAATTACAAATTTTGAGTTGTGACACTATTAAAGCATATGTGCGATATGGTTTCTGACAAAAAAAAAAAGGTTATTTCTTCATGAAAAGCGATAGGTATGCAATTATTTTTGAAGTTTTAAGCCATTTACTGTTTAAAAACAATTTTTTGCACCCTTTTTCTTATATATCATGTAGTAAAGGGTTAATAAAACCATTTATTACGAACAAATTTGTTTCTTCTTTTTTAATATACACTCAGTAAAGGGTTAAGAATTTTGTAAAAGAATGCAAATAGAAGAGGTGTCTATGAAAACTCATGGTACGTTGTCTTTTTTTGATGTCTTCTTTACAAAAAGTGCTCATACTTGCAAAAAAAAAATTCTTTCTTCATTAAAACTTTCCCTGAAATAGGTATTTTAAATCTTTGCAGTGTTTTTCCTATACGCTTTGTTTTTTAATATCCCCAAAGATATATATGGGCATTTCCAGGTAATCGTACGCGGAATTCGTACGCAAATAGAGTTGAATAGATTTTACAAAAATTGGAGTGACTCCAAAAAAATGGTGTCGATATGTTCCACTCAGAGAGTTTATCATTTGAAAAAAAAAATTAAGTAGATTTGAAATGTTTGAGTCGGAAAAATCGAGCGAAATAGGGCTATATCGTACGTGACCAAAAACGGAAGTACTTTTGAGGTACTTGTAAAAATATGCAAAACTCTGCGAATTAATGGAGTTTATTTTTTTGTTTCTAATTTCTTGCACTTAGTGAAATATTTCTCCTTTTAAATTCGTTATGTTTAAATTAAAAAAATCTTTAGTTGATTTTATAGGGAACAAAGTTCATATATCTTACGTGACATATCGTACGTGACATAATTTCCCCCACTATTATTCTTCATTAATGACCAATAAAAAATATTTTTTCGATTCAAAAAACAATATATTTATAACAAACAAAGACAGTCCCGGTTAAATTTATTGTTTTTACGGAATTATTCGGCGTTAAGTTTTCGCTGCCACCCAACCCTGTCATATACTTATTTAACTCTTATTTTTCCCTTGAATGAATACCCAGCTCATTTGTTGCTCATTCTAAGCTCATCTCTTGTTGCCTCGTAATGAATTTTAGACATATGATTAAAAAAAAAAAAAACAAATTTCAATTGGGCTCTCAACAAATCGTACCATTTTTAGTACTTACGATATCGTACGTGACCAACTTGCTTGGCTTATAAATTTTTTGTTTTACGAAATTAAAAAAAAAATTTTTTAAATCTATTATTTGCCCGATGGCCTTGATTTGGGAAATTAATTTTCGTTCACCTGCGACCGACAAATAACAAATGAGGAAGAAAAACAATGTTTTTGGTCATCGTACGTGACATTAGAATAGCATCCAAGGAAAATAAAAAAAAACACCGCTAATCGAACTCCTTATTTTCTCTTTGCTCATGAATCTACTTAATTGTTGTTGTAACAATAATTTGAGAGTAGAAAATGCAATGTTACAAATAGCTAAGTGAGTCGTTTGAAGAGAGGAAGTAGTTGATCAAAACTGCTTAAAATGAATCAATGAGACAATTGACTTTAAGCCGTTATTTTTTTTCTTTCAAATTTTAATAGGCTGGAAATGCTTCCAGATAATTAAATTTTAGTATTTTTGCCTTCCATAGCCAGTGTTGGAAAAAAATTTCGAGCACTTTTATTTTTTCAGTCGTGGTTGACATATTCATGGAAATGCCCATATGCGTCCGCATTTCGAAGGCTCGCTCTTTAAAAATAACCAATATCGAAAATATTTCAATCATCAAAATCGTTAAGCTATGCCGTCATACACCAGCAGATTTGTTTTTTTTTTTTTTTTTTTTTTTTTTTTTTTTTTTTTTTTTTTAAAGAATTTCGTTGGGTATGGCCCACCGCCGACTTACCCCACGAAAAATGTTTGAAAGCAAAAGCAAAAAAAAAAAAAAATAAACATATTTATGCCATTTATCTCCAAGGAATTGACTTGATAAACATTGATATATATTTATATGGATCAATAAGGCCATGTCATTTTTTATGACTAAGCACGCCATGACGCAGTGCCTATGACATCAAATCAGCGTTCACTGGCAAAACATTAAGGATATGGAATGTGACGAATCATTTCAAAATATTCCAATCCTTCGATATGTGTATTTTTGAACTATCCGTTTTCCATCATCTTCATTCATTCACATGAAAACAATCGTATGAATGCACACATACATACATATCAACAGAAGTTATGTTCGAAAGCATGCGAAACTGTTCCTCCTGTTTGTGCCCAGCACGTCATCATTTCATTTGAATGAAAAGAAGGATCCCCGGTCACCGTCATGGAGCGCCGAAACGTGATGATTTTAGCGTTAGGATTTATAAAGGAAGGATTACTGGCATCAGTGTAAAGTTGTTTTCATTCCTTCGAGCGAAATTAATATGCTTGAAAGTATTGAGAGAGAGCGCGCGCGTATGATGCCGAATTTCTGTAAGGGTTAATACGGTTGGCAGACCAAATTTAAAGGGGTTAAGTAGAGCGGCAGTGTGTGTGTGTTGGAATCAAAGCGTTGCGTTTTGGTTCTTAAATTAGCTTTAAATTTTTGTGCCCAATTTCAGCTGGGTACATTCGAGTTGCAAGGACCAAATGCCACGCCATGTATTTACTTGTATGCGTATTTTCTTCTATTTGGACAGATCTCCTGCTAAAGAAGTGAATATTGCCCGTGTTCCGTGTCAATTTCGATGCCAATGAAAAGTGATTTTTCCTAAATATATTTTCATCCAAAGTTTAGATTAGTCTTAATTTAAGTTCTTTAAAACTTTTCTTACTAATTATTTATTTTATTTTATTTCAAATTTTAGGTGGAAATGGGGAGGCGTCGTGGTGTTTCTCACAGATAAAAGGCGCCTTAGACGATGATGTTACCGATGCTGATATTATATCCTGCGTTGAATTCAATCACGACGGTGAGCTGCTAGCAACGGGTGATAAAGGTGGTCGGGTAGTGATATTTCAGGTACGAATATCAATATGAAATATTAATAAAATCCAATCGAATATTATATTAATGAATTATTGTGCATTATTTTTATGTGATTTAGCGTGATCCTGCATCGAAAATCGCATCACCTCGTCGTGGTGAATATAATGTCTATTCGACATTCCAATCGCATGAGCCCGAATTCGACTATCTCAAATCGTTAGAAATTGAGGAAAAAATCAATAAAATTCGATGGCTCCGACGAAAGAATCCTGCCCATTTCCTGCTATCGACAAACGACAAAACGGTCAAATTATGGAAGGTCAGCGAACGTGACAAGTCATTCGAGGGCTATAATACGAAAGAAGAAAATGGATTAAATAAGGATCCACTAAATGTAACCGCCTTAAGAGTTCCTTCTGTTAAGCAAATACCATTAATGGTTGAAGCATCACCACGTCGCATATTCGCGAATGCACATACCTATCACATCAATTCAATTAGTGTTAATTCGGATCAAGAGACTTATCTGTCAGCGGACGATTTGCGTATCAATTTATGGCATCTGGAAGTTACCGATCAAAGTTTCAATATCGTTGATATTAAGCCGGCTAATATGGAGGAATTGACTGAAGTGATAACGGCCGCGGAATTCCATCCGACCGAGTGCAATGTATTCGTGTACTCAAGCTCAAAGGGCACAATACGTTTATGTGATATGCGCTCATCGGCGTTATGCGATCGACACAGCAAGCAATTCGAAGAGCCAGAAAATCCAACGAATCGAAGTTTCTTTAGCGAGATCATAAGTTCGATAAGCGATGTTAAATTAAGCAACTCAGGACGTTATATGATCTCAAGAGATTATTTAAGTATTAAAGTTTGGGACTTACACATGGAGACGAAACCTATTGAAACCTATCCGGTAAGACGAAGAAAAAGAAGAAAATGATATTCGTCAAATAAATCAACCATAATATATAATTTGTTAAATATGGGCATTTACGACACCCAGTATTTTTTTTTCCTACCACATTTTTATTGTTATCTTTATGAGAACTAAAACTCAAAGTATCCCATCTTCTGCACCATATGTAAAGCTACCAAAATACTAACTAATTACAAACAAAGCTAAAAGGAAAATATTGGAAAATGTGGTAGCGCGAACGTACGAAAAAAAATACTGGGTAACAGAAATGCCCATACGATTTAAATGTGTTATTGATATTGCTTTTGTGTACCACTTTTTTGATAACTTTTCTTTTTCGCTCTCTACCACTGACACTGAACAGGTACACGAATATCTTCGTGCAAAGCTTTGCTCACTTTATGAAAACGATTGCATTTTCGATAAGTTCGAATGTTGTTGGAACGGCAAGGATACTTCGATAATGACCGGTAGCTATAATAATTTCTTTAGAGTCTTCGATCGGAATTCAAAGAAGGATGTAACGCTGGAAGCCTCTCGAGATATAATTAAGCCAAAAACTGTGCTAAAACCGCGTAAAGTGTGCACAGGTGGCAAACGGAAAAAGGACGAGATTAGTGTCGATTGTCTCGATTTTAATAAGAAAATACTGCACACCGCTTGGCATCCGCAAGAGAATATTATTGCTGTAGCGGCAACGAATAATTTGTTTATATTTCAAGATAAATTTTAGCTAACAATCTTTTTCCGTTCTTCTTATTCTGTACTATTATCACTATACTTATTATTACTATTATTATTTTTATTATAATTATAATTATTTTTATTATTTACTATTACTATTACTATTATTAACAATAATTATTTTGCTTTTCATAAAAAAGTTGATTTATGTCATTAGGTCTTTTGTTGTTCATACTCGTATTCGCAGCTTTTCAATGATGATTGTGTTTCTTCTTAAGGCGTTGCATAAATTTCCATTTTATGCCTTTACTTTGGTTCAATTCGGATGGCATTGTCAATAATTCTTCTCCCAAACAAAAAAAAAAATTCTCATCGAAATTTAAACTACATTTCATAAACAAAAACCAAGTAATTAAATACTAAGATGCCATAGTTAAAGCTTTCTACTCTACTCCTTATAGTAAGAAAATTTTGTATAAGCGTAAAAAACAATTCTAGCTATAAGTGCGAACGTGAAGCCAGATATATATAAATATTTTTTTTTTTTTTTGTGTAATGTGAAATGAGAATGCGAACTAAAAAAAAAAAAACAAAAAAAATACCGAAAAAAAAGAAAATAAAAGCAAAATCTTCGTCTTTAAATAAGATTTGACGCCTGATGAAAGATTGTTAATGAACAAATATAACAAAAATAATTAACAAATATTATAAATTAATTATAAAATTAATGTTTTCAATTGAAGCATTCTGTTGGTTATTTTATAATTTATTCGTTCTTTGTCAATTTTGAAAAACGTACCTCAACGCTTTTGATAGACCTTCATATGAAACGAAAAAAATTATTCAAAAGATTTGAGAACTTTTCCCCATAACTTTGCATGTTCAAAATCGGATGAAACCGATGGCGATGATTTTCGGTTTTTTTTTTTTCTCTCTTTCCATTTCATGGGCATCTGGCATATTATCGATGAAATACTTTGAAAATTTTGTGTAAAAAAGCATCACTATTTTTAATAATTCATAACTAAAATGTTCATTTAACCCAGAAGCGAACATCGGTATAATTTTGCCGATGTTTCCTTTTCAACTTCTACTAAATTTGTAAATACTTGGTCAATTCAATATATGATTTTACCTTCATAGTTCTCACAGTTCCCGTCGATGTCTTTTAAGTGTGAACTTTATTTTTGTGTTTAACCGTTTGCTGTCTATACTTTCGAACCGGTGGTTAAGTTTTAACTTACCTTCTGCCTTATTCTGTAATTCGGCTCGGAAAGCTATTCTACTTGAGCACTAAATTCGATGCGAACAAATAACGTTCCGAATCCGAGCGAATATTTGTTCGAGTCGAACTACTGAGTAATGGTCCTTGTCTCCAAAAGTTCTCTCTTCTAATGCTCTATTTGTTTAGTGTTGTTTATTAACGAAATTATATAATTACAAACCTAACGCATTTAACGAAGTATTTTTTTTTAATTTTTTTTTTGAATATTTCGATTATTTATTTTATTCTTTGATTTTTCAATAAACTTTAAATTCATCTAATTATATCTTTTACCTAAAATGTTACGTTCAGTGGAGTTTATTTTTAATATACTGTTATGTGCATGTGCTTTCCGAGAATTTTTTTTTTTTGTTAAAATCGATCAAATAGTTCGTTCTTAAACTGTTTAAGAAGCAACAATCAAAACAAGCTTTAATGTATATTTATTTGAGAAGTGTCTTCAACAAATTTTTCAATATTAACAAGCTTATACAAATATTTTTACAATGCACATGAATACCTCAATGAATCCAATAGATTTTTTTTTTTTTTTGTCTTTTACTAAGTGCGTAAGAATGTTATTCCATCAATTTCATCGCAAGAGTTCAATGAACTGTAATTTTTGTAGCAGTTGACCAACAGATAAAATAGCTTATAGATATTTGATAAAACAAAACACCAAAGCGCAATTAAAAACTTAGAAACGAAAAGCAATTTTTTCAAGTTACTTTTTTTGAAATGCATGTAAGGATTTACAACAACAAAAAAAAGAGCAGATTTAAAAATAATAATAGTGAAGGATCGCTTTAAGAATTTCATCAGGACCACGAACAATCCTTGTGAATGTAAACGAAAGAGTTTCTATCTTAAGATTCTAAAAACGAACTAAAATTAAAATCAATAAATTTTATAGTGTACAAAAAAAAAAAAAAAAAGGAATATGATTGCATCCTTATGGCAACGAAAAATCAAAAAGGAAAATTGTACAAAATTCTTGAAAAATTTAAATATTTATTTTTTTTTTCTGTTAAAGTTATGAATTTAAATTTGTATACATTTTTTTTTTCTCTACTTTTCTATAGCATTAAAATTTTTCGCTTTGAATGTTCATATAAATTTTTTGTTATAAGAGCTATGAGGAAGATTTATTTATCAGCGCGATTCTGATTATTCCCGGAGAACGAATTCCCGGAAATTTACTTTTCTCGAGAGTAAACTTTCCCTTTTTTAAATATATGCGGGAAGATTTTTGATAAGGAATGGGTATTGGACCCATACCCCCCACTAATTTTCTTACCCTATCTATTTAAAAAAGGAGAATTTTAGTCTCGAGAAAAGTAAATCGCCAGGAATTCATTTCCCGGGAATATTCAGAATCGGGCTGAATTTCATTCTTGCAACAAATTCTCTAAATTATTTCCTGTTGAAAATTTGTGTTATTAAATTTTTGCAGTTCAAACTAGAAAGCCTTCATTGAGACATTGAGCATCCCATTCGGTATGGTATGCCTAGTCTGTTTTTATCTATCTTTATTTTATGTTGATTAACAGTCCAATTTTAAAGGATACTGTATATCTATTCAACGTGAAGTTGTTTCTGAAATTTTTTAAATTAAGATTCACTTAACTTTTTCCTTGTTACTTTTTTTTTTTTTTTTAAATATTTACATTTAAAACAACATATACACTGGGATTCTTACGGCAGGCTCTATGGGACTGTCCATTAATTTTGTAAGATTTTTATTATTTTTTTCAAGTTCGGGTTATAAGTCTTTGCTCTATCTCTCTCGCTTTTTATAACAGAACTGTCTGCGCAAAGACTTAAGACGCGAACACGAAAACGGTAATAAAAATCTTAGGTAATTAATGGAAAGCCCCTATTCACTAAAAGCGACTGGTTATTGTTTTTTTTTTTTTACTATTAATAGAGATTTAAATGTGTTTTTCCTACTAGAGACTTGTATGAAATTCCGATATTAAAGCTCCACATTTTGTTTTCTAGCGCCTTAATTCAGTTTAAATGAACTCAAGTTAATATTTCCAAAATGCCTTCTAGAGTTTGTAAAACTTCATATAATAGAAAAACTCAACAACAACAACAACAACAAAAACACCAATGCGAGAACGAACAGTACGAAAGCAATTCACTACTAACAACTCCACGCTGCATTGTAAGGAAAAATACTTAAAAATAATAATAATAAAAAAAAAGTTTAACGTGTAATTAAGAAAACTCATTTACATATAATGATGCGTATGAATTACTAAATAAATATTAAATATGAAACTGAAAATATAGAATAAAAAATAATATAGTAATAGAATCAACTCAAATTCAGTGCTTCTTATTAGACAAGAAAGTTAAGCGTTAAATAAAATAAAATTAAATTAAATGAGGGAAAAGAAAAATGTTAAAAAAATAATTTAAAATATAAAATAAATTAAACATAAAATGATTTATATATATTATATATATATATATATATACATTAAAAAAAATATATACAAATATATATTTAAAATAAACAAATACGCATAAGGATTAAAAGTGAAGAATGTTAATTTTTGAAATACATACAATACATGCCTACATACATAAAATTTAATGTGTTCTCTTTTGACATTTATCTAAGAAATTTAACCCTCTGCGATTTCGTGAAACGTGTGTGTCCCACACTCTACTTTTAAGTTAAAGAATAAAAACTAAGGTGTCTATTTATCCCACATATACTGCCCGATACTGAGTATTCCCGCGAAACGATTTTCCATATCGATTTTCTCGAAGCAGCGCGATATAATGACTAAATTTAACGAATTTCAGTGATTGTGCCTGGCATTGAGAAGCCAGAAAAGGCCTAAGAACCCTTCCTAAATTCTTTTATACCCTCAAAATCGAAATTAAGCATTGTTCTTTCATGCCAAAAGTCTTGAGTCTTTGCTCTATCTCTCTTGCTTTTTATAACAGAACTGTCTGCGCGAAGACTTAAGACGCGAACGTGAAAACACCTTTGCAAACTTTGAGTGGGCGTAGCACAAAAAGTAGGCGTGGCAGCGCTACGAAGTTAATTTTTTCCAACTTTGGGGCACAACAGTAAGCTATGTTCCGAATTTGAGGACCTTGGGTTCAAAATTGTGGATTTTGGCAAACCCCGTTTTCTGTTTGAGGGGGTTGGGGTGGTTCGATTTCGAAATTTTTTTTCGGAAACTCTTAGCAATTCACAAAGGAACGTCCATGCCAAATTTCAAAGCCCTAGGGCAACTCCTTCTATCATTTTCCAAGAAATGTATGGAGGTCAAGCACTTCACCTCCATACATTTCTTGGGAAATCATAGAAGGAGTTGCCCTAGGGCTTTGAAATTTGGCATGAACGTTTCTATCTCTAGATCTAAGAGATTCCAAAAAATTTTTTGAAATCGAACCACCCCAACCCCCTCAAACAGAAAACGGGTTTTTCCAAAATCCACAATTTTGAACCCACGGGACCGACATTCGGAATTTAACTTAATGTTGTGCCCCAAAGTCGGAAAAGTTCAACTTCGTAACGCTGTCACGCCTACTTTTTGTGCTACGCCCTCTCAAAGTCCTGTATCAGATATTCGTGACGTCAAAACCTAGTTCAGACACCAACTGGCATAGCGAATACACAAACTTTTGACAAGCTTGACGTTCGCGTCATAAGTCTTTGCGATATTCTTACAGATAGAATGCTTGAGCTCCATACATTTCTTGGAAAATGATAGAAGGAGTTTCCCTAGAGCAATGAAATTTCGCATGTACGTTACATTGCAAATATCTATTAACCAGACTTAAACTGTTCTTATGCTTCATGCTAACAGTTTACCAGCCAAATCAACTTGAAAAGAGAATACGAAAGAAGTGCTTTGTCTTAAGACTCTTTTGCTCGAAGAGCGATCAAAACGAAATTCAAAGCATAAGAGCATTTCAACTTAGCAAGGTATAAAATGTTTACCTGGCTCGCATGCGTTCAGTCTGCAGACTGAGCCAATCTCAGACAGTTCGGAATGTTCGGTTGTGTGCGGTTATGCATATAAGAAAAAAAAAAAAAAACCAGCATTAGTTATAGTGCGCAACCGCGTGAGACGAAATTTGGTTTCTTGCTTTTGAATAAAAGTCAAATTATTAACTGTTACGCATGATTCATGAAACAAAAAAATTTTCTGTGCAAAAAAGAGAAAGAGAAAACAAACAAGAATTCTTCAAATGAATGGAAGTTGAAAAAGACCGTTTTCATAAAATGGAATAAAAATTTCCTTTGTTTCGGATCGGAAATTGTACAGTGACATGTTGTTTTAATATATATTGTTTTTTTTTCATAGGTTTTGTCCACGTAGACTAAAAAAAATTCGCAGCAAAATGACATTGAATGCGGTTAAGCCCATCGGAAGTTGTTTAAAGTGTTCAAATGGTCGGCCGCAGTTCCTACGGATAAAAAACAGACGAAAATTAATTCGAACGTCAATTAATTTATTCATTGGATTAATATGTTTCTTAAGTACTTCTTGTAAGTATAAATAAATAAGTTTTCGCCTTATTTATTTTTTTTTTTTTTGTTGATTTCCTTTTTCACTTTTATGCCAGTTTGACGCAATTATAGAAAAAGGTGAAATTCAACTTTTCGCTTTCATTCGAAGCTAAGCTAGAGAAACTGGTTTATTTATTATTATTATTTTTTTTTTCTTGAAAAAGTTTGGGCTTAATCATTCACTAAGCATGCGTGACTATAGTATTTATATTAAGTTAGCAATGTGGACTTCGATTTTGCGAAATAAAAGGCCAATCGCAAGCGAAAAATGTTTTACACTTGCCTGAGATATCGTTTTCCGTAGGTTCTTTGTTTTCGTGAATAAAACGAAAGTCGAGTGATGATGGCTCGTAGGCATAAAGGTGAGATCAGACCATTTTCTCGAGATTTTAATGAATATCTGAGCGTGATATGCAAGACGAATAATTGATCTATGAGTTTCAAATGAGGTATTTAAGCTTTATCCTCCATTAATGCAAGTCAGAGATCAATTTCACTTTTATGCGTATCTCTTTCGAATATATTTGAGGAAAATTTTATAAAATATATTTAGTTAGTATTCTTTTTAAAAAGTTTTTAAAGGTTGAAATACAAGTTCCGACAAGAAATGAAGAACCGTTAATTTCTTTGAGATCATTGAAAAGAATTTTTATTTTTCTTCTTCGAAGACAGAAGAGAATAATTCCACAATTTAAACCCTCTCTTAACCCTCTAAAGACTAATCAATTATAATTTATTGACTTTGGCTTATGAGTCATAAAGCCTTTAGGCAGTGGAGTAGCGAAAAATTTCGGCACCGGGGCAACAATGCCCCCATTGTCCGTCCTAAATAAAGACATTTATAAATTTTCTGTAAAGCCTTCACGTCCCATTCCACACGATAAGCTCAATGGGATTTTTTTGAGGCGGATCAGCAGAAAGAGAGATAGAGAGAGGGTGGGGGAGGAAAAGGGGGCTCCAGGCCCGGGCTTCTTGAAGGGGCTTACAATTGTTGAAGAATTTTAGCATAGGACCCTTTTTTTGTTTATCTCAGGAATCGTCCGCCTCTGTGCAGTAGTTGTCTGAGATGCCAATTTGCGATGTGAGAGGCCCTGGGTTCGACTCCCAGCTCAGGTCGTGGATGTTGTTTAGATTTTCAGTTTTTCACGTTGGTTTTCCATGTTTCGTGGTATCGCAAAGGGCCCATGTGAAGCCTAAGGGTGTCAACAGGGGCGGACTAGGCCCATGGGCAACCGGGTGAAATCCCGGTTCGCCCCCAGTTCGCTCTGCTTTTTAGCTGATAGGTTTTTTTTTTTCTTAGGTAACGAAGCCCCATTTTTCAAACGCCCGGTAGGCCCTTTGACCCCCAGTACGCCCCTGGGTGTCAAGCTTGATTATGGCAGCCACATTCAGTGGCGTAGCGAGACATTTCGGCGCCCGGGGCACATTCAGTAAATACCGCCCGCTCCAATCGGCCTCAATAAAAATACCTTTATAAAAATTGAAATATGATTTGGCACCCGGGGCGACTGCCCCTTTTAGACCCCCTCTCACTACGCTACCTAACCTAATCTTTAAATTGAAAAAAATGAACCCTTTTTTTTTCTTGCTAAGATGCTGCCGACGATGAAGACGACGACGAAGGGCCATACAAAGGAAAATATCTGGGAAAGCTGAACTCCTACCACCATCAGGTCCAGTCTTAATCGTCAAAAATCGAAAGCCGTACTTTCATTAACCCATTATTTCGATTAATTTTCCAGGTCTCTGGTGATATTTATGCAGTCAACGAGTTCACGTTCCTATTTGTTGGTTTCAATTATGATGGCAATGGAGCGGATACGTTCTTTTGGGCGGGGGCATCGAATCGCCCCGGTCCTCAGGGTTTCATTGTGCCCGATGAATATGGCAAGTAAGTGGTTATAAAAAATATATATACTAATTTGCGATACGATTTCTCATTTTTCCCCCACCCATATAATTTTAGAACTAATATCCTCGATCGTTATCACAATAAAGACTTTACGATCACGTTACCCGATCGTAAAAAGATCACAGAGATAAAATGGCTGGCCGTTTACGATTTGAGCAATCAAAATGATTTCGGTGATGTTTATATACCCGAGGAATTCGATCCGCCAAGCGCCCAAACCGGTGGAACATTCTCGAAACGATCGCATAACGTTAGCAGCAGCGCTATTGAATTTCTCGATTCGAAGACCATCCGTATTAGGGACTTTACCTATGATGGACGTGGAAAACGGACATTCTTTTGGGCTGGTGTTGGCGCACAACCATCGAGTCGAGGCAATAAGATTCCCGACGAAATGGGATAGTGAGTTCAAGGTGTACAAAATCAATGAAATGATAAATTTTTTTTTTTTTTTTTTTTTGCCATTTCAGTTTGGATCCAATTCGTAAATATGACAAGGAAACAATTCTCCTGGAGCTGCCGGGTGAAAAAACAATTTTCGACATCGATTGGATTAGTATTTATGATTTGTCGGATAATGAGAATTATGGACATGTTCTCATAACGGATAATCTAAATGTGCCGCCGTCTCTGGTTGAGGTGACCCCCTATGAATTCACTTTGCCCAATTGCCGGCAATTGCATAAGAATCTTCAGGTTTCTTGGGAGGTCTTCGGGCCACAGATAACATTTCAATTATCCGGGCAAGTGGATAAAAATGATTATATGTCATTTGGAATTTCGGGATCCGATTCGTCAAGTCAAATGATTGGCGCTGATGTTGTTGTTGCTTACATTGATGATATACGAGGTTATACCGTGGACTACAATATCACATCACTGGCACCGGTAAGAAATGACAATTGACATTCTTGGTAAAAAATTTTCTTTGCATTTTTCAAATGGAATCGTCGGCCTCTGTGAGGTAGTTGGCTGAGATGCAAATTTACGAAGCGAGAGGCCCTGGGTTCGACTCCTAGCTGTTGTTTAGTTTTTTCTGTTTCTTCTTTGGTTTCCCATATTTCTTGGTAGCACAACGGGCCTATGTAAGGCCTAAGTGTGTCTACCTTGGTGGCACCCACACTATCCTTACCTTACCTAACCTTACTTAACCTAACCTAACCTTACTTAACCTAACCTAACCTATAACCTAACCTAACCTAAAATGGAATCGGAGATGAAATTGAAAGAATACATCCGAAAATATGATGGTTTTTTTTTTTGCACAGTGCGTTCAGGTATTGGGTCAAAACAAAGGTGTATGTCGTGACGATGTCGTCGGAGGTCTAGACAGCTTCCAATTGAATACGTACAGCCGTAAGGATGGCATTAATACAATAACGTTCCGCAGAACACTTATTTCGGGTAACTTCAACCAAACTTAAACAACTTTCTGACATTAGATTCATCTAATGAAGTGTTCTTAATCTCAAAAAAGCGGATTCTGGTGACAAGGAAATACGTTTGGATAGGAGTAACTATGTCATTTGGGCACTTGGACCGCTAGACTCGAATTCTGAGCCTGCATATCACAATTTGTACCCGAAGAGCGATATATTGATCGATTTCAATACGACCGAACCGATAAATGATTGCTTCAGTTTTACGAAACGCACGACAACTCCCGTTCAAGTTTGGGAAAGGACGAAAATATTAGATCCGTAAGTAATCGATTCTTTCAATCAATTTTATTGGGATTAAATTTTCGAAATTTCTATAGTACATTACGTACGTTCAATACGTATTTGGGTCCAGCCGGTGGTTTCCGTGGCTATCAAGGAATAACAGGACATGCCTCGAATGGATTGGCTTGGTACATTAATGGGTATATGGTACCTGAATTATACCTTAAGCGTGGACTGACGTATGCTTTTAAGGTAAAAATGTACAGCCCGATTCTGAATATTCCCGGGGAACCGATTCCCGGTAAATTTCCTTTTCTCGAGACTAAAAAACTCCTTTTTTAAATAGATAGGGTAAGGAAAATTATGGGTATGGATCAAATATCAATTCCCCATAAAATTTCTTCCCCAAAATATTTAAAATCGAAGAAGTTTAGTCTCGAGAAAAGTAAATTCTCCGGAAATTTGTTCCCCGGGAATATTCAAAATGGGAGTAGAGAGTTCTAGTGTCAATAAACAAATATATATATATATATTTATTACACTTCAAGGTCCGCGGTGGTAATAATCCTCATTCCGCTGAGCACTATCATCCACTCGTTATTACCGATGAACCACAAGGTGGCTACGATAAGCTCAGCGATGCGAAACAAAGTGAAATTCGAGTCCTGGCCGGTGTAGAGTTTACTCGACGTGGTCGACCAAAACCGCAGGCGGCTGGACCTCTATGTTTGGCGCGTTATCCTGATGGCTATGACCGTCGTTTGGATGATAATTTCCCCAGCTTTAAGAAATTCAATCGAACGCTGATCGCTACTTGCGACAGCAGTGAACAGCCAGCAACTCTTGAGATAACACCAAACATTACTTGGCCCGATACGGTGTACTATAATAGTTTTACTCATGCAAATATGGGTTGGAAAATTCATATTATAGATAATTGGAATAATATAAGAAATTTGGCAAGCTATGCAAACAGTCTTAAAGGGACATTTCATTTGATTTTGCTAGCTACAAGTTTACTGATCGCTAGATCGAAGTTGGATCGATGGCGATAATTATTGTGAGCACAAAATATCGACTGACTATCTTCGACTTTCTCTTAATTATTATACATATTAAAGGTTTTTCTATTCAACTGAATAAGTTATTGCATAAATAGAAGAATTTTTTCATTTAAAGAGATATATTTATGCCATACATTTTTAGTTTCACATCAAGAGATTGCAGCGAAAGAAGAAAGGATTTTAGTTTCACGTCATTTGAAACACCAACTTGAATTTTGAAAGCTCCCTTCGAAATTTTAAAAATCCAATAAATAGTCTACAACGTTAATTAAAGGTCTTCTCCGCTACATATTCTTTTTGTATTAACGAAAGTATTTAATTTCTATATCGAATTTATCTGTATTTGCGGATTGTAAAAATGGGACATCCCATTTTCTATAACTCGAACTGAATCGGGACCCGATAACGAATCAGCCTGAAATTTTCTTTTCTCGGGAGTGAACTTTTCTTCTTTTTTCAATATTTGGGGGAAGAAATTTGATGGGGAATGGGTATTCGATCCACACCGATAATTTTCCTTACCCTATCTATTTAAAAAAGGAGAATTTTAGTCTCGAGAAAAGTAAATTCCCCGGGGAATATTCAGAATCAGGCTGTATTTTATATACAACTTCGTTTCTCTAACTCGCAGTCTCTATAACTCGTACCATTTCTTTGAATAATGGTGGTTCGAGTTACGGAAGTTTGACTGTATGCAAATTTTTTTCTATTTACTGAAGCAACATTGAAATTTCTGAATTTATATATCCATAATTTTTTTTTCCTATATTTGAAAATACCGTTAAATTTTATATGCTTTCCAGACGACAACGAAATTCTCCGGGAATTTCAGAACAGATTATATGAAACTTCGTTCCTAGATTTCTAAATGTCCATTTTAATATGTGGTTCGATAGAATTTCTTTGAAATTTTTCTTTCGAAGATATTCGTTTATTACGATCATGGAAAATACGTCATATTTAAAGAATATTAAAATATTACTTTGGCATTAGGTTCGGACCCATTTGAAAAGATTCAGCGATCTAGCTCATTAAGAAATTTGTATTTAAAGTTTTCAGAATGTAATTTAACGCGTTGTAAAATTAAACTAATATAAAAATAAGTAAGTAGTAAATATTGAAGTCACAAAAAAAAAAAAAAATTTAAAATAAAGTTGGAAATGTGATCACATCGTTTCTACATAGTCACACTTCCATCAAAATCTTTATTTTGTATAACGCATTAAAGTTTTAAAAATTACATTTGCATTAAATTACATTTTATGATATAGTGTATTCGTACACATAAGAATAAACATATAACATTTATTTAATTTTGTACGTTAAATTTTTTTTTCCGATATTTTTTTTTTTTTATGTGGGACAACTGCTTAAAAGTAACATCAATCGCACGTCTGAGTGCTTCTCAATAAAATTGTATGAATATTTAAAAAGTCTTGTTGTAAAGTTCATATTTTACTTATTTTATTTAATTGTATTTTATCTGAAAGTTTTCATATTTTATCCGATTATTAGAAGTCAGAGGAAAATTATTTTTGAAATAGAAGTTATGAAGACGTAACAGGTTGGCTGATAAGTCCCCGGTCTAACAAAGAAAAACACATTTTTTTGTCAAAATTCGTTTTTATTATTCAACATAGTTCCCTTCAAGAGCGATACAACGATTATAACGACCTTCCAATTTTTTGATACCATTTTGGTAGTACTCCTTCGGTTTTGCCTCAAAATAGGCCTCAGTTTCGGCGATCACCTCTTCATTGCAGCCAAAATTTTTCCCTGCGAGCATCCTTTTGAGGTCTGAGAACAAGAAAAAGTCGCTGGGGGCCAGATCTGGAGAATACGGTGGGTGGGGAAGCAATTCGAAGCCTAATTCATGAATTTTTGCCATTGTTCTCAATGACTTGTGGCACGGTGCGTTGTCTTGGTGGAACAACACTTTTTTCTTCTTCATATGGGGCCGTTTTGCAGCGATTTCGACCTTCAAACGCTCCAATAACGACATATAATAGTCACTGTTGATGGTTTTTCCCTTCTCAAGATAATCGATAAAAATTATTTCATGCCCATCCCAAAAAACAGAGGCCATTACTTTGCCAGCGGACTTTTGAGTCTTTACACGCTTCGGAGACGGTTCACCGATCGCTGTCGACTCAGCCGACTGTCGATTGGACTCAGGAGTGTAGTGATAGAGCCATGTTTCATCCATTGTCACATATCGACGCAAAAACTCGGGTGTATTGCGAGTTAACAGCTGCAAACACCGCTCAGAATCATCAACACGTTGTTGTTTTTGGTCAAATGTTAGCTCGCGCGGCAGCCATTTTGCACAGAGCTTTTTCATATCCAAATATTGATGAATGATATGACCAACACGTTCCTTTGATATCTTTAAGGCCTCTGCTATCTCGATCAACTTCATTTTACGGTCATTCAAAATCATTTTGTGAATTTTTTTGATGTTTTCGTCGGTAACCACCTCTTTCGGGCGTCCACTGCGTTCACCGTCCTCCGTGCTCATTTCACCACGCTTGAATTTTGCATACCAATCAATTATTGTTGATTTTCCTGGGGCAGAGTCCGGAAACTCATTATAAAGCCAAGTTTTTGCTTCCACTGTATTTTTTCCCTTCCGAAAACAGTATTTTATCAAAACACGAAATTCCTTTTTTTCCATTTTTTTCACAATAACAAAAGTTGCTTCACAAAAGACGCTCTACCTCACAAACTAATTGACTTACAGACGTCAAATTTTGACACGAATCATTTGAAGGTTGCTACTATATAAAAATAATATGCATTTAATACTAGCGACGCCATCTATGTGTCAGACCGGGGACTTATCAGCCAACCTGTTAAGACGTATCAATGATTATAATTTTAAAAAAACTCTATTCACCATTTTGTGAATTTAGAAGAATTTTATGGAAAAGTTTTTAAAACATAGTTCGTGATTAGAAAAGTCGGTAGAAAAGATCTGATGATAGCTCAGAAAAATCTTGAAATGAGGAAAATTCGAAAGTTTGAAAGAAATTCGGAAGCGCCTTAAACATCAAGGATATTATCAAATTGGAAGAGAACAACTGACTTTTAAATAAATTAAACTTTGTTCAATAATAATGTTCGAAAGTTTTGCTCTTACTCTCGTGTACTTTCCACTTAAAAAAGAAGTTTTATTATACATAAATCTTCACGAAAATTTGATTTAAAAAAAAAGTACAGTAGATTCTCGCAAAAGTTACCGCTCGAATGAGTTAAACGCTTGGTTAAGTTAATCGAATTTCAGCGCCCACGTAGCGTTCTAAAATGTTAATTTTGGCGTTAAATTTTCTGAGCGTAATTATTTTCTTTTCCTTTATTTTTTTTTTTATTAAATCACCCCTATTTCGTGTGTATTACGTGGAATAGCGAAAAAAAAAACAAAAGAAGACAACGCAAATCATAACGGTAGTCTCTATTTCTTTAATATTTTCGATTTTGAAAGACATTTGGGAAAAGTTAATAATTCGGAAAAGTTGATTACCGCTGAGACAAATCGATTAACTTTTGCGAGCTTTTACTGTATTAATATAAATAACAAGGAAACTAATAATAAATTAAAGTATTCGTATTTAAAGCACATAACAAAAATATAGAGTATTATACAAACAAATTTAAAACGTAAAGGTGTGCATATCATAAAGAAGTCTTTTCTATGAAATCTTTTTTCAGCAATTTCAAGAATATGCTCTGGTTTTCATGATTCGTGCTCTTTAACAAACTGCTCGAGAACTTTTGGAATATTATTTCGATATGGGATCTTATATTTACTCAATACCGATGCGGCTAAGCACTTTAGAGTTATATATTTTAACAGTGGGTTTGTATTTGTTGGATTACTAACGATCAATTCAAATGGCTTTTCATCAGATTTATTTGGTACATCCAAGTCGGCGCCATGTTCAAGTAGCAAACGGATTACCTATTTGAAAAATTAAATTTAAAAATAATAATAATTTAAAATTATGAATATGGGAGTACAAAGAACAAACTAATCAATTTTTTTTTTTGGCATTTGAAGTTGAGCAAAAATACCTCATTATTGAAATTATATGGTTGTGCGGCAACATGTAAAGGTGTCGATTTCATTTCATTCCTAATATTCACATTGATACTACAGTCTAATAATAGTTTAATAACCTTCTCGTTGGGAAATACCGGCTGAAATGGGAAAAAAGTATTCTTAATATTTGTTATTTCTTAATATTTCATAAATGTTCTTCTTACCGGAATATTCTGCTCGTCGGTTAGATAGCCACTCTTGATTATATTCAAACGTGATACACATAAATGTAAAAATGTATCATTTGTACAAGCACTTCTTATATTTAAACGAAGTAAATCACGTACAGCACAGAACGTTGCCTTACGTTCATCAATAGTTTTAGCAGTACTAATAAGCATATAAATTAAATGAGCAATACATTTCATTATACGATCAAAATTTTCCTGTTGTTTTCGATGAACCGGACGTATACTCAATAGAGCCTGATCGTTTGATATATTCGATGTCAGTGTGCAAAATATATTGTAGACATCTTCGAACAATGGAAACTGACCGTATTCACCATCTTCGTGTAGTTCCAACAATAAACGTACAAGTGATTGTGAGGCAAAGCATGTATCAAAATGTAATATCAAATTACGTTTTACACGCACGTCGAGAACAAGACTCCAAATATCGATGCAACGTTGAAATTGCAATGAATCGGCATAAGCAGCGCCACGAAATGTTAGACGGAAAAGCATATCCTTATGTGTTATACCCAGTATACGTTCACAAATCAATAGGCTCTGCATACGGAGTGCATCAATATCCGTTGCCATATTATCTAGTTCGCTTAGTGTAGTAAATTCAACAGCATTTTTATAAGCGGGGCGAAGCGGTACCTGCGGCAATTTCGCTAAAAAAAAAAAAAAAATGGATTTTACTAAACAATATTTGGTTGAGAATTCATTTTTCCTAGTTTCTCCAATACTAAAATATTTTCGCCAGAGTTCGTTTTTTCACAAACAAAAACCGTGCAATTATTAATGTGAATAAAAGAGATCCAAAGAAGCGGCGCTCATTTTTCGAGAAAACGCTATCGACGCAGAGGAGAAATTCTAAGAAATATGTATATTCGGGTAGAATCTTTCTACACTTACCTAAGTAAGGAGTTTTTCCGGAACGGATGTGGTGCGCTAAACGCCAATGAAGCACCGTCAATCTCGATTCATTTTGCTCGTCCAGACAAGTCGAACCTTGAAATATATATCATTTTTGTTATAAATTATCATCAAAATATTTTATTAATTATAATATTCCGGTTACAGCGTTTTCTAACCGAGAAAAAATGTTTCTTTACCAATTAGTTCATGGGATTCTGCCAATCTTTCTGGTGAGCATGAAAGTACATGTGTAAGATATTCAAATATATCATGAGATCCTCTCAAGCAAGCTGTACGTAACGCATCGTCTCCATAACGACTGACCGCATAGGGATCTGCACCGAGTTCAATCAATAATTTTGTTGTTTCCAATCTACAAAACAAAAAATTTTTAATTCCAAAAACCAATTCGAAAATGTAAGCTAATTTGAACAACCTATGCTCCTGAATAGCATAATGAAGTGCGGTCTTGTCTTGTATATCCTTTGCGTTTATGTTGGCACCTTTTTTGATCAGATATAAGCAAAGTTCTGGTGATTGAACTGAATTGATAAGACATGTTCCACCGTTCATATTTGGCTTTTTAATGTCAGCTCCTTTTTCAACCAAATATTCAACTATCAGATGAAATAATGCAATCAAAAGGTTTCGAATTTTTTGTCCATCTCAAAAGTATTTAATTATTATTCGTACCAATATCAATGTAGGTCATATAGCATGCGCTACGTACAGGCGTTGATCCGGAATCTGATGGCGCATTTATATCGCATCCAATGCGTATTAAATATTTCACCATAGGTAAATTACCCGAAACAACAGCACACCACAATGGAGTAACATAGTGAAAAGCCCGATCGTCAGGAACTTCATAATAGCCACGCTGTTCAACATCAGCCTCACAAACAGTTATAAGATATTCAGCAATTGGCACACAGCCGCGTCTAAGATGAAATATCAATGAAATCAATCTTCAGAGATAAAAAAAAATTCATTATTTTTACACTTACCTGCATGCTATAAAAAGAGGAGCACAATTATTGCGCAACTTTCGAACAATTTCCCTACGAACGTGACGTCCAAGTCTGCAAAGAGAAAAGTTTTCATTTCGTATTCAAATATTGTGCGCAAAATATTTTAAGTAGCTTCAAAAGTTACGTGATCGTCTGCAATCATTATAAAATACATTGGTCCGATTTAGACTAGGCAATTCTGATTGAAAAGTCGCCCACATTTTTGTCGGCGAGGAGGCTCGATTCTACTGTCTGTTGTCTACTTGCTTCGTCACCGAAAAATTTGGGCAACTCTTTAAATCGAACTTTGTTCCTTCTTCGTCTGTTTCTATCCGAGATAGATGATCCGTATAGTTCCTTTTAGATTAGAATATGCATGCGTCAATTGCGCGGAACCCTTACTATACATCGCATTGTGCACAAATCTCGTTCATTCGTCTTGCTCTACTGTCCATAAACTATGAAAATCAGTCTCCGCCATATAATGTTTATTGTGTTCTCTTTGGCCTGAAATCTTTGGAATCGCGTCGAAATTTGCTCTCGATATTGCATTTAGTTTGAGGATTGTTGGAATTAATCAATTTTAATGCGCCTGTCCGATCTGTGTTTTTTTTTTCTCGTCAGTGTAGGTATACAAGGAATATCAAGGAATAGTTCTATTCTTTCATATCTAAGATTTCTTGATTGTAAGCCTAGATCTAAGTAGTCTGCAAGAAAATATATGTTTTCATGGACTGAATTCAAATAAACAAATAAAAAGGATTACTTTGTCTATCATTCTATTATACATATATATATATATCTATTATACACACAAAATTGTGGTTTGTCCGCACTTCGTTTTCTTTCGTCCATTACTTACTTTTCCATTTCTTGAGTGAGTTCATGAGAGAGTGTAGAGTCTTCGTTTGCCTTTCGAATTTCCTCGAAAAGATCAAAACTGAGTTTTAAGACTTTTCTAGCCATAGTTGGTTCGAGTATTTGTACTTCTTGTTGTTGTGATGCAGATGAATCCATGATTGTATAAACGCTTGATTTAAAACATTCGCAAACAATGGCAATTTGTGCTTCGAACTAATAGAACGCGACGTTCGTTATTTTGATGAATAGTTACGAAAGGAGAATTTGAGGAATTTGGTATTATTTTATTTTAAGAAACACGATTTAACTAGACAAATTTTTTTTTTTTTTGTTTTAGAACAGCTGACTAAATTTCGTCAGTACCTCTTAAGTAATAAGTACTCAGGTATTGTATCGAACTTTTTCAGTGAAACCATTCCATCACTAAAATTGTTGATTGATGGTAGAGCTGTCATACTATCGATAGTCGGCCCATCGATAGTTTCGATAGTGATAGTCCAAACTATCGATATATCATCGATAGTATCGCATGAACGCGAACATAACGAACATAACGCGAACAAGGCACGGACAACCTTCTCAATCGAATTTCCGCATGCAACTCATCGCCAAGTACTCGCGTCCTTTTTTTAGCTAAAGATGAGCAACATTGTCTGTTAGTGATGCTTATCTAACTATCGATGGCGAATAAAAACCATCGATGGAGGCCTTTTACATTAGTCAATAGTTGACCGTCAATTCTCATTTTCAGTACAAAACGATAACATATCGTTATCGAAAAGTTGAGCGTTTTTTGGTTGCACGTACTCGCTCAATCCGTCTTTGCTCTCTTTCGTTTATCGAACTTATCGATGGCTGGGAGCAAATTTCTGACATTTATTTTATTCGTTTTCGTTGTTCGTGGAGACAGCATCGCATGCTATTATATGTTATGACTTATTTTTCTTGATCAATATTTTAGGATCTTACATTCTTGTATGTACCGAATACTATAAATTGAAGACTAATTTTTATGTTATAAGATATGAAGAAACATGTGATGAATATAATTAAAATTTAAGGCGAAACTCCATAAACGATGGCAATGACGGTTGTTGCGGTATACGCGGCAAAGATGAAAACATTTGTGCTGCTTCCATTGAATCAATGTATTGAAATGTATTTAAATGGAAGCAGCTACATTTCTATCGCCTGAAATGTTTCGTCGATTCTGGAGTTTCGCCTTTATTCTATTGACAATATGAAAATCACCTAGATAGTTTTACTCCTACAAATCGTTAATAGAATTTATTTTCAAACAGAACAATTTAACAGCTACTCACTAAAAATTGTCTTTTTCAAAAAGCATTTTTAATTCAAGCATTTTGAAATACTCCTTAGCATCAATAATTAAATTCATTAAAACAAAACAGGTAGTGCTGTATTTATGCTTCTGCTATCAACCCTTAATCAGAGATACATAATTTATTCTGCTTGTATTTTATAAAATATCACCCCTGTGTTGAAGAGGAAAATGTCATAAAAGGCAAACGAAGTAAGAATTGACGATCAATTCTTTCGAGTAAGTGTAAAAGCGAATGCAACTCCAAAAGGGAATATCGATAGGAATTGACGGTCAACTATTGACTAATGTAAAAGGCCTCATTGTTATTAAAAATAGAAAATATCGATAGTATCGATAGTACCATCGATATTTTTGCAGCTCTAATTGATGGCTTTGTGCGCGTTCGAGTTTAAAATTGAAAATGTTAAAACGAAAACTGCAGGAAACGTTGAACGAAGATGTTCTAAATGATCAGGATGCAGATGGTCAGAATCCGCTGTGGAAATCATTTTTCGATTTAGAGTGTGAACTCAATCAGACATTGAAGCAGGTAAAACGGAAATTCGGTGGGGTTGAGCGAAAAACGATTAAGTCGATTTAACGCAAACAAATGTACACCGAGAGAAATAAGAACTGTTAAATCAACCACTTAGAACAGTTAAAGTAAGAGTGGTCAAATTAACTGTATTCCCCGTTAAATGCACTGGAAAAGGAAGTCAAATCAACAGTTGAAAAATAGTTACTTTTTATGTTCAAATTCGCTTTCGTTCACTTAGACGTATAAGTTCGCATTCTGATCAACCGTCTCCGGAGTTTTCGATAGCTGAGTTGTTTAAGCTGTGAGCTGACCGTCGTGAGATTCGGGGTTCTATCCCTGCTGGCGGCGGGAATTTTTCTGGATTTTTTTTTTTAATTACAGTTTTTTTTTTTTTTTCAGAGTGTAGTTGTTTTTTAAGGCAAAAATTTTCTCCTAAATTTTTAAGATTTTAATTTATTTAATTTTTTTTAATGGTTCATTTTCAAGCAAAAAATTTTGCAACCATAAGCTCAAGTGAGCGTTTTGACCAACAAATTAAATTCGTTCGTTTAGCGTAATGGTTAAGACGTTCGCCCAGCGAAGTGGTGGTCTGCGGTTCAAGGCTCGGCCGAGGCGAGAAAATTTAAAGAGATGAAAGAGAAAAAGATTTAAAAAGAAACAAATAAATAAAGAAAAAATATAATAATTTAATAAAAAAAAAAAAAATATTAAAAGAAGGTAAAAAAAAGTCAAAGCAAAAAATAAATTTTTTTTTCCCAGTCGCTGGTGACAGTTGATTTAACCGCGAGATAGTTATATCAACCACCAGGTAGTTATATCCTTATTGACTGTGTTTGTACTGTTGAATTGACCGCTACTACACATAAGCTAACAATTAACGGTGAACTCGGTTATTTTAACCTGCTTTTTCAGTTAATATAACTACCTTTTTCTCTCGGTGTAGCAAATGTAGGGTAGACTTTAATGTGATTTAACGATTCTTCGTCGCACCATTTTGAGCTCATTTTGAAAATATCTTCTTATTTTTAGCTGCAAATAATCGTTTCAATTAAATTTTCAAAATTTAATCATATAAAGAAAAATGAAGCCAAGTTACTATCTTTTATGCTTGATGGCGTAACTTAATCCTTTATCACACATTTTCAATGATCTATACTGTATGAATTTTTATAGCATTTACGATTTATAAAATTGCCAAGTATCATATAACGTTTGTCCTCTATGCGTTAAAGGATCAAAAGAAGAATTTCAATTTGTATTTTTAAGAGAATGAGCATTATAAGAAATAAGGATTTACATGTAAGCAACTGTGATTGCATTAATCTAAAATTGCTGTATTTATAACTTTAATAATTTTTCGCCAATTTATTTCTTTCATCATTCGTAATTCCATAAGCTTGATCCTCCAGAAAATATTAAATACATTTACAATCCAATCGAATATGCAGCTGATTTGCATATTGCCTACTTAAAACGTTACTTTAACGAATCGAAAGCATTAGTGTTTGTGGGAATGAATCCAGGTCCAAATGGAATGGGTCAAACGGGTGTAAGTAAATATAAGTGTCTCTAAGATCTCACAATGTAAATATATATATGATATATTTTAGATCCCTTTCGGCAATATCAATACGGTAAGGGATTTAATGCGCTTGAACAACAAAGTTGGACAACCTCCAAAGGTGCATCCGAAACGACCAGTGAAAGGTAATGGGATCTATTTGTACCTAGAATAGAAAAAACAAACTTCAGTTATCAATATTTACAGGTTTGATTTGCACCGTAGAAGAGCCAAGTGGCGTTCGGATTTGGGGACTTTTTAATCGCTTAGCCGGATCTCTGGAGAATTTCTCCCGTCGTTGTTTCGTTCATAATTTCTGTCCATTGGCTCTTTTCGATGCTGCTGGTAGAAATATTACACCGAGCGAATTGCGGGTAATATTGAGGCATTGTTTATATTTTTCCCAATTAAAAAAAAAAATATATATATATACCGTTTGATTAGGGAGCCTATAAAGAAGGGATACGTGACGCCTGTTTGTCAACTTTTTATAAGCAGCTTGAGTTACTTAAGCCAGAAGTTATTGTCGCGGTTGGTGATTATGTGTTTACAAGTCTGAAGAATTATAAAAGAGTACCAGTTTTGAAAATGCCGCATCCCAGTCCGCGCGCACTTAATAATACGGATTGGCCAGCAAAAGCAGAAAAATGGCTAAAAGATAACGATTTATTAAAGTACATGGAACACAAGGAAGAAGAGTAATATCGTTTTTATTTAAAAAGCTTACCTTTTTTTTTGCAAGGAATATGCATTTTTTATGTTTATTTTTATGCTTTAATTAATGAGTCCTTAGAAGGTGGAATCAGTATTTTTGTAAAACAAGCCATACATACGTTTTTGATAGACAATAAGTATATACTAAGAGAATAAATGATATTTATTTACATTTGTATGAAGGGATGCGTTTTTTGTTTGTTTTCCTACACCCTTCATTCGCCTTGGTTAACCTATGTTTCGAGTTTAAGGCTTCTAAGGATTTTACTTCGGCAGTTACGAAAAAATCCCATTTGTAGGCGTGGCAGTGGGTCGATATCGCCCATTTTCACTTAGGATCATTCTCGAGGCCCGATATACTTCTGTGCTGTGATTGTTGCAGCCGTTTGGAAGGGGATCCCCGAACTCAGATGGACGCACAGACGGACATGTCTAAATCGATTCACTTTTCAATCTTGATCAACAATATATATAATTGTCTATATCTATAAATATAATATAAATATCAAACTTTGTTGGTTTTTCATAATGTCTTTGTAGTTTTCATAAAATACACTTGTTTACTTTTCGCAGAGTAATCAAGACAAATTCGAGTAACTTTGATGAATCTTTCTGATTGAAAATAAATAATTTGAAAAAGTGCAATTCGCACCCTTTGAGGGGAAAAGCGTAAAAAAATATGGCCTGAGGGAATCGATACTACTCAGTAACGCACTGCCGAAGAATCGAAGATAAGTATCGATACTCGATAGTGTCGCCCATCTCTAACAAAAATAAAATAAAATGGAAAGATTTATGGAAGAAGCTTTTGTTGAAGCTAGGAAAGCATTAGATGCTGGAGAAGTCCCAGTCGGCTGTGTGTTTGTTTTACAAGATGAAATAATTGCTCGCGCAGGAAACTTTGTGAATGCAACAAAAAACGCCACACAACATGCTGAAATTCTTTGCATTGAGCAAGTTGTTGAGTATTGTCGGAAACAAAACGTAAAACATGAGGAAATATTTCCAAAGATAACCGTAGTGGTGACAGTCGAACCTTGCATTATGTGCTCTTCTGCTTTGCATTCGCTTGATATTAAGGAGATTATTTATGGGTAAGTAAACTGTTACCAAAATTGTAATAAAAAGTGAGTTTTTTAATTAAAATTAAAATTTCAGTTGCGCAAATGATCGCTTTGGAGGCCAAACTGTTGTTGATGTATCGAAGGTAATTGGAAAAACCATACCGATACGTAGTGGCGTTTGTGCCGAAGAAGCAATGAGCTTATTGAAAAAGTTCTACAAAGGAGAAAATCCATCGGCGCCAGTGCCAAAGAGCAAGAGGTAAATGCTGCGTTTCCATTCAAATATTTTCAAAGGTACTAATTTGTTAATTATAGGTAAAACTTAAGCATCTTCATTATCTGAATGGACATTACCGATGAAAGGTTTTGGATTTCCAACTACGGCTTAATGCAACACGGGTAAATGCCAAAAAGCCCAGAAGTGCCTTGAAGCCTTTTTAATGCCTTCTAATGGAAATGTGCCCAGAGTGATGGAAAAAATGCATAAGTGAAAAAAACTTGTTGCATTTATCCGTACTCTACTTTACTCCTAATAGACATTACTCTTTTCTTGCGTCGAAAGTCCAGCTAGATGGCACATTTGCCGTCTAAAGGAAGCTGATCGCGCCTATTTTAAAGTTGAAGTTTGAAATATGAAAAAACTCGCAGAAAATAAGATCGAATATGAATTGAATCCACTTGAAGATTTCACTTGTAAGTTGAAATAAAAATTAAGCTTATAAATCGCGAAAGTTGTTGAGTTAATGTAGGAAATGTACAATCTCAATGGCCAACAAAAAGTTTATATTGTAGTTTGACTGGCACTAAAAATCAACAGCTTTCGCTAAAAATGGTTGCCTTCATTAAAAAAAAAATATATATATCTGTGGTCATATAGAAGTGTAGCTTAAGTCGACTTAAGCTCAAAATGAGTTATAATTACCACTGAATTCCTTTCAAAGAAGCGCATCATTAAATAAAACCCTCGTCCCTCTAACATTCTTCTGAAAGAAGTTATTCAAGAAACAAAATTCCGTTTAACATGGGAAGGTATACGAAATATAAAACTTTAAAGCGCTTTTTCTCGAAACAGCATATTTCGACTTAAGCTACTCTTCCATATGACCACAGATATATATAAGTACTTATATACAGTCGAATCTGGATATAGTGAATTAATTTTTGCAGGTGATGTTCATTGTATCCAGAATGTTCGCATTAGCAAGATTGAATGTTTTTGTTCATTATTTACAGGCCCGTAGAGAGAAATTTAGGGCCCTGGAGATTTTTTCAGGGGCTCCCTCACAAAAATGTGCGACGAAATATAAAAAAAAAGTCCCATGCCATTTGTGGGCCCCTTCAGAAAGCCCGGGCCCGGAGGAAAATCGCCCTTTTCTACTCCTTTCTCTACAGGCCTGATTATTTAGAACCGTCCGTGTAACAAAAAAGCGTTCACTATTTCGAACTGTTCATTATTTCAGGGATTCGTTATATCTAGATTTGACTGTATTCCATTTTGAACTTTCGAGCGATTTACCCTATAGAAATGAATTCCATTGCTTGAACAGCTTTGTTCAAATAAGCGACGTACAGTTCGGGGCTTAACCTAAACCTTTGGTGTTTTGAGAAAGATTCATTCAATATCTAACTTAATTGGACAATTATTTCATGCATGCAAACTATTCGATGCTTTGCTTAAATTCTCTTATCTGAATGAACTATATCGTTCTTGTAAGGACATGTGAGGATAATGAATTTAAATGATACCGAAGTTTACTGTCAGTGTAAAGTTTCGATTATAAATATCCTGGGGAGTTTTTCGCTATGGATGAAAAAGATCCTCCCATCCTGAGCACACTGGGAAACCAAGTATTTTGAAAAATTTTAAGTAAACTTCATCACATTCTTCCTTTTAATGCCGCTTAGATTACCTACTTCTTTTGTTCGCGGGGAAAATTTTCTAGGGATAAAAATCCTGAGCCCTTACTCTGTAGTTCGACTCGAACAAAGATTTGCTCGGATACACTCTTGTTCGAGTGTCGGATCTTCATTATACGTTATTATTGGTATTTGTTCGACTCGGATTTAGGGTTCGAATAGAATAAAATTTAGTGTCGAACAACAGAGTAAGGACCCTGGGGTATATTAGAATTAGGGCTCTTACATTTTCTGTGTTTTGATGAGTATTTTTTCAGGCATTGCTTCCAATTCGAAAGCAACAGAAATTTTAAGCTATTTCGAAATTTTTATGGGGATTCGATTTTTAGAGCATGCTAAGAAAACTGCTCCTTAAAAATAATTGATGATTTAAATTTTTAAATAATTTATTTTATTTTCATTAATTTCTTAAAATATTATGGCATTTAAGTTGCTTGAATTTTTAAATGCATTTCATAGATTTTTGCTATAAACTACTCAAGTACACTATTCGAATATATTTCCTGCTTTCGAAACATATATGTTTAGTCGGCCTGTATGAATGCCAATACACCATAAGGCTCAAATAAATAAGACATAATGAACATTGCCTAACTTAGGATGTCTTCTAGATTTTCATTTATTTTATTTTATTTTTTTTTTTGTGTATAACCAGTCACTGATGTATATTTTTTTTTATAAACCTAAATTAATGTTGAAAACTTCCATCATTTGGAATGCATGCGAAACTGTGGTTCCGCTTGCAGGGCAAACAAGTCCGTTTTGAATAAACTTTAAAATCTAATAATATCTAATAATATCTGTAATCTATATAAGAATCTAATAATTTGTTGCACAGTCGTTCCTTAAAATACGGTTTTAAATCTTAAGACTTCGACGTCGATTGCCAATGTTGAGCCACTCCAAGGGTACATCGCTGTTGAGATTATATTTCGTTACCGAACAGTTTCCTAATTTTTGTACACGTTCACAGCGGCGACTGACATTCCAGTATGCGAAACCTTCGGGGCATCGGTATATATGTCCTTCCAGTCGTCCCGCATCATACGAGTAGTTGCATTTCACAAAGAATTGTCCACAATTGTCATTGTTCAATGCGTAATGTCCTTCGCTTGGGCAAAGTGTTGACGTGGAATTTATATGGATCTGAAATATCATGGAACAAAAATGAACCGAAAAAAAATTAGAATTTAAATTTCTTCAATGAAATTTTGATGGGGGGTACTCACTGCGTTCGCTAGACGTTGCTCTTCTTCCTCGAGTTCAAATCGTGATGCTTCTTTGAGAAGACATTGTTCTGATTTTTGTGGCTTATCGCATAGATTTCTATTCTCGTCATAGACGGTATCCTTTGGACATGCGAAGGTAACGATATTCAGATCATTGCTATCCGGTTTCAATGTGCACTGGTAGAACATATTACAGTTGCGTGGATCTCGCCGGAATCCAGTAGGGCAAACGAAAAGTTGTTGATCGCCGTTAGTCGTTGGGCAAGGTGCAGTGTGATTGCTTGGTGGCGTCGTTGGTTTAAAGTAGTCGGTTGAGAGGGATTAGTGTTCCAAATAGTTGTTGTTGTATCGATCGGTGTATTTGTTGTGGTTTCAAATGGTCGAGTTGTGGTAGTTGTGTCCATTGGAATTTGAGTCGGTTGCGTCGATGGCCATGTTGACATTGAAGTTGTTGATTCCGTAGTAGTAGTTGAATCAGTGCCTACAGGATAGGGTGTTGTTGCACCTGAGGAACAATTTCCACCAACATTTTGTGCATAATTGCATGTATCAAGTGAGCTATCCCAAACTGTTCCGTTCGGACAACGGAAACTATAAATCTGGAAATTGCCATTTTTATTTGCATCTACGCATCGATAGTAGCGGTTGCAGTCTGTTGGATCTGGGAAAAATCCTTCTCTGCTGCACTCGAAATTTATGGGTTCGATCGTTGTGCTCGGAAAGTTTTCTTCTGTTGTGGTAGACGGGGGACTTAATGTGGTAGGCTCATAGCCAGGCTTACCGCTGCTTGGATAATGTATGGTTGTTGGCGTTGGTAATGATTCGGTTGTTGTCGATGGATGTGTGGTAGTTTCTGTAGCAGGTTGCGTTGGTTTCCAGGTAGTTCCGGCTGTTGTTTCCGTTATAGGTTTTGTTGTATATGGTGGAGGCGATTGGGTAGTTGGTTTTGGCTTCCAAGTTGTGGTAGTTTCTGTGCTTTCTGTAGTTGGTTTTGGTTTCGATGTTGTGGTGGTTTCTATGCTTTCTGTAGTTGGGAATGTTGTTGTCATACTTGATGTTGTTGGTTTAGGATTCCATGTTGTTGAATCGTAGGATACTGTTGTTGTGATATCGGGGACCTCGGTTTGGCTGCCACATCGCTTAATATTTGATGCGTGGTCGCAAGTTTGTTTTTCCTCACTCCAACCCGTGCCTTTTCCGCACTCGAACTCGTGTTTCGAATACGAATCACCGTTCTTTATGCAACGATAAAACTTTCGGCAGTTTGTGGGGTCAGCCATGAAACCTTCACTTCGGCATTGTGTGCCAGGTGGGAGATTTGGTATTGGTGTTGATGTGGGATTCATTGTTGTGGTGGCTGGGTAATCTGTTGGTTTTGTGCCCCAGGTTGAACTTTCTGTTGTTTCTGTTGTAGGATTTGGTGGATAAGTAGTAGGGTATGGCTTCCAAGTTGTTTGATCTGTTGGTCTCAGTGTGGGTCTAGTTGGATAAGTTGGTGACTCCGTTGTCGTTGTTGTTGGTTGTGGCTGCCACATAGTAGTTTGCGTTGGTTTTGATGTGGATGTTGTTGGGTAAGTTGAGGGACGAGCCGAAGTTGTTGGCTGCCAGGTTGTGGTAACTTCGGTTGTTGTTTCTTCTGGACTTTCTGTTTGCCCTGCACAGCGATCAATGTTGCCAGCGTAGTCACAAGTTTGCTTTTCTTCACTCCAACCTGTGCCCTTTGCGCACATAAATTCATGTTTGGAATAGGAGTCACCATTACGAATGCATCTGTAAAATTTTCGACAATTATTGGGATCGGGCATAAATCCTTCCGCGACACATGTTGTGCCAGGTGGAAGATTTGGTATTGGAGTAGTAGAGGTGGGACTCATCGTTGTGGTTGGGTTATCCGTAGGTCTTGTGGTCCAGCTGGAAGTTTCTGTTGTTACCGTTGAGGGTTTTGTTGGATAAGTAGTGGGATATGGTTTCCATGTTGTTGAATCTGTTGAGGGTTTTGTTGGGTTTGTCGTAGGTTTGGGACTCCATGTTGTTTGATCTGTTGGCCCAGCAGTAGGCTTGGTTGAGTCAGTTGTTTGCTGTGTTGTCGTAGGTTTGGGACTCCATGTTGAACTGTCTATTACTTCGGTAGTAGATGTAGTAGGGAATGATGTGGGTTGCCAGTTTGTAGTACCATCGGTAGCTGCAGTTGTTGTTTCTGGTTGTTCGGTTTGTCCCGCACAACGATCGATGTTGCCAGCGAAGTCACAAGTTTGCATTTCTTCACTCCAACCTGTGCCCTTTGCGCACATAAATTCGTGCTTGGTGTAAGAGTCCCCGGTGCGGATGCATCTGTAAAATTTACGACAATTGTTAGGATCGGCCATAAATCCTTCTCCCGAACATGTTGTGCCGGGTGGTAGATTTGGCACTGGAGATGCTGTGGTTGTGGTAAATTCACTTGATGTAGAGGTGCCAAAACTGGTTGATATAGAAGTTGTGGTTGTTTCGTAGTTTGGTTTTGTAGATGTAGTCGTCGAGAGTGTTGGATAATAGGTTGATTCTACAGTTATTGGTGGAGATGTTGTTGTTTCTGGGTTTGCAGTGGTTGGCTTGTAACCGGGCTTTTGCGAAGTAGTTGAAGGTAATTCCGTTGTTGGTTGATATCCTGGCTTTTGTGGCTCTTGAGTTGGAGATTGTGTAGACACGGTTGGTCTTAAGGATGTTGCCTCCTGCCATGTTGTTGTTGTACCGTTAATAGACTGTGTGTTGCACTTTTTTAAATCATGGTTACATGTTTGCAAATCATTATCCCAGACAGTACCGATGCCGCATTTGAATGAATATTGTGTGAAGCCACCTTTTCCGTTGGAGACACAGCGATAGAAGCGGCCGCAATCTTTTGGATCTCCCATGAAACCTTCTTGACGGCAGATTCCATCATTTGGATAGGGCATTTGTGTTGTTGGTTTTTCGGGTTGATTTGTAACTGGCGGCTTGGACCAAGAGGGTGGTTTTGTGCCTTGATCACTTGGCTTGCTTGTTGTTAGCGACGCGGAAGGTGGTGGACTAGGTTTAGAAGTAACCGGTTGAGATGATTGAGTAGAGCCGCAGTTTTTGACTAACCAAGCGTGGTTGCATGCCTCAATTTGACTATCCCACACAGTTCCGGGCCCACATGTGAACGGTACCTTGTCATATCCACCTTTACCATTTTCGACGCAGCGATAAAACTTGGCGCAGTCGTTTTTGTCACCAAGGAACTGAGTATTACCATTACAATCTCCAGCTGGCATTGATGGTTTCAAACTACTTTGGGTTGTAGTTTCAATTGTGCTGCTTGAACTGCTTTGACTACTGGAGGTTGTTGATTGAGATTGTTGAACGGCAGTTGAAGTGCCTGTTGTTGTTGATGAACTCGAAGATGAGGTTCCATTGGATGAGGAACTACTCTGTTCAGAGCTAGCACTGCTAGATGTACTCGATTGCTGGCTATTGTTATTGGAAGAGCTTTGATTTGATTGGGACTGTTGAGAGCTTGATGAGGACTGGGAAGAGCTGGAGCTACTTTGTTGGCTACTTGCAGTACTGGCTGTTCCATTAGCAGAACTCATTTTGCAGTTAAGATTTTGAGCCAGAAACGCGTAGTTGCAACTATTTGCTTCGGGATCCCACACTGTGTTCCCCGGACAGTTGAACGGGACCTTATTAAAACCGCCTTTTCCATTATTCACGCAACGATAAAATCTTGAACAATTTTCTTTGTCTGGGAGGAAAGTTGTCTCATCTATACAGTCTGTAGGTATCGGCGGTTTCGTTGTTGAAGTTGCATTATTACTGGAGGCCTGATTGTTATTCGATGATTGTCCTGATGATGAACTGCTCGATTGTTGCGAAGAGCCGGAACCTGTTGATTGACTGCTACTGCCTTGATTTTGATTGTTGGAACTTGAAGATGATGACTGATTCCCAGAAGAAGAGCTTCCAGTTTCACTACTGGAGCCTTGTGAAGAGACGGATTGATTGTTTTGGCTTCCAGATGATGAAGAGCTTCCGTTTTGATTATTGGATGCTTGAGAAGATGTTGAAGACGATGATTGATTGTTAGATGAAGACGAGCTTCCACTCTGATTACTTGTGCCTTGGGAAGAAGATGATTGGTTGTTCTGATTTTCGGATGATGTGGACGTTCCGCTTTGACTACTGGACCCATGAGAGGACGCCGAAGTAGAAGATTGGGTATTATTGTTGTTTGTAGAAGACGAGCTACTGCCTTGGTTACCAGAGCTCTGGGAGGAGCTTGATTGGTTATTTTCGTTTGCTGTTGAAGTTGGTGAACTTGAGCTGCTGGATGATATATTACTTCCATTTGCCATTGACTTGCACTGTTCTTTTTGCACAGACGTTGGATAATTACAGGCCTTTGAATCTTGGTCCCACACAGTGCCAGGAGCACAATCAAATGGCACAATATTATAACCGTTATTTCCATTATCAACGCATCGATAAAATCTTCGGCAGTCAGTTTTGTCGGGTAAATAAGTTTCGTTGTCAGTACAGCTTCCGTTCGGATTAATTGGCCTACCACTGGAGGACTGCTGTGTGCTGTTACCTTGTTGATTGTTGTTTGAACTCTGCTGGCTGGACGATTGTTGGTTGCTGTTGCTTCCACTATCTGAGCCCTGCTGACTTGTAGACTGCTGGCTGTTATTACTTCCACTGCTTGAGCTCTGTTGACTTGTAGATTGTTGGTTGTTGCTACTGCCACTACTAGAACCCTGCTGACTTGTAGATTGTTGATTGTTGTTGCTTCCACTAGTTGAGCCCTGCTGACTTGTAGATTGTTGGTTGTTGCTACTGCCACTACTAGAACCCTGCTGACTTGTAGATTGTTGATTGTTGTTGCTACTGCCACTACTAGAACCCTGCTGACTTGTAGATTGTTGATTGTTGTTGCTTCCACTAGTTGAGCCCTGCTGACTTGTAGATTGTTGGTTGTTGCTACTGCCACTACTAGAACCCTGCTGACTTGTAGATTGTTGATTGTTGTTGCTTCCACTAGTTGAGCCCTGCTGACTTGTAGATTGTTGGTTGTTGCTACTGCCACTACTAGAACCCTGCTGACTTGTAGATTGTTGATTGTTGTTGCTTCCACTAGTTGAGCCCTGCTGACTTGTAGATTGTTGGTTGTTGCTACTGCCACTACTAGAACCCTGCTGACTTGTAGATTGTTGATTGTTGTTGCTTCCACTAGTTGAGCCCTGTTGACTTGTAGATTGTTGGTTGTTGCTACTGCCACTACTAGAACCCTGCTGGCTGGAAGATTGTTGGTTGTTTGAGTTTGAATTGGAACTAGATTGGTTAGAAGAGGAATTGGAAGAATTCTGTTCGTTGTTGGATGTTTGATTTTGTTGATTGGACTGCTGGTTTTGTGAGCTGGAGCTTTGTTGGCTTTGTTGTTGACCGGAACTAGACGAAGAGCTTGGCAAGCGACATTTTTGTTTTTGTGCTTCTGTAGGTAGGTCACAAACTTTTTCTTTTTGATTCCACACTGTACCGGGACCACAAGTAAATGGAACTTTTTCTAATTTCCCATTGCCGTTGGGCCGACAGCGATAGAATTTAGCGCAATCTTTAGAGTCTGGTATATATGTTTCTTCGTCAACACATTCCAAAGATGGGGACTGATTTGAGGTGGAATTTGAAGAGCTTTGATTGTTGTTGCTAGTACCTTGATTCTGATTGCTGTTAGAACTGGAACTCTGACTGCTTCCTTGCTGGTTGTTTGAGCTCTGATTAGAGTTTGATCCTTGCTGGTTATTAGAGTTTTGACTCTGGTTGCTATTTGAACTTGAGCTTTGACTGTTCTGGTTATTACCTTGTTGGTTGTTGTTTGAGCTTTGATTGTTGCTAGAACTTGATCCCTCTTGATTACTTGAGCTTTGGTTCTGGTTGCTGTTAGAGCTTGAGCCTTGAGTAATTTGGCTGCTGCCTTGTTGATTGTTGGTTTGTGCTCTGATTGTTGCTAGAACTTGATCCTTGCTGGTTACTTGAGCCTTGACTCTGGTTACTGTTGGAACTAGAGCTTTGGCTGTTCTGGTTGTTGGCTTGTTGGTTGTTGTTTGAGTTTTGATTGTTGCTAGAATTTGATCCTTGTTGATTACTTGAGCTTTGATTCTGGTTCTGGCTGTTAGAATTTGAGCCTTGATTATTATGGCCGCTGCCTTGTTGCGAGTTGCTTGAACTTTGATTTTGACTATTATTCGAGCTTTGATTGCTTGAAGAAGAAGCTTGTTGATTGCTTGAAGCTGTAGAGCTTTCTGAACTGGAAGACGAACTGGATGAGCTTTCTGTGCTGTTTGATGATTGTTGACTTGATGACTGCTGCTGACTAGATTCTGTTGTTGAACTGCTTGCATTTGAATTATTCGATGATGAAGTAGATGAAGAACTTGAGCTAGATGAGGAACTTGAATTCGATGATGATGATGATGATGAGCTTGATGAACTTTGCTGCTGACTGCTGGAAGATGATGAACTTGACGTAGAGTTTTGCGAACTTGCCTGTGACGATTGCGTCACTATCTCATCATTTGCTCTTATTGGCTGACAACCGCCTTTGGATCGAACGCTATTTATATGATTGCAAGCTTGCAAGTCATCGTCCCATGCCGTACCTTTTGAACATTGAAAACCAATTTTGTTAAAATTATTACCATTCGTAATACAACGATAAAAAATTGTGCAATCATATGGATCGCTTAGAAATCCGTCACCATGACATGGCGGACCATCTTCATCGTAACCGGTCGAACGTGATGATGAAGTCGAAAAGGAAATGATCGAAACTCCACTCAAACCGGAAACACCATCACGATTTTTATGTGGGCCATTGAACGGAATGGCGTTAACATTATTGACAAAGTCATCGTACATCGGGCGGCGGCCATCATCGCTACCATTTTCTATGGCATCAGAACGAACGCTATCGGAATGCTCTTCAATTTCATTCATGAAATGTAGGCACTCATCGCGTCCGGCCATTGTGGGTGGCATACATAGTTTCAAATCACGTGAAAACACGGTACCATCCTTGCATGCAAACATGTACGGCTTAATGTAGTCGTTTGTTTTCGTTTCACAGCGATAGTAAATTTGGCAATCGTAATCATCGGCGAATAGACCCTCCGATGGGCAATAGAATGCCATTGGCATCGCATCGTTGTAACCGGGGTAGATTGATGACGATGAAATGTCGGCTGAAAGATTGAACGAAGAGATTGCAAAGCAAATGTTAAAAGCATGTAAAAGTCATAAAAAAGATGAAGTAGAACGTAAAATTTTGTTGGCATTCGAATGTTTGCGATGAAATTCCTCTAATTACGATCTAATCCCTGACAGTAATTTATTTAATTGACTTAAATAAAAGTCTAGACTCTCTATCTACAACTAATATGGAACTCGTTCGAAGGCATGAGTTGTTGAGAAAGCATTCTTGATTGAATCGAAACGATAAATTAAATTGAAGGATTAGAACTTTCTTAACTAACATGCATTGTCATTGTTAAATGACATGGATAGCTTGAGAGGTTTGAAATATACTTTCGAATAAATTTCATATCAGGAACATGTTTGTGTTGTCGTAAAAGGAGTTTAAAGTTTGAGACATGAATGTGTTAGGAAAGGAATTCATGTGAAAAGAAATTAGAAAGCAAAGAAAACGGGATAAGAAATTTAGATAGCTTTAGCTTATAAGCGTCCAGGAACTTTAAGGCTATCGAGAATTAATTTTCAGACCTACGACTGTATAAAAGGATAGCTAGAAGCCGCGAGGCTAGGCGTCTTGACAGAAGCGTTTTCAGAGCTACAAATTTCTTCGCTTGTCATCATCGGAAATTGAATTTTAGCATGAAGGGCAGTTATTTAATTTTGAACTTTTTTTGTACTGTATAAGGATTTGTATAGGATTTGGCCATTATAAAAGGAAAATTGTACAGGTGTCTAATTAAGAGGAAACTATTTGAGAAGCAGCAATACAGCAATATTAGAGCATTCCCAAAAAGTGTCCGCCTTAAGGGAGTGTCCACAAGGAAAGAGTACACTGTATATAAATTCCCTCTTTTCAGCGTTTTTAATCCTTATTCATTTTCGATAAATCGGGCAAATTTATCAGCCATTTAGACAGAGAATCAGGTATTAGGCTTTTAAATAACATTTAAAGCTCCTTTCAAGCTATGAGAGACCGACTCCTTTGGAATATCCTTTCAGTACTTTTATGGAAACTTTTGAAATAATTGCAAGTACTCCTTTTATAAGTTGATATACCTTTAAATTAATTCATAAGTCCTTATTATTGTTTGTAAAAAGGATCATTGGAAACTTTTAGTTCTTCAAAACTTAAAATGTCCTGTGTTTTGTAACATTAAAAATATATATTAAATTCAAATTTAATAATCTCCAGTCAACCGTATAGAGTGTAAAAGGACATCTAACGGAACTCTTCAAAGTAGTGCTTTTGCCAAGGCTTAAAAAAAAAACCGCCTAGGAGCATTTTAAGAGACCAGATGAGTTATTTTTTACAATTTTATATCTGAAAGAGAGTCCAAACAGTCTCTTAAGGAGCAATCTAGCAATAATGTAAGATAAACTTTGAGATACCAAAAAGTACACTTTTTCCCTAATAGGCTTATGATTCTCCCGAAAATCGCTCATTTAAACCACCTATCGGAGCGTTTTAGGAGCATTTACTCTCCGGGAAAGGAGTCATTAGGAGCTCCTTGCGGACTCTTATGGTTGGTTGGGCTACAGTAAGGATATTCGATTTATAGTCGGTATTTTTATAGCTTTTCATGTTATTGAATCCTTGGAGCTCATTAATTGAATGGTACAAATTTTTATTTTTGCTTAATATCAACTATAAGAAGTCAATGGAAAATATAATTAATAAAAGGTCCTTTTTATATTCAAAAGTTATGATAAGTGAGGTTCATAAAAGTGGTAAAGAGGAAATACTCAAATTCAGTTATAATCGAAAGGGAAAAACAACAATTTTCGGCTGTCAAAATAAAATTGAAAATTTATTGTCACTGTTCAATATTTTCGCCATAATAAATTTGATTGCTTGTTAGCGTTGACTATGGATGCGAGACAATCGACATAACTGCAAGTGAAACGAATCGCTTCGAATGTTTTTTTCACAATGTTGCAAACATGTCAAAGTTCACCATATTTCTCTTTTTCCGACCCCGATTCAGTTTTTTTTTTTTTCGGACACGTTTTTACGTTCTATGTATTATTATTTGTTTTTCCTTTTTTTTTTGCCTTTTATTTATTTGTGCATGGTCCACGATTTTATGTACATATGTATGTATGCGTTTCGAAAAAGCTTTTGATTTATTCCATAGCTTGGCTTAAATACCAAAAAATTGCCATCGCATGCAAAATAATCGCATATGAAATACGTGTCGCACCACGAATTCATATGTCCTTCCTTCTCTCTGGGCCATGGCATGAGATGGCCATAGACTATAGGTACATACATATACGTTTGAATGTATGTAAAAATTATATGGACGCAAAAAGTCAACACACATATCGCGTATATTCGAGCTGAATTTTTATTAGAGCGTGTATCTGAAATTTTGTAAAAGTCTCTAAAAATTGATAAGTTATGCGTCCGGATTTTTATTTAAATTACTGGCAATTTATCAAGTAAATTACGTATTTAATGGCAATAAAATTTAATTATTGAAGCTGAACGCGACACTGAACCCGAACGGAAGCTAAATGACGACAATCGGAAGGGAATTGGGCTTTTTAACTTTAATATTTTTTTGATGTCGTTGAAGTTTTCGAAGCTGGAATACTTCGAAGTTGAATGACTATGAGAATTCGGTTGTAGGTAGAAGAGAAATACTGAGTAAATTTTTAAGTCTTAAGATCAGAGAATGAATATCATAGGAAGAAAAGGTCAACCCTCTTTGAACTATCAACTATTGCATGCTTATTTCATTGTTCTGTCATAAATAGCCTTTCAAACGAATCGACTTTCCGATTGGAAAAAGAAACGCCAGACCACATTCTCTGTGACTGTTTGTCTTTAGCCAGCCGCAGACTACTCCACTTTGGGGAGTCGAATGTCGCTCCCTATAAATTTTGGTATGTCTTAAAACCGTCATCATTGAAGAAGGTGTATGCGATGCCTGTCAGCCAGAAAAGTACTCTTTCAGTTCAACAATTTAACCTATTTGCAGTCACTGTATCTGAATACGAGAAAATAATTTTTATATATTAAGTTCTCTTAAGCGGGCTGTCTCATTGGACAAACATTTTTTTCTATTTTTTTTTTCTGCATTTTTTTATAGCTTGGATATTTCGAGAATATCGTGCTAAAAGGATTTTTGGAAATTCGAAATAGTTTCGAAGATATAGCCTTCTTTGTCGAGCAAGATCTGCGCTAAAACGAATAATTTTCGCGTTGCTTCAAACTTTAAACTACTTTCTTTGAACTGCCGGCCATGATTACTCCAGTTCAACAGGACCGATTTTAATGAAACAAAATGGAATCAACGCAGAATTGTCACCGTTATGGCGTGAACCTCTATCATAATTTTAATAAATTTTTTTACTATTTTTTTTTCACTCTGAACCACAAAAAAATATACCCGAAATCGATTGGGCATTTTTTAATGGCCGCCATTTTGTCAAAAAAAAAAAAAAAAAATCCGAAAATTATTTTGAAGGTTCACGCCATAATAACATCTATACTGATTATAATAACGTTTTTCTTTTTGATTTTTAACAACTTGGAGACCTGGAATCGTGGCAGCCAGCGCTACCCCTTTTTTTTCGAGCATCCACTTTAACGGCCGAGAACATTTTGAACAGCCCTCACATAAAAAAACAAAGTGCTTCTTTATTGACTTTCATTCAATCCTAACAGAATTAAAAAAAAATAATTTGAAAAAGCTCTACGTTTTCTGTCAGGAATTATTTTCAAAAAAGGTCCAAAACCAGCCTCGCCAATGAGACAACCCCTTAAGAAATATTGATGCTATTCAAAGACATTTTTGCTCTTATATGAAAAACTCATCTGAATATATGCCATTAATATGAAATATGACTGCATGAAATCTAACCAAATTTTAAGAAATTTTCATTCTAATGGGATTTTAACCCTTTAATAGCCAATGTACCCTACCAGGTAGATGCGACTGATCATCAGAAAAGAGCCTTTCTTACCAATACTTAATTTCCATAGACTCTCTTTAACAGCTCCATCCTAAAAAGGATGCAAAAGTTCATGACGGGGCTATAGGTTCTTCTGAATTCTTCAACTTTTTAAGTAGCTTCCATTCTTACGTTTCGTCCATATTTAAATGTGAAATTGCCTTTAAATTCTTGTTGTATCTTTCGATAAAAATTTTATTATAAAATAAATATAAAAAAAAAATCAAATAAAACAAATTGAGCTGACGTTGAGGAGCAAAAATCCACTGATCTCCGATTGCTTAAAACTTTTCTTTCTAAAACTAAACTCAAACCCTTCATATCCTTCATATATCCACTGAATAGGACTTTGTTCCTCTTAGCTGCTTCTTTATCCTAAACCGATTTTATTTCACAAAATAATTGCTCGAAAAGTTCAATGTTGCGGCTTAAAAACCAAAATGAAATACGAAAACCGAAAATAAACTTCCACTCAAAGTGATAATGAAGCGCATTCTCCTTATATTGAGTATGTATGCATGTTTCTATGTGAATGTATGTATTTATGTTTGAATAAACTCACTTCCATTGAATATCTTTAAATTGCTAATTAACAATTTATTGAGCTCGGAGATTGCACCGAAATTCGATATGAACGTTTCCATGTAGAATTAATTAAGTGGCTTTGGGTCGGCTCGGACTAAATGCAGAGCAGCATCAAGCCTCATGTAGGAAATCCGCTTGGGGCCCAAAACACTCAAGTCCCATTCACTCGAATGCTTCATCAGGCAATTTCGGCTATGAGGCTCAACAAATATGTTAAATATGAACCTCAATTGGTATGCCACTTAGATTTCGAAATTAAGTTTTTAAAATATATTAATTTGATGGCAAAAATTTCATCCATTTCAAGTCATGTGCGTGAAATGAAGATTTTTTAAAACTAACTAGAAATTTTAATACGTTCCTTGATGGTAAATAATTTTCATATTTTCTTCGTTTTTATTTTCTTATTACATTTTTTCCTTTGAAATTGTAAAAAAATTAGAACCAACGGACGCACCTTTTTTTTTTGGGGATTTTCGGATGAAATCGTAAAATTCCATTCGGTAGCGAGCGGAAGTAGTAACGGAAACCATGGCTATTATGAGCGCAATAAGAGCATGCAATTTCCATTTATTTTTTGTTTTATCTTCTGGTTTGGGAAAATGGCAGCCAGTTTGACGCGAAGTATGTCGTAAATTACTTGTGAAAGTGCAGTCAGCTGTGAAATTTGAAAATTAAAATTGCTCTTCTTTAGGAATTTCTAAGAAAATTTCCGAAGGCATTTTATTAAAGCGAAAGAAATTCTCAATAGGAAAAGTTTCCGTAAATTATAACCATGACAAACAGAATTACCTACACCTAATATGGTTTTTCGAGTGTGAAATCGTGAAAATGTTTTCGTTAAATGCATTTAGAAAAAAATTTCTAGTAGGATAAAAGAAAAAGTTTAGCACATTTAATGGGGGGCCATTAGTTCGTCCAAGGTGTAAGCTTGTTTCTTAAATCTGGGAGTTGCCTAGAAGGTCTAATAGACAAGGATTCATCCACAAGTTTTAATCAAAAGATAATTTTATTTACAATGTAATCCCCTCGATTTTAGGTGAACTCTATTCAATATTTTATTGAAAACGTATGTAGTCCCAGCGCTATTTTTACGAGACCGTTTGGCTTCCCAAAAGGTAAACTAGAAAGAATTTTGATAGTGCCTTCCTATGGCGGTCGTGTACTATAAACCTATGTATATTTGATCCATCGTTCCTCACCAACGAAACGCCAACTGAAACCGATATTATATCATCTACTTATAAAAATAAAGCCAAGGTATTAAGAGACTAATTTTCCGCGGAGAAACAATGAATGACAGTGGTCCCTATCGAACTTAAACAGAATTATTCATAGAACATTATCAGACCTAGGGTCTTGAATGGCGGCCTGGGTGGTGCAGTAAGTTGAGATGCAAAATCTTACATAGCAAAAGGTCCTGGGTAGAAATCCCAGAGCTTCGGTAGTGCATATAGTCCCAGCGATATTTTTACGAGACCTTTGGGTTTCCAAAAGTAAGCCTGTCAGAATTTTGATAGCGGTCATGTACTCTGTATACGATCCATCGTTCCTTACTAACGAAACGCCAACTGAAACCGATATCATATCATCTACTTATAAAAATTAAGCCAAGGTCCCCGAGCTAACTAAATTTCAATTCAAAGCGATAATTTCTTCGGGGAAGTCTATCCTGGGTAAATCTAATTTGGAATAGATAGGGCCCTCTAGGCTGGGTGTGCCAATTAAGTTCAATTTATAGAGAAGGTAAAAAACTGAGATTTGTGGCATTACATTCAAGAGTTTGATCTCGAAATTAATTTGATGTCCTCCGTGGAGTAGTTGTTTTGAGACGCCAACTTATGATGTGGAAGGTCTGTGTTCAACATCCAGCCCCGTCGAGGAGTTATATTATGCCGCCGGACGACAGCCTGTGCTGTTAGTGCCCTTACTGTGTAATTAATTATATAATTTATCACAGACCTAACTGATATATGTAAACAAACACAGATTGATTGCATCCTAATTTTAGGTGTTGATTAAACGAGTATATCGCATCTTTCAAGGAACTATATAGGTACTCCAATTTTTGACACGCAAACTTTTTCATATTGTCCTATTGAACTTCTCAGCTTCTACGATAAGGTATTAATATCAAAAAAAGTCTAAAAAATGCATCAATAGTCACACTCTAGACATCCTTAAACATTTCTTGAGAACCTCTTATAGGGCGGTGCTAAATATTCAAGAAATTACCCAAACCTATATTTTATCATCTTATAATAATATTCTCGAAAACATGGGCGATCAAATAAGCTGACGCAACGAAAGTTCCTCGAAGTGTAAGACGTTGAAAAAAGACTGAACAAATTCAAAGGACACATAATATGAAAGAAATTTAGGAATCCTTTCCGGAAAGAGCAGTCCAAAAATGTTATTATTTTAAGTAAATTCCTAACATTTTTGTCCACTTTAATTTAATTTTTTTTTCCTATTTTGTGTTTTTTTTTTCTTCTCTACTAAAATATGGACTTGCGGACAAGGACAAATAAGCAGACAGAAACTTGTACTGACAAGAGAAGATAAAACAGAAACAAGAACATGTACAATGGTGAAAACATAATTCAGTCGAGAACAACACTACAGAAGTCACAACATTAGGCGACAACAAGCTCCGTTGCGACAGGACACCGACCGGAGAACATTGAGCAAGAGAAAAAAAAAAAACGAAATAGGAAAAATTGTAAAAAATTGTAATCAAGCAGAAATATGAAATGAGTAAAATCAAATATCATATTCAAAAGGAATGAAAAAGGCAAAGGATTACATAGAGGAATCAATTGGCCACACAGGACTAAGAATGGTCCAAGTACATACAAATTCATACATGTATGTATGTATGGAAAGTCGGTTGCTCTCTTTTTCGAAAGTTGATATTTCTCAAATCACTAACTTGATTTTCATAGCAAAGAAGCTTAGCGCCAGAGCAGCTATGTAGCTGGAAATGTTTCTTATTATTAATAGTTTTCCATAATGTAAAAGGAGTTGCTGCAAATGCTTCTCTCTGTTTTTACTGTCAGCTTTCAACGATGTCCTTTGCACAGTCCTGCGATGTCCTGCCGCATGCTGACAACGAAGTAACGAACTGTACAAGTTGAACGTCTTTTGCCACTCTTCTAATCCCGATTCCCTTGTTTTGCATTTGGCTTGACAACTTAAATTCAATTCGAGTTAAAAAATTGCCAAGCATAAGTGTTTTTTACTCTTTGAATTTTCCTCTATTTTCCATTCGAAAGAAGATTAAATATGGTAGGAGTATCCTTGCTATTCCTTGTTTTTTTTTTTTTTTTTTTGATGTTCTTTGAAGTTGAAAATCGAAAAGTGTGAAAAGTTCAGAAAACCATAGCTTTAAAGAGATTCTTCTACTTGATAAGAGACGCTTAAGTAGAAAATTTGAAGAAAATTTCCCCGAAAGAAATTCTTCCAATAATATTTGTTACACTCTTAAAACAAAGTCCGTCCTTTTCAATATTATTTTCTATTTATTTTTTATTACATCAACATCAATTGGGCTAACTGCTGTGAGATTTTTGTGGGGAACTCCAGTTTAATTTTTCAGATTCTGATATTTCTGAAAATGATGAATTTTTCTACATCCAAGAAGTCGGCCTCAGTGCCGTAGTGGGTTGAGATGCTAACTTACAAAGCGCCAGGCTCTAGGTTGAACTCCCAGCTAAGATAGTGGATGTTTGTGTCGTTTTTTGTGTTTCTGTTTTTTTTCCCACATTTTTCGTGGAATCACACACGTGTTACCCTTGGTGGCAGCCATACTAACGTAACCATATATTAGATCCAAGAACCTTGAACAAATTTATTGTTTGACTTTTTATAAGATAAGTAGGTACATATGTGAGAAATCATATAATAAACTATACATAAAGGGCACTAACAGCACAGGCTATCATCCCAAAATGGGACAAAAAAAAAAAAAAAACGATAGATCAGAAAAGACCCTAGCAAGCGGCATTAATAAACCTCCTCGGTCGGGCGGGATGTTGAACTTAGGCCTTCCACATCGTAAGTTGGCGCCTCAAACAACTACGCCACGAAGGCCATCAAATTAATTTTGACATCAAACTCTTGAATGTAATGCCACAAATCTCAGTTTTTTACCTTCTCTATAAATTGAACTTAATTGGCACATCCAGCCTAGAGGGCCCTATCTGTTCCAAATTAGATTTACCCAGGATAGACTTCCCCGAAGAAATTATCGCTTTGAATTGAAATCTAGTTAGCTCGGGGACCTTGGCTTAATTTTTATAAGTAGATGATATGATATCGGTTTCAGTTGGCGTTTCGTTAGCAGGGAACGATGGATCGTATACAGAGTACATGACCGCTATCAAAATTCTGACAGGCTTACTTTTGGGAACTCAAAGGTCTCGTCAAAATATCGCTGACTATATGCACTTCCGAAGCTCTGGCATTTGAACCCAGGACCATTTTCTGTGTAAGCTTTTGTATCTTAACTTACTGTACCACCCAGGCCACCATTAGTAAATAAAATGAATTCAAGACCCTAGGTCTGATAATGTTCTATGAATAATTCTGTTTAAGTTCGATAGGGACCACTGTCATTCATTGTTTCTCCGCGAGAAAATGAGTCTCTTAGTACAGTCAATTTTCAATGCACTACTCTACTGGCCACTGTTGTCAGTTTTTAAGGGGATTGTCTCAAAACAAGGCCAAAATTCCTAAAAATTTAATTTTGAAATCTTCAAAAAATAAAAACTTGGCCTCATAAGGTCCCATAAAATTGTACCTGACTACTTTTCTGCCCAAAGACTCCGCCAAAGATCATAAATCTTTTCTTAATTTAGGGGAGATTCCCTCAAGCTGGCGACAGTGTTACTGACAAACCAAACTTTTCTGACTGTGACCCGGCCACGTATTTATAGCTATCAGGAGTATTGACATTTTCTCAACTATCCCAAATATCGCACCATAGTCCGGTCACTTTATACCTGTCACAAAACCTGAGAGTACCATCTGTTATGCCAAATTTCGACATTTCGTCCTTTACATTTCTATTTGACTGTCCTTTTTATTTTAATCATGACATTTTAATTAATCCCTTCTAATATGTTTTTTTTTTGGTTTTTTTTTTTGGGGAAATTCCTTTTGACAATTTTTCCACAACGAAAATACGTTGTCAACCGAAGTTTCAAATTCTTTCTTTATTAAATTTTGTTTTAGTTAGGGAAATTTCTTGGCATTAACTTTACTGTGAGACTTTTAATCTTTTTATGCTTCAAAAAGTTTTTGCCAGCAATGAAGTAAAATCCAAGTTTTCTATGTGTACATGAGGAAATTGAGTTACTTTTTTTTCTCTCCTTTGTATCCTCTGGAAAAAAACGTAATTTGGATGAAATTCTTTTTACTTCAATGACCTTCATCTTTTTGCTTAGTGATTCCAGGGAGAGCAAAAAAATAAATAGAAAAATTAAGGTGAAAGCAAAAAAGGAATTCCTCAACTCAATACCGAAGACATTTGGTCGTTTCATGTCAACGCTGGTGTCTAGGATCTTTTATCAGTATTTCGCCCCCCATTTTCGTTTAGTTCATAATTGCTATAATATATTTAGCTGTCGTACACTGAGCGAACTTTACCATGATTTTTTTTTTAAATGCGCATTGTTCACAGTCCTTTTGATTTTAGAGCGGAACGAAAATTTCAAAAGAAAAATGTTTGAGTCAACAACATTTTTGGTTGATTTAAAAGGAAATATGTTTAATTACATTTCTTTTCGTTCGGTATAATTCTCATTTGGTTTATAAATTATGATATATAAGAAATTCATTCATCTTAGAACTTTTTAAGCATTGCGAAAGCAGTCACGACAACGGAGTGACCAAATTGGATGAAGTCCATCCAATGGCTATTTTTTGGGGTTATGTTCAGCAGAGGGCTCTGTGGCCATTTTCTTTGAACGTTAATTAAATTTGTTTTGACATTTCTTTTTTTTATAAATTTTTTTTTTATTTAACGAATTATCTTGTCATTTTAATTATGTCCATGGTTCAGTGCTATGACTTCTACCACTTTAGTGGTAGATCTACCACTATTTTAACTTTCTGCCACTTCTACCACGCTAGGTTCAAATCTACCACTTTTTTTTTTACTTATTAATGTATTAGTTATATTTATTTTATGATCATTTAGAATAATTGAGAACATAAAAAATGTTGTTCAATGTTATGTGTTATTGAAAAATATGCTGGCAGCTTCCTATTGTCAAGAATGTTATCAAGAATGGCAGTATTGGCGCTTAACGACATCCAATAAATATTGACACTTTTTTTTTTATAATAGGTACCTAAAAACATGTAAGTTTCCCAATTTTCTTACATGATCAGATGTGATGTATTTTATTACTATTTTAAACAATATTAAATCTACCACTTTTTATACAAATCTACCACTTTTTCTTTTAAAATCTACCACCTTTAAAAATTTTCAAGTCCGAGCACTGCCGTGGTTAGTTCAACAATTTAAATTTAAATCCATTTTTAAAAATTATCATGTCAATTCAACCTGAAACATAGTTGATTCAAAAGGAAAATCTTTAGTTTTTTTCAACAAGTAAAATTGTTAAATTAAAAATATTCCTTGTTGAAGCCGTTTTGTATATTTTTCCTTTTGATTTAACCAGTTTTCTGGTTGGTTTTTTTCTCTGTGTAGAAGACCTGTATACGAAATTGAAGCTCGTCTTGCCCTTCCGCTGAACTACAATCTTTTTCCCCAAAAGAGAAAATCAAAGGAGAAAAAAAATCGTTCCTCATCCTTTGTACGTTCGCATAATAGTGGCACAATTAAATTGAATATTTAACTTAATTACAAGCACACACGCGCACACACACACATACACATACATTTATATGTGCACAGAGAGTGTGAATGTTTGTAGAGCGAACTTGAAGGAGAAACGTCTTTGGACAGCACAACTTGTGACTCACTCTAGCAGTTTATCTTATGCTCGATGTCAAAAGTTCCTCAATATATGTATGTACAGCAATGCAGTAAGAAAAGTTGTGAGCAAAAATTTGTAAGAATTTTCCCTTTAGCTCCGACTTGGCTTACTAAGCCTTGAGCGGCTTTTAAGTCTTGGACGTCTTTTGTCATTTCACCATACCGACTACTTGTGTATGGTTACATAGAACAATGGCAACGACAATGCTCCGAAGCTCCTCCGTCAAGGAGCAGCAGCAGCACTAGAGGGAGGCAATAAGAGGGAGCTGGAGAGAGAGAGAGAAGAGAGAGAAAGGCAGAGCGATGGAGGATGAAATAGTAGTTGGCAATTTAATTTAATGAACTTTAATTGAGACGACATGATTGTAACTAAAAGCAATAAAAGTTTTCAAGCGATTTGAGAAAGCAAAAATTTCACTAAAGAAAAAGCTTACTCGATTTTCTGTTGGCGGCGGAAAGGAAAGCGTTCATTGTTTGAAATAATCAACCCATTGCTGTTGGCATTTTCATCGGTCAAAAAGTTTGCTGTGCGAGAAAAACTAATTGTTTTAAGATGTAAGGTAAGAGATGATCGAAGCAGAGGATTGCTCAAGACTCAAGGTAAGTACTTTCATATCGCATGCTAGTACCTAGTTCGTCCTCGGTAGGTAGGTACTTTCGATGACAAATTTTGAACAATTCAAAATTGCATAATTGAATAAATGTTGAAACCATGTTTAAACTCCATGGGTTAATTAAATAAGCTCGGAGGATGTGAATGTAATGTGGCTTTTGAAGATCATTGGAAAAGTGAACAAAAGTTCAATATTTGTCTTTGACGACAGTATAAAAGCTTTTCATTTGAGATTTAATTATGAAAGGTGTGGTATGCTTTTGTTAAGTTTATGGTTTGAAAATTGAATTTGTAAGAAATTAATTCCAAATGAATGGAAGAAAGAGAAGAAAGAAATTTAAAAAAGCCAAAGTCTATATTTGAAAACTTTTGAATATTGTATTAGGTTAGGCTAGGTCAGTGACCAAGAGTAAAACACTTAGGCAAAAAATGGGCCCCTTTGTGATACCACGTATAATAGGAAGAGAAAGAAAAATAGTAACTGAAAAAATACATTTTTTCCACTTAATTTAGGTAGTTTTACTGTATCAAATCTAATACGTTGGACTTCATTGATAGCAGTCGGATAGATGTTCATTTAAATATTAAATTTTCTCATTTTATTTTCAAGCAATTTATTGGACATATTGGGTACCAAATTAAAGGAAATCGATCCAGCATTTCGAATAAAATAAAAATTTTGGTGTTAATTGGACACTTTTCATATCAAAATGGCTTCCAAAGTAAAAAAGTTGAAAGTTTTTTCAGAATTTTTCACTTTGACCGTTTATATGTTTTTCCCTCAATGGGTAAAATTCAATTTAATTTTGCCTAAAAGCACATACAATTGGCTTTCAAACTGCATTTAAGTTTTTTTTTTCTACACCGAAAAAAATCCGTAGGTAATATTGAAGAAATGGGCTGCGTTATTGAAGAAACGGCAGTAAAAATAGAGCTAACTAAAAAAAGCAATCAATATGAATAAAGACGATATTCAATATGAAGAATTTTGAGGAAAAAAAATTCGTTATATTGAAGAAATATCTTCATATCTACGAAATTATTTTAGTCAAATTTCTTCAAGTATATTATCCTGCTTCGTTATATTGAAGAAATTTCTTCATATGTACGAAAATAATTATTGATATTGAATAAATTTCTTCAATATTACGAACGATTTTCGTCAATATGCAGAAATTTATTGGAATACGCAACCCTGCTTAGTTATATAGAAGAATTTTCTTCATATTTATATATTTCAAAATTTCATAATATGTATTAACTGTTGTGAGCCCCGTCTGTCTCACATCTGCTATTTTTTATAGACAAGAAAATCGTCCAAATATCAAACACACAAAACAGTATATTAACTTTCTCATTGCAAGCAAAAATGATTGACTAAATAAAGACTCGCGATAAGAATTAAAAAACAATTTTATGTATATATGATTGTGTGGTTAAAAGGACGAAAATTCTAAAATATTATGAAAGGACTTAAAGAAATTTTTCAAAATAATGCAGCATTTTCCCTAAAAATATACTTTTAACCAAAATTTCAAGTCAAAGTAAATTACATCGAAATTAATTTTAATATTATTTTTATTTATTATTGCGTTTCTTATAATGCCTCCAAAGATCAATATTATATATAGATATATATTTTCTGTACTATATTTTACAATTATATTCCAAAATTAAGCATTAAAAAGTTAGATATTGTGCTGAGTGTTTGTTCTCAGCGTATCAACTTCCAGTGTCACCGGATGCAGTACGAAATATGAACCTCACTCATATGCAGAAGCGTCTCCCCGTCAATGTGGCACTTTAAAAAATTTGAGTTTATTAAAAACGGAACACTTCGCAAAATATATGGGCAATTCCATTTGTTGGTACGTTACACTTTTTTTAATTTTGGGCACATAACTTCTTAAGTTTTTTAAATACGATGTCGAGCTTTTCCAGTAAATAAAGATAGGCATGCGTTCTAGAAAATACAATATATAATTTTGAAAAAAGTCCATGGGGCATCCTGGTAATGCTGATTAAAAGGCGTTGGTACGTTACAAATTTTTCTAGCTGTTTTGAGAGAGCGGCAGATATTGTGAGAACTCTCCTCTCCTACTGAATGTAGTTTTACAAAATTTTTATGAATTATGTAAAAAAGGTTACTTTCGATGATTTGCATTAAAAACCCCAAGAAATATGTGTTGATAAATTTAAAAAAATATTATACGCCTGTTGGTACGTTACGTTGGTATGTTACATAAAAATTTTTGAAATCGAACTGTCATAGAGATATCAAAGTAAACAAAATTTTTACAAAAGATTTGACCTAAATCTATAAAATTAACCTTCTGAATAGTATAGAAGCTTTTTATGCCCGGCAGACTTCGTGTGCCGGGAATACTATCTTTTTGCATCTGTTTGAAACACCCAGGTGTTTCATCAAATGAGGGTACCTCCTGCTCATCAAGTAAAACAAGTAAGGGTGTTATAGTCAGGCGAGCCTGACAATAGAATACCCGACACAGACACTTATGTTCGAATAATTTTTAATATCAGGAGTTGTTTAAGGCCATAGGGGCCCCATATACCGACTTTTGTTTAATTTCTTTATAAAAACTGCCCATTTGCCACGCCCAATTTTTCAATTTTTTTGGGATTCTAATCGGACCCCTATATATACGCTTAAATTCTAAGTTTCATTGAAATATTTCAATAAAGTCCGCTTTTACCAAATTTTGTCAAGATAGCTCAACTCCTTCGATAAGATAACTGTATACAGACAGACAGACAGACAGACAGACAGACAGACGGACAGACGGACATGTCTAAATCGAATCTCCTGGTGACGCTGATCATTTCTATATATAATACATTTTGTATGGTCTATCTCGACTGGTTCTGGGTGTTACACACAACCCAACAAACGCAATATACCCTCGACACAGAGTGTGTCGGGTATAAAAATGAGGCGTGATCGTTTATCCTTTAAAACTGTGTAGTATGTCCAAAACAGGGTTGGATCGACGGTGGCTATATCGGGGTTGCACACCCCTTTGGGAAATTTTGATGGTTTGGATGGTTTGTGCGTATCAAAGACTTCTATCCAACAAATATAAAAAAACAAGGTGTGTGATTGGATTCCCGGGAAATTGAAATAAATACTCGGGAATTTAAATATGTTCGAAATTTTTTAATTCGAAAATTTTATCGTATAGCCGCTCTTTTGTTTTTTACAATGTCATTTCTTTCAAAATTTTCATACATTCTTCAAAATATTGGAGGAACGAAATTCCCTTTCCCCAAATTTTGGATCCAATCACATGCCCCAATACAACATTTACAAACTAATTTTCAAGTTACATAGATCTTAGCACATTTCAAACTGCGACCGGTACCTTGTCAGGCTAACAATCATGAAAGCGTTGGTACGTTACAGCTTTTTAATGATATTTAAAATTAAAAATAATCCATAAATTAAATTTTTTTAACGGTATTCTTTGAACAATTTCGAATACTTAGAGGAAAAAATAAAGAGCATTTATTTCATCGACATGCTTTACTTTGACACTAACTTTGTTGCATTTAGCGTTGGTATGTTACACAAACTTTGCGGCCAAATGCAACACTGTCTGAGTCGCTTAAAATTATACTTTTCGTACTTTTGCCAGCTTAATCTAAAGCTCTTGATTGTTAACCATAATTGGGCTTAGTTATATATCGAAAAATATATACATGTTTCATTTGCTGACCTTGGGAAAATTTTCGATGTTTGACATTTTTCTTCGAATAATTTAAGCTTTTTTACAAAACACGCGTGTCCACTTGCGAAAAAAGGACGCACTATATGAATTTGACAGCAACGTATAGATTACATATCTGTTCAACTATTATTGATATTTTTTTCCAACTTTAATCGAAAAAAATTTTTTTTTCTCCTCATCGATTTCTGTGGAATTGCCCATATATAACTTAATACACACCTATAAGAATTTCTGCGATTTTGAACGCGAGCAATATTTTCTTTCAATTTTCAAATTAAACACAATTTCTCTGCTTCCATAAAAAAACGCGTTTTCACTTCATGGACGAACTTTGCTTATGACGCTGAATCTTTTGCCTTAAGACTCATCAACCCCAAAAACTTCTTAAAAATATTCACTTTTTCGTAATATTGAAGAAACTTTTCATATTTCAAGAATTACATTAGTCATATTGAAGAAATTTCTTTATTTATACGAAATAAATTCGTTATATTTAATATATAAATTAATTTTAAGACAATTTCTTCGTCATATTGAACAAATTTCTTCATATTGACGAAATTAATTTCTTTATATTCACGAATACGCTTTGTTATATTATATTAACGAAATTTCTTCATATCAACAAACAAATTACGTCATATTGAAGAAATTTCTTCATTTATACGAAAATTCTAAATTTTAAAATGTCCTACGAAAGCTTTTGTCATATGTAAGAAAATTTCTTCAGTATGAAGAAATGTTTTCGTACCTATGAAGAAATTTTGTTATATTGATTAAACTATTTAACTCATATTGAAGAAATTTTTTTCTTTCCATTCACAAAATTTCTGTAATATAACAAATATTTTCGTCAGCATGAAGAAAATTCGTTATATTGACTAAAATTCGTATTCAAATATTTACGAAAATTTTTATTCAATATTACTGCCGATATTTCTTTCAGTGTACGATGAACAATTATCGTGGGAGAGTTATTTTTCTCGACTAACTGCCTAAAAACTTTAAGGCCCTATAACTCCTCAGGGGTGCATTTACGGCTCCCCCTCCCAAACAATTGTTTGTTAGTTCTGACCTCCTCTATCAGCTCCCGACCGGTTGACCTTCACAAACGGAACACCCTGTACATAAGAAAGTGGTTTTTAGTTTCCTTATTTGACTATCCTAAAACCAGACGAAATTACGACAATTGACCCGAAAAATCTGACCTACGGTCACCAGTTTTGCGGACTAGTCCTTCTCCAATGACAGGCCCATGTTAAAAAGGTCAGTTAAATACATTAGAAGTGGAATTTTGAGGGGTACTAGTACTGGTAATATGAAGGACTGACCGAAGGCTACACTTGGGCCAGTCCATATTACTGCAGGGCAGGTATGCATTGCATTTTTTTGCTCTCTTTCGTTTCGTTTCGGTTTTAAATGAAATGAAAAGGTGTAAGCGTAGGTATTATATATCTTTCATCTGATTTGCAAATAATGATGATTTCTACACCTTGGTGTAAGAAAAAGGTAGCGAGCGAAATCGAAAGTTGTTCGGAAAGGCAAGACACGCATGCGCAATCACGCATTCAACGCAATCAACAAGCATGAGAAACTGCTTGCAACAAATTGCATCTAACTACTGCAGTAAAAATAATCGTATGTCATGGCAATTACAAGACGCAACACGAGCTGCCTTCGAGCAAGCACACAAACGAGCAGCTTATTAGTATGAAGACATGATTGCCGCACAGACATACATACATATGTTTTCTGTGGAAAACAACAAAAAGAAAGAAAACAACGAGTCGATAAGAGAATGGAGAAGGAATGGCATGCATCTAAGAACGTTGGATCGCCAACATTCCTTCGAATAAGCGCAATAAATGAAGCTGTCTTTTGTAGTTTTCTAGTTTGAATTTTTCGTTTTTTTTTGTTGCTTGAGAAAAGGTGCAAGCTTGATTTCCTCTGTAAAAGTTGAGCAAGAGAAGGAGTCTTTTCTTATTAATAGCAGAAGCAGTGATTTCTAATCGAGACATAGATATGGTGCGCGCATGCGTGACTATTAAATCTAGAAATATCAAAGAAATGTGCAAAATTGTTGCCTCATAAAAGGATGAAACTTACAATCTGACTTGCGTACTAAGAAGCGAATAGATCTATATTTTGTATTTTTATTTTCTCGTTGCGGCAATAATATGCTTAAAGAATTTATTCCCTTACGATTCGCAGTCCAGTCAGCGTTGATTGAAAATAAATTAAAAAAAAAAAAAAGAAGACAAAATTCCTATTTGTGGTCACGTCAAGTCGGCTTAGAAGGAATAAAAAGAAATATTCAACGGAGAGGTAATCATTTGAACATGCCCATCCATATAAATAGTTTTTCGCATGCACACAATTAGGCAACTCTGAGGTGCAGACCATCGGCCAACGAAGTAGCCAGCCAGATGCAAACATGAAAGGCCACAAAACGATTTGTAATGAATTCAACGTTTTACTGATCTGCTTAGAAAACCGAATGATGATCTGGAAAGTTGAACGAAGAATCAAATTGATAGTTGAGTCAACACTGTTGCCAGTTTATGGGCATCTCCCTTTAATTAAAAGACATTTATGATCTTAAGTGTGGAGTCTTAGGGCAGAATAGTGTTCAGGGAAAATTTTATGCGACCAAGTTTTTGTTTTTAGAATATTTCACAATTTAATTTTATGGAATTTTGGCCTTGTTGGACATTCAGGGGAATATTCCAATTATCAAATCGAAATTCCAAGTATTAAAAAAGTTTCAGGTCATATTTGCCGACGCGCCCTAAGCAACTTGTTCGGCTCTTGAAACTTTAAAAGCTTTTTTATCTCGCACGGTCAGGACCCTAGAGACCAAACTATCCAGCCAATTGATTTGAAATTTTAATACATTATTCCACTTACTAGTAGTTCTCGCAGGAACCAGAATTTTTTTTTTCGAAATTTATTTATAATTTTTTAAAAATTTTTTAAACAAAAAATCACGATTTTACACTTTTTTCCGTAGTCCGCCATTATTATTTTTCAATAAAATTTAATTATTTTGGTACGGACGATAGCGACAGGCGTACATGACAATAACCATTCATTTATTTTATTTCAGACAACCTTAACAGCCTCTACCAAGTTTCCAAATGACCTACTATGGATTTTTGGTATATAATTTGACTAAAAAAAATATTTACAATGTGCATACAAAAGAATAATTGAACCTTTTTTTGTGAAAAAAAAATTAATAAAAGTTTCCAAAAAAAATTTGAAATTTATGTGTGTTTCCATCGGAATGTCCTCTTTAGGATAAAGTTCTTACGGAGAGAGATCAAGAATATATCAGCCCCATTCTGAATGAATTTTGCCTTAGAAATTTTCCTCGACTGAAGAAGGAAGTTTTGTTTTTAGCGTCAATAAAAGTAAGAAAGTGATGAGCTTCCAAGATCTTGCTCCAAGTATGCTCAGAAAAGGAGAACTTTTTAAAATTCGCAAGGAAAAATTCCCCGGGAATTTTTATGATCGAAACAAGTGAAAAGCAAGCGAATTTGAAGAAAGAAATATAGCATCAGTCTTGTGCATAAGCTCCGAACTCATTCTACCATTGTATGTCGAACATGGATTATGGTGTGAGGGGCCTTGCATGAAAATCAGCTGATTGCAAAAACTTGCGAAATCAGTTTGAGAGCGTCGGTCGTTCAGTTCGGTGAAGTTTTCAATTGTTTTAACGCGAAATTTAAGATGAAACTAATTGCGACGAGGATATTTCGACGATGTTCGAATCTATTGCGTACTTATGCCCTTGAATTGATCCAATTCAGTTTGAAATGATCCCGATCGTATAGTTCTTCTTCTAATCGGAATGAAGAGGAAATTTCAATCAAGGTAAGTGCATGGAATCACAAAAAATATTGAGCGGGGGGAAACAAAAGCACTTTTAAAACAAATCTAGTTAAAAGTACGTAACTCATTGTGGTATCTTAAAACACATTCACATATCGATCAAGGTCAAAAGGTATCCATAAGTTCTTTCTGTAGGAGCTTGGGAGATATTAAATAGAGAGAAAGGAACTTATAATGCGCGGAATACGAGGCAAAGGTTCGGTTTTACTAAGAGCCTTTAGTGAGAACTCTATATTTAGAACTTCGGGTTGTATATCTATAAAAATCATTCGACCATCGCAAAATCCCTTTTAACTAAAATTTATTTGAAGCTTTCAATTTGAAACCAGTAAATTCCCTTCTTAACTGTTTCATGTCGAATGGTCACCAAAATTTAGTACAACAATACACAATACATAATATTGACCCGCATCCGTTTTGCTTCTCAAGGGAAAGCAGCTTTTCCTTCAATCACAAATTCAATAAATAAACCCCAAAACGGCTTCCACTTTGTTGGAACGCACCATTTCACTCTAATATGCGGTATTGTACAACATCATTCGTAATGTTATGTTAACCGATTGTTTCCGCTCGTTTAAATTTTGAATCTGTAATTTATGTGCCACAAAATTAGCTCAAGAATTTTATGTACTCGAAGAAAAGCGAGCAATTTTCTAATGAAAATAATTTATAAAAGACTTTCTTAAAGCCAGTCGACATTTTTCGCCACAAATTCATCGCGATTTCTCCTGCTCTGTTCTGTTCTGTTCTGTTCGACCTCATCTATTCGCATTGCCTCCAGTGCTCTATCAGAGGAATTGCCGTCATCGTCACATGCCATTGAGCAAATTAAAATTAAATTAGCAATTTCGATAATAATCCTATCGTTTCACAGTACGATTGAGCTTCCTGTTATCCATGGAACGCAATAAAACAGCGAGCGCAGTAAAAAAAAAAAACGGAGTGCGGAGAATGACTACAGCTTTTCTCCGTCCTTAAAACAAAAAAAGACAAGAAAACAAAATAAAATTATAGGACTACTCCTCTACATTAGTTAGACAGAAAAAAATTGAGAGAGAAAAAAAGCAATCTGCCTGGTTAGCATACCTACATGAACCGACGATTCCTTTTCGCTGGCTATGAGCAATCAGTCGCGCGTGCACTAAAGGATACCCGATCAAACTGTCGTCAGAGCCAGCTTACAGAGTGGCAAGATAACCCAATAGAGCGTTGCTTGCCATCGTCAGAGCCAGAGAGACAGAGAGTCTGACTGGGAGGGTGAAATGGAATGTCTGCGGTGCAAAAAAAAAAAAAAAAATGGAATCAATCGAAGTAGAAAGCTCCAACGGGTGTGGAAAATTGAAACGACCGACCATTGCAGTAAAAATTAGAAATTGCATCAAACAGATTCAGTTGCCATAGCACAGTGCTCACCTCTTCTACGACCGAAGTGGACTGGTTGGTCCTTCTGATAACGTCACGATGTCAGTATTTGCCTCTTTTTTTTTTTGTTCTCGTTTTCTATATTATGGAATTTTTCATTGCGAATACGCTGAATATGAGTTACGCCAGTGAAGTGGAGCAAAGTGGAGCAGTGTGGAATGGAGCAGAGCGGAGTGGAGCAGAGTGGAGATGCGTTTCTCGCTCATTGGAGTAAGACAAATGGAATTTTCATTATGACAAATGAGCAAAGTCAAAACGTTAAAATTTTTGATGGAATTTACGTTACAGAAAGTAGGGATTGCCCTAGTCTGAATTCAAAAAAACGTAAACGTCATGATCAGGTGATGCTTTGGATGGAAATACCAGCATTTTCACTTCGAGCGCAAATCGTACTTTTTATTACTTTCGCTTATTGCGCGAATGGGACGGTGATTTTCACCCTGGTTTTTCTTTTTGTACTGGTTTTCATTTAAACTTCGAACGTTTTGCAAAAATCTTAAATCGCAGCAGACAGCAATGCAGATAATTTTTCACGGTGTGGGAACGGAAGGAATGTACAACTGAACAAATAACCAATAACTGTTGCTTTATCTCTTGGAATATCACAAGAGTAGATATCATCCGGTAATACAATCGGGAATGAACAAGATTTAAGTGCCTTAAAATTTACAATTATTACGAGCTTCCCGATTTCTGTTGCGTTATATCCGATGTGAAAACCTTAACTGATCCTTTGGTCTTCAAATAAAAAATTTGATAGATTATACGAAGAATAGTCGACCGTAGCTGGTTGGGATGTGAGGCCTATGTATGTGGCCCTTAGTGGCAGCCACACCCACCAACCAACCAACCAACCAACCAAGAATAAAAACTCCTAGAGGGTTGTCAAGAAGGTGTTCACTTATAAGGACAAGCCAACTCAGAGCTTCCGAAGCTCAGTCTATTCCAAAGGGATCGCATTGATATGAATGTTTTTTTGATGATGATGTCCTGGGAAAGCATAAACTGACGGCGAGGAAATGGTAAAGACAATGTCTATAGGAAAATGTTTAGATGATACTAAAAAAAGCAACAAATAAGCGACTTTAATTCATTTCGAAATCCAATCGTACATAAATACTTCGCTAGTAAAAAGAAAACTCAGAATCGAAAGAGTAAACCTTATCGAAACAAGACTCCATACCTGGTAATAAAGGAAACGTACGGAGCTATGGACCAAGAACCAAAAGAATCGTTCCGATCAAAACTTAACCATTTTGCGTAAGGTAAGGAACGTAAGGTGATTAAGAGATTGGGACAAGTTGGGCTTAAACTCGGAACGTTTTAGGCCCATTGAAGAGGGATGGCGGGGATTGAACAGATTGATAGATATAAAAAAGCATCCTGGAAAATTATCGCTTCTATTTTAAAATACATACATACTTCAAACTAACTCCGGAGCTACAACGATTTTTCAATGGAAAGGTAAAATTTGTAAAATTTTATGCGACGTTAGAAGATTTTTTTTATTAAACTAGAACGATGGGTCACCTTAACTCATTCCAGCGCTGTCATTAAGCTTTATTAGTATTTAATTTTTTGCATTATTGTCTTTAAAGTTTATAATATGATTATGTCTCGGAGCTGCCAGAGCTCAATTTATAATCACTTTGCGCTTTTTGTCCAAAAACTGTAGTTTGTAAAAAATGTAGCTGATTTTTTTTTTTTTATAATTTACTTTTAACATTTAATGTTCATTCAATGTTAATTTATAAGCTGATTACAGGGCCTTTCAGCTCTGAAGCTATAAAAATTCAAAGTTTAAAACAAAAATTTGTTTAAAAAATTGAACAATGCAAAAAGGCTTTTGTATTTAAATGTTTTTATCATGTCATTTGAAAGTTTAAAATAATTTTTTTTTGAATGAAAGCATTTGACTTCCAGTAAATGTTTCGATGCTTTAAAATAAAACTTTTAGCATATTCGAACTGATTTCAATAGGATTTTAAATAAATCGCTTTTTTATAAATAGTTTTTCTCGATAATATTTAAAAAAAGGGGGTTTTAATGTAAGGAAGGACTACCGCCATTCTTCCTTTTTTGTGTAATTCAGACATATATGGTTGGTTGGTTGTTTGGTGTGGATTACTTACTTTTAACATTTAATGTTCATTCAATGTTAATTTATAAGCTGATTACAGGGCCTTTCAGCTCTGAAGCTATAAAAATTCAAAGTTTAAAACAAAAATTTGTTTAAAAAATTGAACAATGCAAAAAGGCTTTTGTATTTAAATGTTTTTATCATGTCATTTGAAAGTTTAAAATAATTTTTTTTTGAATGAAATCATTTGACTTCCAGTAAATGTTTCGATGCTTTAAAATAAAACTTTTAGCATATTCGAACTGATTTCAATAGGATTTTAATTAAATCGCTTTTTTATAAATAGTTTTTCTCGATAAAATTTAAAAAAAAAGGGGGTTTTAATGTAAGGAAGGACTGCCGCCATTCTTCCTTTTTTGTGTAATTCAGACATATATGGTTGGTTGGTTGTTTGGTGTGGATTACTTACTTTTAACATTTAATGTTCATTCAATGTTAATTTATAAGCTGATTACAGGGCCTTTCAGCTCTGAAGCTATAAAAATTCAAAGTTTAAAACAAAAATTTGTTTAAAAAATTGAACAATGCAAAAAGGCTTTTGTATTTAAATGTTTTTAAAAAAAAAAAAAAAAAAAAAAAAAAAAACCCCCCCCCGAACTGATTTCAATAGGATTTTAAATAAATCGCTTTTTTATAAATAGTTTTTCTCGAAAAAAAAAAAAAAAAAAAAAAAAAAAAAAAAAAAAAAAAAAAAAAAAAAAAAAAAAAAAAAAAAAAAAAAGGGGGGGGGGGGGGGGGGGGGGGGGGGGGGGGGGGGAAAGTTTAAAATAATTTTTTTTTTTTAAAAAAAAGTAAATGTTTCGATGCTTGTAAAATTAAAACTTTTAGCATTGAAGATTTTTTTTATAATAGAGATTTACTTAAATCGCTTTTATTTATAAATTATTTTTTGATAATTTTTAAATTAAAAGGGGGTTTTAATGTAGGAGGCTCCGCCATTTATCCTTTTTTTGTCAAAATTAGTTAAAATGGTTGTTGTTTTTGTTGATTATTACTTTTAACATTTAATGTTCATTCAATGTTAATTTATAAGCTGATTACAGGGCCTTTCAGCTCTGAAGCTATAAAAATTCAAAGTTTAAAACAAAAATTTGTTTAAAAAATTGAACAATGCAAAAAGGCTTTTGTATTTAAATGTTTTTATCATGTCATTTGAAAGTTTAAAATAATTTTTTTTTGAATGAAACATTTGACTTCCAGTAAATGTTTCGATGCTTTAAAATAAAACTTTTAGCATATTCGAACTGATTTCAATAGGATTTTAATTAAATCGCTTTTTTATAAATAGTTTTTCTCGATAATATTTAAAAAAAAAGGGGGTTTTAATGTAAGGAAGGACTGCCGCCATTCTTCCTTTTTTGTGTAATTCAGACATATATGGTTGGTTGGTTGTTTGGTGTGGATTACTTACTTTTAACATTTAATGTTCATTCAATGTTAATTTATAAGCTGATTACAGGGGCTTTCAGCTCTGAAGCTATAAAAATTCAAAGTTTAAAACAAAAATTTGTTTAAAAAATTGAACAATGCAAAAAGGCTTTTGTATTTAAATGTTTTTATCATGTCATTTGAAAGTTTAAAATAATTTTTTTTTGAATGAAAGCATTTGACTTCCAGTAAATGTTTCGATGCTTTAAAATAAAACTTTTAGCATATTCGAACTGATTTCAATAGGATTTTAATTAAATCGCTTTTTTATAAATAGTTTTTCTCGATAAAATTTAAAAAAAAAGGGGGTTTTAATGTAAGGAAGGACTGCCGCCATTCTTCCTTTTTTGTGTAATTCAGACATATATGGTTGGTTGGTTGTTTGGTGTGGATTACTTACTTTTAACATTTAATGTTCATTCAATGTTAATTTATAAGCTGATTACAGGGGCTTTCAGCTCTGAAGCTATAAAAATTCAAAGTTTAAAACAAAAATTTGTTTAAAAAATTGAACAATGCAAAAAGGCTTTTGTATTTAAATGTTTTTATCATGTCATTTGAAAGTTTAAAATAATTTTTTTTTGAATGAAAGCATTTGACTTCCAGTAAATGTTTCGATGCTTTAAAATAAAACTTTTAGCATATTCGAACTGATTTCAATAGGATTTTAATTAAATCGCTTTTTTATAAATAGTTTTTCTCGATAAAATTTAAAAAAAAAGGGGGTTTTAATGTAAGGAAGGACTACCGCCATTCTTCCTTTTTTGTGTAATTCAGACATATATGGTTGGTTGGTTGTTTGGTGTGGATTACTTACTTTTAACATTTAATGTTCATTCAATGTTAATTTATAAGCTGATTACAGGGCCTTTCAGCTCTGAAGCTATAAAAATTCAAAGTTTAAAACAAAAATTTGTTTAAAAAATTGAACAATGCAAAAAGGCTTTTGTATTTAAATGTTTTTATCATGTCATTTGAAAGTTTAAAATAATTTTTTTTTGAATGAAATCATTTGACTTCCAGTAAATGTTTCGATGCTTTAAAATAAAACTTTTAGCATATTCGAACTGATTTCAATAGGATTTTAATTAAATCGCTTTTTTATAAATAGTTTTTCTCGATAAAATTTAAAAAAAAGGGGGTTTTAATGTAAGGAAGGACTACCGCCATTCTTCCTTTTTTGTGTAATTCAGACATATATGGTTGGTTGGTTGTTTGGTGTGGATTACTTACTTTTAACATTTAATGTTCATTCAATGTTAATTTATAAGCTGATTACAGGGCCTTTCAGCTCTGAAGCTATAAAAATTCAAAGTTTAAAACAAAAATTTGTTTAAAAAATTGAACAATGCAAAAAGGCTTTTGTATTTAAATGTTTTTATCATGTCATTTGAAAGTTTAAAATAATTTTTTTTTGAATGAAATCATTTGACTTCCAGTAAATGTTTCGATGCTTTAAAATAAAACTTTTAGCATATTCGAACTGATTTCAATAGGATTTTAATTAAATCGCTTTTTTATAAATAGTTTTTCTCGATAAAATTAAAAAAAAGGGGGTTTTAATGTAAGGAAGGACTACCGCCATTCTTCCTTTTTTGTGTAATTCAGACATATATGGTTGGTTGGTTGTTTGGTGTGGATTACTTACTTTTAACATTTAATGTTCATTCAATGTTAATTTATAAGCTGATTACAGGGCCTTTCAGCTCTGAAGCTATAAAAATTCAAAGTTTAAAACAAAAATTTGTTTAAAAAATTGAACAATGCAAAAAGGCTTTTGTATTTATCATGTCATTTGAAAGTTTAAAATAATTTTTTTTGAATGAAATCATTTGACTTCCAGTAAATGTTTCGATGCTTTAAAATAAAACTTTTAGCATATTCGAACTGATTTCAATAGGATTTTAATTAAATCGCTTTTTTATAAATAGTTTTTCTCGATAAAATTAAAAAAAAGGGGGTTTTAATGTAAGGAAGGACTACCGCCATTCTTCCTTTTTTGTGTAATTCAGACATATATGGTTGGTTGGTTTGTTTGGTGTGGATTACTTACTTTTAACATTTAATGTTCATTCAATGTTAATTTATAAGCTGATTACAGGGCCTTTCAGCTCTGAAGCTATAAAAATTCAAAGTTTAAAACAAAAATTTGTTTAAAAAATTGAACAATGCAAAAAGGCTTTTGTATTTAAATGTTTTTATCATGTCATTTGAAAGTTTAAAATAATTTTTTTTTTGAATGAAATCATTTGACTTCCAGTAAATGTTTCGATGCTTTAAAATAAAACTTTTAGCATATTCGAACTGATTTCAATAGGATTTTAATTAAATCGCTTTTTTATAAATAGTTTTTCTCGATAAAATTAAAAAAAAGGGGGTTTTAATGTAAGGAAGGACTACCGCCATTCTTCCTTTTTTGTGTAATTCAGACATATATGGTTGGTTGGTTGTTTGGTGTGGATTACTTACTTTTAACATTTAATGTTCATTCAATGTTAATTTATAAGCTGATTACAGGGCCTTTCAGCTCTGAAGCTATAAAAATTCAAAGTTTAAAACAAAAATTTGTTTAAAAAATTGAACAATGCAAAAAGGCTTTTGTATTTAAATGTTTTTATCATGTCATTTGAAAGTTTAAAATAATTTTTTTTTGAATGAAATCATTTGACTTCCAGTAAATGTTTCGATGCTTTAAAATAAAACTTTTAGCATATTCGAACTGATTTCAATAGGATTTTAATTAAATCGCTTTTTTATAAATAGTTTTTCTCGATAAAATTAAAAAAAGGGGGTTTTAATGTAAGGAAGGACTACCGCCATTCTTCCTTTTTTGTGTAATTCAGACATATATGGTTGGTTGGTTGTTTGGTGTGGATTACTTACTTTTAACATTTAATGTTCATTCAATGTTAATTTATAAGCTGATTACAGGGCCTTTCAGCTCTGAAGCTATAAAAATTCAAAGTTTAAAACAAAAATTTGTTTAAAAAATTGAACAATGCAAAAAGGCTTTTGTATTTAAATGTTTTTATCATGTCATTTGAAAGTTTAAAATAATTTTTTTTTGAATGAAATCATTTGACTTCCAGTAAATGTTTCGATGCTTTAAAATAAAACTTTTAGCATATTCGAACTGATTTCAATAGGATTTTAATTAAATCGCTTTTTTTATAAATAGTTTTTCTCGATAAAATTAAAAAAAAGGGGTTTTTAATGTAAGGAAGGACTACCGCCATTCTTCCTTTTTTGTGTAATTCAGACATATATGGTTGGTTGGTTGTTTGGTGTGGATTACTTACTTTTAACATTTAATGTTCATTCAATGTTAATTTATAAGCTGATTACAGGGCCTTTCAGCTCTGAAGCTATAAAAATTCAAAGTTTAAAACAAAAATTTGTTTAAAAAATTGAACAATGCAAAAAGGCTTTTGTATTTAAATGTTTTTATCATGTCATTTGAAAGTTTAAAATAATTTTTTTTTGAATGAAATCATTTGACTTCCAGTAAATGTTTCGATGCTTTAAAATAAAACTTTTAGCATATTCGAACTGATTTCAATAGGATTTTAATTAAATCGCTTTTTTATAAATAGTTTTTCTCGATAAAATTAAAAAAAAAGGGGGTTTTAATGTAAGGAAGGACTACCGCCATTCTTCCTTTTTGTGTAATTCAGACATATATGGTTGGTTGGTTGTTTGGTGTGGATTACTTACTTTTAACATTTAATGTTCATTCAATGTTAATTTATAAGCTGATTACAGGGCCTTTCAGCTCTGAAGCTATAAAAATTCAAAGTTTAAAACAAAAATTTGTTTAAAAAATTGAACAATGCAAAAAGGCTTTTGTATTTAAATGTTTTTATCATGTCATTTGAAAGTTTAAAATAATTTTTTTTTGAATGAAATCATTTGACTTCCAGTAAATGTTTCGATGCTTTAAAATAAAACTTTTAGCATATTCGAACTGATTTCAATAGGATTTTAATTAAATCGCTTTTTTATAAATAGTTTTTCTCGATAAAATTAAAAAAAAGGGGTTTTAATGTAAGGAAGGACTACCGCCATTCTTCCTTTTTTGTGTAATTCAGACATATATGGTTGGTTGGTTGTTTGGTGTGGATTACTTACTTTTAACATTTAATGTTCATTCAATGTTAATTTATAAGCTGATTACAGGGCTTTCAGCTCTGAAGCTATAAAAATTCAAAGTTTAAAACAAAAATGTTTAAAAAATTGAACAATGCAAAAAGGCTTTTGTATTTAAATGTTTTTATCATGTCATTTGAAAGTTTAAAATAATTTTTTTTTTGAATGAAATCATTTGACTTCCAGTAAATGTTTCGATGCTTTAAAATAAAACTTTAGCATATTCGAACTGATTTCAATAGGATTTTAATTAAATCGCTTTTTATAAATAGTTTTTCTCGATAAAATTAAAAAAAGGGGTTTTAATGTAAGGAAGGACTACCGCCATTCTTCCTTTTTTGTGTAATTCAGACATATATGGTTGGTTGGTTGTTTGGTGTGGATTACTTACTTTTAACATTTAATGTTCATTCAATGTTAATTTATAAGCTGATTACAGGGCTTTCAGCTCTGAAGCTATAAAAATTCAAAGTTTAAAACAAAAATTTGTTTAAAAAATTGAACAATGCAAAAAGGCTTTTGTATTTAAATGTTTTTATCATGTCATTTGAAAGTTTAAAATAATTTTTTTTTTGAATGAAATCATTTGACTTCCAGTAAATGTTTCGATGCTTTAAAATAAAACTTTTAGCATATTCGAACTGATTTCAATAGGATTTTAATTAAATCGCTTTTTTTTAAAAATAGTTTTTCTCGATAAAATTAAAAAAAAGGGGTTTTAATGTAAGGAAGGACTACCGCCATTCTTCCTTTTTTGTGTAATTCAGACATATATGGTTGGTTGGTTGTTTGGTGTGGATTACTTACTTTTAACATTTAATGTTCATTCAATGTTAATTTATAAGCTGATTACAGGGCCTTTCAGCTCTGAAGCTATAAAAATTCAAAGTTTAAAAACAAAAATTTGTTTAAAAAATTGAACAATGCAAAAAGGCTTTTGTATTTAAATGTTTTTATCATGTCATTTGAAAGTTTAAAATAATTTTTTTTTTTGAATGAAATCATTTGACTTCCAGTAAATGTTTCGATGCTTTAAAATAAAACTTTTAGCATATTCGAACTGATTTCAATAGGATTTTAATTAAATCGCTTTTTTATAAATAGTTTTTCTCGATAAATTAAAAAAAAGGGGGTTTTAATGTAAGGAAGGACTACCGCCATTCTTCCTTTTTTGTGTAATTCAGACATATATGGTTGGTTGGTTGTTTGGTGTGGATTACTTACTTTTAACATTTAATGTTCATTCAATGTTAATTTATAAGCTGATTACAGGGCCTTTCAGCTCTGAAGCTATAAAAATTCAAAGTTTAAAACAAAAATTTGTTTAAAAAATTGAACAATGCAAAAAGGCTTTTGTATTTAAATGTTTTTATCATGTCATTTGAAAGTTTAAAATAATTTTTTTTTGAATGAAATCATTTGACTTCCAGTAAATGTTTCGATGCTTTAAAATAAAACTTTTAGCATATTCGAACTGATTTCAATAGGATTTTAATTAAATCGCTTTTTTATAAATAGTTTTTCTCGATAAAATTAAAAAAAAGGGGTTTTAATGTAAGGAAGGACTACCGCCATTCTTCCTTTTTTGTGTAATTCAGACATATATGGTTGGTTGGTTGTTTGGTGTGGATTACTTACTTTTAACATTTAATGTTCATTCAATGTTAATTTATAAGCTGATTACAGGGCCTTTCAGCTCTGAAGCTATAAAAATTCAAAGTTTAAAACAAAAATTTGTTTAAAAAATTGAACAATGCAAAAAGGCTTTTGTATTTAAATGTTTTTCATGTCATTTGAAAGTTTAAAAATAATTTTTTTTTGAATGAAATCATTTGACTTCCAGTAAATGTTTCGATGCTTTAAAATAAAACTTTTAGCATATTCGAACTGATTTTAATAGGATTTTAATTAAATCGCTTTTTTAAATAGTTTTTCTCGATAAAATTTAAAAAAAGGGGGTTTTAATGTAAGGAAGGACTACCGCCATTCTTCCTTTTTTGTGTAATTCAGACATATATGGTTGGTTGGTTGTTTGGTGTGGATTACTTACTTTTAACATTTAATGTTCATTCAATGTTAATTTATAAGCTGATTACAGGGCCTTTCAGCTCTGAAGCTATAAAAATTCAAAGTTTAAAACAAAAATTTGTTTAAAAAATTGAACAATGCAAAAAGGCTTTTGTATTTAAATGTTTTTATCATGTCATTTGAAAGTTTAAAATAATTTTTTTTTGAATGAAATCATTTGACTTCCAGTAAATGTTTCGATGCTTTAAAATAAAACTTTTAGCATATTCGAACTGATTTCAATAGGATTTTAATTAAATCGCTTTTTTATAAATAGTTTTTCTCGATAAAATTAAAAAAAAGGGGGTTTTAATGTAAGGAAGGACTACCGCCATTCTTCCTTTTTTGTGTAATTCAGACATATATGGTTGGTTGGTTGTTTGGTGTGGATGATTACTTACTTAACATTTAATGTTCATTCAATGTTAATTTATAAGCTGATTACAGGGCCTTTCAGCTCTGAAGCTATAAAAATTCAAAGTTTAAAACAAAAATTTGTTTAAAAAATTGAACAATGCAAAAAGGCTTTTGTATTTAAATGTTTTTATCATGTCATTTGAAAGTTTAAAATAATTTTTTTTTGAATGAAATCATTTGACTTCCAGTAAATGTTTCGATGCTTTAAAATAAAACTTTTAGCATATTCGAACTGATTTTAATAGGATTTTAATTAAATCGCTTTTTTATAAATAGTTTTTCTCGATAAAATTAAAAAAAAGGGGTTTTTAATGTAAGGAAGGACTACCGCCATTCTTCCTTTTTTGTGTAATTCAGACATATATGGTTGGTTGGTTGTTTGGTGTGGATTACTTACTTTTAACATTTAATGTTCATTCAATGTTAATTTATAAGCTGATTACAGGGCCTTTCAGCTCTGAAGCTATAAAAATTCAAAGTTTAAAACAAAAATTTGTTTAAAAAATTGAACAATGCAAAAAGGCTTTTGTATTTAAATGTTTTTATCATGTCATTTGAAAGTTTAAAATAATTTTTTTTTGAATGAAATCATTTGACTTCCAGTAAATGTTTCGATGCTTTAAAATAAAACTTTTAGCATATTCGAACTGATTTCAATAGATTTTAATTAAATCGCTTTTTTATAAATAGTTTTTCTCGATAAAATTTAAAAAAAAGGGGGTTTTAATGTAAGGAAGGACTACCGCCATTCTTCCTTTTTTGTGTAATTCAGACATATATGGTTGGTTGGTTGTTTGGTGTGGATTACTTACTTTTAACATTTAATGTTCATTCAATGTTAATTTATAAGCTGATTACAGGGCTTTCAGCTCTGAAGCTATAAAAATTCAAAGTTTAAAACAAAAATTTGTTTAAAAAATTGAACAATGCAAAAAGGCTTTTGTATTTAAATGTTTTTATCATGTCATTTGAAAGTTTAAAATAATTTTTTTTTGAATGAAATCATTTGACTTCCAGTAAATGTTTCGATGCTTTAAAATAAAACTTTTAGCATATTCGAACTGATTTCAATAGGATTTTAATTAAATCGCTTTTTTATAAATAGTTTTTCTCGATAAAATTTAAAAAAAAAGGGGGTTTTAATGTAAGGAAGGACTGCCGCCATTCTTCCTTTTTTGTGTAATTCAGACATATATGGTTGGTTGGTTGTTTGGTGTGGATTACTTACTTTTAACATTTAATGTTCATTCAATGTTAATTTATAAGCTGATTACAGGGCTTTCAGCTCTGAAGCTATAAAAATTCAAAGTTTAAAACAAAAATTTGTTTAAAAAATTGAACAATGCAAAAAGGCTTTTGTATTTAAATGTTTTTATCATGTCATTTGAAAGTTTAAAATAATTTTTTTTTGAATGAAATCATTTGACTTCCAGTAAATGTTTCGATGCTTTAAAATAAAACTTTTAGCATATTCGAACTGATTTCAATAGGATTTTAATTAAATCGCTTTTTTATAAATAGTTTTTCTCGATAAAATTTAAAAAAAAAGGGGTTTTTAATGTAAGGAAGGACTACCGCCATTCTTCCTTTTTTGTGTAATTCAGACATATATGGTTGGTTGGTTGTTTGGTGTGGATTACTTACTTTTAACATTTAATGTTCATTCAATGTTAATTTATAAGCTGATTACAGGGCCTTTCAGCTCTGAAGCTATAAAAATTCAAAGTTTAAAACAAAAATTTGTTTAAAAAATTGAACAATGCAAAAAGGCTTTTGTATTTAAATGTTTTTATCATGTCATTTGAAAGTTTAAAATAATTTTTTTTTGAATGAAATCATTTGACTTCCAGTAAATGTTTCGATGCTTTAAAATAAAACTTTTAGCATATTCGAACTGATTTCAATAGGATTTTAAATAAATCGCTTTTTTATAAATAGTTTTTCTCGATAATATTTAAAAAAAGGGGGTTTTAATGTAAGGAAGGACTACCGCCATTCTTCCTTTTTTGTGTAATTCAGACATATATGGTTGGTTGGTTGTTTGGTGTGGATTACTTACTTTTAACATTTAATGTTCATTCAATGTTAATTTATAAGCTGATTACAGGGCCTTTCAGCTCTGAAGCTATAAAAATTCAAAGTTTAAAACAAAAATTTGTTTAAAAAATTGAACAATGCAAAAAGGCTTTTGTATTTAAATGTTTTTATCATGTCATTTGAAAGTTTAAAATAATTTTTTTTTGAATGAAATCATTTGACTTCCAGTAAATGTTTCGATGCTTTAAAATAAAACTTTTAGCATATTCGAACTGATTTCAATAGGATTTTAAATAAATCGCTTTTTTATAAATAGTTTTTCTCGATAATATTTAAAAAAAAGGGGGTTTTAATGTAAGGAAGGACTACCGCCATTCTTCCTTTTTTGTGTAATTCAGACATATATGGTTGGTTGGTTGTTTGGTGTGGATTACTTACTTTTAACATTTAATGTTCATTCAATGTTAATTTATAAGCTGATTACAGGGCCTTTCAGCTCTGAAGCTATAAAAATTCAAAGTTTAAAACAAAAATTTGTTTAAAAAATTGAACAATGCAAAAAGGCTTTTGTATTTAAATGTTTTTATCATGTCATTTGAAAGTTTAAAATAATTTTTTTTTGAATGAAATCATTTGACTTCCAGTAAATGTTTCGATGCTTTAAAATAAAACTTTTAGCATATTCGAACTGATTTCAATAGGATTTTAATTAAATCGCTTTTTTATAAATAGTTTTTCTCGATAAAATTTAAAAAAAGGGGGTTTTAATGTAAGGAAGGACTACCGCCATTCTTCCTTTTTTGTGTAATTCAGACATATATGGTTGGTTGGTTGTTTGGTGTGGATTACTTACTTTTAACATTTAATGTTTCATTCAATGTTAATTTATAAGCTGATTACAGGGCCTTTCAGCTCTGAAGCTATAAAAATTCAAAGTTTAAAACAAAAAATTTGTTTAAAAAATTGAACAATGCAAAAAGGCTTTTGTATTTAAATGTTTTTATCATGTCATTTGAAAGTTTAAAATAATTTTTTTTTGAATGAAATCATTTGACTTCCAGTAAATGTTTCGATGCTTTAAAATAAAACTTTTAGCATATTCGAACTGATTTCAATAGGATTTTAATTAAATCGCTTTTTTATAAATAGTTTTTCTCGATAATATTAAAAAAAGGGGGTTTTAATGTAAGGAAGGACTACCGCCATTCTTCCTTTTTTGTGTAATTCAGACATATATGGTTGGTTGGTTGTTTGGTGTGGATTACTTACTTTTAACATTTAATGTTCATTCAATGTTAATTTATAAGCTGATTACAGGGCCTTTCAGCTCTGAAGCTATAAAAATTCAAAGTTTAAAACAAAAATTTGTTTAAAAAATTGAACAATGCAAAAAGGCTTTTGTATTTAAATGTTTTTATCATGTCATTTGAAAGTTTAAAATAATTTTTTTTTGAATGAAATCATTTGACTTCCAGTAAATGTTTCGATGCTTTAAAATAAAACTTTTAGCATATTCGAACTGATTTCAATAGGATTTTAATTAAATCGCTTTTTTATAAATAGTTTTTCTCGATAATATTTAAAAAAAGGGGGTTTTAATGTAAGGAAGGACTACCGCCATTCTTCCTTTTTTGTGTAATTCAGACATATATGGTTGGTTGGTTGTTTGGTGTGGATTACTTACTTTTAACATTTAATGTTCATTCAATGTTAATTTATAAGCTGATTACAGGGCCTTTCAGCTCTGAAGCTATAAAAATTCAAAGTTTAAAACAAAAAATTTGTTTAAAAAATTGAACAATGCAAAAAGGCTTTTGTATTTAAATGTTTTTATCATGTCATTTGAAAGTTTAAAATAATTTTTTTTTGAATGAAATCATTTGACTTCCAGTAAATGTTTCGATGCTTTAAAATAAAACTTTTAGCATATTCGAACTGATTTCAATAGGATTTTAATTAAATCGCTTTTTTATAAATAGTTTTTCTCGATAATATTTAAAAAAAGGGGGTTTTAATGTAAGGAAGGACTACCGCCATTCTTCCTTTTTTGTGTAATTCAGACATATATGGTTGGTTGGTTGTTTGGTGTGGATTACTTACTTTTAACATTTAATGTTCATTCAATGTTAATTTATAAGCTGATTACAGGGCCTTTCAGCTCTGAAGCTATAAAAATTCAAAGTTTAAAACAAAAATTTGTTTAAAAAATTGAACAATGCAAAAAGGCTTTTGTATTTAAATGTTTTTATCATGTCATTTGAAAGTTTAAAATAATTTTTTTTTGAATGAAATCATTTGACTTCCAGTAAATGTTTCGATGCTTTAAAATAAAACTTTTAGCATATTCGAACTGATTTCAATAGGATTTTAATTAAATCGCTTTTTTATAAATAGTTTTTCTCGATAAAATTAAAAAAAAGGGGTTTTAATGTAAGGAAGGACTACCGCCATTCTTCCTTTTTTGTGTGTAATTCAGACATATATGGTTGGTTGGTTGTTTGGTGTGGATTACTTACTTTTAACATTTAATGTTCATTCAATGTTAATTTATAAGCTGATTACAGGGCCTTTCAGCTCTGAAGCTATAAAAATTCAAAGTTTAAAACAAAAATTTGTTTAAAAAATTGAACAATGCAAAAAGGCTTTTGTATTTAAATGTTTTTATCATGTCATTTGAAAGTTTAAAATAATTTTTTTTTGAATGAAATCATTTGACTTCCAGTAAATGTTTCGATGCTTTAAAATAAAACTTTTAGCATATTCGAACTGATTTCAATAGGATTTTAATTAAATCGCTTTTTTATAAATAGTTTTTCTCGATAAAATTTAAAAAAAAGGGGGTTTTAATGTAAGGAAGGACTACCGCCATTCTTCCTTTTTTGTGTAATTCAGACATATATGGTTGGTTGGTTGTTTGGTGTGGATTACTTACTTTTAACATTTAATGTTCATTCAATGTTAATTTATAAGCTGATTACAGGGCCTTTCAGCTCTGAAGCTATAAAATTTCAAAGTTTAAAACAAAAATTTGTTTAAAAAATTGAACAATGCAAAAAGGCTTTTGTATTTAAATGTTTTTATCATGTCATTTGAAAGTTTAAAATAATTTTTTTTTGAATGAAATCATTTGACTTCCAGTAAATGTTTCGATGCTTTAAAATAAAACTTTTAGCATATTCGAACTGATTTCAATAGGATTTTAATTAAATCGCTTTTTTATAAATAGTTTTTCTCGATAAAATTTAAAAAAAAGGGGGTTTTAATGTAAGGAAGGACTACCGCCATTCTTCCTTTTTTGTGTAATTCAGACATATATGGTTGGTTGGTTGTTTGGTGTGGATTACTTACTTTTAACATTTAATGTTCATTCAATGTTAATTTATAAGCTGATTACAGGGCCTTTCAGCTCTGAAGCTATAAAAATTCAAAGTTTAAAACAAAAATTTGTTTAAAAAATTGAACAATGCAAAAAGGCTTTTGTATTTAAATGTTTTTATCATGTCATTTGAAAGTTTAAAATAATTTTTTTTGAATGAAATCATTTGACTTCCAGTAAATGTTTCGATGCTTTAAAATAAAACTTTTAGCATATTCGAACTGATTTCAATAGGATTTTAATTAAATCGCTTTTTTATAAATAGTTTTTCTCGATAAAATTAAAAAAAAAGGGGGTTTTAATGTAAGGAAGGACTACCGCCATTCTTCCTTTTTTGTGTAATTCAGACATATATGGTTGGTTGGTTGTTTGGTGTGGATTACTTACTTTTAACATTTAATGTTCATTCAATGTTAATTTATAAGCTGATTACAGGGCCTTTCAGCTCTGAAGCTATAAAAATTCAAAGTTTAAAACAAAAATTTGTTTAAAAAATTGAACAATGCAAAAAGGCTTTTGTATTTAAATGTTTTTATCATGTCATTTGAAAGTTTAAAATAATTTTTTTTTGAATGAAATCATTTGACTTCCAGTAAATGTTTCGATGCTTTAAAATAAAACTTTTAGCATATTCGAACTGATTTCAATAGGATTTTAATTAAATCGCTTTTTTTAAATAGTTTTTCTCGATAAAATTTAAAAAAAGGGGGTTTTAATGTAAGGAAGGACTACCGCCATTCTTCCTTTTTTGTGTAATTCAGACATATATGGTTGGTTGGTTGTTTGGTGTGGATTACTTACTTTTAACATTTAATGTTCATTCAATGTTAATTTATAAGCTGATTACAGGGCCTTTCAGCTCTGAAGCTATAAAAATTCAAAGTTTAAAACAAAAATTTGTTTAAAAAATTGAACAATGCAAAAAGGCTTTTGTATTTAAATGTTTTTATCATGTCATTTGAAAGTTTAAAATAATTTTTTTTTGAATGAAATCATTTGACTTCCAGTAAATGTTTCGATGCTTTAAAATAAAACTTTTAGCATATTCGAACTGATTTCAATAGGATTTTAATTAAATCGCTTTTTTATAAATAGTTTTTCTTCGATAATATTAAAAAAAAAGGGGTTTTAATGTAAGGAAGGACTACCGCCATTCTTCCTTTTTTGTGTAATTCAGACATATATGGTTGGTTGGTTGTTTGGTGTGGATTACTTACTTTTAACATTTAATGTTCATTCAATGTTAATTTATAAGCTGATTACAGGGCCTTTCAGCTCTGAAGCTATAAAAATTCAAAGTTTAAAACAAAAATTTGTTTAAAAAATTGAACAATGCAAAAAGGCTTTTGTATTTAAATGTTTTTATCATGTCATTTGAAAGTTTAAAATAATTTTTTTTTGAATGAAATCATTTGACTTCCAGTAAATGTTTCGATGCTTTAAAATAAAACTTTTAGCATATTCGAACTGATTTCAATAGGATTTTAATTAAATCGCTTTTTTATAAATAGTTTTTCTCGATAAATTAAAAAAAGGGGGTTTTAATGTAAGGAAGGACTACCGCCATTCTTCCTTTTTTGTGTAATTCAGACATATATGGTTGGTTGGTTGTTTGGTGTGGATTACTTACTTTTAACATTTAATGTTCATTCAATGTTAATTTATAAGCTGATTACAGGGCCTTTCAGCTCTGAAGCTATAAAAATTCAAAGTTTAAAACAAAAATTTGTTTAAAAAATTGAACAATGCAAAAAGGCTTTTGTATTTAAATGTTTTTATCATGTCATTTGAAAGTTTAAAATAATTTTTTTTTGAATGAAATCATTTGACTTCCAGTAAATGTTTCGATGCTTTAAAATAAAACTTTTAGCATATTCGAACTGATTTCAATAGGATTTTAATTAAATCGCTTTTTTATAAATAGTTTTTCTCGATAAAATTAAAAAAAAGGGGGTTTTAATGTAAGGAAGGACTACCGCCATTCTTCCTTTTTTGTGTAATTCAGACATATATGGTTGGTTGGTTGTTTGGTGTGGATTACTTACTTTTAACATTTAATGTTCATTCAATGTTAATTTATAAGCTGATTACAGGGCCTTTCAGCTCTGAAGCTATAAAAATTCAAAGTTTAAAACAAAAATTTGTTTAAAAAAATGAACAATGCAAAAAGGCTTTTGTATTTAAATGTTTTTATCATGTCATTTGAAAGTTTAAAATAATTTTTTTTTTGAATGAAATCATTTGACTTCCAGTAAATGTTTCGATGCTTTAAAATAAAACTTTTAGCATATTCGAACTGATTTCAATAGGATTTTAATTAAATCGCTTTTTTATAAATAGTTTTTCTCGATAATATTTAAAAAAAGGGGGTTTTAATGTAAGGAAGGACTACCGCCATTCTTCCTTTTTTGTGTAATTCAGACATATATGGTTGGTTGGTTGTTTGGTGTGGATTACTTACTTTTAACATTTAATGTTCATTCAATGTTAATTTATAAGCTGATTACAGGGCCTTTCAGCTCTGAAGCTATAAAAATTCAAAGTTTAAAACAAAAATTTGTTAAAAAAATTGAACAATGCAAAAAGGCTTTTGTATTTAAATGTTTTTATCATGTCATTTGAAAGTTTAAAATAATTTTTTTTTGAATGAAATCATTTGACTTCCAGTAAATGTTTCGATGCTTTAAAATAAAACTTTTAGCATATTCGAACTGATTTCAATAGGATTTTAATTAAATCGCTTTTTTATAAATAGTTTTTCTCGATAATATTTAAAAAAAGGGGGTTTTAATGTAAGGAAGGACTACCGCCATTCTTCCTTTTTTGTGTAATTCAGACATATATGGTTGGTTGGTTGTTTGGTGTGGATTACTTACTTTTAACATTTAATGTTCATTCAATGTTAATTTATAAGCTGATTACAGGGCCTTTCAGCTCTGAAGCTATAAAAATTCAAAGTTTAAAACAAAAATTTGTTTAAAAAATTGAACAATGCAAAAAGGCTTTTGTATTTAAATGTTTTTATCATGTCATTTGAAAGTTTAAAATAATTTTTTTTTGAATGAAATCATTTGACTTCCAGTAAATGTTTCGATGCTTTAAAATAAAACTTTTAGCATATTCGAACTGATTTCAATAGGATTTTAATTAAATCGCTTTTTTATAAATAGTTTTTCTCGATAAAATTTAAAAAAAAGGGGGTTTTAATGTAAGGAAGGACTACCGCCATTCTTCCTTTTTTGTGTAATTCAGACATATATGGTTGGTTGGTTGTTTGGTGTGGATTACTTACTTTTAACATTTAATGTTCATTCAATGTTAATTTATAAGCTGATTACAGGGCCTTTCAGCTCTGAAGCTATAAAAATTCAAAGTTTAAAACAAAAATTTGTTTAAAAAATTGAACAATGCAAAAAGGCTTTTGTATTTAAATGTTTTTATCATGTCATTTGAAAGTTTAAAATAATTTTTTTTTGAATGAAATCATTTGACTTCCAGTAAATGTTTCGATGCTTTAAAATAAAACTTTTAGCATATTCGAACTGATTTCAATAGGATTTTAATTAAATCGCTTTTTTATAAATAGTTTTTCTCGATAAAATTAAAAAAAAGGGGGTTTTAATGTAAGGAAGGACTACCGCCATTCTTCCTTTTTTGTGTAATTCAGACATATATGGTTGGTTGGTTGTTTGGTGTGGATTACTTACTTTTAACATTTAATGTTCATTCAATGTTAATTTATAAGCTGATTACAGGGCCTTTCAGCTCTGAAGCTATAAAAATTCAAAGTTTAAAACAAAAATTTGTTTAAAAAATTGAACAATGCAAAAAGGCTTTTGTATTAAATGTTTTTATCATGTCATTTGAAAGTTTAAAATAATTTTTTTTGAATGAAATCATTTGACTTCCAGTAAATGTTTCGATGCTTTAAAATAAAACTTTTAGCATATTCGAACTGATTTCAATAGGATTTTAATTAAATCGCTTTTTTATAAATAGTTTTTCTCGATAAAATTAAAAAAAAGGGGGTTTTAATGTAAGGAAGGACTACCGCCATTCTTCCTTTTTTGTGTAATTCAGACATATATGGTTGGTTGGTTTGTTTGGTGTGGATTACTTACTTTTAACATTTAATGTTCATTCAATGTTAATTTATAAGCTGATTACAGGGCCTTTCAGCTCTGAAGCTATAAAAATTCAAAGTTTAAAACAAAAATTTGTTTAAAAAATTGAACAATGCAAAAAGGCTTTTGTATTTAAATGTTTTTATCATGTCATTTGAAAGTTTAAAATAATTTTTTTTTTGAATGAAATCATTTGACTTCCAGTAAATGTTTCGATGCTTTAAAATAAAACTTTTAGCATATTCGAACTGATTTCAATAGGATTTTAATTAAATCGCTTTTTTATAAATAGTTTTTCTCGATAAAATTAAAAAAAAGGGGGTTTTAATGTAAGGAAGGACTACCGCCATTCTTCCTTTTTTGTGTAATTCAGACATATATGGTTGGTTGGTTGTTTGGTGTGGATTACTTACTTTTAACATTTAATGTTCATTCAATGTTAATTTATAAGCTGATTACAGGGCCTTTCAGCTCTGAAGCTATAAAAATTCAAAGTTTAAAACAAAATTTTGTTTAAAAAATTGAACAATGCAAAAAGGCTTTTGTATTTAAATGTTTTTATCATGTCATTTGAAAGTTTAAAATAATTTTTTTTTGAATGAAATCATTTGACTTCCAGTAAATGTTTCGATGCTTTAAAATAAAACTTTTAGCATATTCGAACTGATTTCAATAGGATTTTAATTAAATCGCTTTTTTATAAATAGTTTTTCTCGATAAAATTAAAAAAAGGGGGTTTTAATGTAAGGAAGGACTACCGCCATTCTTCCTTTTTTGTGTAATTCAGACATATATGGTTGGTTGGTTGTTTGGTGTGGATTACTTACTTTTAACATTTAATGTTCATTCAATGTTAATTTATAAGCTGATTACAGGGCCTTTCAGCTCTGAAGCTATAAAAATTCAAAGTTTAAAACAAAAATTTGTTTAAAAAATTGAACAATGCAAAAAGGCTTTTGTATTTAAATGTTTTTATCATGTCATTTGAAAGTTTAAAATAATTTTTTTTTGAATGAAATCATTTGACTTCCAGTAAATGTTTCGATGCTTTAAAATAAAACTTTTAGCATATTCGAACTGATTTCAATAGGATTTTAATTAAATCGCTTTTTTTATAAATAGTTTTTCTCGATAAAATTAAAAAAAAGGGGTTTTTAATGTAAGGAAGGACTACCGCCATTCTTCCTTTTTTGTGTAATTCAGACATATATGGTTGGTTGGTTGTTTGGTGTGGATTACTTACTTTTAACATTTAATGTTCATTCAATGTTAATTTATAAGCTGATTACAGGGCCTTTCAGCTCTGAAGCTATAAAAATTCAAAGTTTAAAACAAAAATTTGTTTAAAAAATTGAACAATGCAAAAAGGCTTTTGTATTTAAATGTTTTTATCATGTCATTTGAAAGTTTAAAATAATTTTTTTTTGAATGAAATCATTTGACTTCCAGTAAATGTTTCGATGCTTTAAAATAAAACTTTTAGCATATTCGAACTGATTTCAATAGGATTTTAATTAAATCGCTTTTTTATAAATAGTTTTTCTCGATAAAATTAAAAAAAAAGGGGGTTTTAATGTAAGGAAGGACTACCGCCATTCTTCCTTTTTGTGTAATTCAGACATATATGGTTGGTTGGTTGTTTGGTGTGGATTACTTACTTTTAACATTTAATGTTCATTCAATGTTAATTTATAAGCTGATTACAGGGCCTTTCAGCTCTGAAGCTATAAAAATTCAAAGTTTAAAACAAAAATTTGTTTAAAAAATTGAACAATGCAAAAAGGCTTTTGTATTTAAATGTTTTTATCATGTCATTTGAAAGTTTAAAATAATTTTTTTTTGAATGAAATCATTTGACTTCCAGTAAATGTTTCGATGCTTTAAAATAAAACTTTTAGCATATTCGAACTGATTTCAATAGGATTTTAATTAAATCGCTTTTTTATAAATAGTTTTTCTCGATAAAATTAAAAAAAAGGGGTTTTAATGTAAGGAAGGACTACCGCCATTCTTCCTTTTTTGTGTAATTCAGACATATATGGTTGGTTGGTTGTTTGGTGTGGATTACTTACTTTTAACATTTAATGTTCATTCAATGTTAATTTATAAGCTGATTACAGGGCCTTTCAGCTCTGAAGCTATAAAAATTCAAAGTTTAAAACAAAAATTTGTTTAAAAAATTGAACAATGCAAAAAGGCTTTTGTATTTAAATGTTTTTCATGTCATTTGAAAGTTTAAAAATAATTTTTTTTTGAATGAAATCATTTGACTTCCAGTAAATGTTTCGATGCTTTAAAATAAAACTTTTAGCATATTCGAACTGATTTTAATAGGATTTTAATTAAATCGCTTTTTTAAATAGTTTTTCTCGATAAAATTTAAAAAAAGGGGGTTTTAATGTAAGGAAGGACTACCGCCATTCTTCCTTTTTTGTGTAATTCAGACATATATGGTTGGTTGGTTGTTTGGTGTGGATTACTTACTTTTAACATTTAATGTTCATTCAATGTTAATTTATAAGCTGATTACAGGGCCTTTCAGCTCTGAAGCTATAAAAATTCAAAGTTTAAAACAAAAATTTGTTTAAAAAATTGAACAATGCAAAAAGGCTTTTGTATTTAAATGTTTTTATCATGTCATTTGAAAGTTTAAAATAATTTTTTTTTGAATGAAATCATTTGACTTCCAGTAAATGTTTCGATGCTTTAAAATAAAACTTTTAGCATATTCGAACTGATTTCAATAGGATTTTAATTAAATCGCTTTTTTATAAATAGTTTTTCTCGATAAAATTAAAAAAAAGGGGGTTTTAATGTAAGGAAGGACTACCGCCATTCTTCCTTTTTTGTGTAATTCAGACATATATGGTTGGTTGGTTGTTTGGTGTGGATGATTACTTACTTAACATTTAATGTTCATTCAATGTTAATTTATAAGCTGATTACAGGGCCTTTCAGCTCTGAAGCTATAAAAATTCAAAGTTTAAAACAAAAATTTGTTTAAAAAATTGAACAATGCAAAAAGGCTTTTGTATTTAAATGTTTTTATCATGTCATTTGAAAGTTTAAAATAATTTTTTTTTGAATGAAATCATTTGACTTCCAGTAAATGTTTCGATGCTTTAAAATAAAACTTTTAGCATATTCGAACTGATTTTAATAGGATTTTAATTAAATCGCTTTTTTATAAATAGTTTTTCTCGATAAAATTAAAAAAAAGGGGGTTTTAATGTAAGGAAGGACTACCGCCATTCTTCCTTTTTTGTGTAATTCAGACATATATGGTTGGTTGGTTGTTTGGTGTGGATTACTTACTTTTAACATTTAATGTTCATTCAATGTTAATTTATAAGCTGATTACAGGGCCTTTCAGCTCTGAAGCTATAAAAATTCAAAGTTTAAAACAAAAATTTGTTTAAAAAATTGAACAATGCAAAAAGGCTTTTGTATTTAAATGTTTTTATCATGTCATTTGAAAGTTTAAAATAATTTTTTTTTGAATGAAATCATTTGACTTCCAGTAAATGTTTCGATGCTTTAAAATAAAACTTTTAGCATATTTGAACTGATTTTAATAGGATTTTAATTAAATCGCTTTTTTATAAATAGTTTTTCTCGATAATATTTAAAAAAAGGGGGTTTTAATGTAAGGAAGGACTACCGCCATTCTTCCTTTTTTGTGTAATTCAGACATATATGGTTGGTTGGTTGTTTGGTGTGGATTACTTACTTTTAACATTTAATGTTCATTCAATGTTAATTTATAAGCTGATTACAGGGCCTTTCAGCTCTGAAGCTATAAAAATTCAAAGTTTAAAACAAAAATTTGTTTAAAAAATTGAACAATGCAAAAAGGCTTTTGTATTTAAATGTTTTTATCATGTCATTTGAAAGTTTAAAATAATTTTTTTTTGAATGAAATCATTTGACTTCCAGTAAATGTTTCGATGCTTTAAAATAAAACTTTTAGCATATTTGAACTGATTTTAATAGGATTTTAATTAAATCGCTTTTTTATAAATAGTTTTTCTCGATAATATTTAAAAAAAAGGGGGTTTTAATGTAAGGAAGGACTACCGCCATTCTTCCTTTTTTGTGTAATTCAGACATATATGGTTGGTTGGTTGTTTGGTGTGGATTACTTACTTTTAACATTTAATGTTCATTCAATGTTAATTTATAAGCTGATTACAGGGCCTTTCAGCTCTGAAGCTATAAAAATTCAAAGTTTAAAACAAAAATTTGTTTAAAAAATTGAACAATGCAAAAAGGCTTTTGTATTTAAATGTTTTTATCATGTCATTTGAAAGTTTAAAATAATTTTTTTTTGAATGAAATCATTTGACTTCCAGTAAATGTTTCGATGCTTTAAAATAAAACTTTTAGCATATTTGAACTGATTTTAATAGGATTTTAATTAAATCGCTTTTTTATAAATAGTTTTTCTCGATAATATTTAAAAAAAAGGGGGTTTTAATGTAAGGAAGGACTACCGCCATTCTTCCTTTTTTGTGTAATTCAGACATATATGGTTGGTTGGTTGTTTGGTGTGGATTACTTACTTTTAACATTTAATGTTCATTCAATGTTAATTTATAAGCTGATTACAGGGCCTTTCAGCTCTGAAGCTATAAAAATTCAAAGTTTAAAACAAAAATTTGTTTAAAAAAATTGAACAATGCAAAAAGGCTTTTGTATTTAAATGTTTTTATCATGTCATTTGAAAGTTTAAAATAATTTTTTTTTGAATGAAATCATTTGACTTCCAGTAAATGTTTCGATGCTTTAAAATAAAACTTTTAGCATATTCGAACTGATTTTAATAGGATTTTAATTAAATCGCTTTTTTATAAATAGTTTTTCTCGATAAAATTAAAAAAAGGGGGTTTTAATGTAAGGAAGGACTACCGCCATTCTTCCTTTTTTGTGTAATTCAGACATATATGGTTGGTTGGTTGTTTGGTGTGGATTACTTACTTTTAACATTTAATGTTCATTCAATGTTAATTTATAAGCTGATTACAGGGCCTTTCAGCTCTGAAGCTATAAAAATTCAAAGTTTAAAACAAAAATTTGTTTAAAAAATTGAACAATGCAAAAAGGCTTTTGTATTTAAATGTTTTTATCATGTCATTTGAAAGTTTAAAATAATTTTTTTTTGAATGAAAGCATTTGACTTCCAGTAAATGTTTCGATGCTTTAAAATAAAACTTTTAGCATATTCGAACTGATTTTAATAGGATTTTAATTAAATCGCTTTTTTATAAATAGTTTTTCTCGATAAAATTAAAAAAAAGGGGGTTTTAATGTAAGGAAGGACTACCGCCATTCTTCCTTTTTTGTGTAATTCAGACATATATGGTTGGTTGCATAGATTATTTTAAGAAAAATTAAGAGCGGACCTTTTTTAATATAGGTTTTAATGCATTTTTTTTTCATAAATTTTGTACATACTTAAACGGTATTTTATTTTAATAAAAATAAGGAACATAAATGTGTCGTTGACTAAAAAGAAAAAGAAACATAAACAAAACATTCTGTTTTAAAAAGTTTTATTACTTAAAACTAATGTACATCAACAGCAAATGTCTCGATCGCTAATATGTGTACATTTTGCAGTCTTTTCGTTTCATAACTTGAATCAGGGATGCAGCCAGAGAAATAATGCTCTGGTAGTTCTGATATTCGCAAGAGTGGTAGATTAATCAATTTTGAGACAGTATCCAAAAAATATTTGGGGGGGTTTTTTGAAAATTTTTCGAGTTATGGACCAAAAACCAAAAAATTCCAACAAATTTATGACGTGCGATTTCGATGCATTTGCGCAACTGGCATTCCTAGGCTAAAGTCGGCTTTCACACATACTATCGTTAAAACAAGCGAAGGGATGATTAATAATCGATGATTATAAAGTAATCGTTTGTACCACTTTTATCGCTATTGACCGCTTCACGCTGCCGTAAGAAAGAGAGAAAGAATTTTTGTCATATTTCCGACGAGTTTTCATTACGAAATTATATTTTAAGAGCGTCCAATTCTGTGATTTAGAGTGGCCAATTTTACATTAAGAGTGGCTAGAGCGGCCAGAGCGGCCGCCTTAAAATAATCCATGGTTGGTTGGTTGTTTGGTGTGGATTACTTACTTTTAACATTTAATGTTCATTCAATGTTAATTTATAAGCTGATTACAGGGCCTTTCAGCTCTGAAGCTATAAAAATTCAAAGTTTAAAACAAAAATTTGTTTAAAAAATTGAACAATGCAAAAAGGCTTTTGTATTTAAATGTTTTTATCATGTCATTTGAAAGTTTAAAATAATTTTTTTTTGAATGAAAGCATTTGACTTCCAGTAAATGTTTCGATGCTTTAAAATAAAACTTTTAGCATATTCGAACTGATTTTAATAGGATTTTAATTAAATCGCTTTTTATACCCAGCGTAAGCGGGGTATATTAGTTTTGTGCAAATCTTGTAACAGGGAGAATTAAGCTCCGGAGATATAGAAAAATATATATAGAAATGATCAGGATCAAAAACTGAATCGATTTAGACATGTCCGTCTGTCCGTCTGTCCGTCTGTCCGTCTGTCCGTCTGTCCGTCCGTCCGTCTGTCCGTCTGTCCGTCCGTCCGTGGTCGGATCTCCTCCGAAACGGCTGGACCAATCAAGTCGAAATTTGGCACACAGGTATATCGGGAACCGAGTGTGATCCTAAGTAAAAATGGGAGACATCCGCCCACTGCCACGCCCACAAATGAATTTATTGTGTTTTCATAAAATGCTTGTAACTTGCGAACCACTCAACACATTCCATTGATATTTGGTGTGCTGGTAAACTACGAAAAGAGACATTTTTTTGGAAAAAAATGGACGCCGCCCTCCTCGAGCCACGCCCACAAATAAGCCCAAAATAAGGTCTTATCGTAACTTCCGAAGTAAACGGCGTAGAAGCTTCAAATTCGCAGCATAGGTTGACCAAGGCAAATGAAAGGTGTAGGAACAAAAATTTATGTAGCCCGCCCACTGCCACGCCCACAAATAGAGAATTTTCATAACTTCCGAAGTAAAAGGCGTAGAAGCTTCAAATTCGCAGCATAGGTTGACCAAGGCAAATGAAAGGTGTAGGAACAAAAATTTATGTAGCCCGCCCACTGCCACGCCCACAAATAGAGAATTTTCATAACTTCCGAAGTAAAAGGCGTAGAAGCTTCAAATTCGCAGCATAGGTTGACCAAGGCAAATGAAAGGTGTAGGAACAAAAATTTATGTAGCCCGCCCTCTGCCACGCCCACAAATGAAGATTTTTCGTAACTTCCGAAGTAAAAGGCGTAGAAGCTTCGAATTCGCAACATAGGTTCACCAAGGCGAATGAAAGGTGCAGGAAAAAATTTTTTTGTGGCCCGCCCACTGCCACGCCCACAAATAAAGATTTTTCGTAATTCCGAAGTAGAAGGCGTAGAAGCTTCAAATTCGCAATATAGGTTCACCAAGGCGAATGAAAGGTGTAGGGAAATAATTTATGTTGCCCTCCCACTGCCACGCCCACAAATAGAGAAGCAAAACATAGTGCGCTCATAATGTCGGGACGCTGGGTATTTCAAAGTCGGGCTTGACCGACTTTAGCTTTCTTACTTGTTTATAAATAGTTTTTCTCGATAAAATTAAAAAAAAGGGGGTTTTAATGTAAGGAAGGACTACCGCCATTCTTCCTTTTTTGTGTAATTCAGACATATATGGTTGGTTGGTTGTTTGGTGTGGATGCCACCATTTAGGGTGACACACTTAGGCCTCACATGGGCCCACGCAAAATGGGAAAAACAAAGAAGAACAGAAACAGAAAAAAACGACATCACTAACATGCACGACCTTAGCTGGGAGTTGAAACCAGAGTCTCTCGAATTGTGGGTCGTAGTCTTCAAATCAGTTTAGGAACTTCAAAATTTTAATTTATAAAATATATTCTTTTCGTCTTCATGCCAAAAAATTGACTTAATCAAATCACTTTGCTATACACATTTGAATTTTTCAAAAATGTTCATACGAAATTAACTTGGCTGAAAATCTCCTGGAGACTAACATTTGAAAGTTTGATCCGTCAAAAAGTTTAAACTACGTTGAAGTCTATGACCCTGTTAGTTGGCATCTCAACCAACTAATACCAACATACATATGTATATGCAAAGTAGCAAGCCAGGATATATTTACATAAATACTTCCCGATGCAATCAATATAACAAAAATTAACGAGAAAAAATAATTTAATCAAATAATGAAAAGCAAATAATTGCACGTAGCAAATATTTTCCTAACTGCGCTCGCTGTTCGAACTTCGAAGCAATACACTGGAGTTCAAAGGACTTCATTTTAAGTTGAACAAAGTCCGTTTCGATAAAAACAAAAAAAAAAAAATTGTTGGACTCGCAAATAAATTTTCGCTTTGTAAAAAAACGAAGGTAAAAAAAATGTACGTTGGCTTATCAAAAAATATTTGCTTCACTTTGTGACGTTTCCGAACGTTGATTATTATCTTTTGCACAGTGGCATTTATTTATTTTTGTATTTTTCTTTTATTTCTAACGATTGTGGAACTCTGCTTTGGCTTTGGTTGTTATATGGAAATGTTTGATTGTCGTTATCGATATCGGGGACTTTGAATTTTCATTAAAACAGGACTATCTCTCTTTCTCTCTTTCTATTCCTGCTGCACCTGCACAACTAGAACATTGTAATTCGTTATGATTTCCGATGGAAGAGAATAAAAGAAGCCAACGAAATTCTTCTCATTTGAAGTAAGAATTTGAAAGCGATTGGTTTGGGGGAACTCATAGCACATTTCAAATAACAATTATGAACGTTGAATGGAAAAATCCATGGACTTAGATTGCTTTTAATTTTTGCTATGCAATATCGATCAAAAATTGAACTAAAAAATTTAAAGACAAAAAAAATTTTTTAAAAATAGATTGCAATCTCTTGCTTTGTGTCTGCGCCGAACATTTATCAAAGCGAAAATTCGTTCATTTTCATTTCAATTTTGTTGGTTTCAATTTTCCCTTTTGACATTTTATTATTCTTATACTTTCAAATTTTCAAAGTTTTCTTTCATCTTTCAATAAGTCATAACTAAATAATAATACCTTTTATCTCAGTTTCTAGATAAAACCTACAGACAATTTGCAGCATTGAACAAAAAGATTTTCCATAAAAGCATTATAAAAAGTCAAACTCCATGGCACCAGATGGAAGATTACATATGAACAAACGGCGAACCTTTTGGATACGGTAGGAAAACAATTTAAAAAATTCAATCAACGGTAAAAATGATCGAAACAAGTGAAAATCAAGCGAGTTTGAAGAATGAAATATAGCATCAGTTTTGTGCATAAGCTCCGAACTCATTCTACCATTGTATGTCGAACATGGATTATGGTGTGAGGGGGCTTGCATGATAATCAGCTGATTGCAAAAACTTGCGAAATCAGTTTGAGAGCGTCGGTCGTTCAGTTCGGTGAAGTTTTCAATTGTTTTAACGCGAAATTTAAGATGAAACTAATTGCGACGAGGATATTTCGACGATGTTCGAATCTATTGCGTACTTATGCCCTTGAATTGATCCAATTCAGTTTGAAATGATCCCGATCGTATAGTTCTTCTTCTAATCGGAATGAAGAGGAAATTTCAATCAAGGTAAGTGCATGGAATCACAAAAAATATTGAGCGGGGGGAAACAAAAGCACTTTTAAAACAAATCTTGTAAAGAGTACGTAACTCATTGTGGTATCTTAAAACACATTCACATGTCGATCAAGGTCAAAAGGTCAAACAAAAGTTCTGCTCATAGACAAACCTACACTGAGCGAACGTAACCATGATTTTTTTAAAAGGGCGCATTGTTATTCACAGTCCTTTTGATTTTCGAGCAGAACAAAAATTTCAAAAGGAAAATTGTTGAGTCAACAACAGTTTTGGTTGAATTGAAAGGAAATATGTTTAATTACATTTCTTTTCGTTCGGTATAATTCTCATTTGTTTTATAAAATAGGACATATAAGATATGTATTCATCTTAGAACTTTTTAAGCATTGCGAAAGCAGTCACCAAAACGGAGTGACGAAATCGGATGAAGTCCATCCGATAGCTAGTTTTTGGGTCATGTTCAGCAGAGTGCTCTATGGCCATTTGCTTTGAACGTTAATTAAATTTTTTTTGACATTTCTTCTTGTATAGGTATTTTTTTTGGAATTTTTTAAAAAAATTTCTTGTCATTTCAACTATGTCCGTGGTTGGTTCAACAATTTAAATTTAAATCCATTTTTGAAAATTATCATTTCAATTCAACCTGAAATATGGTTGATTCAAAAGGAAAATTTTTAATTTTTTCAACAAGAAAAATTGTTAAAATTAAAAATATTCCTTGTTGAAGCCGTTTTGTATGTTTTTCCTTTTGATTTAACCAGTTTTCTGGTTGATTTTTTTCTCTGTGTAGATCCATAAGTTCTTTCTGTAGGAACTTGGGAGATATTAAATAGAGAAAAAGAAACTACTTAATAATTCGCGAACTTCGAGGGAATGTATACCTCGGCTTTACTGAGAGCCTTTAGTGAAAACTCTTCATTTTTCATCATTGAGAGCCGAAAATGGTTGATCTTGGAAGGGTAAGAGTCTTGTTAAACTATTCTCGAACTTGGAACAAATTGACCTGACATTGACTGGGTACAAGAGTTCTTTTGTTGGAGTAATTTTATACGTGGGAGTGTTAATGTTTCAATGCCAGGTCAATGTTAAGAGGGAAAGTTGTTACTTTTTTTAAGATTTCCTAGATTAAATTATAATTATAATCTTTCAATTATTTGCAATTCGAAATGCCAATTCTTCAAGTGATAAATTACGGGGATATTCTTATGTGACCATTTGTAAAATTGAATTATGTTTAAAATTCTAATTTTGATAATGAACGCTATTTAGAATATCGATCACTTTTCGCGGAAGTCAATCGTATGTTACATATTCTATGAAATTGACTTTTTGAAGCAAATTGGTTGCAAAGCCAATTCATCTAACTCATCGACTGGCAAAATATAATAGCCCAAAGCACTGTAACCATGGAGATAATTCGGAATTAGTTTTCGCTTATACAGAGTCGCATATGGTCAACTCCATGAATACTGTCCCACCTGTGACACTAATTTTTTTTTTTAGGTTTAAGCTCATTTTAATGAAGAAAAAGGACGTGATTTACAAATATTCGAGTTTTTGAAAGCCTTTACAAATAGTTAGGCAGCGAAATTATGCATTTTTGCTGCGATGACGATTGATGATTAGTGGGAGGAGGGGGTCTAAAATGGTCGAAAACATGCTGATGTAATATATGGACGGCCCATAACGTAGAATATTGTAGTGGTTTCTTCATGGTGGCGATTCCCAGGTTGAATTCAAAAAGAGCGCTGAACCGAAACAGCGCTAAACGATACAGTTTTAAGCGGGGTCTTACTGTAATTGAAATTAACTTAATACAGTGTATTATCTCCTTGCGGACACCCCTTTTAAGCGGACACTTTTTGGGAATGCTCTAGAATTTCTGCTTCTTAAATAGTTTCCTCTTAAGCGGACACCTCGGTTAAGTGGACATATTTTTCGGTCCCGTAGGTGTCCGCTTAAGAGAGAGTACACTGTACTCCAAAATACCACAACAATCCAACGTTCCTCGATTTCCGTGAAATAAGCAAAGTTAAAAAAAAAAAAAAACCATGAATTTAAGTGATTAACTGTTGCCTTGTAAAAAAAAAATTCCCAAAAATATGAAAAAAGTAATGCTCTCACATAAGAATAACCCTTTAACTGCTAGCAGGTTAAAAAACAAAAAACAAACTTTTTTATAAATATCAAAATTTGTCTTACCTGATTGTTCAGCTGACGTCAGAGTTACAAAATACAAAATGGCACCAATTGAAAATATTTTGTGGGACAGACACCTTCGCGGCGTCATTTTTGGCGCCATTGCAACAAAAACGTGTCGTCAATAACAGCAAAAATACGCAACGCACTTTCGAGGTTTCCAAAGCAATTGTCGGAAATGAAAAACAAAATTCTGCAATGAGAAAAAGTATTTTTTAAGAAATTTTTAGTGGCGAAAAATAGCGAAATTCGTAAATTTACAAACTCAATTTCAATTAACGTTAAAAAACAGCGGGGCGTTGGATAGAGGGAAACATTTTTTTTTTCTTCTTGTTTCAACAATTAAAAGGCGATTTATAAACTATTACTTTTTTCTCTCTGGCATGTTGACGCCATTGCTTGATCTTCCACTCAATAAATTTCGAATCACTTTCGCTAATTAATTTCTAGCTATGCACTCACACTGACACACACACACAACCACACCACCCACCCCCATGTAGTGCCGTAGTTTTTCAATTAAGAGCAATCAGAGATGGAGGAAAAAAAAATCGAGCAAATAAAATGAAGTCATGCTTAGGTAGCTTCTTTTATTGCCGAGTAACTAAATGCATAGAATACTTATCGGTTGCACCGTGGATCCCTTTCTTTCACCCCGATTGCCTTCCTTGGAATCTTCCGCTTCTTCTGATTCTTCTTAACAATGTTGTACTTAAGTACCAATTCGAAAGTGGCGAATATGAGCGCTTGCTCCAATCTTACTTGATTACCGTTTCCCATTTTGATATGCTTCTTTCTTCTTCCTCTTAGTTCCAAAGAAGGAAAATCGCTTTCTTGCAGTCAAGTCTTTCAAGGATTTTTTTTTTGGCTTTTTTTGTTTTTTGCGTTACAGGAGTATAAACTTGTACAAGAGAAAGAAATCCCATTTAATAAGTTAATTGTTATGCTGCACTTTGGTAAAACTTTTCACTCTCTCACTCTCTCTCTCTCTCTCGCGCGCCTCTTTGTCGTCTCCTTTTTATGTAAGGACGTCAACGTTTGTGCGTCAACGTTTTTCTTGTATCCGGAAGCCAGTAATGTCGGATTTTATTAATGAAGGTTCAGCTTGCTCTCCAACGATGATGCCGCGGTCTGTGTAAGTTTTACTCTTATACTTAAGATTTCTATCCATTTGCTGTAGAGTTGATAGTGATTTCTTTCTTGAAAGCCAGAAGTAGTACTTGTCCATTTTCCTTTTTACACTTCACTTCTTGTAGCCAAAAGAAAAAAAGCGACACTTGCTCATAAATGTCAAGTTGGCATGGCGTAGCGAGAGCTTTATAGACTTTTACGCTTTTGTTCGACCCATACTTGGCGCTAACTTTTTAATTATGACTTTTTTCATTTTACTGTTTCGATTCCGAAACACAGTGGGTCATTTCGAATATTATTCGATCATAAGAGTATGAGAGCTGATCATTTCAGGTTGGGTTAGAGGAAACGCTCAGCGTTTTTGGAGGCAACTTTTTGATTGAAAAAAGTAATTCGATTTTATGACTTAAAGGTTAATTTTTTTGCTTTTAGTAAGTTCAATTACTACAACGAGATATAGTTTTTGTTACTACCGAGAAGTAGATATAGTCAAGTTGATTTGTGCTCATAAGAAAGGAAGGTGTTCGCTCCATAGAACCGCAATAATTTTGTCGCTGTTCTTTTGATAATAAGAGAAACTCTAGTGTTTTTTTGAACTATAATGTTCTGTGCATTAAAAAGGCCAGCATTTTCTCGCACTTCCACAGATAGATCATAAGAAGTAGTTACCACTTTCGATTCTTAATTTTTGGATCCAAAAAGCCTCCTATGCAAAGACTCTGAAGCTATCCTTCAAGAACTTGTTTTCCATTCCAGAACTATGGTCCGATCTTTTCTCTATGGTTCTCCATTTTCTTCTCTCTGGTTAAATAGTTTTTGGCATCTGGATATTTGATATGAAAGTCATGATTACAGTTCCCTTAGCTTCTGTTTTCTTTCCCTAAAGTTAAAGTCTACAAATTTCTTATGACTTAACTTTTGTCATCAGCTCAGTCAAGAGGGAGTTAGAAGGGGTATTCCTCCGTGCAACGGCTTCTGTATGGAGTCCCAAATCGAGGAATTTCGAACGTTGTGGTGATCTTTTTTTGGGGCACATTTGTTCTCTGGCAAGGTGTTGCATCACAAAATCGACATACCCTTAGGTATGAGAGAGTGGTATCCATTTGTATGATCAATTTTTGAATGTATTTTATTTATTTATTCGACCTTTGTTGATTTTATTTTGTTCAATGAATAATGTTATTATATCTGATGTTTTCTAATTAAACATTGTAAATTTTGTTTCTAGGCTTATTTCTTTGCAAAACTCTGCATAAAATCGAAAAGTTGCAGAAATTCAAGGAAACCCCATGTCGAAAACAAATATCAAATAATAGAAGTAGGGAATAATAAAAAAAACGTAAAAATAATAAAAATGAAGAAAGAAAATGCAGAAAAATAAACTAATTTTTCAGGTATGTGATTGGTTTCATTTTCTCGGAGAAAGGTAATTCAATTCCCTAACAAGTGTGATTCATTTCCACTTTCCCTTAAAAAGGGGTAATTCAAATTCCCATAGTAACTTGGTAGGGAAATTGCTTGTTTTTTCGATTAAACAGCACGTATTTAAATCTTTTGAGCATTTAGTGAAAGAATAAAGCGTTCGATTGTTTTATTATGATTTGTCTTCGACTTAATTACTTTTCTTTAAGTTTTAAATTATTAAAAATGTAACTCCGCCCAAGTAACCTAACTTAACTCCTCTTAAAAAACCTAAAGAAGGTAGTATTCGCTAGTATCAAACGGGTGGCATCACTCAAATCAGCTGTCAAAATCGAATAACAAGAAGTTTGCTACGTTTAAATATTGTTTAAATTTACTTTCTTCAGTAAAAAATGTAAGTTGAATGCCTAAAATGTAAACTTTCATGCTAAATGTTCTTTTTCGATTCCCGGGAAAACAATCACACCATATTTTAATTCCCGGGAATCGTATTTCCCCAGGGAAATGAAAACCCAGGGAAACCAATCACACACCTGTTTGTTTGTCTAAATATGCAATTTGAACCACTGTTCGTGCACCACAGTATTTCTGTAAAATTCTATTAACTAATGAAATTTTCAAGAAATGAAAACTTATTACAAGAAGTCATTAAGACTCTAGGAATTAAAAGCTCAAAATTTTTCTTTCAACTGAGAATGCCATAGAAAGGAGTAAGTAAAAAGGGAAATGGAAAATGGTGAAAGAGAAGAATGCGCAAATTGTCATATTGAGCATTATGGCTTCTGCGTCAACTTGGCAGGACGCAGTACTTAAAAACTGATTCCTTTATAGAGCAGGCAAGGAACAGCATAAAGGATCGAAAGGGCAACAGAGAGACAGTGTGAAGGGGTGATAGTGAGAGGGGAAGGGGGACAAGTTGCTGAATTGCTAATTGCAGATATTTCCAATGACAGTTTCTGCAACAATAAGTAATCAGAGAAACTTCGTAACCTAACTTGAGGTAGTTATAAAGCAGTGAGGTGAAGAAAACAATAAAAAATAAAAATTGAAAATAAAGAGAGAAAGAACGGAGGAAAAACTTCAAAAGAAAAATATGCAAAAATAACTTCAAGAAAAACAGTTTTCATTCACGCCAGAGATAAAAAGAAAAATTTGTTTACAGCCATGACAACATTTATCGAAGTAATTAACCGTTGAAACAGATAAATTTGAGGTGCGCTTTCATTGAACTTTGTTCTTTAACAGACATTTATCAATTACAGACAATTCAGGATATTTGGGACTTGGATTTTTTTTTTTTACCAATCAGAGGGTATGAGGTTTGTCTGTGGCCGAATGTTCTGCTAAAGACTAAATTTTTTTTTTCAGAATTTCCAAAATTCGAACCATGTAAATTAGATGGAAAAAAAAAACTTGAGAGTGGTTAAGTGGCCATTGTGGCAAAATTTTCCTGGGAAAGTCTTGTGAACATGATGGGAGCTCCGACTTTATGTCGACTTTATTTCAATTCCCTTATGAACGGCGGGTCTAAAAGATCTAGTTGTTCAACTGTCCTTCTTCCATAACTAAATTAGCTTTCAGTTTAAATGATATAAAAATACTGGAGGCTTTAGAGCAGTTTTAATGGATTTGAGAATAGCCCCCAGTGCTACCGGTACTTCTTAAACTAGTCTGATAAAGCTAAACCATCGAAATAGCTCAACTCCCTGGAGAAGAACAAATACACATAGACCGACAGATGTACAGATAGAGATTTAGGCAGATTGATAGACAGTCAGATAGAAAGTCAGACAGACAGAGTAAATTGTTTTGTGTGATGCTATACACGTGGTGCTTCCATGACAGTATTATAAGATACGAATGTTTCCACTCCGCTCCACAAACGACAGTGTACCCATTTTGCCTCATCAGTGGGCATGAACCGAATCGGCGAACCTGGATCGGGATACGGTGCTGTCCTCACCTCATAGATACCACAGCCCCCACAAGATTCCCCGAAAAACCGTACCCAAGAGACCGGGCAGAATGCCAAAACGAATTTTGGGGCACCCCGGTCCCCGTGGCACCATGTTTCCGTCATAGATCAATATGAATACAACTATAACTATTATAGCTGTACCACACCAACACTAATTGCAGATCGTATGGCTTATCCTGCTTACATTTCCCAAAAGATTCCTTTTGACTTCCAATTTGTCCCCATAACCGAGTCGTGTATCGGTGGACATTTGGGTTCCTCGGGTAAATCATTAATGAAGCGGGAAGTCAGACAGACAGTAAGACGGACAGTCAGACAGACAGTTAGACCGATCGAAGGACGAAGAGCTGGACCTCGCTAAATTGCAATTTAAGATAACGTTGATCTTTGTTTCCCCCCACAAAAAAAAAAAAACAGACTTATTTCAATGCAAGAACGTCATTAACTGGTAATTATGTATATCTCAATTATTCGACCAATTTAATCAGGTAACACTGTACACAAATGCCTCTTATTGAATATAAAAAACTGTATAAAATTGAAAAAAGATTGTTATTCGACGTATCGATAATTTGCACATTTTATAAATTTCTCTTTATAAATATAAATTTATATATGTAGATATGTATATATATTGCGACTTTATTGCCAACTCATTACGCTGTCAGTGTCAATTTTGTTCGCTCATCCGTCTGCGATGCATGGTGACAAAAACACGATGTGCGATTTAACATTTCAAAACTGTCTGCCGATATTAAACGTTGTAGTTCTTAATTGACATTGTGTGGGGATTTTTTGTTTTTTTTATCAATTTAAATGTTGTGCCATAAGGTTAATAAATTGGGAGAATGTTTTGTTAACAGTATATATTTTTTTTATATTGGAAATTATGTTCCATCGCTTTTAAAGAGCTTTTAATTGAAATCGGATTAAGAACTGCAAAGCCTCTTTTTAATTGAATTGACGCAATTAAATAAAGTTCCAGCGATCTTAACTTATTTATAACAGGCAAATAAAAATACGTATGTATGTATGTATATGCAATCTTCAAATTCAATTAAAACTTCTTTGATTTTTCATATTTTTTTTCGATGAATGTAAAAGCCTTTATAACAGGTTAAGAACGAGATTCTTCGTTTACCCCACGAGATATTTCCATTGAAGAACATTATAGTAAGTTACAGATATTTGAAGCCTCGAGCAAGGCATTCTCTCTACAGATAAAATCTATGAGAAATTACTTATTCTTCTCGAAGAAGGCAGGTTGATCGAAGAATTGGAGCAACTCTTTAGACACTTGTGACTTAGGTAGGTGGATCTTTGGTTGATTTCTTGAGGTCTCAAGATGTTGAGCCGCCTTTAACAGGAGATATTTCCTCTTCGTTTTCACCAATTTCGCTCAAATTTAGAAGAGATGCTGGCAGGGATTGATGGTGAGTAAAATTACTCAATGGTAGGCGTCCTATGCTCCACAAGGAGAAGAGGACAACAGTAGTAGTCGATTTGTCCGTCGTTCGGTTAGTACGACCAAATTTTGCCTACTTCAGATTCTACTGTAATTTGATTTCTAGTTAGAGGAAGATAAAGCTTTGCTGGGATCGTCATTGAACTTTCCCAACTCTATTGGCTTGATTTTCGATTGACTTGGTAAATTTCATACAATTCGAACTGAAAATTTCTTCTATTGAAAAATATTGTCCGTCTTCAAAAGAGACATAATTCAGTATGAGGTTTCGCCAGACATTTTTTTTATTGATTTCAGTTTTCTTTTGTGGAAAAAAAGGCCTTACAATTTTTGCTTTTTGTAATCAGTTCATTGAATGAGTTTGTTCAACGCGATTTTGAATAATTTCGGGAACTTTTTCACAGCGGACTTGAAAAACTCCTTCTTTTCTTAATGCATCTATGCGTTTTTTAGTGATCGATTTCACGAATAGTGACCCATAGGGAAGTTAATGTAAAAGGAGCAGGAATTACGAAAATTTTTAAGCAAATGTATGCTTAGAATACTTCCTTTATCCTAGTAGGAATATGTCTAGTTAAAAAATTTCATGAAAATATTCATTTAGAATCGTGCTGATTAAGAAATATACAGAGCTCGGACTTTGTTGCATTTATATTAGGTGTAGTAAAAAAAATCCATTATTTTTCCAATAGATGGCGTTATTTATCTGCATCTCGCGTTGTATAAGTCCGATCGTGTTCCGCTAGGGGGCATTAGAAAGATGACAGTTCCTACTAAAAAAGCTTTTTTGACACTTTTTTGATTGATTGATTCAGTTTTGTTTGAGAGCTTGTCAAAGATGGACATCAGCAAAGAGAAAATTCGCTACATTTTACAGTTTTTCTTCGATAAGGGAGAAAACGCAAGCCAGGCGGCTGAAAATGTGAATAGCGTTTATGGACCTGATACTGTAACAGCCAATCATGCGCAATTTTGGTTTCGTCGATTCCGTTCCGGTAACTTCGATGTCAAGGATGCACCACGCACTGGAAGGCCAATTGTCGAAAATGTCGATAAAATCATGGAAATTATCGAGTCCGACCGTCATGTTAGCACTGTTTCGATTGCAAAAGAGCTAAAGATTGCACAAAAAACCGTTTGGAACCATTTGAATAAGGCTGGATACACAAAGAAGCTCGATGTATGGGTGCCACACGAGTTAACGCAAAAAAACCTCATGGACCGAATTTCCATCTGCGAATCGCTGCTGAACCGCAACAAAATCGACCCATTTCTGAAGCGGTTGGTGACTGGTGATGAAAAGTGGGTCACTTACGACAACGTCAAGCAAAAACGGTCGTGGTCGGAACACGGTGAACCGGCGGAAACGGTGGCCAAGCCAGGATTGACGGCCAGGAAGGTTTTGCTGTGTGTTTGGTGGGATTGGCAGGGAATTATCTACTATGAGCTGCTCCCATACGGCAAAACTCTTAACTCGGAACTCTATTGTCAACAATTGGACCGTCTGAAGGAAGCAATCGCCCATAAGCGGCCAGCTTTGGCCAATAGGAGAGGAATGGTGTTGCATCAGGACAACGTTAGGCCACACACATCGATAGTGACTCGCCAGAAGCTCCGGGAGTTTGGTTGGGAGGTTCTTCTGCATCCACCTTATAGTCCGGACCTGGCACCAAGTGATTACCATCTGTTCCTGTCCATGGCGAACAATTTTGCTGGTGAAACATTCGCTTCAAGAGAGGCTTCTGAAATTCGACTGTCTCAATTTTTTGCTAATAGGAACGAGGGCTTCTATGAGAGAGGCATAATGAAATTACCTTTAAAATGTCAACAAGTTATCGAACAAAACGGCGCATATTTGACCTCAATCGGGTCATTCTAACTATCTTAAATAAAGCCCTCAATTTAATGCAAAAATAATGGATTTCTTTTTACTACACCTAATATATAAATTTGAATTATACTTTATGGAGTAAAAATTTTGTTCAACTCACATAAAGTTAAGATTCAAATCGATTTTTAACTTCAATATGAATTTTTTTAAAGTTAGAAAAACGGTTTGAAGTTAATCTTCGCTAAATTTAATCACTAAGTGTTGGTAAGAAAAAGTTTTGCCCCATAAAGTATGCTTTAAATTTATAAAAGTCCGAAAACTCCGAGCCCTAATTATGAGTGTTTTCGAATTAGGGCTACACAAAATATTCAAATGAAGCACCCAAGAGTGTGCATGTTAATATTATGAGCAGGGCTTGGATTTTGGTGACTTTAATAAATTTGAAGCATATCTTATGGAGTAAAAATTGTATTTAACTCACGTTAAATTAACATTAAAATCGATTTTCAACTTCAATATGAATTTTTTTGAAATTACAAAAGCGGTTCGAAGTTCACCTTCGCTTAATTTATTCGCAAAATGTTGATAAGAAGAATTTTTGCCCCATAAAGTATGCTTTAATTATTTAAAGGCATCAAAATCCGAGCACTGGAAATATATAAATATTTTATACGACTTCCAAATCTTATGGATAGCTTTTAAAAAATAAAAGTCCTTTTTACATAATTACCCGATTTTGAATTTTTTTTTATTTTTTATTGTTTTTTGTATTTATTTATTTCTTCTATGAATTCAATAATTCTTACAGACTATCAAAGTTAAACTTAAAAATAATTAAAAAATATAAAAACGAGTACTCTCTCCTTGCGGACACTCCTCTTAATCGGGCACCCCTCTTAAATGGAGAAATTTTGGCAATGCTCTGGCGATCCTGCTTCTCAAAGAGTTTCCTCTTAAGCGGACACCTCGGTTAAGCGGACATATTTTTCAGTCCCGTAGGTCTCCGATTAAGTGGTACCACTATACTCAGCTTTGCAGTCTCTTCCCGAGCTGCAAAGTCTTAAAAGGACAGGTATTTGATTTAATGTTATGTATTTTATAGAGAAATGACAGAAGAATCATGCCTTTAAAAAATGACTTCCAAACTTTGGGAACGATATTTTATTCCCCCTAATAAAATGTCCACAATTTATATAAAGAGACAAAAAATGTAAAGAAATTCCTCGAATACTCGCAAATAAACAAGAAAAAACTAAATTTGATTTAATGAAGGTCACAGATCTTCAATCAAGCCTTCGGAATTCATTCGAAATTTTACATTGAATTCCTTTTTGGCGAAAAATCCACACCATGACAATCGAAAAACTCACAAAAAAAAAGCATTTTTCAATTGAATATTGGCGATTCTAAGCCAGAAATTAATTTCTAATCATTTGATTTTCCGTTCGAATTTTATGGTAAATCAATTTTTAGATAAAATAATTTCAAACATACCTGCATAGTATGTACAATCAGAGAAATCACCGAAATAAATTTAATTAAACGAAATTCATTGAAATTTCTTTGGAATACAAAAAAAAAAGAACCCCAAAACAAACAACACAAACAAATAACCATCGAAATTGATTAGATTTGACAAAATGAAATTATTGTTGCGTACAAATTCATTGCATTGCAAATGAATCCATTCTTCATTATTCGAAATTAATTCCCGGGCATATTGAAATTTTAATCAAAATTTGATATTTCCACTTTGTCACCGCAATTCGACCCGACCCGACCCGATCCGACCAAAACATAATTACGTGACAATTTGAGTTTTTAATTTCATTTTTATTTTCAATAGGCCTGCGCCGAAAATCTAATCAATAAAAATGAAGAACACAGAAAACAGTCGGTCAAAGTCGACTTTAAGATTCATCGCTTTTCAAAAAGTGGCTTCTTCTGTTAATAAATCTCTTATTACCTATTCACACTTCATACAATTCCGTAAGGTGTTATTAATTCATAGTTCAATACATCTTCTATTCATCATAGGAAGCCTTTTTTCAAAACTTCTACGTCTCTCCATATACGTGTTATCACTTGAGAGCATACGCACAGATCGACTCAGTTTCCGCTCTTGGGGGCTATCTCCAGCTCTGTCAGAAACGAAAAACTTCATATAAGTAAAAAACGCTTCAGAAATGACTCAGAAATGTTTTTTACATGAAGTTTTTTCATTTCTGTTTCATTTCTGACAGAGCTCTAGATAGCCCTATAGTCAAAAATATGTACATGAATTTTCTATTCAGCCTGATTCTAAATATTCCCCAGCACTTTGGCTATTGATTTGAGAAGAAAATCTCTCATTCTAAACACCCCCGGAAGGAGATATAATGGGAGGAAGAATTTTGAACATTTTTTGAGCAAAGGTCATCGTCAAGGCTCGGATATTGTTGCATTTAAAAATTTAAAGCATACTTTATGGGGTAAAAATTTTTCTTACCAACATTTGCGAATAAGTTTAGCGTAGTTGAACTTCAAACCGCTTTTCTAAACTCAAAAAATCATATTGAAGTTTAAAATCGATTTGAATCTTGAGTTTAATAAAATTTTTACTCCATAAAGTATGCTTTAATTTTATAAATGCAACGAAATCCGAGCCCTGGTCATCGCATTCTTTCCTTTATTGACCCTTAGAATACTTCCTTTTTATGCCGAGAAGAATTCCTTGTTAAGCGATTCCCAAGGCATATTATATTCATTTAGAATAGAACTGATCATGCATTATGGCTGTTACAAGATCCACACAAAACTAATATACCCATCTTAAGTTTTGTATAAAATAAAAGCACGCCAAAAATGAGACTTTCTTTTTATTATTTGAGCGTTAATATTCCATGGAGAAATTAATTACATTGTAAAACAGCAGCAATAATAGCCAGACACTCCGGGACCAATAATAATCAAAGATTGAAGGCTTTCTTTTCAAGAGTCTGCGTCCCAAATTGTCAAATTCGAAATCCCAAATTATTTTCTGCTTTTTCTTCTTGCATCAAATGAGCAGAACACCCCAACAAAAAAGAAAAAAAAAACCCCCACACACACAAAATCGAAATCGAAAAGCAACAGAAAACATCAGGAAAAGCTTTGTCAAAAGAAAGAAAATGAGATGAGAAAAAGAAATATGCTGGAGGGGGGGGAAATCGGAAATCGAGAAGTCATGCCAAAGCACGAAAGTCATAAAATTCAGCAAACAAAATATCATAAGCCGGTCGCATACTCTAGTCAGGCGGAAGAAGTGAATGGCAATTGCCTGCCTCTCAGTCTTTCTCTCTTCAAATAGGATTAAGAGACCGAACGGTTGGAGTTTGTTTGTTTGTCTGATTTTTTGATTGTTTGTCAAGCAGCACTGCCAATGTCCTGTGAGCCGCCCATGGCCCTGACATCCTGACATCCACGCTCTACACTCAACGCTCAACGCTCAATGTTGACCCGCACACTCATTAAATGCCGTGAAACGCTACGTAAGCGATTAAAGAGCAATTTTAAAGCGGCTGTGAAGTCGGCTTCTCGGCGGGCCTAAGATCCCCTTGGAGGCCTATTCTCGATTGCGGCCTACGCACACACACACGCGTAAGCACACTCACAAGCCCACTTGCAGTTGAGTGAAACGAAATTTTGATTTTATTTTATTTTTGTTTTTCTTGTTTTTTTTTGTGCAATTTTCGTTTTTTTTTGTTTGTTCGGTCTTTATTTCATTAAATCCACTTGGGTCAGAACCCAAGCGTTTTTGTTTTGTTTTGTTTTTAGCCTTTTGTTGTGTCCTGCTGATTTTATTTTCGTTTTTTTTTTTTGTTGCTGTTTTGTTTGAGCTTTTCCTTTCAGCGAACAATTTTTCAACCATAAAATAATAAACTCAATGTCAAATGCCTATCATAAGTTATGCGTCCCTTAGCGACCGTTTCCTTTTTGTTCCTTTTTTTTTGATTTTTATAGAATTTTTTTTTTTTTGGTTTTTTGTTGCCGTTTTTTAGGCGCTTTGAGCGGCGGAATTTCTGTGTTGAGTGCAGTACTCGAAATGGATATAATTGATGCTTGGCGGCAATGAAGCTGATGGAAATTGTAATGGCTATAGCCTCGCCGTCTAGCTTAATGAATTGTAAATTCACATCAATTACGTGTGTAAACAGTGGCGAATTTTCATGCGATTATTTTGTGTAAATGATAAACCGTTGAGCTTTTTTTCCCTTACCTTCTTTTGGCCCATTTTTTTTATTTATATATTTATTTTTTTTTTTATAATTTTGTTTGTTTGTTGTTTTCCTTTTTGTTGTGCGCTCTGTGTTATTGACTTTTGGTTGAAATATGATGATCTGTCTCGGCAGGGAAAAGTATAAATGACAAGTCACTTTGGGCGATTGATATGGGCAAATAAATCGGGGGGAAAAAATTCTTAAAAAATAATGTATTGATTTTCATACACAGTTTTGTTTGTGTTTTCGGTTTTTTTTTTCACCCACCCTTGAAAATATGTTGATAACTCAATAACAATAACCCGGGGGGCGGGCGGTAAATTGATGTATTGTCTGCAAGGTTCGCATGTGAAAAGTGATATTTTAATTGTTGACACGACTCGCCTCGTTATTTTTTTGAGTGTGAATTTCTGTCTGGAATGTACTTATCTGGGGGTTGAAGTTTTGGTTTTTTTTTTTTTTATGGATAAGACTCAATGAGATGACTATTTAATTGTTTTTCGATTAATGAAAATAATATTTTAAAAAACCGAGAGGTGTAATTGAATGTAAGTGGTTACTTATCGAGAGATCGATTTCAATTATGATTTTCTCAAAAATGGCTTTGAATGATAAGTTTTATGAGAGGTGCCTTTTAATGAGGAGTTATAACTAATGAAAGATTTCTATAAAACTTAAGGAAAGTCTTCCAGCTTTTAGCACGGGCTAACCTTAAACAATAAAGAGAAACTAATTTGATGAATATAATTTCATTCAAACACGGTGTGTCCTTTAAGTTACTTGGGCGATGTTTTTTTTTTTGTTCGTGAAAAGCGATGACCAGTAGAACCTCAAAAATTAGAACCCTCACAAAACTGTCACTGAAATTAGAACCGGTCACTCCAATGCATTTCACATTCTTAGATTAGAACCTGAATTTCTAGGTTCTAGATTTGGTTTGGTTTCTAAAGTCTAAAAGCCGTTGGTTACTTTTCCAACACTGTTGCCAGTTTAGGGGAATCCCCCCTCAATCAAAAGAATTTATGATCTTCAATGGCGTCTTATGACAGAAAAGTGATCGAGGAAAGTTCTTTGGAAGAAATTTTGTGTTTTCAGAAAATTTCAAAATTAAATTTTAAGGAATTCAATAAGGTTTTGAGACTTTCAATGGTGTTTCCCCCTAAAAACTGACAACAGTGTGTTCCGATTAAATTCTTCGTTTCAAAAAACAAAAAATTTGTATAAAAATTTTGTCATTTGAGAGGAAAAACTTTAACGAAAACATTAGCAAACAGTCCTGAAGGCTTCAGGCTCGCTTTGAGTTCATCAAAAAATAGACCGCAATATCGAACCAAAAAATCAAAAGGAAAATAACGTATTTTACATGAGAAATTATGTATAAGAATTTCGAATAGACATAAAAATCACCTTGCCCTTGGATAGTGAAACTAAAGTTTTAAAAAGACTGGACAAAGGCATACATGGATGATAGCACAGGCACAAAAAATTGTTCTGTTTCCGGAAAGAGAAGCACCCTCCGGTTAGTTTTTTGGGATGCTGATCACCAGGGCTCGGATTTTGTTGAATTTTACAAATTTAAAGCATACTTTATGGGGCAAAATATTTTCGTAGTTAAAAATCGATTTGAATCTCAACTTTATGCGAGTTGAACAAAATTTTTGCTCCATAAAGTATGCTTTAAAATTATAAAAGTCAACAAAATCCGAGCCCAACTGATCACCAACCTGAAGTCAGAATTTAACAATCATCCTCAGATTTCGCCCCAGCAACCCCCGCAACACCCCCAAAAGGGTGAAGTTTCTAGTGTATGTGTGCTAAGAACGAATGTGAGGTCGGAATTAAACCTTTTCCGTGGGATTTTACTCAAATCGAATAGGGAAAAAGTTGGTTTCTGACGACAACCGAAGGAAAATTTGTCCAAAAACTACTTGCAGCACTGCTTCGGATATGTAAAGTACATGTTTGGAAACCTAGAACGATTTCGGGTAATCTCAGGGTTGAAATAAAAGAGGGATACAGCTTTAAGCGGGGTCTTACGGTAATTCAAATTTTCTTAATACAGTGTATTCTCTCCTCTCAAGCGGACATGCCTGTTCTTCTTCAAAAATAGTTGCTTTTTAAACGGACACCTCTATTAAGTGGACATATTTTTTGGTCCGGTAGGTGTCCGCTTAAGAGATATTACACTGTAGTTACTTGTGAAATTGTCCCATAATAGGGTAACATTTTCCATGGGAGCAAGGATTTTTTCCCATCTCCCCAATTTGTTTCTATTTATTCAAAATTATTTCAATACTTTTTTTTTTTGCAATTTCTTGGAAGTTTCATGCTCACCCATACGGAAAATATGTGTCTCAATGACTTCAAAATGTCCTCGAAAGCTCCAAAGAAAAAAAAAAAAAAAAAAAACTTCAGGGCCGCTCAGAATTAGTTCTTTATTTGCTAATTTATTCGTTTTTCTTTTGAATGGAGCGCACAAAAATTATCAGCATCAATTCATTTTGTTTTTATCAGGGAGAACTTTAATTTTGTTTATATTGCACGAATTTCCATTTCACTCGAGGCGTAAAACTATGATGTGCGCCTTAAAATATGCTTGCTTTTCTCCGCGAACAAAACAAACGAAAGAATGACAAGAAAAGAAAACGAACCGAAGACAACAACAAAATGCTTTGATTCTTTTACATTATTTTTTTCTCGCTTATCTCACTGAACTTTCTTAAAGAAAACGGCATTAGGCAGAAAAAGGGAAAAAGTTTGCCTCAAAAAAATTATCTGCTCACGTTTGTGTAGGTGGTGTGTGTGTGTGTGGGTGCATGTGTATGAAGAAGTGAACATTAAATACGGCAAAAAAAGGAGAATATAAAAATAAAAACGACAAGAAAAAGTGAACGTAATAAATTAAATGACACTTCCGGCCTGTCAGGCGCAAACGATAAGAACACATGATTTCAAAGGCGCTCTTTCTCTGCCGTGTTGCCGACTGTTTTTGCTCTTATTCTTGTTTTTATTTTTTTTATATTTTTTTTTTTTTTGTTCATGACGAGCAGATGCTGATGCGTTAATGATGACGATAATACAAACATTATCGTCGACGTCGTCATCGTCGTCGTCATCATCACCAGAGATTGTTCTGGGGGGACCAGAATTCTCCTTCAAACATATGCGCCACCACTCAACATTCGACGAAGGTGAGGGTGGATGTTGCGGCATTTAATAAGCGCCACATTTGATACGACAAACTGATTATCATTTCATATGATGAATGTTTTACGCGCTGTTTATTGCATAAATTTCCATGGCACACGCTTCAGAAACAACCACGCACAAAAGACGCAATTCGACCTTCCGATTCGTTGCCATATTTTTCTTTTATGCCGTACAAGCACAAGCACAAGCCGCAGGACTCGGTGATCAAAAGGCAGTAAACTTTTAACATTAATTTCCAGTTCAAATTGTACACCGAATTTTACTTCCAGTTGCGAGTGATGTTTTAAATTTAATTGCAATTGACGTAGATGAATGTTTCTTTCTGACTTTCGATCTTATTCCTTACATAAAAAAAATAACGAATTTTCCTTTTTTTTTGCTGCTTTATATTTCATCTTATCGATGTAAGCGATCGGTTAATGATACTATTTGTAATTGAGAGCCTTCAGTATTGAAATGATGACCCTTGAGGTAAATCGGACTACTTTACAACTACTCTTCGAGCAGTCGCACGTTCATTGTATTCTTATGTCTTTTCTGAAAAAAAAAACCTCCGTATTTAATTACGCTAAGAGTAAATTTCACTTGTAACCGATAGGAATTTAGTTTTCCATTGAAATGTCTCCTTTTAGTTGTAAGTTGATCATCTTTCGAGAAACCGAGGTAAATTTCCCCTTAAGAAATTATTTTCCTCTTTACTCCAGAGGAGTAATTTTGAAGGCTATACAATAAGGTGGCCCTTTGTTGTATGAGGGATTTTAAAACTAATATATTTAGGCCTCCGGCAACGGATTCATGTTAGAAATAATTTTAAAAAATTTGTTTTCTTCCAGAAGTCCCCAATCGGAAATCGTTTGGTGGGGGCGCATCGTCCTTGAAGTCGTGTAAAAATTTTAAAAATACATGAAAACCTTTATTACTGTCCCAGAAGGGTGAAATTTAACACCAGCCCCCAATAATTCCCGCCCCCCCAACAATTTTTCGGAACATACCAATCCCCTATCACCCTCCATTAAGGGGCTCCCATACAAAGATTATATTTTTATAACTCCCCCCATCGTCCTTACTAGCCCCAGAGCTCCCCTAGCGGGCTAACCCCCTTTTACTTTGTCCCCCTAACATTTTCTCGGAACATACTGACCTCCTATCTCCCCTCCTTAGCGGGGCACCCATACAAAATTACCTTAATTTTATCACAATTTCATACAAAATGGCCGTGACTACAGTCAAACCCCTCCTAGAGGGATGATATATATGACCGACCTCCATTATTTTTTTACCCCAAACATTTTCTTTAAACGTACCTACCCTCTATCTCCCTCCTAAAGGCGGTCCCCATACAAAATTAGGCTTAAATTAAAAAAAACAAGTAAAGGTGTTATAGTCAGGCGAGCCTGACAATAAAATACCCGACACAGACACACATGTTCAAAGAATTTTAATATCAAGAAGTGTTTAAGGCCATAGGGGGCCCCATTAACCGACTTTTGTTAACTTTCTTTTTGAAAAATGCCCCTTTGCCCCGCCCACTTTTCATATTTTTTTGAAATCTAATCGAGGCTTAGATACACGCTCTAATCCAAAGTTTATTGAAATATTTCGAAAATATCCGATTTGGGGGCACTTTTGAGATTTGTGACAGACCAGTACTGGAGGTAACCAAAAATGATCCGATGTCCATTCTCGGACTTGTTCTACTACAATGTCCGTTAGCACGCATACCAAATTCTTCAAGATAGCTCAACTCTTCGATAAGATAACTGTATACAGACAGATCAACGGAATTTCGGAAGACAACGACGACGGACATGTCTAAATCGAATTCTCATGGTGATGCTGATCATTTCTATATACATTTTAGTATGGTCTATTCGACTGGTTCTGGTAGTTACACACAACCACACAAACGCAATATACTCCTCGACACAGAGTAGTGTCGTATAAAAATACCTCACGAAACTTCAATCTAAAATATTAATGCCGTTGGAACAAGAACGAGCATGTTTGGTATGCATATTCCAAAAATGTTTAAAATACCTTTTAAACGAGCCTAGTATGAAGAATATTGGATTTGTTTTTGGTATGTTATAATAATATATAATATAGTTATTACCCTCTTGGCATAACAATGTAATGTATATTTAAATATAAATTTATTATAGTACAGTCGAAACTCTCTCTAAAGAATTCCAAGAGACTGGAAAAAAATTCATTTGAGAGAGAGTTCGCTTTAAGGAGAAAAGATGGCACTAAAACTGTAGCGAAAACCCCTTGAGAATATTCGCTATAGTGAAAAATTCGTTATAGAGGAGATTTTTATAGAGAGTGTATTTGAAATGTTGATTCGTTCCTGCACACATTTAAATTCATTCAGTGGGAAGTCCAAATATATGTAGTACCCTTCCATATTTTTTGAATCGGCCCGGGGAGGGAAGAGAACGAAAGTTTTTCATTAGACGCAAAACAAAAACGGATATCGGGAATCGTAGATTAAAGAAATATTAGGTATAGTAAAAAAAAATCCATTATTTTTTCCAAAGATTTATTTATCTGCATCTGGTTTAATCCGATCGTGTTCCGCTAGGGGGCATTAGAAAGGACGTTCCTACTAAAAAGCTTTTTTGACACTTTTTTGATTGATTGATTCATTTTGTTTGAGAGCTTGTCAAAAGGACAAGCAAAGAGAAAATTCGCTACATTTTACAGTTTTTCTTCGAAAGGGAGAAAACCAAGCCAGGCGGCTGAAAATGTAATACGTTTATGGACCTGATCTGTAACAGCCAATCATGCGCAATTTTTGATTTCGTGATTTTGTTAACTTCGATGTCAAGGATGACCAACCATGGAAGGCCAAGTCAAAATGTGTAAAACTGGAAATTATCGAGTCCGACGTCAGTTACATGTTTCGATTGAAAAGACTAAAGATTGCACAAAAAAAACCGTTTGGGAACCATTTGAATAAGCTATACACAAAAAGCTCGATGTATGGGTCCAACAGTTAACGCAAAAAAAACCTCACAGACCGAATTTTCATCGCGAACGCTGCTGAACCGCAACAAAATCGACCCTTCTGAAGCGGTTGTGACTGGTGATGAAAAAGTGGGTCACTTACGACAATCAAAAAACGGTCGTGGTCGAAAACACGGTGAACCGGCGGAAACGGTGGCCAAGCCAGGATTGACGGCCAGGAAGGTTTTGCTGTGTGTTTTGGTGGGATTGGCAGGGTTTTCTACTATAGCTGCTCCATACGGCAAAAACTCTTAACTCGGAACTCTACTGTCAACTTTGGACCGTCTGAAGGAACATCGCATAAGCGGCCGCTTTGGCCAATAGGGAGGAATTTGTTCCACAACAACGCCAGGCCACACACATCGATATGATCGAAAGCTCCGGGAGTTTGGTTGGGAGGTTCTTCTGCACCCCTTATATCCGGACCGGACCAAAAGTGATTACCTCTGTTCCTGTCCATGGCGAACAATTTTGCTGGGAAACATTCGTTCAATAAGGCTTTGAAATTCGACTGTCTCAATTTTTTGCTAATAGGAACGAAGGCTTCTATGAGAGAGCATAATGAAATTACCTTTAAAATGGCAACAAGTTATCGAACAAACGACGCATATTTGACCTAAATCGGTCATTCAACTTCTTAAATAAAGCCTCAATTTAATGCAAAAATAATGGATTTCTTTTTACTACACCTAATATCAGCAAAGTCCTCGAGAACTGTCGAAATGCCTCAAAGTTAAAAGTTCCATAAAGTTTGCTGTCGAACTGAAGGACCAAAATGATTTCGAACCAAACTAGATGCGAGTAGATGCAGCAGTCGAAGAAAGGCGAAAAAAAAGCTGCGTCAAAAGTGAAGATTTCCGTTGTCGTTGTCACTGTCGTTCTAGCGTGTTATCAACTCGCTTAAGGACATGCGTCAGCGGAAGGAAAAGCAAAATGAAAAAACAAACAAACAAAAAAGTCAGCATTGCTTATGCAAGAGGCCAGAAAGAAAAACCTTCCTACGATTCGCACTAAATGCCAACACAAAAGTAAATTAAATTGCCCTAAATCCCTCAGAGTTTAGTTGGCAATGCAGCGCAAAGGCAATAGCTGTGGCAGGAGTTTTTTTTTTTTTTTGGCTAAAATATCCACAACCGCTGCCGCCTAGAATGGAAATTGCCTTGAGTGTATGGGAGCACGTTGTTGTCTGAAGGCAACGTATAAATCCCACGGCAGAATAGCGGCGAATTTATTAGCGACATGCGAGCGCAAAGTGAAACAAATGAAAGCCGCTACGGCATCGGACAGAGACAACGTTCAAGGACCAAGAAGAAAAAAAACAAACAGCTTGCAACTTCGTACATGCTTCCTTCCAACATCCATTCCATTTTCTTGAACGCTTTGCACTTTCTTTTCGCTGCTATTCTGTTCTTTTCTGTTCTCTTAAGTTCTCAGGCCACGCAAAGGCTCACGAATACCTCGATATCTGTCTTTCTTACTGGCTGCGACAATAAGTGGCAGGGACTTGTTAGGCTTATCTCAAGCTGTGCGTTTTCCCTTCCTTTCCACTCCGTTCCAATTCGGGAATACCTACTCGTGCTGCGCGAACTTAATACAGCCAGCCATCCAGCGAGTTCAAGATTCATTTTGTTGCTTTGAAAAGTAGATTTGCAAGCGTCTTTTTTTTTAAATTTTTTTCTCCGTTTTCCTTCTTTACATTTTCTTAAAGATTTCCACTTCACAACGCACTTTTGCCTATAGCCTTAAGATTACGGGCCTACCGTTGCGTTAAAGACAGGATTCTTCGTTTTGTTTTCCTTGAGCTGAGAGTGGATTTCATTTTGACGGTTCGGGATTGCGAGTAACATAAATTCATGGTGAGAAGATTAAAAAATTTTATTGCATTTCCAGGGGATTGAGCGGAACATAGGTAGTAGATAGGGTAGGGTCTGCGTGTGTCACAGATAAATGTGTAATTAGAAGAATTCGAAACGCGTTTTTTTTTTCGTGAGCGGATAATTCTGTCTAAGAAGATTCAATATTTTTACAAGAATATTTATTCTTTTACTACTTATTTTGAAAAACCCGTGTTTTCGTTTTTTCTTTCTTTCGTTTAAAAAAAAAGGCCCTTTTGATTAAAAGAAATTGCGATCCAGATGTTTTCAGACCCCATTCGAGTTTCTTCCCCTTCTCGCAATGGAACTATCCCTTGGGATATTATTACTAATCTTCAATGGCACAGTAAATAGTAATAGCGGACGTTGTCTGAGAAAGAGTTTTGTGAAGGGTGTGGAATACAGTCGAAGCTCTCTATAACGAATTTCAAGGGACCGTAATAGAATTACATATAAAGGGAATTCGTTATAAGGACAAAATAAAGGCACTAAATATATAGCCAAAAAAACTTCCATTGTACTTAAAAGATATATTCTTATGTACCAGGTAGGTTGGTAGGTAGGTTGAAGTGGCTGCCACTTAGGCCGTTAATCGGCCAATTGTGATACCAAGGAGATTTTGTGTGAGTGCATGTCTTATTGTGTAAAGTGCCTCTAACATGCGATTTTTTGAAAAACCAATGCTAGGCTTGGAACATTACACTCCGTTTCGCCTGTGCCGGGAATCGAAACTCGGACCCTGGGATCAAGAGCATAGCACGCATCCCCTACGCTATCCCAGAGCCACTTCTTATGTATTAACTCTTAAAAAAATTGAATTGAATTGAAAACCTTGAGAAGATTCACTATAGAGAGAACTTTCCCAGCCGGGCCTTGTAGATACTAGGCACTCAGTGTACAGAGTAGTTAATAGGCAAAAATGAAATAGTTGACTGCCTACTACACGATAAACTTGGTGCATAGCAAGTATGCAGAACCGAAGAAGCAACCGAAGCCGAACGGCACGAAGTACACGTTGTATACAGCAATGTGCTTTAGCAACGAAAACGCACGAAATATGCCCATATACAGCCGCTTTCTCACTTCGAACCCAGTTATCACACCACAGCACCAGCCTAGGACAGTTTTTAACAAAAGTGCATAAGTTTTGTACATCAGCATAGTGTTTTGTACATCATACTTGGTGCTATGGCAGTGATCGGGCACTTCCTGTACACAGTTCCGGCTGGGTTTTTTTTAGAGGAGTTCGTTATAGAGAGTTTCGACTGAATATTTTATTATTCCCTAAGTTGGTTTCCCGAAGAGTGAATTGTCACACTTGCCTACACTTTAACCATGAAAATCAACTGGTCTCTGAGTTCAAAATTATTTAGGCCTTGATGACTGTTTCCTTACTGCAAGCAACAAGAAAATACAAGTGAACTACTGTTGGAACGGCTCTATGTTCCACCTAGGCATAAAAGGATTAAATATATGTATATAACTCTTGGAATAAGCCAATGAAGAAGTGGCTATTTTTAAATTATTGCTCAATTGAATGCATTGGCTGGCAAATAAATTTTGATGTAACGTAGAATATTTGTCACTAGTCGGGAAGTAATTAAAAATTCCTCGTGATTTCTGAAAACGTTTCTCTTAAAGCTTCTGATTCACATATCGTCGGCTTAAAGTGTAAACCTGCTAAGTCCAATTTTGACCGATTCCGACTTTTCGATGTCATTCGAAAGAAAAAAGCACACTGCATCGTCAGGCAAAAAAATCTTTTTTAATTTCAAATTCTAAATACGGAGAAATTGGTGATGAGTAAAACTGCTAAGTCCAACTGTGGTCAAAGTTCACAGCTAACACAAACAAGTAACTCCAAGTAGACTTTGTATGGTGCACAGAATCGAATTTAGAAGAGACTTAATATAGGAACAAAATAAACCATCCATATTTTGGGTCTCCTTCCCTACTTTGAAGTCTTGAAAAAAAAGTGTTTTTTGTTTACCCTGTAAAGTTTTGAAATTGTTAGCTAGCAGGTTTACACTTTAAGCCGAAGATATGAACCTTCACTCTTAATAATATTAAAAAAGTCCCTTAAATGCAAAAAATTATGATTCATTCTTTCCATTGGCTCTGTTTTTATAAAAATCCTTAATTTTTAGAAATTTTATTTCGCTAAAATTATTCCAACAGTTTTAAAAAATTTATGAATAATAATTCGTCCTTTGAACGCAAGTACAAATGGATCAAAGGTCGCCTTCTTGAGGCAGATAGACAGATTCAGTGAACACCTTTTCAATTTCAAATTTTACTTATCAATTTGATCAGACTCCACGAGAATAGAATTTCGTTCTATAAATAAATAAAAGATATAATTGCCTGTCAAATGAACGTCCACATTACTTTTAATTAAAATTTGATGGTGAAATCATTATTTTAAAATCATTTCTCTTGTTTAATCAGGTTTCGAAGGAAACCGAATCCAATTAAATGCTTTCAAATAAGCAAAATATTTCTAAAACAGCAATTCAAATGAAAGCTTTTTCTTTTAATGTTGCAATGTACGGTTGTGTTCAAAGTAATAGAAACGACTCAAACGATTTTAAATAAGGCAATAGAAAAAATACAAAAAACAATTGCTCTGATGAGACCTCATACGGCAGATCGAAATGGACATACCTCAGCAAAAATAGTCGCTTATGGATTTCTTTCTCAAGCATCGCTTGAACACATTTTCAAATTAATAAATTAATTATTGTTCTTCTATTAATAACACTTTCGGTACCTACAGAAAAATTCATATTTTCTGTTGTCCTACTCATCACGATCTAAAAGAAATGTGAGCTTTATTATAATGTCACATCTATTATGTCGAACGGAGATGTAAAAAAATACGACAAAGACGACTTTTGTTGCCAGGCAAAGTATCAATTTAATATTCGACATCTTTGAAAAGGTTATTTAAAAGACGTTAAAAAGAATCCATAACGACTTCTATCATAATTTCCTTTGTTCTAGTCTTAATTAGTTTTTCAATTATTTTTGGAAAACATTAAATATTCTCACTTGGAAATCACAATCAGGATCGAGAACAAACAACCGCCACGTTCACAAAAGATACTCGAAAGTGACTTTCATTATTGCTGGCGAAATCGATAAGCATTTGATTGGCATTGAAAAGGTGAAAGAAAACACATGAAAATTACTACAAAAATAACAACAAAAAACAAGGAGAAATTGCGAACAATTGGCGTAAATGGAAAGATCCTCTAGACAAAGGAAAAATTCCTTTGCTCGAACGGCAGAAATAATACGATTTTTTGTTTGTTTGATTTTTTTTTGTGTCTTCAAGAACCATGGCTACGACATTTGATACTAAAGCAACTGAGTTACCTCCCAGAAGCGACAGAAGAAATTGGCGTTATTTCCAATTAAAAACAATCGAAATTCTAGCACGATTTTACTTTTTTAATAAGCCTCTTTTAAGACTTTCGAACAAGCTGATTGACAGCAAGGGAACTCCTATGTCCTTAAGAACGTCTCACGGTTTGTGTTGGAAAAAGAAAAAAAAATGTTTAAATACTTTGATTTGTTCAAAGCACTTTGTTGGAGTCAACATCAGCAGATGCCAGTCAAATGTTTCGAAAACTTTTCCGATATCCTGTCGTTACTGCAACTGTTCGATTTTCTCGCTAGGTGTTGAATTTGTGTGAAAAAGTTCAAGATCAAAATGGGAAGGCAGATCAAGTAATCGCTTAAGCTGAGCGTATTTTTTTTTCGTAATAAGTAGGTACTTTAATATATTCAAGGACTCGAATTTCTTCTTTTTGTGATGATAAAATTCGAACTAGTCTGATGAGAATGGATTTTTTCAATTAGTCGAACCAGTCACTAGGTCCTTTGCTGTTCATCATTAATAGGAAAAAAGTCCTTCCCAGAGCGAAGTTGTGCGGTTCTGTGTGACTGTTAAAAACTCGTGTGTGTACCGTTGATTTAGTAGGAGAACCTCTTTCAATTTAGTACAGTATACTTCAAACAGGTCATCATAGATTATATTACCACCTATGATTAACAGTGCCAGGCTGGGCTTTTGAGCCCTGAGAGGTTCATTTTGAGACTAGTCCAGAATTCAAGCTCTAAATTCATACGTAAAAACGAAGCAAAAACTGTATGTTTTGTATGAACCGTAACATTAACTCAAAAAACGAATGACGCAGTTCGATTCCTCATAGCCGAAATAGAGGGAAACCATTTATTTCTGGTCGGTTTTAGAAATTTCTTATAAAAAACTATCACAGTTGTATAAAACACAGATGTTCCTGATGAACCAAATAGTTAAGCATCTTTGAAATCTAAATTTGCGAAAACCTCATGTTCAAGTGCTCAACATCCCTTGAATCTCATTCAATAGTTTTAAGGGTTAAGAGACCACATAAAATCTAACCTTTTCTTCGTCATCCTCTCAATATCTTTCCTTTGAACTGGTTTATTGAAAACAATATTGCCTTCGAGGCGGCCTATCTTGATTCATCTTCTTTTCATTCATTCTTTCTCTTCATTTCTTTCGTATAAATCCTTTGTTTAAGTTGATGGTCCACAAGTTGATGCGAGCTTTGCTATCTAATAAAACTAGATAGGCTCATATCCTTTTAGCAAATTATTGCGTAACTTCATCACAATTGAAGACAAAAAAAAAAAAAAAAAAATTGAAAAAAACCCCATAAAACCAAAACGAATGAAAAAGGGAAAGTCGAAAGTTCTAAAAAATTTTATACTTCAACTATTCTTCATTTTGCTGTCATCCCTTTTTCTTTGTTACCGCACAACGTACCTACGCTCTTGCCTCACAAATGTATAAAGAAGCAACAGAAAAAGGTTCTTGAAAACTTTGGGAACAATTTTCGAAAGTATGCTATTAAATTCGAATTGTCCTGAATGTGATTGAAGTGACTTTTAAAAGTTTATGTCGTCCTAAGAGTCTCAAAGTACTAATTTAGATTAAAGATAACTTTTTATTCTTCCTTCGTTTTGTTTCTTCTATTTTAAGTGAATTGTGCCTTGATTGGATTTTATTTTGTCTATTTCATTTATAAACAAGAATACATATACCTAGTCTATGAGATTTTGACACTTTTGACAATTCATTTGCGTTGAGACACATTCAGTCGAATGGGTTCTCTCGGGTGTAGCTACCCACACACACACCCACACATAAAACATGCCATTCAACCTGGTTGGAAAATGTCCCGTGCATGAAAAAGTCATCAGTGACATATACGTGACAATGTCATGCATGACTCTGTAAATATTTGAAAAATCACACCCTCTTTTTTTTTGTTACATTGGAAGATAGGATACATAAACCTGAAGTAACAGTTCGAAATAACTTACTAAGATAGGACTGTCACTCATCAGTTCCTCGTTTCTCGTTGGCCTACAGCTCCTCATAATGGTAGCTCACGATGCAGACTCTCAATCAATGTCGGTGTAGACAAAGCATTATTCAAAAATAATATCCAAAAATATAGACCTATTGGGAAAAGGGAGAGAGAGATTGGGCAGGCGTCGGGTGACATTGTCATCTATACCTGTTTATTTTACTCCTGCCATTTTAAAGAAATACCTTAAATCTAAAGCTTCATACTAAATGACATGCGTTCCTTTTTCGGTGTCACCCTGATGGTATTGGTTATGTCATAACGACTTTTCCCGCTGGGAAGTAACCATGATGTTGAAGTAGAGAGGAACACAGTCTGCTTCGTTGTTTTTTGACAGAGCCCAGAAAAAAAAAAGACTAGAAAGACACATTGAAGAAATGAATTCTGGGGAACGAGTGCAACAACTTAATAACCTGAATTGTACCGCAAAACAATAATTTATTTACATACACTGGCATAGCACAGCAATGCTATGGCACAACACATTCTTCCTTCTTTCTCTGCGTCTTCTTTTGCTACTCGAAAACGCATCCTCAGCTTGCATGACTTGAATGGAATTTTTATTTATTGGCTCTCCTGCCATGTGCCTGACTCAATAAATTTACAAATAACACCTATGTATGTTTTGGTGGTAAGTTGCAACTTTGGCATTTTGAAGTGAAAATATGCTTTTAAGCTTTATGACAGACATCAGAATTGTGAGTACCCACATTAGGCATAAAAGTAACCCCAATTTTTGAAGCAAATAATAAATTGGATATCCGTTTTTTGGCTTTTAATTAAAAGTCCTAAATAAATAAGATTAAGAATATGGGAAACGAAGCATTGTGTAAGAAAACAAAGCAATTTTTTTTTGTTATCTCTCATTGGAGAGTGACATTTCAATGTAGGAAAATTTATTCAGAATGTCGTACCAGGGGACATAAAAAATGACGTCAGTATTAGAATCGTTAAAATGAACAATTGAGAGTAGCTCGAGGATATTTTTTTAAAATAATTTTAAAGGGTTATTCTTAAGTAACCACTTTTGAAAAACATTTTGGTTTCTTTCATATCTCGATAGTTAAACTGATTGAGAATATGTGGCGCGTTTTTCTCGAAACACCGTTTTCTAGAACGGTCCATGGCCTACAGACCAAACTATTCAACCGATGGCTTTGAAATTTTAATATTTTCCCCCACTTGATAACAGTTCTCGCAGGTACCAAAAAATTATTTTCAATGTTCTGAATCATTTGCCATTTGCTGGATTACAAATTTCGAGCATATTCAAAGGGTAATTTTGAATTTTTTCGTCTGATTTTGGGTAAATATTGTCCAGCTTTTCAGGGGTAAAATTATATCAAGGAGCTCTCGGATGCAATTAGTGTAACTGAAGAAGTTAAACAATTATAATTATTCTTCATTTCAATATAAACATTTTTGAGATTTTTAAAATTTGTAGGCATTAGTTAGATGAATTTTTTTTTTTTTTTGGATTGGTTAGTACTAAGTAAAACTATTTTTTTCGAGTTTCGGGCTTAAGGGCAAAATCCAATATTGCGAAAACCCGATGCGAGAGTGCGCGACGTCACGAAAATGTTTTGCGTGACGCATTTCAATCTCCAATGAGAGTTTTGCGTCACGCAGATGATAGCATAACTTCGCTTCTAGTAATGCAATATTTGTACCAATCAAACGAGTAACGAGTACTCATAAAAATAATATGCTATCACTTGAGTTTAAATTTTAATTCAAAATATTCAAACATTTTCAAAAAATTTTCAAAATGAACCAAAGCTCACGAAATATTTTAAATGCTCTTTTTCACGGAGCAGTGAACAGTTTTTGTTTTATTAGTTTAAACGAGTACCCAATAGCGAGTACTCAAAAAATAGCTACATCATTAACCTGTCAAATTGCCTCGCAACGAGAAATATTCAATTTTTCAAAATTTTCTCGATACGAGGTCTCCCAGTGCGATACATTGGAGCTTGAATAATAACATAAGATTGAATGTATTGAAATTTGTGTGCGTCTCTTCTCGCGCTCTCGCATCGGTCTCTCGCAATGTTGGATTTTGGGCTTTAAGCTTTATTATAAATAGGAAAGAAATATATTGAACGAGCTATGAGGTATAGGCTATACCGTATAGCCATAATTAAGTATAGGGAGTTGCTATGCTCTCTGAGCTCTTTCAGAAACTCCGGTCAAATTTTGGCAATTTTTTAAGTGTTGCTCCGTGTAATCAATTCGATTTTCGACAGTAAACGTGTAATTTCGTTATTACTTCGACCAACGAATTACCTCTTTTTTTAGTGTATACTCTAACTAAAAAAAATATACACTGAAAAAATTTTGCATCGTTGTTTCTACGATAGGAAGACGTAGAAAAACATAATAGAATCTACGTAAAATACAATAAGTTTTACTGTAAATATAATAGTTTCTACTGTGGATGAATTATGTCCATCATAGATTTTACGACTAAAATATCATAGAATCTATGATGGAAATGTCATAGAATCTACGTAAAATACAATAAGTTCTACTGTCAATCTAATAGTTTCTACTGTTTCCCACTTATATTGATATAATAAAACTAGCAAGCTCAAATCATATCACGCCATGGCATAGTTGAAGTATGCTAGACTTGTAATCTGGAAGGTTCGAGTTCGAACCCTGTCAAATAGAAAAGAATTTGTGGAAAAATGTAGAATAAGGCAAGTAAATTTCAAGGCAAATATTACGGGGAAACAGAGAGTAAGTTGCCAACCAAATAAATAGAGTTGCTTTCATTGCGCCATCCAAAACGTCACGCACAAGCTCTTTCATGAAAATCCTATAGAATCTTTTTTTAAATTTTTTAAGCATACAAATTTTGGGAAAATCTTTAATATCTCAGTTTTTTAAATAATGTAAATGTTAAATTATCTACTTTTCAAAAAAAAAAAAAAAATAAATAAAAATAAAAATACGCTGGCTGGAGCAGGGATCGAACCCGCCGACAAGAATTCATATCAAAATTAAGAAGTTATCGAAATGTACTTCAAGATTTGAAACCGTAGCTCCTATGATTTGGTATCGTAGTTCCTATGATTTGATATCGTAGTTCCAATGAAATAACATCATAGTTCCAAATATGGAATATCGTTAAATCTACGTCATATATCGTTGAAATCAATGACATTCCTCATCGTAGAAACTACTGCAAAGCTGTCGTAGAATCTATGATATCTTGCAAACCTGTGTAGGTAATCGATATGCACTTTTTTATATATTATTTTAAAATTTTGCTTCAGATATCAAATTATGGAGAATCTTGGTCCTCAAAAACGGAAAAGACAGTGCACATTTATTTTTTACAGTACTGGCTCTTTCATAACTTTCAGTGGCTCTTTCAATACCGACCAGTTATGAAGAGCCGAATGTTACCTTTTTAAAATGAATATTTTGTGGTTACGTCTGTTATATGTTTCAAGTTGTTTTGGTATGCTAATTACCTGCTTTATTATAAATAGCGAAACGAAAATCATCATATTTTCATTAACAGATGTTTGCTATGTTAGGTATGGCTATCATGCCTATCCATAATTAAGTGCGCAACTTAATTCGTGGCCACACTTTTTGAGATCGATTTCAAAAAGAAATGCAGACAGTCTAAGCTAAACCAAGTATAGGGAGTTGCTATGCTCTCCGAGCACTTTCAGAAACTACCGTTAAATTTTGGCAATTTTTTAAGTGTTGCTCCGTGTAATCAATTCGATATTTTTATTACAATAAACGTGAACAGCCGGTATTACTTCGACCAACGAAATAATTTTTTTGTGTATACTCTAACTCAAAAAAATTTATTTACAATATAAAAAAAAATATGAATATTAATTTTTTGTCCAGTTTAAGTCCATACACGTATAAAAAAATTAAATTGGTTGAACTTTATTTTATCGTTTTATAAAAAACAATCCCCAAAAAGAGGTTTACACAAGAATAACTTATTAAGTTGACATACTGAGCGAACTTTACCATGATTTTTTTTTGAAAGGGCGCATTGTTATTCACAGTCCTTTTAATTTTCGAGCATAACGAAAATTTCAAAAGAAAAATTGTTGAGCCAACAACATTTTTGGTTGATTTAAAGGAAAAATGTTTAATTACATTTCTTTTCGTTCCGTATAATTCTCATTTGGTTTATAAAATATGATATATAACAATTCATTCATCTTAGAACTTTTTAAGCATTGCGAAAGCGGTCACGACAACGGAGTGACCAAATCGGATGAAGTCCATCCGGTGGCTAGTTTTTGAGGGTTATGTTCAGCAGAGGGCTCTGTGGTCATTAGTGTTGAAACGATACCATGAAAGTATCGATACTAGTACTCATTTAATGTATCGAGATCAAGTACTCATTTAATATATCGAGATCAAGTATCGATAGGTAGTACTTGCTCAAGATTAAGCAAATTTTTATGATTCTTGGTGTTTACACATCATAACACAGGTAGTACAATACTTCAGTGTTTTAAATCAAATACGGCACTTTGCACTTGTCGAATCCAAGCACGTAACATGGATATAGACCTTAGACTTGGCCATTTCTTTTTGAATTACTGTTTCTTGTCAGTGCTGCCAATAATTTGGCGCAGGTTTAACCTTAAGACAATTTATAAAAATCCCTTTCCCTTCCTATGGAATATGGTAACGAAAAATCCATTTCAAAATGAAATCGAAAAAGTCCCTCAAAAAGGAAAAAACCCCCCAAATTATATCACTAATACAAGGAAAAATATTATGATTAAATACCGACATTAAAGTATTGATACCGCGAAAATACTTGGTTGTAAGTATTGAGTACAAAATATACTCAGTATCGACTAAAAGTATTCGATATCAAGTAGTATTTACTCATTTTGTTTCAACACTAGTGGTCATTCGCTTTGAACGTTAAGTAAATTTGTTTTGACATTTCTTCTTTTATGGGTATTTTAGAAATTTTTTTTATTTTAAAAATTGTCTTGTCATTTCAATTATGTCCGTGGTTAGTTCAACAATTTAAATTTAATTCCATTTTTGAAAATAATTATGTCAATTCAACCTTAAACATAGTTGATTCAAAAAGAAAATCTCTAGTTTTTTCAACAAGAAAAATTGTTAAATTAAAAATATTCCTTGTTGAAGCCGTTTTGTATGTTTTTCCATTTGATTTGACCAGTTTTATGGTTGATTTTTTTCTCTGTGTAGATTTAAATGTGATCATTTGTTTAAAACAAATTATTTTTGAAAAATCAAATAAGATTTTTTTTTTCAAATTTTCTTTCAAAGAAACCACAAATATTTCAATTAAATCCTTAAAGTATGCTTATACCTTTAAATTTTATTCTCCTTAAGCCTCTAACAGTATATTTCTATCTTAAACAATATGAGCAAAAATTTGACGCACCCCGCAGAGATATTGGGTATAAATTGGCATATTTTCAAGAAAATAGCAGAGCATATGGATTGAAAGTAATTTCAAAAAAAAAAAAATTTCCATTCACACAATGCATTTTGGAATAAGAAATTAAATACAAGCAATGAAATAGAGCAATCGTCTTTCCCTTTTTGAATACTTCTCGATGATTCTATTTTGAGCAAAAGACTCACAAAAATTTGGTCCCTTGCGGAGACAAATTTCTCTGCATGACACTGATTGAGACGTTCACATTCGAACGTGATCATTGTTTGATATTTGAGTTCCGAAGAAATGAGGAAAGAGATAAAGGAAGACGGAAACCTCAAACGGAAATTTATATATACTCATATTTATTCAGAATATAATGTGTGTGTGTGTGCGAAGCCTGCGAATGGCATATATAAATCCATCACAATGTCATATTTGAACAGTGATAACGCCTCAAAATATGCTACGATAAACAGTTAGCATCTGTAAAATGCGGTTTTCAAAGGAATCTTCCTTCAAACACACACCTCCAGATGGGCTCTTCACATTATGTCTAAGGATTGAGTGACAACGTTTGATGTCCTTTAGCCCATAAGAGGTTGTAGATTCACTCCATATGCTCCACAATGTCGTCGGTTAAAGAGCAGAAAAAAAACAAGACTTAAGCAAAAAGTACTTTTTCTTATTTTTCATATTGAATTTTTACGCCCCCCGGTTTTTTTTTTTTTTTGGGTTCTTATTAATTTTTGTATGAAATTTGTTTGGGACATTAATGAGTTCTTTATTGGTACCGTCATATTGTGTTATCTGCAACGTCACTGCTAAATCAGAACTGTCAAAGTCTGAAAGTCATCTTACTCAAAATAAGAGCCAGCTTCTCATGTTAATACATACATACCGCGGATGCCGTGGATGTGTAAGCGTGTGCGTGGAAGGGTATGAGCGTGCTTGAAGATCTTATGAGCGCTTGAATTCCTCGCAATTATGATGCCACAACTTGTGTGTAATTGATGGAAATTTTTGGGAGCTGCAAAAGTTCTTGCCTAATTAGTCTTAATGTTCGAGAGATTGAATCTCGCTCGCTCAATTAAAAAGGGGAGAGATCTGCACGGTTTTTATGTTATGAAAAGGCAGCATCGCCTTAACTTATTAAATCAGCCTATAAATGAGACCTTTTTGGGTTTAACATAAGAAATAAATCTTTCGAAGATAAATATGGTTTTATGGTCATGAGAAGTTATTTGGTCTTAATGACAATATTTCGATTGAAGTCGGATTGAAAGAATCCCTTCGAGTCCTCATCGAAGAAATATCCAAGAGGTCTTAAAATATGTCTCGCAATTTAGGCTTTCATGTGTTGTATTTTATAGAGCCCATCCCTGCAGTAATATGGACTGACCCAAGTGTAGCCTTCGGTCAGTCCTTCATGTTACCAGTACTAGTCCCCTCATAATTCCACTTCTAATGCATTCAACTGACCTTTTTAACATGGGCCTGTCCTTGGGAAGGGGCTAGTCCGCAAAACGGCTGATCATAGGCCAGTATTTTTTGGGTCAATTGTCGTAATTTTGTCTGGTTTTAGGATAATCAAGTGAGGAAAATAAACAACGAATTTCTTATATATATTCTAAGTTCATGAAAGTGTGATTTACAGACTACCCTTAAACCAACCCCTTTATTACCGACCGCCGGCTAGCCGATTTCAATGGAGCGAACTGCAATAATACTACCGGTAGGATTTGGACCGGTCAAAGGCCAGTCCTTCTTAGAAAACTGACCGGCTCATTACTGCAGGGATATTATGAGTTAATGGGCAACCGAAAATATTCCAATTGAGCATTCTTGAGGGTACATAATTATAAGAGTAGTTCCTATCGTGAGAAATAGTTTCTATCTTATAGGTCTATTCATTTGAACACATTTTGAGCATGGAATTCGGGATCTTCTTATAGACTAAATTAAGTTCTTTTGATACGGGATTAAAATAAAATTTTTATTGCCCCTATCACCATATACCAAAAAAATCCAAAAATTATTCTGAACTCGTAAACAATTTTTTTGAATAACTTTATTTTTGAGTTAAATACACAGAAAAATTTTCTCGGTTCTGAAAGGGTTATAGAACAGAGAAGCCAGGACTCTATAACACTCATTTTTAGCCGAATTTTGTCTACATTCTGGAGGTGTCAGCCTGTCATCGTAGGTGAGTTGGAAGCTTCATAGCATTCAACTGCCTTCTAATGAGAGATGCTCTCTTATGGGAACGTTCAGATATAACAACTTTTCTCTATGATCCTTAAAAGCTAATACCATAACGATCAACTCCAATGAAAAATTCCCATTTCCATCTCATCATGGCAGAAAAAAATTTCATTAAAATCTGGATTTTTTCTCTTTAAAATCTTTCATAAAATTAAAGCGAACTTTCTGGTGAAGTATAAAAATATTCATTCATAGAGTAACCGAAAGAACTTCGAAACATTGAAGGTCCTACTTTCTTGTTGGAGCGTTTGTGGAATATTATTCTTTCTCACTGGAAGTATATTTATCAGCATTCCTTGCAGCAAAACAAACTAACAATTAACAATCAAGACTTTCACCTTCAAGGCTTACAGCTCTCTACGGAATTTTAAAATCCTTATACCATCAACAACAATGGTTAACACGTCATAACTCTTGCTGTAACTGAAATATCTGATTATAAATTCCAAGTTTGTTTCAGTCTCCATAAAATCTTGTAGCAATCTACGCAAGAGAGCTCTACATTACAAGCAAAGGTTACAATGTGAACAACCAGTAGAGCTAGAAAAGTTGCGTGTACCACAAAATTTATCTTTGGTTAAATGTTTAGCACCCTCCGGGCTATTTTCCGAAAAACTGTCGGGTTGTTTTTATATAAAAAAAAAAAAAATAAAAAGAAAAAGAAAACCCTGTAACAGAGAACACTTTTTCTCAAGGAGAGGTAGCAATGTGTGTGAGTGTGTGTTTGAGAAAGAGAGAAAAAGGAAAGAAGAAGAAAGGCATTATCTTCATTAAGTTCAGAAAGTTGTATGAACAAAATTTTATATTTCAAACGCATACGTTCATTTCGGAGCGGAAGGGTTAAGGCTTAAAGCGGCAAAGAAAAAGCTTGCCGAAACGACTGCACGCAATTATGTCAGATGCAAGAAAAGAGCTTAGAGCATGACGGGATTATACGTGATATATGCATGCATGCATATGACTATTTTTAGCAGTTAAAGTGTTTGTATTTAGATTTAAATGCCAAATCCGACATGAATTTATTGTGCTTCTCTTTAAATATTGCCGGCCTTCGTAAATATGGCTTTTGAGCTGGCAAACAACGAAATCGCCTTAAATTCAAACAATTCAGCGATATGTACGTATACATATCCTATCAATTTTTTAATTGCATTGCATCATGTTATTCCATTTGAAAGGGTTTTTGAATTGCAGCAGAAAAGGCAAATTCGTATTCTTTTAACCCTCTAACCTTTTAAAGCAAAAGCGAAAAAGGGCCCCCTAAATGGGATTTTAAAGTTTTGTTGATTTTTGAATAGATAATACCTAAAAACATTTTAGAAACCAATTTTTATGTTTCTATTGCCCAGTGTCCTTGAAATATCCTTGAAAACCACATTTTTATTAAAATTAAAATTTTCAAATATGTATATCTCAAAAACTAGTTGAGATAGAAAGATGAAACAAATAACTACTGATAGCTTATAAAGCAGGAAATGTAAAAAATTGTTTTTTAAATTTTACACTGAGAAAAAATTTTCACCAAAAAGGAAATAAAAATTAAATACTTTTTTTTATAGCGTTTTCCCGTTTTCGTGCCACTTTTTACGTATTTTTAAAAAATTCCTCTGAGTATAACCTTTTACTAAAATTTTTTTAAATCAAAATTAAAAGATATTTTCTGAGATATTAAAAAAAAAATAAGTGCACATATAAGCTCCTAGTACTAATCTGCGAAATCTGTCACGAAATACATCACTTATACGTAAACTTGTTTTTAGAGATATTTAAAAAAAATCACATATCTGACATTAATAAAGATAAAATTACAATTCAAAATTCCAAATATAGAAAATTTCTCAGAAAATATTATAAAAATATTTTTAGACGATTTTGCTAAAACCAATGCATGCTCCAGTGGAAGGATATTTTTTATGGCACATTTTAGGTTGTTCCAGAAATTTTACCACTTGGGCGAAATGCACGAAAATAGAGTTTAATGTAGAGATTTAGTATGTTAAGTTTCATTACGGTCAGCCGTATGCAACATCCTTAAAAATTCAAAAATTCAAAAAATGTTGCATACTTGGAGGGTGTAAGTGTGATTGATATGCATCAATATGATTTTTCCTTATGGTCATATCAGTTGAATTTATATAACAAATAAAAAAAAAGATTAAAAAAATTGCCCAATCCAACAGAAAAATCTAATCACAGTCCAAATTGTCCCTAATTCCACTGAAAAAATCCAATCCAAATAAAAATCCCAAAACGACTTAGTGAGCGTTCAAGTATTACGAAACGCAATTTTTGAAGATTTAAGGTGAATTTCCATATAAAATTAAAAAGATTTTCTAGTAAATATTTCTTCAATTTTGACCCCTGTCTCTCTCCTAGATCAACAATCTGATTTACACGGAAATCTCCTTGTTTTTAGGTGACATATTTCGCTCTGTGTGGAAGTTTGAATCCAAAATGTTGCTGAAGAGGGGTAAAAAGAAGCAACAAAGTTCAATATGCAAAGTAGTTGAAAAATTCTTATCCTTTTTCCTAGGAAAAATTTAACTTTTGCTCCTGAAACAAAGCAATAAGCAAAGCAACTTAACTGGCAAACGAACCCATTAAAACCGAAATAAATGCCGGTTAAAGGACTTAATGCCCAACACCAAACGATTTCCGGTCTGTTTCAAAAAATCTTCCAATGTTCACATTAAAAAAAAAAAATTGTTCCTTTTTTGATTTAATTAAAGAAATTTCTGTGTCAAATAATCTCTTCAGGGTATGAATTACCATTCCACAGAGCATGCTAATGTGGAACTGTCGGTTAATGGAGATAGGATTTCAAAGGCATCAACATATTTCCCTCCTTAAATGTGTGTGTGTGTTTTGTGTGTAACTTGAATAAACCTTTCATGGTGTTTTATCATGTAAATTTGCCTTTAAACTTTTTTGTTGTTGTTGTTTTTTTGTTCGTTTTTGGACTAATGATACACGTCTCTTACGTTTCTGGCCAATGCGAATGACTTGCTTTTGCTATAAATTATGCATTCCCACTTTGGCAACTGTAGCAGGATTTTGAAAAAAGTGGTCTACCACAAAGTGGCGATGCGCATACCCACGTGCATACATATGTATGTATGTATGTATGTATGTTGGGCTGACTATTTTTCGTCTTATTTTACATATTACATGCATACATTTAATTTTATTTTATTTTTGCAATGAAGACTTTTCAAGGATTTATAAAAAGGATATATACCTTTTGGTTAAGCTGGCAAAGAGGCATGCAATGGATTAAGTTGGATTTGGAGAAAAATCAGATTTTCAAAAGAAATACCTTTTCCAGTGAAATCAATAGCTCTTAGGAATCAAATTAAGTATTATGCCAGACATTCGGCTTCAAAAGCGTCAGTACTGAAAATTTGATTTTTAACATTAAATTGGGAATTTTTCTTTTGTTTGTATTTTTATATTTATTTGCCTTTTTTATGCACACTGGGGAAATGAATACTAGGTAGGTATGTAGGTTGAAGTGGCTGCCACTTAGGCCGTCAATCGGCCCATTGTGATACCCAGGAGGTTTTTCTTGTGTTTGTGTGAGTGTATGTATTAAGCTGCAATCAGTGATGGCATAGCATAGCATAAGAGATCAGCTGGTCCGACCTACTCGATATATTTTGCATGCAAGTGGTTAGTGAAAGCATAGCAAAGCATAGCATAGCAGAGGAACCTGTAGAAAACAGATTTTTCTTATGCCGTCTTATGTAAATTCGAGTCAGCTAAATTAAAAATATGCTGCCAACTCCTTCCCAAAGCTGATAATATTTCCCCTATCTACGAAAATTCCCTGGAAGCCAATATGGCTACTCTTTTATTCATTACTAAATTTATATATATAATTAATATTTGTAACAGAACGCATTATATAACTATTTTTCAACATATTCTGAATTTATTTTCAGCGTTTCTAAATCACCTGGTTCAAAACCCATGACAAATTACGCTAGTCCCGAAATTAATCGTTTTCCCCCTTTCCCCGAAATAGACTCTATATTATCATACGGCAGCACTGCCGCTTATGTAGTTTTCTGTTTTCACTGACTATTCATATCAGCTTTATGCTATGCTTTGCTATGCCATCACTGATTGCAGCTTTATTATGTGACATGCGATTTTTGAAAAACCTGTGATAGGCTTTGAACATTACACTCCGTTTCGCCTGTGCCGGGAATCGAACCTCGGGCCTGAAATCAAGAGCATAGCATGCACCCCCTACGCTATCCCAGAGCCACAAACGAATACTAAGGAACCAAGTATTATGAACATTTTTAAGAAAAGGTCATCACATTTTTTCTCTTATTGACGCTTAGGAAACTTCCTTTTTCCAACAAATTTTTGGGGAAAAAACTCCCGGGGAATATTCATTTAGAATAGGGCTGAATATATTTTTGAGTTTTGCCTCTTTTGAAGAGATGATGTTGGGCTAAAAAAAATATGTATAAATGGAGCATAATCTCGATGCTTGTGCCAATTTCCAAAGAATTTTGCCACTTGACTTTACTCGGTACATATTTATATGTTGCACAAAATGTGCTTCGTGCTGCCAGTCGAGCTGCTTAGCATTTTTGATGTTTAACTCCTTAAATTGAATGAGTTGCTGTCCGTCCGTCTGCATGTCGTCCTGACGCTGAATCTCATTTTGATAGACAGTGCTTGGTATTTTTCTTTCCATTTGTTTTTCTCTGTTTTTCCGACTCGTGATCTTTTATTAAGGAGAGTTTTTTATTTTATTTTTGGGTTGCATCTTTCATTCTTGTCGTTTTCTTTGTTTTATATTTATGGGTGTTGACAGTTTGACTCTTGACTGCAATTTATTGTTTGTTGCTCTTTGTTGCTACTGTGTTGCTATTGTTTCTTGTTAGTTGCAGATAAAGTTAAATATGCTCATGATTATTTTTTCCCTCCTTCCTTCAATTTATTGCAGCAAATATTGACGAAAGCTTGCATTTACAAGACAGAAATAATAGAGAGGAAAATAGAAAGAATATTCCCAAGGTATGCCCTTTAAATTTTCATAAAAAAATTTTTTTGAAGTAAATATTTCAGTCTGTTAGTTGAGGGAAAATCTCGTTCGATCTCATTGTTTGCATTATTGTTTTCTTCATTTCATTTTAGTTTCTTTGTGATTGAGTATTATATGAGCGTTTGTTGAAAAGTATTGAATTTTCAGTTTATTTCTTTAAAATGCATATATTTCCTGCCTCCGAACTGAGAGAAAAAGCTTAAAAAGCAGAGGAAAATAGATGCAGAAGGATTTTTTGGACCCTTTTATTTTTTCTTAAATAATTTGATAGCAAAGAAATTGTCGTTTTAAGTCAATAGCACCAACAGTCACATCAGGCAATTAAACATTTTTGCTATGAAATTTTTCTTAGTCCAGTTTTTAACGTAAGAAAAAATGATCCAGTAACTATGATTTTGATATGACTTTTCTACCAAATCTCTGATATAGAAAACCGACTGTTTAATAATTATGAGATATTGTTGAAAACAAATCTATGATCTTTTTCATTCACCGATTATATGAAAGATCCGATTAATGGTATGAAGTGCCGTAGGGTGCCTTGGCGGGGCCCTGTATCAAAATTTGTTTGGGGCCCCTAGGAAGAGTAAAGATTTCTCACAAAGAAAAACAAAGTTACATAAACTTAAAAGAAATGTTTATTGACAAATTTTTGCTAAATTTTTACAAAATTTAATGTCCTTAGCGCTAGGATTCAATAATAATAAATAAATTAAATTAAGTGAAAAAAAAAAAATTAATAAAAAAATTCAAATATAATATGCTCTCCTTGCCTTGCCATCATTCCTCTCCGTTAGGATTTTCCTTAGCTTTGAACGCACGCTCCAAGCAGTCATTTGTGAAATAAATATTTTTTTAAAAATATTTTATTAATTTTTGCTTACGCACGTTGGGGGCCCCTGTGGCCGTGGCCTCATATAATTGATACGGCGGTATCAATACGCCCCTGATGGCATGTCAAATTCTTTTCATAATCTAATTTTAGATAGGCAATTCAATTCAAAGTCTTCTAAAATCTCTTTCATATAATATTAAGAGCTAAACATGCTCATTTTAGCAGGGGAAAAATTTAAAAGCTTTTTTAGAAGACCTTATGAATTGTCTAACAATTTCTGCAAACGGCCCACTTGTGTCTTCAAATAACTCTTAAGAGGTTAACTAGTCATTTAATTAGTAATTTATTCCTTCTTCAAGCTAAGGCCCCAGTTTGGTTAGGAATGAAAAACTCCATATAAGAAAAACCTTGGAAAATTCCTGAGAGAAATTTTCCACGGCACACAGTGGTTAGGCTTCATTCATATCGCGGCAAAAAATATAAGGAGATGCCGTAGAGCAATGAAACGTGGCACTTAGTCTTTATTTGACATAATTAAGAAAAATATGAAGTTTCATCAAAATCGGCCACGCCCACCTCCCATACAACCCAAAATTTATTTTTCATATAAAAGGTGTTCCTTTCGTCAAAATGACGAAATGACGAAATTTTGCATGCTGGTAATATTTGATAAAAGAAAGACATCCTGAAAAATTCATCTAAATCGGCCACGCCCACCACCCTCCAATTCGATTTGAATTAGAGTAAGAGGTGTGTTTTCATTGCGCAAAATTTACTTTTTTTTTTTAGAAAATAAATAGAATTGGATTCGACTGGAAATTCAGAGCTCAACCGAATATTTATTTATTAGATAACATGTCTTTAACAATGTCATCCAGTTCTAAATGCTGTTTACAATTTGGTTGACGTCTTATATGACTAATATATGGGTCAGATGACACAAGGAGACGGTTAAAAACATCAGAATTTGTGGAAGTTGTGCTGAATTTTCTGGAAAACATCAACCTGTTCTTCCTATAATCCTTATTTCTTGCTTCCTCAGGTTCTTCTGATAATTAGTTAATTGTTGCTATTATAATTCGGCTTAATGAATAGGAATTCCTAAAAGTATACTATACATTTTTTTAAAAGATTTTTATTTCAATTGTCATGCATTTTTCTTACAAAATTGATGATATCTTAAAAGTGCTAGGCTATGCCGGCCGTTTTTTTTTTTTTTTTTTTTTTTTTTTTTTTTTTTTTTTTGTCATGAAATGTTACAACTAAAAGCTTCAATTTTTACCCTATTTGAAAATGACTGCTCGTAACTCACATTAATTCTATTCTAACAAAAATAGCAAATCCTGTAGTTTTTGGAGTCATTTCATGAGTAATTTGTTATATTTACTAAAGAACACAATTTTTTGTACACAAACGATTTTATTTTAGATTAATGTCGTACTCAATTTAATGAAAATCTTAGTCAATTATTACCCTTGCATGTTTATGTGACTTCCAACGGGTATACCAAGTATTAATATTACCTTTGGAAACAAAAGCTTATGGATCTCTTTCATTTAGACAATTCTCTACAAAACTGCGTCATTACATTTTCAAAATCATATGGTCGAAAAATGGATTTTTTCCCGCTGAATAACCACTGTGCGGCATTTCTGACTATTGTCCGCAGTTAAGTAAATAAGAATCACAATATTTTAGTGCTTTTTTGCCTTCAAATGCACATTGAAACCCAAGCTTTCCTAGCCGAAATAATTGAAGTTGAATTTTTTATCAAGCAGAAAAGTGATAAAAACAATCAACACTATACGTAAGAAAAAATTGTCTCATAAAAAAACCTTCCAACTTCTTTGGTCAACCTCATAACGCAGTCAAACAAGTTAAGCTCTTCTCTTTCAAGCAAAAGCAAAAGCAAAAAAAGGAAAAGAAAAAATTGAAATAAAAAACTCAAAATAATATATCGCTATATTCCATCATCAGAAAATAAATGCTCTCAAGCCACACTCTAACGGATGGATGCTGTGCATGCGATTTAATGTATTTTCGGGATTTTAATTATAATACGGCACCGGCAAAGTGCTCTTCACCAGCCACCTGGATTGGTAAACATTCACAAAAGCTTTGAACGCAAAAGCATTCACTCTTCATGCTGCAGCTTGTCCCGAATGATTGGCATCTTTTTGCGCTGTCGAATGTAGTGCGGTTGCCGTTTCTGCTATCTCGCGTGCGCCTGAAAGAAAGCAACAAAAGTCGTTGCTTACAATAAGGACCCATTACGTTATCGGCAACGGTCACCGTGGAGCACTACTACCACTCTTATTATCATGAATTTCAATATCGTTCATATCGTACGTATGCACATATTTGTATGAACATATATATGGTTGCCCGTGGCACATTCGAATCGTGCGTCCTTATATGTAAAAGCTCGCGCTCCGTCTTTTCTGTTTTGTATTATTTCATGTGTATGTATGTATGTATATTAACTCATCCATATACTCGTTCAAGTGGTGGCTTCTATGCGTGACAAGATGATACATTATGGCATTCCAACTCATTCCACGCATTTAATATGTAAAGTTTTTCGTTTTTATGGCAAAAGTTTCAAAAAGCGCGACTCATGCAGTCATACATACAATTCGGTGATGGTGCTACTGCTTAAACAATTGGAAAATATGCATACGAGAATGAGGGTCTGCATGTTACGAGTCTGTATGTATGGTTGTACTTTGTGCAAAGGAGCAGGTTATCATGAATCCTTTATACAGATATGTAAATTGGACCAACATATGTGTGAGCTCACAGTCGGAATTTCGATAAACGCGAGACCAATAGCGTAGACACAATAAAAATGTAATAATATAAATGGAAAGTTGGGATATTAAATGAATTTTACCGAAAAATATGTAAAAAAAAAAGGGAAAAACACAAAGAAGAGATGAAGAAAATTGCAAAATAACAGGTCAATTGAGTTACGGGTTTTGTTCTTCTAAAAAAATGGCCAAAAGGACTGTAATTTATTCAGGAAACAGAATCGACATTTCCCGGAAAAAGATATGCGAATTTTCCAAAACAAAAGCCTTTTTCTCGATACAGTTTTTTGGGGCTGAGCAACGTGTTCAGTAATCAGGACAGGACAGCAATCAGGACCGTAGAGAGGAGTATTCGTTGCCTATTTTTGAGTGCTATATGAAGTGCGAACATATTTAGTTCCTAAGACTGCTTCGGGTAGAAAATTGGCCATTTTAGAGGAAGTCTGGGCCCGGGGGAAATCACCCATTTTTCAAACACAGTGGAACATGCCGGCAAATATTTCATTAATCTTAGAGAATATATATTTGTCTTTAGAAAAAGCTCCTTCACAATGAAAAAAAATTCAAAAAAAAATTTACGTAGTCCGCCCTCGTCTCAAATGTCCCCAAAAATCCAAAAGTTTAATCTGTTTTTTCTCTATTTATCTATTTTATTTATTTATATATTTTATTTATTTATTTATCTTTTCTTATTCATTTATCTATTTTATTTATTTATCTATTTTATTTATTTATCTATTTTATTTATATATCTTTTTTATTCATTTATCTATTTTATTTATTTATCAATTTTATTGATCTATCTATTTTATTTATTTATCTATTTAATTTATTTACATATTTAATTTTTTTATCTATATTATTTATTTATCTATTTTATTTATTTATCTATTTTATTTATTTATCTATTTTATTTATTTATCTATCTTATTCATTTATCTTATTTATTCATTTATCTATTTTATTTATTTATCTATTTTATTTATTTATCTATTTTATTTATTTATCTATTTTATTTATTTATCTTTTTTATTCATTTATCAATTTTCTTTATTTATCTATTTTATTTATTTATATATTTTATTTATTTATATATTTTATTTATTTATCTATATTATTTATTTATCTATATTATTTATTTATCTATTTTATTTATTTATCTTTTTTTTATTCATTTATCTATTTTATTTATATATCTTTTTTATTCATTTATCTATTTTATTTATTTATCTATTTTAATTATTTATCTATTTTATTTATTTATATATTTTATTTATTTATATATTTTATTTATTTATCTATATTATTTATTTATCTATATTATTTATTTATCTATTTTATTTATTTATCTTTTTTATTCATTTATCTATTTTGTTTATAAATCATTTTTATTCATTTATCTATTTTATTTATTTATCTATTTTATTTATTTACATATTTAATTTTTTTTATCTATATTATTTATTTATCTATTTTATTTATTTATCTTTTTTATTTATTTATCTATCTTATTCATTTATCTTATTTATTCATTTATCTATTTTATTTATTTATCTATTTTATTTATTTATCTATTTTATTTATTTATCTATCTTATTCATTTATTTATTTTATTTATTTATCTATTTTATTTATTTAATTTTTTTTATTTATTTATCTAATTTAATCATTTATCTATTTTATTTATTTATCTATTTTATTCATTTATCTATTTTATTTATTTATCTTTTTTATTCATTTATCAATTTTCTTTATTTATCTATTTTCTTTATTTATCTATTTTATTTATTTATATATTTTATTTATTTATTTATTTTATTTATTTATCTATATTATTTATTTATCTATATTATTTATTTATCTATTTTATTTATTTATCTTTTTTTATTCATTTATCTATTTTATTTATATATCTTTTTTATTCATTTATCTATTTTATTTATTTATCTATTTTAATTATTTATCTATTTTATTTATTTATTTATTTTATTTATTTATATATTTATCTATTTTTTGTGCCATTTAATTTATCTCCCGAAATAGGGGCTTCAAGAATTTTACCTCAAGACAGGTACAGAAAGAGTTGGGCACACAAAACTAGGGGCGCTCTTAAATTTTTCTCTTTTCTGGAATGCCGAATTTACGTTTTCGTATCGAAATAATGGCCCAATGAAAGTATTTTTAGGGCTTTTAAATTCGAAAATCCCGCTTGTCCAAAGGTCATATTCCATCGAAATTTTGGACATGTTATACCTCAAGGTGACATTTCGGCTCATTGTTGTGGCCAGAAAACTGTTCAGACTTTATGCTTGTATGTGTTTCATTGTGAATAATAATGCCTACATAAAGTCCAATATATTATGTATAAGTTTGTTTTGTTATTGGGTTATTGGGTTCCTTCCTCGACTTGTTTTCATATTACTCATACAACGTAATATATTCAGAAACTCGCTCAGCTTTTGAAGCGTTTTCAAGAGAATTTTTTTGGGCTTTCATATTGTGGTAATAAAAATGGGTAGAGTATTACACTGGCAACCTGTGCATCTAGAGAACAAAACAAACCAAAAAAAGAAAAAATTCATAAATCGGTTAGGATTATGTGGGTGGGTGTTCGGAGTGCTGCTCTGGCTGGCCGTTTATGAGTTTTTTTTCGTTGGCAGCTTTTATACCTTAATGCGCGCACATACACACGGCGGTATGTGTTAACAAGCGCCATTATTGTTATTGTGATGTGAACATGTGATGCGCCACTAACGCTTCGAATCGTCTTCCCCGCCTCGTTACATCGCTATGAAGTGTACCGTACGCGGGTTTTATTATGTTGCAAGTTGCAATATAAATAAATGTCGAGCTTGTTATATTGATGTGCGCTCCATATGGGGCCAAAAAAACAGAAAGTTCGATACGAGTTCCACATATATGTATAACACTATAACATCAATACTCTGCCGTTAAGATGAGGTCAGTTCACCAGAAGAGAGTACCCCGAGGATACTCGGATGGTGACTAGTCGACATTTCATTTATGAAAATTGACTAGACTCAGGCCATGAAGAAAAGCTTTAGGACATGTATGACTTCTCATTGGTAACAATTAATGGCAATTGACCTGGATATTCACACTAGGGTGATGACTTTTAGGGGATTTTTTATCAAAAAAAATTTCCTGTTTCATAATTCGATGAACTTTTATTAAAGATTCCATAAAACATTACTTTTAAGGATATTTGTCACGCACAAAGTTATTTGAAAAATTTAATTTTTGATTTTTTCCCCCCAATTTTTGAAGTTACTGTAAGCAGAGTCGCCCCTAGAGGGGTAAAATGTATGACCAGCCCCCATTATTTTTTTATCCTCAATAACTTCTCCAAACAAACCTGTTCCCTGTCTCCTCTCCTTAAGGGGGCTCCCATACAAAATAAATTTTTTTAAATGAATTTTCTCCCCACCGTCCTAACTAGCCCCAGAGTGCCCCTAGAGGGATCAAATGTATGACCGACCCCCAATATTTTTTTAGTTCCAACAATTTCTCGGAACAAATCTGCCTCCCTATTCTCCTCTCCTTAAGGGGGCTTCCATACAATAAGTAATTTTTTAAAATGAATTTTCCCCTCACCGTCCTAACTAGCCCCAGAGTGCCCCTAGAGGGATCAAATGTATGACCAGCCCCAATATTTTTTTAGTTCCAACAATTTCTTCCAACAACCTGCCCCTATCTCTCATCTTAAGGGGTCCCATACAAATTTTTATTTTTATTAATTTTATGAATTATGGCAAATCCTTGAAACGTCACAATTGCCCGAGTGCTTCTAGAGGGGTAAATGTAACCGCCCAAATCTCTATTAACTTCTCCAACAATTTTCTCAAAACATAATTATCCCCTATCTTCATAGCTAAGTGGGTCCCTAAAATTTAATTCCAATTATTTATGAATATGGGAAAATTGAAAATTACAATTGCCTGAGTGTTTAAGGTGAAAGTAAATTCTATTATTTCTCTAACAGGCCAAAAATTTATTTAGAAAATCATATACCCTATGCTAGGCTAAGTGTCCTTTCAATGCAACCGATATATTTGAAAAACTTGTTTGAAGTTTTTATTTCTCCTAACTGGCCAAAAATTCGTAGTAATAGAAAAACTGGTGGTTAATAGATGAACTAACCTGTTGAAAATCTACTGATTGGAAAGAAATAGTTGTATGTTTACAAATTATTCGAGATCTGCAAATGTGGATACATTGTTGATTTACAAATATGTTGGTACAATCGGAATATTTTGCAAGCTTTTCTTTATTTCAAACGAATGTATGTATGTATGTATATGAATCTATAGCACACAGAGATTTGTGTGATGTGAGCAACCGTTGCATGAAGTGAAAATGATGGAAAACTCAGCAATCCAGAGTGTAAAATTTTTTTATTTCCTCTCATTATTTGCGCAAAATTCTTTTACTTTGCGGTGGAAAAATTCCCATTTCAGAAATTCTGTTTTATTTCAATATTTGCATTACACTTCTGAGAGTTGAGGCGCGAAAAGAATTTCGTTGCGTTCCGATGAAATATTGTCATTGTACTTTTCCCCCATTTCGATCCAATATTTTGAATTATTAGCACGATTTGCGAAACCTCACTCACCGTTTTCGCCGTTCGTATATTTGAATTGTGTCTATCGTCAGAGGGAATTTCGTAAATCCGGTCGAGGTGTTTCGTGCAATTCTCACAATGTTTACTGAAAACAAGAAAAAAATTAAAAAAAAAAAACAAAAATATTGTTTTTGGTTTCTATGTTCCTATATGAAAATGTCTGAAGCATTTCGGGGTGTGATTTATTATGATTTTTTGATGAACAAATAACTTAAATTTTGAAAACAAAACGAAGCAGTATTTTTTTTTCCAGTCATGTCTTAATATTGAAATAAAATGTCTGACAGACATTGACTAACACCACCAATCAATATAGAAACGATTTTAAAGGCATTATTGGAACAAAAAGGTCGCAGACATTGCACAGGACATGTCAATATTGACGTCACCAATTTAAGCAATTCCTTTAGCCTTACCAGTCTGTGAATACTTTTCCAAAGAAATTCAAAAATAGAATTTTATTTTTTTCAGAAAAGAAATCGACCCTTGAAATTTTCGGCATTTTGAGTGGGGCGCCATAACCTCAAGCGGCTATTAATAATTATCTTCGACTTTAAATAATTTAGCGGATAAGCTCTTAAGGGTCTATATGTAGCTTCAAGCCATGGCAAAATTCATTAATCGGATTTTTCAAAATAGTACTTAAAATTGAAAAAATGTTGAATTTTCTATTTTTTTTTTAAGGATTAAGGCGGGCAAAAATGAAGATGAAATTCAGAATTTAGAATTTCATAAGCGAAACTCATCTGTGGGATCATTTTCCGGAGTGAACAGGGATCAAATCAATAAGTCCAAAATAACAAATTTAAATAAAAAATTAAATTAAAAGAGAGATTCAACTTAATAGCATTTTTCCACATAGTGAATTAACTAAATGAATGAGAGTTATTTCGGACGGCTTTACAGACTCTAATCCATATGGTTAATTCACTATATTAATTCAATGTGGAAACATGCTATAAGAGGTCTTCAAACAATCACTTTTTTGAAGATTTTTTAAGGCCAGAAAGAAAACAGACTAATGAACTTTTAAGGTAATTTTTTTGAATATTTAGACATTGGAAAAAAAAAAATTCGAGAAAAAAATTCATTGCACGTTCAAAAATTTTGGTGCCCATTTGTGCAACACCTCGAAATTGCAGTCATACATATTTGTTGACATACAAGGATCAATAAAAGAAACGATTTTTGAAACCCTTTAGAGCAGAGTCCCCCATTAAGAATATCGGGTATGTGATTGTTTTCCCTTTCCTGGGGAAATGAATTCCATTCCCAAATTGAAGTGAATATTTTACCTCCACCAAGATTGAGGGTAAATTTTAATGACTCAATTCAGAAAATTCATTGCCCAAGCCTAATGTTGATGTTTTTTAAATTATCCCTAAAATCCTTTGGTAAAGGGAAATAAATCACATCAATTTGGGAGTGGAATTACCTTTCCCCAGGAAAGGGAAAGCAATCACATACCTACCCGTATAAAAGCTTTTAAAATTCTTTTTTTAAATCTATTTTAATTATTTATCTATTTTATTTATTTGTCTTTTTTATTCATTTATTTTTTTTAAATTTATTTATATATTTATCTATTTTTTGTGCCATTTAAATTATTTCCCGAAATAAGGGCTTCAAGAATTTTACCTCAAGACACGTACAAAAAGAGTTGGGCACACAAAACTAGGGGCGTTCTTAAATTTTTCTCTTTTCTGGAATGCCGAATTTTCGTTTTCGTATCTAAATAATGGCCGAATAAAAGTATTTTTAGAACTTTTTTAAATTTGAAAATCCCGCTTGTCCAAAGGTCATAAGGTCCCCCTAAAAATTTGCATTCAAATACGGAAATTCAATTTTCAATCAGAAGGATTAAGAACGTTAAAAGAGATTCACTTTTATGTACCCAACTCTTTCCAGAATTGTCTTGAAGTAGGCTCATTAAATAATAAAAACTGAGTCACATAAATTAAGCGATTCGCGATTTGTTCGCATCTATGAAATTTTGGGCGGATCACGCACATTTACGCTTTTAACCATCCGAAGGACTTGACATTCGAGGTTGGAAAAATTCTCCCTATTGAATGCATTGAAACAAAATCATATAATTCGATTGGTTTTTGACTGATTGTAAGATCTATTGCGGCCGAGCTTGTTTTTGTCATTAGTGCATTCGTGCAATCCGCCAAACATTAATATTTTAATAAAAAAAGGACCTTTATTTTTAAAATATCCTTTTTTATTTGAATTTAAAATGAAATTTTTTGATTGTCAAAATGTTGCATTTTTTTTTTTATAGTTATTTGAATGCTTTTTAGTTGATTTCATTTCGTTATGGTATGTTGTAAAATACTGCGTCCGTTCCTTGTTTCAAATTTTCTGATTACATGCAAAACTAATGCAATGTGGGCCGCTGCTACGCCCGAAGCATTTTAGAAAATATACAAAAGTTTTTCAATGATTGCTATCTAAAGTTCTGTATGGTTTTTTTTTTTTTTTTTTTTTTTAAGGATATGGCAAAGTTTTGCTTGTGCTCAAAATATATATAATATACAATTGATGTATGTAAAAAAATAAAAATGCATTTTGTGATTCGAATAATAAATAATAATAACAATTCATTGTTATGTACGAGTCATAGGTTCAGGCATTTCAAATTCAAAACTTTTATATAAAATTTCTAAATGCCAAATGTTTGGAGGACATATTTGAAAATAGTAAAGAAATATTTTGGAGACCTTTCAATAGGGTAGGTTAGGTTAGGTTAGGTTAGTGTGGGAAAACAAAGAAAAACAGAAAAAGAAAAAAATTACACAAACATCGACTACATTAGCTGGGAGTTGAACCAACCAACTCTTTCTTATGTTGAATCCTTGTTGCATATAAATGTATAAAAGTTAGGCCTTAATTACTTGGATTTTGTAGCCATAGCATAAAGCTGTAAGAATGAATTTGTATCCTGATAAAGCTAAGCTATAAATGGATAAAAATAAGAACCTTAACTGATTGATATAAACAGTTAGGAATCATCGTCGAGATAGACTGATGAGAAGGTTAGAATTTCCTTTCAGAAGTAGCATTTGAAGACAGACCATTTGGCAATATGAATTCCAGTACTTTGAAAAGATTCAATTGGATCAATGGAGGCTGATCTATTCTGAACGAAAACTGGATTGATGCGAGGCTTTCGGTTAGGATTTTGGTATCATTAAGACTTCCGATTCCTCTTCTTGGACTAAGAATATCAATGCGAACTTTTGTGATGGATAACACAAATTAATTTCAGTGCTAACCCATTGTGAATTGTTAATACTTAGTTTAAAAAAATCCACATCTATTTCTGGGCAACTAATTACGGTGTGCAAGATGTCCAAATACAGCCTCATTTATTGGTCTTTAATACGAATTGTTATATTTGTTCCTGGATCCTTCGTATTAAGTGAACACTTGGTTTTATATAAACACTTGTTTTGGACTAATTTTCAACTAGATAATAATTTATATTAAAATCAAAGAAATGAAAAATCCAATTAAAGTTCAAATTCAAAGAAATTTATCACCCTGCCGTTTACTGTATAAAATATTTCTGCCAATAGCACCAAAGGTGTGTGGTCGAAAGCTCGGCCACAACTTACCAGCCACCATATTCATGTCCTTTGAAGGATTTGAATTTTCTAAAACAAAATTTTGCTTTGTCAAAAAATTGGTTAAATAAACGCTATTGGTTTTAATTGTTGAGTTGACATCATGCTGAGCTGATTTGCCTTAGATTTTGTTTTGTTTTTTGGGCAAATTATTGTCAAATTGAGTCTTTTCTATTATAATGTTCACACACAAAATCGATAATATGTTATTGTTGCATTGACAACGAAACACTTTCGAAGTATCCAACGTGAACTCGAACAATGCATGTAAATATGTAAATACATTGTTCATACATCTTTCACAGCTTCGACTCGGACAAAAGCCTATAAACAAACAGCATGACACCTTCAAAAATGGATAGCATACGTGTGCTCTGCTGTAAAATCTAGCACTCTTCAACTATTCCCGAACTAGTCACAAACATACTAGTTCTAATCTGGTATCTTAATTCTCTTGTGGGGGTGTAATCAACCCTCTGTTTTTAAGTATTAAAGTTTAAAATTTAAACTTTAAATGAAAAATAGGATAAATCTAAGAGTACCCATTTTTTTTATTCAGTTGGAAAATAGGTTAAAAATAAGGTACATCTAAAAGTACCCAATTTTTAGTCAGTTGGAGGATGTAGCCAATGGCAAATGTCCTTCTACTAGATCATTTGTTGATGCGTACTCAAATTCTGATCGATTTTGAAGTAAAAAAAAAATATGTTGATCTTTGACTAGCCACCCCAAGAGTACTTCAGGTGTACTCCCTCTCAATAAATTTGCCTTTTTTTGTTCGAAAGTTTTCATACAAGGTCACAAACACATTGAACAATTACCGCATACACAGCCATAAATAAACGTTTGCATGTCAAATTCTCTTTATTGCTGTATCGCCCTCGCAGGCCCTCGCGGTTTCAATGACTCTGAAATGTTTCAATGTTTCGATGTCACCCTTCAAGTTCAATATTTCTTTTTTCGAATACCTATTGAAAAACAAGGAAGCAACGAATGAAAAAAAAAAAAAAGAAATTCGAAAAATACGAGTAAGAAAACAATGCCCGAAATAGCGGAAAAGTCAAAAATGGCAAAGATTTAATTCCCGTTGACATTTTTAAGCCAATTTCCGTTTGTTTGGTCACTTCCGTTTTGCTACTCTCGCTATTTTTCATTGTCCTGCCGCATTGTATATTGAGCACTTTGTACGCCTGCTGGCGTGTGTTCGGTGGCGATCGCGCGACAGTCAGTCCAACGCTTCAGTATGAAGAACACTGCTTTCCATGTTATTGGTTTATGGTGGCTTTATATCTATTTTGACATTTTTCCGCTTAACTGCGCATCCACCATTCATCGTGACATGGAGCTTGCAACATTGGCCATCATTTAATTCAATTGACTTCGTTCTGCGTTTCGTTTCGTTTCGTTTCCTTTCGTCTCGTTTCGTTTCGATCCGTTTTTACTATGTATTACGGAAGGAAGCTTCTTTTTTGACAAGACCATAGAATGTGCGCCTAAATGCACACAACAATGAACCGAACCGAACAGAACCAAATCGAAGCGGACCATAATATTTCGGTGTGCGTTGGTGTGGTGGTGGAGCCTAGTTGCGGTGCCCCCAATAGAATTATCGTGCTTAAATTTTTCACTGGGACTACGTTTGAACGCAATATCGCATAGCAGCGGCCTACAGTAGTTCTATGGAAGAGGAAAGTGGCATGAGAGAGAGAAAGAGAGGGAGAGAGAGTTTCGTGACGTTTTTCAAAAATTCGATTACACTTCACCAGAGAATCGTTTGCGAGCGAAAGCAATGGAAAAAAAAAAATAAAATAAAATCATGTTTCGGAGTGGAAAACTTTGTTTATTCAATTTTTGATGAGCTTCGTACTCGATATTTAACAAGGTTTAATAATTCCCTTTTCTGACAAATATGGATCGGGTTTCCGCTGTCGATAAATTGTGTTCAATTCTATTTACATTAGAATTTATTGGATTTATTGTTGAAATTACTTTTCTAATCAAATAATGAGAACAGGCAGGCAGCTTGAGTTCATTCAAAGAGGGCATGTGCGTGTGGTTAGGTCGAATTCGAATTTCCTATTTGTTAAAAGGACTCTTTTATGATTTAGAAGAGTATTTATGAATTTATAATTGAAGAAAAATGTTTTGAAAATGACCTTTTCTGATCATTTTTTGGCACAATTTTGGGGCTTTTTATTCTGTAAATACTAAAAACAATGCTTATTCGGAGTGTTTTCCAAGGAAAATTTTTTTTCTATATCAAATGTTGTTATCAAGGATAATAGATAATATAAGGTTACGACAATCAGAGTTCAAAATTTCATTCTTCTGCGCATGAACACTTGTGACGTAGCGTTAATATCATTCTGATTGGATGAAATTATTGAAAATTTTTGACAGATGAAAATTTTCAAGACGAAAAATTTAAATTAAAGAATTTGTGCGTTTACAGCGTTGCCACTGAAGTTCGAAAAATATACTACCAATTTGAAACTTTCACAAAACCTGGTTTGTACATACTTGCATCGTCCTTAGAATAAAATATTCGTGTAAAATAACCAATTAAAAAAAAAGAAAGAAACATTTAATAACTCAAATTAATAGTGAAACTGAAAAATTTAAAAAAAATTTTTTTTTTTTTTAATTAACACAACTTTGTGGCAGCACCAACAAAAACGTCACCAGTGCTCGAATAAAAGTAAAATCTGCGCATGTCGTAATCTTATATTCTATCATTCTTGCCCAGCCGGAAATTTTCTCATAAAGGACCAATTCATTAATTTTTTCACCAAGGATATCAAGGGGAAAATTTGAGTACTTCTCAATTGCAATGGCATTGTCATCGAAAGGAAATGTTATTCATCGCAAATCCAATGGCACTGTCATCGATAGAGGTATCGATACGACGGAGAAGATCTACCCTACTTTCGATGACCAGCTCGTGACATACGCTCTTATGACAGCCAATGCCGCTTGTGTGTTAATTTCATGAGAAAGTTGGTGTATAATCAGGAGGAGTCGCGGCTCTATGTCATGCTGAAATCATTGATTGTTTCATCGGGACATTTCCGGCTGGGTGGTTATTATATCATCGATTACATTCAGATGACAGTGTCATGCATGCCTGTTTCAAGATTTTTAAATTAACAACTTTTTTCTTATTGTAGCTTTAATTGTTAAGCATAGTTTCTTACTTAAAATATATATATCGCTCATCGATGACACATAAATGACAGAGTCATGCATGAATTTTTACAGATTTTAAAATTTGACATATTCTTTTTCCCTATCGTAGCACATGCTGTTAAACATATTTTCTTACTCAAATAAGTATATCACTCATCGGTGACACATGAGTGACAATGTCATGCATGATTTTTGAATGATTTCAAAAATTGAAATTCAAACGATATTTTTCCCAGCGTACCACATTTGACACTGTAAAGAATTTTACTTTTATTCACAAATGTCATCGATGACAATACCATCACAATAGATCTGTTCCCGTATTGCACGAAACTGCCCAATTTTGCTCAATTTTCATACAGTTTTGTAAAACTTGGTCGGTTTTGGGCAGTACGGGAACAGACCTAATATCTGTTTAACGACTTAAAACTGACTGCCTGAACATTTTTAATAAATTTTAAATTCCTTTCTAAATTGTTTTGAATTTTTCGAAACAAGAAAATTTACTTAAAGAATTTCTTTTCGCATTCCTTCCATACCGAATTGAAGGTAAAAAATTTTCTTTATAGAAACAAGCATCGTTGTCAAATCAAATAACGAGTATTGCAATCCATTTTTCTATGAAAACACTTAAGCCACAAGCAAATAATGCACCTTTGTGTGAAAATGAAAATGTCAGAAGGAAAGAAAGAGAGACAGAGAGAAAGGTTGGATGGGGAATATGATTGGCGCCCAAGGAAATTGAATTTGAATAAAATCAAGAAGAATCATTTTCGTCTCCATTTTAGTCGTTTCCATTTCTTATTTTCTCCCCGTCATTGACGCCATTGCCACACAAACACTTTTTTCAAACGTCATATCTACACACACACACACACACGTACGTACATGCAACGCTCCCACACGCTCAATAGTCGCACTCATTGATGCACATATGGTAAATAAAAATTCCCTTTTTCAGGTACTTATTCAATGTCGTCGTGCACAGTCTGGAATGGAGAAGTGTAAAAGGAAAATGGTCGACGGACGATCATATTCTCTGTGTGTGTATGTGTGCTCCATTGGATGATGGAAAATAACTTGATGGGGCATAGGGATAATGAAATTTCTTGTTGATTTTATTTCACCTCAATTGAAAGTCCAATTTGAATTCTTGACGTCGAAAATGCATAGCGGAAAAAATAGGCGCGTTCCTTTGCGGTGAGTTTCGGTTGGCATATGAGAGCCTCCGAGAGGGGCGAACACATTTCAATTTGATTCATTTACTTCAACTTTTCATTATTATTGTTGTTGTGGTTGTTGTTGTTGTTGTTGTTGCCTGCGATGTTTGTGTTTTAATAAATTTTGTGCAAACATTTTTAAATGTAATTAATATTTGCTCAAAAGGCGTTCGCATTCGTATTTGCGTTTCACAGTTAAACAGTTTGATTTTTTTGTAGTCCGTTTGTCAGTGTGTGTGTGCGGGGAGGCGATGAGGTTGTATTTTTCCCTTATTTTATAAACACATTTATTTTTTTTACTTCAATCTGTGCAGTGCCTAAAGTGAGAAAAGTAAAAGAGTCGTTCAATTTTGTGACGGAAATGCTTGAAAAATGTTACGTATTTGTGCTTCCGTGGAAACACTTTTTTTTGTGCAGAGAAGAATGTGTAAATGCCTGCTTTCTCCCCATCAGTCATGGGCACTAGTTGAAGAGTAGGTGTGTTGCAGACACCTCATTTTGTAGCAAGAATTAGTGCTGTGGGTAATTGTTATTTAAGCAAATCGATTTAAATAATGTTTCTCCAATAGTTAATATTTGTTTTTATGAAGGTTTGATTTAAGCCATTCCTGGAACATGGACGTCTGTTTTCTTGAGGTATTAAAATTTGGTTCAAGTCTTAAAGGTTCTGGACTATTCAAACAAAAAAGTACTTAATGAAAAGCTTTTGTGTTCGCACCACCGAGATGTTCAATCCAATTGTGGCTCATGTCATCCAGACTATACTGTATGTAGGTAGTCCTTAAAATATGCTATGGCGATTTTCGAATGCCCTACCTAATTGATCATATCATAGATTATTTTAAGAAAAATTAAGAGCGGACCTTTTTTAATATAGGTTTTAATGTGCATTTTTTTTTCATAAATTTTGTACATACTTAAACGGTATTTTATTTTAATAAAAATAAGGAACATTTTTGGTTTGTTGAAAAAGGAATGATGCATCGAAAATATCGATACAAATCGATGCATTTGCGCAACTGGCATTCCTAGGGCTAAGTCGGCTTTCACACATACTATCGTTAACACAAGCGAAGTGATGATTAATAATCGCTGATTGTAAAGTAATCGTTTGTACCACTTTTATCGCTATTGACCGCTTCACGCTGCCGTAAGAAAGAGAGAGAGAATTTTTGTCATATTTCCGACGAGTTTTCATTACGAAATTATATTTTAAGAGCGTCCAATTCTGTGATTTAGAGTGGCCAATTTTACATTAAGAGTGGCTAGAGCGGCCAGAGCGGCCGCCTTAAAATAATCCATGGATCATATGGTGAAATCCCACAAATATATCAACTTATTCATAGTCTTTCGTCCGCTTTAAAACCAGTCCTACATGAGAAGTTTATAGAAGAGATTCCTGATGGGTTCGAGGTGCTTCGTATAAGAATGAAAGCATTAGATGCTATTGAAATTGCGAATATTTGTATTCAATTTCGCTTACAAAAAGATCTCTACGTTAACTTTGTGCCAATGAGAAATGCTCGGAAAGGTGTTTCTTTAATTTTAAGCAATATAACCGGCACTGGCTCTAGAATATTGTTTCTTATAAAGCTCTTTAAGTAGTCTTAAAATCTCTTAACATCCCGAAATTTCCAAAAATTTGACAGCTTTAATTTTTTTTTTTCACCCAAGCTTGTCACAATTATACCTACACCTAATAGTGATGATATGAGAATATTAATAATTTATGTATTTCATACCATCGATTTATCTGATGGTACATGTACATACATAAATATGTTGTATGAGTGTATGTAATTATAGAAATGAACGCAACAAATTGTGACATGGCAAGTATTTGCCTATAATCAAATCCCAACCGAGTTACGCTTGTGTATTTAACATGCTTAAGAGCATTGCGTGCTCTTGTCATATATTTGCTCGGAATCACACTTCTCCGAGCTTATTGCACATTGCTCCTTTTGCAGTTGCACGCGATGTTATCGCTGTAGAGCTTTCCGAACATGTGAACAACCATATCAAATTCTTGTTGAACAATATTTGCGTTCTATGATCGTATATAGAATCGGTCGCGCTTCCAGCTAGAACCTCGCACTGTGAAATATACGTTATTTGCCATTCTATTCCGTAAGGCCAGTTGTTTTCTTGCTCCTTACAAGCAGCTCCTACTTCGATTCCAGCCACTTCTACTTATTATACTTGTTAGAAATGTCGCGAGAATGTTCGAGACTGTCGTCGTCGTCGTCTATTGTCGTCTGTTGCATGTGTTTGTTGAACGTGTTTCGGTTAAAGGAGCAACGAACGAGCTGTGTCGATAGATATTTGCAATAAACTTGAAGTCTTGAATGCAAATACACTTTTATCCTTTTTGTTTTTTCGGGATCATCTTTTGTGCTTAGGTTGTGCCTGTCAGGATGGTAATGTGCAAAATCTATGTCATAAAAGATTTTTGTCTAAATAAGTAATTTAAATCGATCAAGTGAGAGAAGAATAAGATCGTTGTTTTCTTATTATAAAGAAAATGTACCTTTTCTAAAATGTGTCTCTTTGAGATATGATAGTAAATGATAGGTCTATCTGCTAATTTTTTTTTTGTAGATCTACTAGGTGATCGGGTGTGGAGCGTAAGGACTAAACAATGTATGAATATCACATATCCCTAGCTCGCTATCTGCTTTGTTTTATACATAATAATCATTATTAAATAATGAGTTTTCCCATATATTCCTATAAATACCCAACTAACAAAATATGTCGAAAATAAGTCGATTCGACTGCGTTTAAGGGCACACTATTTGTTTGACCTGACCTAAATAAAGCAAAATTACGTCCATTCGACGTTGATTCGTCGAAAGTGGGGAATAGAATGGAAGTCGATTGGCAGTAATAATAGGGCATAATAAGACATTTAGTTGTTAAAGTTAGGGAGTTAAGAATGCAGTTCGACCAAAAATAAGTATAAAAGAAGTCAAAAGGACGTCGAAATTACGAAATTTTCACCTAAACTGGGCTTATGAATTAAATGAATTCAAGTAGAGAAAAAGAGAAAGATATAGGTATAATAATTTCTTACTTATTAATATGTATTTACACATAATGCAATGAATGAAAGAATGAAAATTCTAGCAACTACTTATGTTATTTGAAAAAAAGAATAAATAAAATATGGGTTTTATGGAAAAATGTTTTCGACTCACAAAACCAAATTATATATGCCAGCTAAGATTTATGGTGAAAGTATTTCTTGCAATTCTGAATTTTTCACGGGCCATTTCAATTATGAAAAATAAAAGAAAATTTTATTTAAAAAAAATTTTTTTTCATACTGAAACTGATTGAGAAGAAGAATTTGCAAACTGAAATACGAAACAAGATGGCAGAACGTAAACATGGACCACAAAGTCGAATATCCTTGTTTTCTTAACCAAATAGGTCAAATTCCATAAGGTATTCCAACTTATTGAGGCATTCTAGAGACATTTCGACCTAATTCGGCGTTTTGCCTTTAAATCGCCTTGAAAGTAAATATTCCGCCAAAATACTCGACATCAAGTAATACTTGCTCGACATTTCACAATCACGTGCGTGCAATGTACATTTAGCGCAAATAGAAAGAGATATGGCGTGACGTCATGAAGGAGTTTTTCATGACGTGGTTGTTGTCTTGCATGTGAATCAAGGGAACTTTTGTGTTTTATTTTTATATTTGAAGAGTTTAGGAACGAAAGGTGACATTTACACTTTTTATTTTTTTGAGTAAATTGAGAAATTAAATATTAAAAAGTAACTTTTTGCCCCAGAAGCAGCTTTTCAAGCTCATTTTTCTTCGAAGCAAGTAACTTTTTAAACTAATCTTACCGGATGATGATAAAAGTCAACCTTTTGAGTCGTATAAAAATGAAAAACCCAAAAATTCCAAACACGTAAATGTCACCTTTTGTTCCTAAGCTCCTTTTAACTAACGATTTAATTAAAAAATCCTATTTTTTTGTTGTATTTTACGCCGAGATTTAACTAAATCGAGTTTTGGTCCCGGTCAACAAACTGGGCATATATTTGTTTGAATTAAATAAAAAATCTCAAAATTTTTACTTGGAAAATTAAAATGTATTTCTTAAGACAGACTACAGACAGACAGCAGACAACAGACAAGACACGCGACAGACGGTAAATGAACAGAAGGACAATGAACACCCGACAATTGAACAATGGAGGGGCATATTAAATTAAGCTTAATTAAAAAGGGCAATATCATTTTCATATTTTAGAAAAAAAATATGAATAAAAGAGGAGATTTTGTTTTACTTTTTTATTGTATTAAAAAGTCTAGTAATTGAATCTGTAAATTTTAATCATTTAATTTCCCAAAAACTGTTTTGGATTTAAAATTAATCCCAACATTTCGCTTTCAAGTGAATTTTAGTCAAGACAGTTCGTGTGCTAATATTTATTGACCTTCAAATTCTCATTTAGCTAACGTGATTTTTTTACTGTTACAAAATGGAACATTACCTAAATTTTAAAAAAAAAAATTAGGCGTCTCATGCAAAACATTTCCGTGTAACTAGTATCAAGTAAAAAAAAATTTTGCAAAATTTGCATTTTATTAACTTTTTCATGCTCCGAAGCGTCTACTGAGACCCTTTCTAATTTTAAATATTTGAATTAAAACATTTACTGCTTGTCTAAAATAAACTAATAAACACAAAAATTGGCTATTGAAGTTTGCTGAACGTTTCAGTTAAAGAGCAACGAGCAGCGTCAGCTTTTGGTGCACTTAGTCAAAAACATTACGCTTTAAATTGGGAAATATTGGTTTACGGGCATATTTTTTGTTGTGACTTTTTCAGATCTAATCAAATACTTTAAGTCAAAAATTTGCTAAACTGTATTTAATAATCAAGTCAATTTTGCTTAATATGCCTTTAAATATAAAGACTTGATCTTGAATTTAAGGTAAATTTGGTTATATGCCTAAAAAGTCGATAATTTTAATAAAGTCAAGTCTCTAAGGCATGGGGGCGTTTTTAAATTTTTTAACCAAAAATTTTATTAAAATCAAATTAAGCTCGCAAAGTATAATTTAAGTAATTTTCCTTATAAAATAAGATTTAAAAGTAATTTTAGAAATAGAACGCATAATATAGGAAATTAATTTTAACAACGAGCATGTTAACTGTAATTCGTAATTTCATATAGATTTAGGGAGAAATTATAATTGTTCTACACTAAAACGTTATAGTTGGGAAACATCATTTATACCAATATTAAAATTTTGTACAGTGGGACAAACTCTTATCTCCAAAAGGAATATTTATTTGGTTGACGGCATATTTCCAAGGTAAAGAAAAAGTTTACAATATTATTATATATTATATATATATATTCCTGATTTCTGTCTGTTCTGAGTACGTTAAAAATTTTCGGCTGCGATCTATTCTCAGACTTACCAAACTTACAAAAATTCATAAAACTCGGTTGTAACGATTCGAAGATTTTCGACAGCAAAATTGTTAAACGTCGTTTTCATATTTGTTTAACCTATTCCCTTTGAAATGAAGGATTCGTTGTGGAGCCAACCCTATTGAAAGGGTTGAAGGTCGATAATCACTCGTGAAGGTTAGTACCTTAGCTTCAAGTTATAGATGTAATTGTGCAGTGCACTCTCTCCTTACGGACACTGCTCTTAAGCGGACATATTTTCTGGGCCGATAGGTGTCCGCTTAACTCTCATTCGTCCCTCAAATTTTCTATCGAATTTGAACTGCTGAACTACTGAAGTTCTAGTGAAAAATTCCAAGTGAAACCAAAATCTAGATTTTTAGGAGAGAAAAAAACCAAGTAAAGAAATCTTGGATAGTTCGGAGCCAAACATATACATAAATCGATTGAAAATTTGAATAGAGTCAATTTTGATTCTAAAGGACGAACGAGGGTTAAGGGAAAGTACACTGTATTGTGATCTATAACAAATTTAATAAATAAATATTATAAAGCCTTAAGAGTATCCTCAAGTATCCGGATCAGAATCCTCAACCGCTGATCCTCCATCTAGTATGGGTATAGTAAATGAAGGGATGGTCTTCAACTGGTCAAATGAACACTATCATGATCTCAAATGGCCGCGAAGACCATAAAAAACGCCCAAAAATTCAGTTCCAATTTATGAAAAAGCATCACTTCAGCCATTAACCACCCAAGACAGTATGAAAGCAACCACTTTTCCACTATCTGTCCTAACCTTTTAATTACATTTACTTGAGCTCAAAAGTTTCTTGTAAGACTTACCCTTAAATCCTTCGTTAGATTCAGTCTTTTGTTTTCCTTAAAGGACTTTCTGAAAGAAAGAAAAAAAACCAATAAAAATACGAAAAAAAGTGAAATGAAATAAAGAAGCAAATAAATAAAAGCGGCTTAAAAGTGGTTTTCCTTTAACTTAACTTCAGCTAGGCATTTTCTGTGAGCACTTAAGGCAAACTGCGCAAACGTGTTCGAGTACGCAATACGTAATTGAATTGAAAATTCGAGACCACGAAAGTTTGCACAACACAAAATCATTGTAAAGTCCTGTACATAAACGTCGAGCTAGTGCCAAAAGCACAGGAAGGAAACGAAAGTGCGCGCTACAGAAAACATTATTCAAACTTCGAGCGATGGTTGCAAGGATGGTTGTGGCTGTCGCAGTCGCTGGTGGTTTTGCTGTCGCTGAAGTCAACCGCAATGCGTGAAGGAAGCGAACTGGTCACAAGTTGACGCCTACATTATGAGCAACGATATAGCGAAGGCGACAGCGACAGCGACCATCGAACATTGAAGGGCACGGAACGAGCAGCGGTAATGCCATTTCCGTTTTTACGCTGTAAAGTGTTTACAGTTTTCAACTTCAGTTGCCAAACGAAGGACAAGAAGTCGAAGAAGAACTTTAAAGCGCATAAGGTGCATCCCACAAAGCGATGGAGAATGTACATAGGCCCAAAAAACGACGACAACAAAAAAAAAAACATTATGGCGGCCGTACAAGAAGTCATAAATTGCACTGAAGTAGCTCAAGTGAAAGCGGCAGCAGCAGCGAAGGTGTTGGCCAAGTGTAGCAAAAGTTTTTCCAAAAATTAGTGGTTGGTTTTCGGAGCGGATGTTGCAAGGCGGTAGCAAGTATAGTCTAAGGCTCCTTCGCTCGATTTAACCCGCAAGAAAGGTGTAGCGCGCAAGAAATTCAACGAAAAACTTAAAGGAAAGAAACAACAATAGCAACACTGCCGCACAACATTTACCCACAAATGTTGTCTATTCCATGATAGCTGGCGGTTGAATTGGTGGATATTCTGTTATTGAATTGTGAAGAGTACTTGCCAAGGAGTAGATTCGCTGCAAGTGGGCATAGCAAGTGGTAAATTGATGATGTTATCGGAAGGAAGCAGCAGAGCAGCAACCAAGTGTATGTATCGAAGGATACAAGAGTTTGGCCATGTTTCTCGTACTAAAGCTATCAATTATGCCCAGCGTTTTATTGTGTTCTTGAAATTCTATTTTGCGAGAACACGCTATACCCTGAGCTAAATTTGAAGCTTAGAAGTGATTTCTGTTAAAAGGACCTCAACTCAGTGCATCCCTATTTCAAAGAGGAAACAGGAAATTCAGGTATGCTGTTTCAAATGCTTTGACGATTGCCCAGCGAAGTAGCCCTTTGTATGCTATTCTGCATCAAATGGCAAAGTTTTAAATACTTATGAGTGGAAAATTTTAAATCTTCCACTGGCACTGACAGTGTTGCCAATGATATGGAGCAGTTTTTCGGAAGCAAACTTTGAGGAAACCCCATTGATTGGGGAATGCTAAGATAAGATCCCTTCTGAAAACATTTGATGTCAAATTTCGAAACATAAAATGGAAAAATCCTTTAAAACAGTAGCACTGGATAATGACTGCTTTCGAGGTTAATTGAAATGTTCACTTGTATTTGGACCGTGATGGACTGGCGAAACTAACTCCATTCATTACACAAACCGTTGAAAAAAACTCCTTTTCGATATCCTTTTAACTCTGTTGAATGAATTAGAATTTAATTTAAAAAATTTGAAAAAAAAAATGAGCATCATTGACTATTTAGGTGGCCTATATATACCCCCTCCCCCCTTTCAATTACTGATGAGAAAGTTCAACGATGCTCTTTGCTATACACTTGCGAAAGCAAACTCAAGCATAACAAGTGCAATTCGGAGAACCACCACATTTTTGAGAAAAAAAAGGGCAGACAATGTAATCCTTGGAGCTAGGGTGATCGCTTGAGTACTTACTACCTGCATTGGTAGAACTTTTCATGCACTAACATAGGTGTAGTCAGGCGGAAAAGGACGTCGATGTGAGTGGATTAAAGGTTTTTTCCTAGCAAAACAAAATAAAAAAAATAAAAAGTATTGGGAGTTTAAACACAGAGAAAGCGAGTGAAAGAGGATTTGGGATGAGTTTAAAAATAACTATAATTAGGAAAAATTATTTTTCGAAATTGTGTTATGATATTACGTACGTGTTCCGACACACTTTTCAGAGTATAACGTGTAAGGATATATGGAATTTATTGGAATAATTCAGATCTGTGCCATTCTATTTTTATGCAATACATTTGAAAAGTGGAAATTTTAGAATCATTTTCGCAACAATGTATCACAAAGTAGTAAGAAGAATTGTATTCTTTCAAGCAGGATAACGAAATAAAGCAGGCTTCGTTTACTGGTATCTCAAACATAAAAAAATCTCACATCAAATCAAACGAAATTTATTTTGAATTTCATAATTCCTGGAATACAGTATCAAAAACAAAGTTGAATGAAAAACTTAAAAATCGCCCCTGAAGTCTCACATAAATATTCAAATGAAATTCATCCAAAAACAAACAAAAAAAAACAAATAAAATTTTTTTTTTTTTGAAAAAAATCCAAGACATCAACGACTGCAAATATCTGAATCGGTCTGTAGCAAGAAATTTTTTGTCAAATTGTCAACTCTAAAATTGCAGGCATTTTAAGAGATAAACATTCATACTGTGTGCTTATTCATACTGCAGTGTGCAGTCATTGGCTGGCACACATGCTCATGCATATGCTGAACTGCTGCATTTCACACAGCATATTTTCATTGCATACCTTACGGAGCATTCACTTATTTGAGTGTGATGTCCTCCCAGCTGGTTGCATTTTGAAGTGGCTCGTAGGTGAATATTTTTGTGCCAGTTTTATTCTTTTTCTTTCTTTTTTTTGTGTTTCTTTTTGTTTTTTTTTTTGTAAATCTTGCACGTTCACGTTTATAGACATATGCGCTTGAATGTCCAGCATTCACGGATGGCTTTATCACCGCAGTGATTGCATATTCTGCATTCCTACAATGCTTTCCTCTTCATTGACATGTTTTTGGCTTGCAATTTTCCGCTCCTGTTTTCCAATAAAAAAAAATTGTTTTTTTTTTCTGCACAAAAAACAAAACAGAAGAATATATGGCAAGAGACCACTTTTGTTTTATTGTCCTCACTCTTGTTTATTCTTTTGCCCGAATAAGATTTTTTGTTGGGCGATACAAAATGAATTCATAATTATTTTTGGCCTTCGAACGCAACATGAAAGACCAGAGACCGTAAAAATAATACACTTTATTATGAAAATCAAGAAGCCAATTCTTTTTGCTGGTTTTTTTTTTGATAAAAAATATTTTAATAATTTTTTTTCGAGTTATTTCCATATGAGCTTGTCATTGTGTAATGGAGAGGTTTATAGATATTTCGATATTGAATTTGCTAGTAAGTGTGAGGAATAATTGTTAAAGAAAATTACCCTTAGAACATATCCACATGAGAAGATGTCCGTTAGAATCAAAGATGTTCGAATGATTACTCTCGTTCTAAGTCTTTTCATAATAATTGTCGAAAGTTTCTGAAAACCCATTTTTCTCACAATATTGGAGGTTTCGAAGTTACCTCGATTTTGAATTACCATCAAAATACCTTAAAGAAAATGAAACAGATCTCAGAGGATAATCAAATAATTTTTAAAAGAGATCCCTGTGATGGAGGTAATATCAACCACACCCCAGAAGGGTGTATTATAGCAATTCCACCTTACTGGGGTTGGCTGATCAGGGGTGTTGAGGGAAAACTAAAGGGTCGTAGCATAATTTCGACTGCATATTCTTGCTCAGCGTACCCGAAAACGTATTCCGGGACACGTATTTAGATTTCTTACTGCATACCTTTTGGAGAAATTTCACCTTTTTAGGGTGGTTTGATAAGGGATGCGGAGGGGCGTTGAGGGAAAATTAGGGGTTCGTAGTTTAATGTCGAATCCAGGTTACCAAAAAACTTAAGTTGGGATATTTAATTTTAATTTTATGACTCTAGAAAATTAACTCTTTTGGGGAGTTTTGTGTGGAGCTGGGGCGAAACCTGAGCGTGATGGAGAAAATCTGACACGGAATTCGTGATCTGAACCCCAAAAAACATAAGGTAGGGCATGTCATCCTTCTGTAGGAGGACTTTTTTTTTGTGTTATCAACTCCGAAGAGTATAGAAAGATAGGGAGTAAAATAGACCTACTACAGCCGAAACTCTCTATAACGAATTCCAAGGGACCCGAAAAGATTCGTTGCAGAAAAAATTCGTTATAAGGAGAAAAAGAAAATGCACCAAAAATGCACTGAAAAATCCTTCCGAAAATTCACTATAAAAGGAGGAGGAGGAGTTGTAGAGGAGTTCGTTATACAGAGTTTTGACTGTAAATGGTCCTTCTGGAGATTGCTGATGTTCAATTGCATGCAAAAAAATCCCCATTTTTCTTAACAAAATTTTTTAATGAAATCAATTTTATCGAAAAATGAGAACACACAACATTTCTGGCTCATAAACAGGCTGATACACGATATCATTCTTTCAAACTTGTTGGTCGGCACTTCGAAGACTTCGATTAAAAATGAATATTGAAGACGTCTATCACCTTTTTCAATATTTTTCACGCTCACATCTAAGAATATTGAAGCTAATTTGCTAACGTGTATCAGCCACTTGTAGAATATCTCATTGACTATTAAACTAATCATGGATGAGAAGACTAATCCTTTCAAATTTCCACATAAAAGTTCTTTTTTCTACATCTCTCTTAAACATCGTCTAACTACGCTAAAAACTGCAAAATCTGATATAGAAAACCATGGAAAGAGAAAAGATTTATTAAGAATAATGTGAACTATTTCGCATTTGTGATGATAATCCTTTAAAAGGATATCTCTTTTAGTTTTCAAATATATTATTCCTTTGCTAAGGCTTAAGAGACACACAATAAAGCGGCAATTACACTGAGCTAATGTGAAACCGGACGCATTCCAAGATTTTTTAATAAAAAAAAATAAAGCGTTTTTCCTTGAAAAGGATTCGCTTCTGAGAGAAATAATAGAAGAAAAAATATGCTCAACAACGTACCGAGGATATTATGTGGAAATTCAAAGAAAAGCGAAAGCAAAGAGTAAGAGCACACCGAACAGAGTAAAGTGCATTTGATGTGTACAGCCGCATTTGACGTTGACGTTTGTGCGTCACTAACGTGTGCATGCGTGCGTGCGTTCGTGCGCGTGTGTGTTTGTGAACGTATTGCTTGGCGCCATATTAAAATAGCAAACGAGTTGTCAAAATGACAGAACATTTTGTAAAAGCTTAAATAACAAACAAAACGCTGACATGACGACGACGGCGAGAGCGTCGTCAACGACAGAGGCAGCGACAACGACAACGGACGATCCTTTCCTTTATTTCACTAACAGTGAAAAGCAAACAAATATAGAGAAACACAAAAATCCCAAGAAGGAATATTCATACGCATATATTCACATATGTATGTGAATGTTGATATGTGTCTTTTCATTTGTGCCCCAAAGGGAAATATTCTTCTTGTATCATCGATGTTGTCAGGGCTATATCGAGGGAGGAATTCATGACATACCGTATGAAACTTTCAATAAAAATTCTTTATAAATTAGACACTTCGTCATCAGTGACATTTTCATCATAAGAGATCGAAGAAATAATCCCCGACTGGTGACGAACAGCATGGAACTGTCATGCTTGAAAGTGTGAAATAATAAAAAACATATCATTTGGTTATAAACTTTTAAAAAAATCATGCATGACATTTACACTTGTATGTCATCGATGAGTGAAATTTGTGATTTCGAAATTTCTCTCAAAGATTACGCAAGTATAAAAAAAATTTAGCTTTTATTACGTCTAAATACCATGCGTGACATTTTCATCTGTATGTCATCGATGAGTGAAATTTGTGATTTCGAAATTTCTCCAAAAGCGTACGGAAGTGTAAAACATTTAGCTTTTATTAGTCTAAATATCATGCATGATATTTTCATCTGTATGTCATCGATGAGTATAATTTTTGATTTCGAAATTTCTCCCAAAGTGTATGAAAGTATTCAAAAATGTTGCTTTTATTTCGTTTCAAAATCATGCATGACATTTTCACCTGTATGTCATCGATGAGTGTAATTTTTGATTTCCAAATTTTTCCCAAAATGTATGAAAGTATTCAAAAATGTTGGTTTTATTTCGTTTCAAAATCATGGATGATATTTTCATCCGTATGTAATCGATGACAGATATTATAACTCAATTTTGCGAGCGATGAATTTTCCTGCTTGGATGCAAAAAGATGCTTGGATGCATGTTGATTGTGATTGTGCAATGTCATTCACACGTACACTTGAACGAATTCACACAAAAAGTTCTGCCATTTTCGCTTAAGTCCTTTACCGGCTTCGCACTTTTGAATAATGAAAAAGAGACAACATTAAAATAAAATGAAGAAAAAGCAAGAAGAGAATGCAAGAAGCGTCAAGTTGAAAGTATTTATGTGAGGTAATGACGTGCATAAGAAATTGTTATGCAATTGTTGTAAAACTCACTTAAGAATACGAGTTCGTTTTACGAAGTCTCATCAAAAACGAAATACGATTGCAATGAAATGCAATAACATACAAATTTATATATATGTATGTTCATATGTATGTTCAGCGTAAATACATATGTTCAAGCATCCAAATAAAGCTTTTCAGATTCATAGGAAATCTCTTGAAGAATTTTAACATATAATATGTAGAAGTTGTTGCAAAGTTTCCGAAATAAGTTCTTGTTTTGAATTTTCATTTTCATTTTAATTTTAATTTTCTTTTGAAAATTTGTCAAGTGCCATGCGTAAATGTTTATTACGCAAAGAAAACAAAACGAAACATTGGAATTTATATTGAATTTTCGAAACGATTTCTCCAAATAAACTGTTCAACTAATTGATGAAGTGCCACAAGTGCGCTGCGTTATTTGATTCTGGCAAATTTTTGAATTAAGCCAAAAAGATGAAAATAAGGAAAACTCTTTGCCACTTAAGCCCAGAAGTACTTTACATTAAATAAAAGAGGAACAATTTTTTAATTTTCTTGCTAAGCTCAAATTCTAAATAAAAAAGAATCATGAACTAAGTACCTTCAGGCAAGGATAATAGAATATAAGGTTACGACAATCAGAGTTCAAAATTTGATTCTTCTGCGAATGTACACATGTGACGTAGCGTTAATATCATTCTGATTGGATGAAATTATTGAAAATTTTTGACAGATGAAAATTTTCAAGACGAAAAATTTAAATTAATGAATTTATGTGATTACAGCGTTGCCACTGACGTTCGAAAAATGTACTACCAATTTGAAACATTCATAAAACCTGGGTTTTACATACTTGCATCGTTCTTAAAATAAGATGTTCTTGTAAATTGATCAATGAAAAAAAAATTTAATAGCTTCAACTAATATTAAAAAAAAATTTAATAGCTTCAACTAATATGAAAAAAAATTTTTTTAAAACTTTACGCAACGTGTGGCAGCACCAAAAAAAAAAAAAACGTCACAGGTGCTCGGATAAAAGTAAAATCTTCGCATGTCATAATCTTATATTCTATTATTCTTGCCTTCAGGTGTATAAGCCTGATTTCCAATAGCGCATGAGCTGCGTACCGCAAATTCCCGCAAACGTTCAACACATGAAAACATATGGAACCACGTTCAATCAACTTCCTTCACGCAAGATTTCGAAAAATTGAATATTTCCTGCGCGTGAGCAACATGACATCTGCGTACAACAGTTGAAAAAAGGAATAAAACAGTGTTGTAGAAACTATTGAGTACTTTCTTAAGGTACTTGGTACTACGGGGCATACTTTCCTTGCTTAATCAAGTAATATGCATTAAATTTTGTTTTCTTTTAAGTATCGGTGTCTATATTTATGATTTCGATAATTTATTTGTTACGTAGAAAGGAAAATTACATTCCGCTCATACAAAACAAGACGAGAACAAGAGTACCTAATAATGTACTGAGTCAAGCTCAGATCCAAAACCGCAGCATTGACATGCTCATGGACACGCATTATTGGAAATTGAATTTTTCCTGCAGTCAGTCCATTCTTGATCTTCGATAAGAAAACTGTATACAAACAGACGGGGACACGCGGACGGACATGGCTAAATCGCATCTCCTATTGACGCTCATCATTTTTGTATACATTTATTATGGTCTATCTCGAATGGTCATGACTCATGAGTGTTACACACGTATGCACAAATGCAATATACCCTCGAAATAGAGTGTGTCGGATATAAAGAGACATCACATTATTAAAAGGCGAGTCCTTTTCCAAACATTTCTATAGTCTTCTAAAATCCGTTTTGAATTTATTCCCAAATGTATTGGGTATTTGGAATGAGTATTTTAAGAACTGAAATCCCTCAGAGCAACTTTTTGAGTCAAAAATACTTAGAAGGGATGCCAAAAGAGTATTTAAACTATATGTTAAATACTCTTTGGATTGCCTGACTGGGCTAAAATGATGTTAAATGAATGGGCAAGAGTACCCCAGCGGGAAATGTCCCGCGGACATCCCCGATGATGTCCTAGTGACTTCGGAGCCGGAATGCATGCTATTTCCGGTGACACTTTGTATGACATTTACACAGGAGCTGACAGGGACTTCAGCGGTGACATTATCACCGGAAGATTAGAAAATGTCACTGGTCATGCTAGGGGATGCGATGGCGAAAAAAGCATTTGAGAGCAGCACATTGCTCTTTTCTCTCTAAATGTCAATTTATAGAAACCAGTTTGATAACTCTCTTCTTTGCCCTCTCTTTGAATGTTTCGAAAATTTTTAAAAATCTATTTTTAACAATTTGTGTTCGCCTCAGCCAGGGATCGAACCCTCGATCTTCGGATTCTGAGTCGAGCACTCATCATCTACGCCACTTCATGCTTACGCTGAACTGACGCTAAAACTTTATTTAAATTTCAGTAGCCAATGAGAGTCAAGCACATGAATAGCATCCCTCCACGATGACATGTCCTCCAAGATGTCATGCATGACAATGTCACCTATATGTCATTGATGATACCACTGATGACTTTGTCATGCAGGAGATAATTTCCCGCTGGGACAGGAACACGTACAAGGGTGGCTGTTTCTTCAGACTTAATGCTTATTTGGCGCTTTAAATGATTAAACTGACTATCGAAAACTATCGATGGTTATCGCTGGATTAAGAAAAACAATCCACCGCTATCAATGGTGCCGACCATCGATATTTCTCCACTGTTTTAATACCGATATTTTGATGAGCTGAGAGACCCGAAATAATTTCAAAATTTTGATCTTCACTTTTACAAATCTCTTTACTGTTTATGTAAGAATTTTTTTCGGCTATTACAGCAAAATCTTTTCATAGTCAATTATGCAAAAATAGCCAATTACTTTGCAAAGCTTTTCATAGATGAACACCCTCTTGAATTCCGGTCATAATTAGTCGGAATATTTTGACAAATATTTTTGATGCTCCCATTACGTTACGTCAAATCATGGATTTATTGCAGAGAAAGAAAATCTCAAATGAAAATACAAATACAAAAAGTAAATTGAAATTCCAAAGAGAGGAAAGAAAGTGCAAATGGCAACAAACAGGATCCATTCCCCTTGCCGAAAAAATGCCTCTTATATATTTTGTTTCTCCTGTTGCGGACGCTCTCTAGTAGCATTGAAACGATTTGGCACAGACTTAAACCCTAATAAAAAGACAGACAGAAATGTGTATGTACAAGGTACGTACATACATACATACGAGCAATAGAATTATGTGATAAATAGAAATTGCTTGCAAGTTGCAATTCTCAAATAATTTTCGACGCATGCATTTACTGTGGGTATTTTTCGTAAATTTGTAGACGAAATAAAATACGACGAGGGACAGTAAGCGCACGTTGCCCGTTGGTATGTACGTAAATCAGAATGCATTTTCGATGCATATAGCGGAAAGGATATCTATGCTGCAGATGAACGAGGACGACATTGACGTTGCGGGAGCACGCATAAAAACGAAAAGCAAACGGAAGTCGGTGTGGACGGTCAGTTCGGGTATGACTAGGATTTTCCACTCCGTCCACTTTAATTCGTTTGTTGCAGCATTACTTGCACTGGTACATGTCATTTTTTGTGTGTTTTTTTGATGCTGCAATCATACGATTTATTTGTGAATTATGAATTGCGGGGGGTGGGAGGTAAACGGTCGAGGAAGAAAGAACAAAAAATACAAAAATAAAAAACTCAATTCGTAAATTAAAAAACTTAAGCTCAATGCAATTCATGTAGGAACATTGTTTTCAATGGCCTCACACAAGCTGTCCGAATCAAGGAGCTGCCCCTCTTATCCATTCTTTTGAAGCTTTGCAAGTCGTTCGTGTACGTGCACGTATGTTTGTATGTATGTGAAAGTGTGAGGCGATTATCTCTTTTCCTCTGTGTGCCTGAAGTTCAGTTCGTTTCAGTTGAGGTGGTCAAATGTGTTGGTTGGATGCTGTAACTGCGACGATTATCGTAGTTATGAAATCTTTATGCATTCTGCCAGTTTTCTTGTCATTGTTTACAATTTGGTTTTGTCTTTTTCTTCTTTGAAAACCCAAAGCCAAAGCGAATGACATGAGAAGCTACGACGGCAGATCAGATGGGATCGGCTCAGATCGCATCCGACCCGACCAGACCAGACCAAACCAAACCAAACCAGACAGATGAGATGAGATGAGACAAGACAACGCAAGACTCGAGCGGACCATTTCAGAGCAGCTTAAACATTCTCATATATGAAGGCTTAGTGGGTAAGTCAGCTGCGATAACCACTGCAATGGTCACAGCTAACGGACAGCATACTCCATGCAGGCATGCAGAAATATAGAAAATTTTTCAGGTCTTGTGTTTACGGAAATGTCTTGGAATTTTGTTGTTGTTGTTGTTGTCATTTTGTTGTTCGCTTCTGCTTGTTGCACATTTTTCAGCATTTGAAGATTTGTGAATTTTATAATTCGAGCTTCATCATAAATCGTCCCAAGTGAAAGCTTAACGTTTTTCATTCGGTTTAAGAACACTTAATTTTCTGGTTATGAGCATGTATGTACGAGTTATGAATTGGAAAGCCGAAAAAAGGCCAGAGGGGAAAAACCACTGTGCACTCTCTGTGTGTGTGTGTGTGTGTTGAGTGTTGAGTCTGGCAAAAAGGATTTGCTTTTACAACTGACGTATTATATTACAAAGTATGAGTGATGAATGAATTTGAAAAGCTTTAAAAGTGCTTAAAAATAAATTATTTCTGTTATAAATATGGCTTTAAATTATTATGAGCGCTCTTAAAAGTTATTTACATGACGAAGAGGGACTCAAAAAGGATTTAAAGAATTAAAACAATTTTTTAAAATTTTTTTAAAATTTGTTATATTTTTTTTTTAATTTTTTATAATTTTTTTTTTTTTTTTTTTTTTTTTTGAAAGACGATAGTGTGAAGAAAACCACTAGCAAAAGTGTTCAGCGACATCAAAAAAAAAAAAAAAAAAAAAAAAAAAAAAACTCAAAGCACCAACGCAAACAAATTATGATCTAAACATTTTCTTTATCCTTTCAGGCACTTTCTGTAGTACCTCAAATACTGGCCAAATAAATTTACCACGATCGTATATCCCACGCAAGCCCGTGACAATGGAATCGCATCCGAGGCCTTCTTTTTTCGTGGCCCTTTTGAGTATTTGTGAAAAGTGATTATTGAAAAGTGAAAAGTGTTAGCAATTCTAAAATAAAAATGTCGTCCCAGAAACTGAAATCATCCTTCCTAATACCAGTTTTGATCATCCTTGATGACGGCCCGGAAGATCCTTATCAAATCATCAAAAATGTTGCAAGCCTTATCGTTTATTTTGAGGAATCCTTCACTGATATTTTCCTCAAAAGGTAAGTGCACACTATTTTCAAATTATATTCCAGAATATGCTTAAAATTTCGGCCCACAATGTTCTCATCCCTCATAATATTTACCTTTTAAAGTTCATCCCGAAAAGATTAAAGAAACCGAAAGGATCTTAAAAATCATATTACATCTTCGCTTTGACCCTTTCCACCCAATAAAAGCCATAGACGTGACAAAATTGTTTCTCCTTTTTGGGAAAAAGGACACATTTCCTGATAAGCTTGAAACGCAGCAAAAATGTTTATGATTCTTAAGTGGCCTCTTAGAGGTTAAAAGGCTGCTTTCATAAATAACGCCTTTTAATGTGAAATATCGCTTTTCGTAACTAATTGTCCTACTTTTATGTTAACATAAATCAAAATTTTACTCGTGTCTGACCGATTTTTGTTATTCTGTTAACCCTTATAAAATTTTGTCTGGTCGAGCACACTCCCTCTTCGGCGGAATAAACGAGTATGTAAAGGATAAAATAGGATTTTATGTGGTCATGTTTGACTGAGGTTTTTCTTTTTATTCTACTTCGAATCGGCCTTTTTTTCTCTTTTTTGGTTACCTTTTTTTTTTTTGCTTTAAGCCGCTTGGTAAGCTAAGCCTTTTGTGGTTGTTCGTTCGGTGCCTGGCATTGCCTTTTCGCTGGTCCTTTTTTTTGAAATAAACAAAACCAAAAAAAGAAAATTCGTTTCTTTAAAAATATTTTCTTTGAGGCAAATTTGATGTTGAATTTCAATGCGTTCTTTTAATAGAAATAATGGGTTAATGAATAGCTTCAAAAGACCAACAAGAATTTTGTTTTGAATTTTCTTGTCCTGCCTTTGAACTGCCTGAGACTGAGAAGGTGTAGAAGATGCCGCGAGACAAAGGCGTTCTTCCTTTTTTATAAGATAACAACAAAAGTGCCAATAATAATAGCAATAAAATGAAGAATTTTCTGCTTTGAAGTGCGCAGAATTATAGCTCCTTGTCACTTAAGTGCGTCGTCCTGTTGGAGAGGAAAATCCAATAAAATTACAGCGCACATTTTTTTATGCCTCTTTTAAGTTCAAGGTCACACTTAAACCTGGCGTCTTTGAGACAAAGCAGACTGAAGGAGTCTGAAGACTAAGAATTCCGCATAAGGTAAAGACAAGGTCGGCTTCGACATTACTTTGCTGTGGCTGCGTCTCTGGCAGTAGTTACAGTAATAAATTTATTCGTTATTCCCTGAGGGAGTTTTTTTCTTTCTTTTTTATGATATTAAAGGCAAATGCCTTTAAAGAAAGAATGAAGCTACTTTAAAGCTAAAGAAAGAACTTGAGGCTTTACGATTGCAAAGAAAAGAAAAAAAAAAAAACTGCAGGGACAACATCAAACGAAGTGCAAGAAAGAAAGAATGAAGAGAAGTGCATTTCTGAACCTTTTGTTCCAGCAAATTGCAGAAGAATATCTCCGGCGGGCAATTTGGCTTTAATTGCGGTGCAGCTCTGCGTTCGCTCGTTCGCTTTAGCCGGATTCGCAAGAGAATACTGTCACCAGCCGGCCGATCGTCAGCCAAAACCGAACTATGAAGTGCGAACAAAATCGTGGCCTAAGGTCTGCGCGTTTGCTGAAAGCCTGAAAAATTTAATTGACTTTATTAGTACGGCTTTGCGCTATTTTAAACGCCCTTAAAACGTTGAATTAGCCCTGTTCGCAGCTTGTGACTGGACGGTTAATTACTGTCAGCAAATGAGATTTAAAAAGTGGGCTCTTAGGAAATCTTTATTTCTAAAATCTGAATTCTTGAGTCGGTGCAGTGCCTTAGAAGAAATTTATCGACATAGCTTGGTAGCTGAATGCTTGTCTTAATTGTTTACAGTAAAACCAATTTTTAGGTGGACACCCATGAAATCCAATGTTGTGGTATAGATATTCACGGAAGATGTCCCTGAAAGATGAGAATTATTTGACTTAGATGCAATCATCAGTTGGAACTAAAACTTTCACTGTTCATTGGCTCAAGTATTATTAATAATTTATTATCTTATCAAACTCCGCTCCTTCATTTTCTTCTCGCGTGATTCGAGTTAACCGGCCTATCCCGGAGTCCGCAAAACGCGACCAGCTCCTTCATTTTGTTCTGACCGTTGAATCATCCGAGCTCTGCAGTCTCTAGGTCTCATTTTACTGTCTCTCCTAACTAGTAATAAATAAATCCGTATTTTTCCCTCCTAATTTGTCATCAAATGTAATGAAAATACATTGAATACAATATTCGGGAGGCTCTGAGTTCAACTCCCGGCTCGGGCGTGAATGTAAGGTGTGTCGTTCTTTCTGTTTCTATTCTTCTTGGTATTCCCATATTTCCTGGTATCTGGTATTGAGGCCTATGTGTCCCTAGGCAGTTCCACATTAAATCAACTCAATTAGAATTTCTTTTTTTCAAACGAAAACATGATTTTTAATAAACTTTATTTGTATTAGTTTAATAGATCCATTTAGGTTAAATAGTTTTATCTGATTTTGTCTCATATTGATTTGATGGAGCTTCAACGCGAACTTAAAGGCATTTCGCTAAAATAGTAAAAGTAAATCATCTTTCTGCTTATACTCATGGCGCTTAAATTTATCATTTTTGGTTTTTGCATTGAAGTATAGGTACGATTTTGAAATGCCTAGTCAACAATGATGCGTATTAGATACTAGTTGAGCGGAACTATAAAAGATTTTAAATCTTAAATAATAAAAGACGCAGAATTTTCAATTTCACTTAGCTTTTATTCTTTAAAGTTTGTAATATTGATCATAGAAAAATTGTTAGTCAACAAATTTTTCAGTTGAATTTAAAAATATTTTTTATTTATTTAAAACAGCAATGTATTTAAAATTTGATTTTCGAAATTCTTCGTATGGACTTTATATAATTCAATTATTATCCTTGAAAATCAATAAATTCATTAATAAATGTAATCATTTTCAGTTCAGCGCGTGTAAAATGAGGTCCTGTTTGTATGATAATTTAAGGTATGATTAGGTCTTCAGAGATTTTTTTGTACACAAATTCTTTTAAAAATACAATTTTTTTTTTAATTAGAGTTGGACCTTTAGATTTTGAGCAGATCAATTGATAAGTCTATCCTCTTTTTAGCATTTCAAGGAAATATGTTTAATTACATTTCTTTTTGTTCGGTATAATTCTCATTTGGTTAATAAAATAGGACATAAAAGATATGTATTCATCTTAAAACTTTTTAAGCATTGCGAAAGCAGTCACGACAACGGAGTGACAAAATCGAATGAAGTCCATACAATGGCTATTTTGGGGTTATGTTCAGCAGAGGGCTCTCTGGACATTTGCTTTGAACGTTAAATAAATTTGTTTTGACATTTCTTCTTGTATAGGTATTTTTTTTTTAAATTTTTTTATTTTAAGAATTATCTTGTCATTTCAATTATGTAAGTAGTTAGTTCAACAATTTAAATTTAAATCCATTTTTGAAAATTATCATGTCAATTTGCCACCTGAAACATAGTTAATTCAAAAGGAAAATCTTTATTTTTTTCAACAAGAAAATTAGTTAAATTAAAAATATTCCTTGTTGAAGCCGTTTTGTATGTTTTTCCATTTGATTTAACCAGTTTTATGGTTGATTTTTTTCTCTGTGTAGCTACTCAAAATTTTGTCTATTCTTTTAATTGATAATAACTTTTAAGTGTTCCTCATCCACAAATTCTTTTTGAAGAATTTAGCCACTCAGTTTATTGTAAACCCTCAAATGCCAAATGTTTTTTTTTTTCATTGAAAAGCTCAGATATGACTAATGTGGGTAAAAAACACGAATCTGAAGTTATTATTAGTTTTTTTTTGGTAATTTTTTGCTTAGAAAAAAGTCCGTCTAGAGACGGAGCCATGAATTAGAGGGTTAAGCAGACGCAACTTGAGAACTCATTTATATCGGAGAATAATCTAGATTTTCACACTCTAGTATTTAACCCACTAATTCCTGGTTCTGGCGGACTTTCGAACAAATTACCAAAAAAAAAAATTATAATAAAAATTTCAGATTCGTGTTTTTCTTCCCAAAAATAGTCTTATCTGAACTTTTCATTCAAAAAAAAAAAAAAAAAAAAAAAAAAAAAAACACTTTCAATATTCAATTTAATCAAGTCGAATTAAGTGTTAACGCCCTCGTGGCCCAATTTTCTAAGAGTTCAAAAGTCTTCTTTTTTTTTTTTTGATTTTTTTAACATTAAGATTTCCTTCGTACCATAATTCCATTATTCGCAAATAAGTACGGGAAAAGCCATTTTAACTTCAATTCCGCACGATTATGGTGGCTTGGAAATGCATTTCGTAATCCCTTAAGAATTTACACATCGTTAACTTTGAATTACAACAATAAAAGCGTAGATGAAATCGTTGTTTTTTCATTCTTCGCCTTCATCTTTTTTTTTTTAAATGTTTTATTTTGAATTTCATATTTCAAGCGCTTACATTCGAGAAGTGTGCTTTTGATGTAAGTTTGTATGTATGTATGTATGTATGTATGTAGATGGTTATGTAATATAGACAAACCGTGTTTGCCCTTTTCAATGCCTGTCAGTGGGTGGGTGACCTCTCAAAGAAATAGTCTGATTCTTAAGCTCGTTCCATAAGTCGTTCATGCCGGAATAGACAGACAGACAGACAGACATCCATGTAGCGCGTCATGGAGTACGTCATGGCATAACGAATTATTTTCTTCTTATTGTTCTTTTAAAACAGTTTGGAATTTTCGGTTAGTGTGCAACAAGGCGTGCCTGATTCGACTTCGACTGCGTTCGCAATGCTATGCCTTTTACGGGTTCATTTTGTTCCATTCTATTTGATTTTATTCTATTTATTTCCATTTTCCGTAATCCGTAAAATCACAATATCATGACCAAGCAATGGTACACAACGAAACATTGTAATTTTAAGTGAGAGCTGTTAAGGCTTTTTACTTTTAGGTATTATAATTGAATGCATCGTTGATCCTTCAAGTCTCTATTCTCGAGGGTCGAAAGTGGAAGCTGGTATGCCGGTTCCCTCAAGATTGATTAAACGAAAATTGTTGAGTTCTAGAGTTCAATTGCTACAATTTACTTAAGACAATTGATCCGATTATTCTACATGAAATGGAATATCCAAGGCCAGAGAGTCATATTGCATAAATTAGAAAATAGATTTTAAGTGGAAAACAAAGAGCTGCAAATTTCCGGGAGTTCAAAACAATTTATGCTTTAAGCAAAACAAAAACAATTGCTCCACATAGTGTTTACAAGTTAAAGAATTGAACACTTTACCATAGAAGAATACCGGAAGACAGGTTGTTGTTAGGCAAAAGTAATGAACATAAACTACTGAAGTTAGAGATGGAGAAAAAAAAAAAAGGAAGACACGAAGAAACAAACAGTGGAACGAACAATGTGACAACAGGTGTAGGCAAAGCAAAAACCCAACAAAAAGGAAAAATTTTTCCAAGGAAAATGAAAATAAATAGCAATAGAAAGAACAAACGACAATAAAGCCGACAATTTCAACACTTGGAACACTTTCAATGCTTCTTCTCAAGTGGCCACTGAAATGAAGGGGAATTTTCACGAAGAGAAAATCCAGTGGAAAATAAAAAGAAATAGAAGTAAAAGGCATCTGAATGTTGACAATGACTTTGAGTATTATTCGAATCGTTTCAATCTAATGAAACCACAATAGCGGAATAAATATCCAGAAAATGCTGTCAAACAAATCGCTTCAAATGACAGCGCAAAAAAGTCGAGAAGGGAAAAAAGATTTTGAACAACTTTGCAAGCATTGATGCACTTGAGAGGGGTATAAAGGGTATGAGTGTTGTATATCTTCTTGTAAGATGGCATTTAGGTAAGAGGGGAATGAGTGACTTTAAAGAAAGCTTCTGAACGAAAAGGTTAATTATTTAGTAGGAAACCTGGTATTCTTCAACTGCTCCCTGATTGGATGCAGAGACACCATTTATGCGATCTATTACTTTGGCAATCAGTGTATTCGATTGTCTTGATATACAGGGTGTTCCGTTTGTGAAGACTCTATCCGACGGCTATCAATGAAGTCGTACTTATTAGATTTGATACAGACGTTCATTTAGATGTTTCATTTTCTCATCTTATTTTCCAAAAATTGATTAGACATATGGGGTACCAAATTAAAGGAAATCGATCTAGCATTTTGAATAAAATAAAAAATTTGTGTGTTAATCGGACACTTTTCATACCAAAATGGCTTCTAAAGTAAAAAAAAATTAAAGTTTTTGCAGAATATTTCACTTTGACCGTTTATATTTCCCTCAATGTGTCAAATTTTTACCATCAATTTAATTTTGCATAAAAACGCATACAATTGGCTTTCAAACTGCATTTAAGTTTTTTTTTCTACGATGAACCATTATCGTGGCAGAGTTATTTTTCTCGACTTACTGCGTAAAAACTTTAAGACCCTATAACTCCTCAGGGGTGCATTTGCGGCTTCTTTCTCCCATACGATTTTTTGTTAGTTCTGACGTCCTCTATCGCCTCCCGACCGGTTGACCTTCACAAATGGAACACCCTGTATATTGAAAATAACTACATGTCATTAGAAAATATACACTCCAAGATTCAACTACTCCAAGAGTAGTCCTTTTCTAATCATTCATTAGATTCCAGGAAAATCTCTTTATTTGTTCATAGTTTAGGCCTGTATCGAGCAGGTGTGAACATTCAAAATCCATATAAAACAAGTAAGAAAGCTAAAGTCGGTCAAGCCCGACTTTGAAATACCCAGCGTCCCGACATTATGAGTGCACTATGTTTTTCTTCTCTATTTGTAGGCGTCGCAGTGGGAGGGCCACATAAATTATTTCCCTACACCCTTCATTCGCCTTGGTGAACCTATGTTGCGAATTTGAAGTTTCTACGCCTTTTACTTCGGAAGTTACGAAAAATCTTCATTTGTGGGCGTGGCAGTGGGCGGGCCACATAAAATTTATACCTACAACTTTCATTCGCCTTGGTGAACCTATGTTGCGAATTCGAAGCTTCTACGCCTTTTACTTCGGAAGTTACGAAAAATCTTTATTTGTGGGCGTGGCAGTGGGCGGGCCACATAAAATTTTTACCTACACCTTTCATTCGCCTTGGTGAACCTATGTTGCGAATTCGAAGCTTCTACGCCTTTTACTTCGGAAGTTACGAAAAATCTTCATTTGTAAGCGTGGCAGCGGGCGGGCCAGTTAAATTTTTTCCCTACACATTTCGTTTGCCTTGGTCAACCTATGTTGCGAATTTGAAGCGTCTACGCCTATTAATTCGGAAGGTATGAAAAATCTCCATATGTGGGCGTGGAAGTGGGCGGGCCATATAAATTTTTTTCCTATACCTTTCATTCGCCTTGGTCAACCTATGTTGCGAATTTGAACCTTCTATGCCTTTTACTTCACAAGTTACGATAAGCCCTTATTTGTGGGCTTATTTGTGGGCGTGGCTCACGGAGGGCGGCGTCCATTTTTTTCCAGGATACGTCCCTTTTCGTAGTTTACCAGTACACCAAATATCAATGGAATGTGTTGAGTGGTTCGCAAGTTACAAGCATTTTACTGAAAACACATTATATTCATTTGTGGGCGTGGCAGTGGGCGGATGTCTCCCATTTTTACTTAGGATCATACTCGGATCCCGATATACCTGTGTGCCAAATTTCGACTTGATTGGTCCAGCCGTTTCGGAGGAGATCCGACCACGGACGGACGGACAGACGGACAGACGGACGGACGGACAGACGGACAGACGGACAGACGGACATGTCTAAATCGATTCAGTTTTTGATCCTGATCATTTCTATATATATTTTGCTATATCTCCGGAGCTTAGTTCTCCCTGTTACAAGATTCGCACAAAACTAATATACCCCGCTTACGCTGGGTATAAAAAGTTGCTATATGAGTTTTTGCTCTCATTTAGCGTACCCATATCCAAGACGAGCTAAATCAGTGTTTGGAATATAACATCAGGGTTGCAATTTCCCCAAATTTTGGAGAAATTTATAGGGTAGTTTAATTGGCGCATGAAGTATTTGAATAGCAAGTCTCGAAAAGAAAATGAAAATTACATGAAATATATGTCAAACTCTTTCTTTAGGGTAAAGTTACCCCCTTATTCATAATCAAAATATAGATTAAAAGCATTGCTTAAATGTAAAATTTCTATACAAAAAATGAATTTAAACAATGTTTTAAATTTAAAATTTCAATATGAATAAGTACGTATAATTATGACTGCTTTTTTATCAGACCTCTAATATCATGCTTGGAGCCTCGACTCTCAATGATGAAATTTTCATGATGCAAGTATCGAGAGTACTTTTTTTCGGGGCAGCCTTGATCTATAAGAGCAGCTGAAAAAGAATCATCGTAAAGTGTGAAAGAGGAGAGGTGGCTTCTCTGATTTCTTTTGAAAATAATTTTATGTCTTGGGAAAAGTCGATGCTTTGAATATAAGTAGGTATTTAATAAATTGGAAATATTGAAAATCTTCTAAATGAAATCATATCCCGGCTGGAAATTGCATAGAGAGATCTAAATACTAGCTAAGTCCTAGCTAGAGTCTAGCTAGATCCTTGCTAGAGCCTAGCTAGAGCTTAGCTCTAGCTTCGGCTAGCTCTTTGCCCGACTAGATATATCTTGCGAGGGCCTAGCTAGAACCGAGAGAAAAAAATTTGGGGCAAGACCTTTTTTTTATAATTCTCACTTAGTTTAAATTCGTGGAAATATAAAAAGGGTGTGAACCTTAATCAATACCCCGTCAAGGGGACGTAAAAATAAATCTTTATGTAAAACAAAGTGATTGACATATGGGCATTTCCCGAAAATGTAAACTTTTTGTCGCGTCCGTATATAGCTGATTGCCATTCGGACTGCATAGAAACTTTGAAAAATATAAAAGCCGCATAAGCTGCATGAAAGTATTGAGCAGCCAAAGTACATTTACCGCATACTTAATTCAGGACTTAAAATAGCTCATTTAAGTGTCGCGTCCGTCTGGAAATGCCCATATGGTCTAGGCGCTAGCCAGAAATTATTAGCCGGGCGCTAGCTACCCGAAGCTAGGAAGGCGCTAGCTAGACTTTGCTAGCTAAGCCCAAGATATAAACGAGCTAGCACCGAGTTATAATTTCCGGCCGGGATGTTTTAGAGAAAAAAATCCTGATCATAATTTTTGGAATTTTTTTCGATCAATCAAAGCTTGAGGTTGATCAAGAAAAAAGATTAAACAAAAAAATAGAAAAAAAATGAAGCACTAAGATATGGTAATATGCGACGAAAATCTGAACTAGTCCCCCTCAGAGTACCCCAGATGAACTCCTCTTTACAGTCTTTTAATCTCTTTATATTGGCGCAGGCCATCTAAGGAGAAAAACCTGCTTTTCAGGTCTTTGGCCGCAGACAGTTGGTCAGTCAATTGATTCGTTATTGCATCATAAATCTTCACACCGCATACGGAAATAAATCGCTTGAACTATTTGAATTTGCAAGTCTTGATGCTACGAGATGATGCAACTTGAATGCAATAATGTCGTCGTAAAATGGCCAAAATAAACTTTCAGCAGAAGAAAAGGAAAAAACCCCAAAAAAAAAAGAAAAAAAAAACTGGTGTACGGTTACGGCGTTTTATTTTCAATTTTCCTTCAGCTGTCTGTCAGTATTCTGTGCAGAACAATATCGCTCCCATCGGTCATGGCAAAGCATGGTATAACCACCAAGTGTCATATTGTCAACTTTGCGGTATGAATGCGCTCCTTCCCGAAATCTCGAAAGCTCTCAATTGATGCCATTGCCGCCACAGATGCCGCCTCTTGTCATTGCCGGAATCCTTGCAATTTGTTCTTGTTTTGTTGTTGCAGTTGCTGTTTTGTATTTTGTCGCCTGTTCACGCAGGCAAGCATTTTCTCAGTCACTGAGGTGGATTTCCTGAAGTCACTATTCGATTTGTTGTCGTTTTGGCTATCATTTCAATTCATAAGGATCTGTTGTTCTCGGCACACGTGACGCCTTACGTGCTGCGAAAGTCAGTCGTGTCATGCAGCAGTTTTGTCACTTCAAGATACGAGAGTTGTTGCCTTTTCATTTTGAGCTTTTATGATTCGTCTTCTACTGTTTTTCTTTTTTCGTCCCAACGTTCATTCTGTTTTTGTTTTGTTCATTGGGGAAATTTACGATATTGCATGTCAGAGCAAGCACTCACGAGTCAATTTCCTTCGGCAAAAGGAAAACGGGAAAAAGGAGAGCACACATCAATTCCGTTCAGTTCGAAAAAGTACAAAAGTTACGTACGTGCATTCTGGAGTCAGATTCGTATTATCTTATTGCAATCCATTAATATTGCACACGAAGGTGTTACACGACACGATTCTTTTCATTGAGAGAAAAGGAAGAAGTCTTTTTATTTTTTTATTTTTTTTTGAATTTCTCGCATGCATTCTTAGTTTCAATATTTCGTTTGAAATCTTCCCATCATGCCATTAAATTCCAATGAAATCCTCCTGAGTGTACCTACAATCCCATAAAGGACACTTCCTAAAAGCATACTAAAAAATCCTCCTTCCTTATTTTTAATAGAAATCGACCGCACACAAATTGCCTGACCATTTGATGTCCATTCCCCCACTGATGAAGGACAACCAAATGTATCCTTCTTCTTCTTCTGCCTTTCGTGCAGCTGCACACGAAACCGTTTCAATTATAAAAATACCCAACCGAATGTTCCATTCCAACTCGCCCGCCTCACGTCAGCATTGCCAACATTGATCAGCTGCATCATCTGTGTGCCTATTGCCAAAATCGATTCCATTTTAAGCTAATAGGCTCGAGGCGATGCTGCTCTTCATAATAACCGAAAAACTGGGCATAGTCATGCTTAAAAGCTCATGAGTTAAGAGCAAAGAGTGTTGTCAATTGGCAATTGGAATCATGTACAATTTTGCAGACATCTCGGCAACGTTGTCGTCTTTTAACGAAGTTATCGAAGGCAAACGGCAAATGTGCCGTTCACGTGTCCAGTTGATTTTAAAAAGCCCTTACTTCTTTCTGTATCTAATGTTAAGCTCAGCACAACAACAACCATAGCAGCGCACGTTGGAAGATGTTGCTGACGATGACGATGCTGATGCTGATTCTGTTGCCGTTGCTGTTGTTGTTTCTGTTGGCTGTAGCTGATGACGGTGACAGTGATATCGTAGTCATCATACGAAATGTAGCTCCCGTAGGAGATTCAGTCAATATCAGGAAAATCGGTAGAATGAACACACACACACACACACTCACTCACTCGGGCGGCGTCAGGTCGAACGACGAGCTTTCGAAGTCAGCCCACCATCGTTTGAAAGTAGCAGGGAAATTGCATCAGTTTAAGGTATTACCTGCTAAACTGTTTGGCAGACTGTCAAACTGTTTCAATTGTTTCGAAATTGTCTCGTGCAAATGCAATTTTCTACAATTGCATTTGGGTGGATTTTGGGCAGCGAGGTGTGCTGTGCTGTGCTGCTTAACTGGAAATGTGCTTGATGAGAAAGATAGGAAAGAACGACGATGCGCCATGGTGCCATATGAAGTTTTTACTGTTTCGATTTAAACGCATTTGACACTTTTTTGCATGCATCAAAACCGAAAACAACAACAACAACAACGACTACAAAATCAGGCAAAAAATCCTCTTTCGATTGGTTTTCGGATAACATTCATCTTGATATGCTTGATGTAGGTCGTTTTCATGTGTGCGACAAAGTGACCATTCAAATGGATTAAGTACTTAATGGAAGAAGTCCCAAGTGTCTACATGAGGTGTGTGTTTTTTTTGTAGATTGAGTAGATTGTTGGGGAAAAAAGAATTGCATGAAGAGTATTTAAGGGAATTTTATATAAGAAATTTTACACGTTTTAACAGTCATTTATTCGTTCTTTTAGTGGCTCATTTGGGATTCGCAGATTAATTAAAGGAAGTCTTGAGCATACCTACTTAAGAAATTGGCATTGTTCTTATAAAAGTATTTTTGGAGAGGGTTCCAAACAAAACATTTACGGGTGTTTCTCCTTTATTTTTGGCCCTTTCTTTTTTTTTTTTTTACAAAAAAAAAAAAAAAATAAAAAAATAAAAAATTAACAGACAATAAAAAATAATAAAAATAATAAATAATTAAACAAAAAACTACGAAGTTCAAGGGACCGAGAAAACTGTTCGTTATAGAGACAATTCGTTAAAAGGAGAAAAAAGGCGCTCAAAATTTAGCGAAAACGCCCTGAAAAGATTCGCTATATGACAGCCATTCTGACCACAAATTCCGTAATTTCTGTGCTTAGCTATTGATAACCTTTTTCATAATTTTCCAATCCTTCATAATCACATTCTTTTTTTTTTAATTTCTATTGTGGGCTAAAACCGAAGAAGTTAGTTCCTCGGGTGGGATCATTCATGTAATTACCCTATAGAGGAGTTCGTTATAAAGAGTTCCGATTGTAAATAAAAAAAAAAAACTACTATGCATACATATATATAGAGCTCGGATTTTGAATATTTTGGTATTTTTTTTGAATTTTTTGGAATATTTTTTGAATATTTTGAATTTTTTGAATTTTTTTGCATACTCAAATTCCGAGGCATAGTCATAATTAGGGCAACCAAAAACTTGCAAAAGCAAGTTTTTTATTAGAGAAGCTATCACAGAATGGATAGAGCCAAACAACTTGCTGAAAAATTTTGAATACTTTGGGCAATATATGTTAGTGCCAATTTTTGCCAAATTTGCAATAAATGCCAAATTTCTAGCGAAATAAAATAGAGAAAAATAATTTTAGTACATTATTACAAAGACAATTTTTTGTCTTATATTATATTATATTGAATACGACTTCCGAAGAACACGCTCCAAACTAGATCGGTCGACAGTACCGATAGTCTTTAACTTCTGATAGTGTAGACCATCAATAGTATCAATGGCTGAATTACACTAGGGTAATTGCCCAACTTTTGGCGACAGAGAGACGCAAAGCATTGACTGGCAGCTTGCCTACTTTTTACCCGCACTAAACAATTCCTAATATAAAATATATGCGTTTGAAAGGCCAATTGGACTAGTGTACGGGAAAAGTTTCAATTTTTCATTTAATAGCGCCATCGATTAGTGGTGGAAGTTTTCGATACTTTCCAGTATCAGTCAATACTCGAAACTAAAGGAAAAATTATCGAAAATTTTTTCCCGTAAATTATTTTAAAAACCATAGAGGTATTTACAAGGTTTTTATATTGCGACGTCGTAATTTATATACTTTGAGCATACAAATAATGATCTTTTAGATTAAGAAAGCATTTAATTCAATTAAAAAAGTATTAGAAATTATTTTTAACAATTATTAAAAAAACTGCAAAAACATTTATCTCCCTCAATTACGTCCTATTTCTTTTTCAAATGCAAGATTAGCGCTCCACGCTCAGTATTGATATAATTTTTCAAGCACTCATTGGTTACTCATTTGGTGTGTCAATATCGAATACTTCAGTACCTTTTTATTATTATTCGTATGATTGATTAAATTAATGATAAAATCAAATAAGTCTATGTGATTCCTTACCATAAAAAATGTTTTTTTAAATGCTAATTTTGGTTGCCAATTTGGTAGATATAAGGGCATATTTTTAGCGCTAAAAATGTATTTTTTAGAGCAATTTTTTGGTTGCCCTAGCCATAATATATATATATATTGGTACGTTTTAATTTGGTTTAAGAATGGCTCAATTTGATTTGTTGATGCTCACGGAGGCATGGTAGATTTTCATATGTAGGTGAAATATTGGTCCTTTTTACTAGAAATCCTCTGACTAGCCTAATTATGCTCCTTTGGACTGCAGCAAAACAAACCCCTTTGACAGACGATTTGAAGTTGAATAGAAAAGACCCCACACAAAAACGTCCTCGAGCTCAGCTGGGAGTCGAACCCAGAGCGTCTTGCTTCGTAAGTTGTGATCTCAATCAACTACGGCACAGAGTCCGTCAAGAAATAATGTAGATCACTTTTAAATGAATCAAATAGATAACCAGATTATGTTATGATCATTTTAAATGATTTTTTATTCAAATTCGACTCAAATCAACACTAAATAAAATTAAATAATTTGGTTAAAATAATTTACAAAGAACGCAAAATAATCGAGATCATTTTTGATTATTTTTAAAATCTCTTAGATTCAAATCATTTGTATTTACATTCATCCAAAAGAGTCGGGATTTTGTTACGATCACAATTGATCGTAAATTTTGAAATTTTTTTTACTTATACCACTTTCATAATCAAAGGCTCAATTAGACTTGTCGCAACAAGAAACTAACAGCCCGATTCTGAATATTCCCGGGGAAGGAATTCCCGCGGAATTAACTTTTCTTGAGACTTAAATTCTCCTTTTTGAAAAAGATAGGGAAAGAAAAATAATGGGTATGGGTCAAATACCCATTCACCATCAAATTTATTCCCCCAAATATTTCAAAAAAAAAAGAAGTTTACTCTCGAGAAAAAAAATTTTCCGGGAATATTCAGGGACATCAACCGGTTTTGAATCGGAAAACTGCTTTTATCTTCTGATAAACCGAACCATTAACCGAACCGAAGTTTTTCACAAATGTTTGAACCGAACCGAAAACCGAACCCTTTTTTTTGTAATGGTTCAGGGGTTCGTTTTTAAAAAGTTTGAATAGAAAAATTTTCTACACCTTCATAGTTAAGGGAGCAATGACAACCTGCATATCTCATAAGCGGCCTCTACACGATCATTTTTGCCTGCAACCATAGGCCAAAAATAAAAAAATCTAAGTCGATATTCTTATGAAATTAGAGATGTTATCGATCATCTCTAATATGAGTAAGTTAATCATCACTAACTTTTTATTGTGCACATTTTATTCCTATATGGTAAAAAATTGCGTTAGAAGTGGGAACGAGTGTTAACAAATTTTTTCAGTTTGAGAAATTCCCGAACCGATGAACTGAACCGAAACCAAAGAAGTAGAAATCCCGGTTCGGCGAACCAATCCAAAAGTCCAAACACGGTTCGAACTGCCGAAAAAATTATCCAACCCGGTTCACGTCTCTGCTAATAATAATTTAAGAATGAAAATTCAATAAATTTGAATGATCATCAATCTCAGTTCGGACTTATTCAGGTCTGATTAAGTTAAAAGAGTGCTTCGAGAAATCTTCTTTAAATTTTTTAAACCTTTTTCTTGAGAAAATCCCCCCGAGCATAGATATTTTCCACTCCATGCACGACTGATTGCACTTGCCTATTCAATGCAAAAACTTGCGAATTGTAAATGCATATTTTTCCAGTTCAATTAAAGAAGAAAACGTCGAGAAAAAGAAAAACATAAAAACACAAAAAATGAGTTCAGTTGCAAATTTGTTCAAACAACCTTTAACATGCAAACTCATCAGGCAAGAAATTGAGCGTTTGTTACCAAGGCCGGTTTTAACTGATATTCGTTTTTTTTCTAAATTTTTTTTTCTAAATTTTTTGTTTAGTATTTTGCTTCCATTTCTATTACAAGCCGAACAGGCGAACACTTAGATTTTCCTACTGAAATTGATTCACAATAAAAGCTGTAACAAAAGGTTCAAGAAATCTTGACTCTGGCATCAATACATCAAGACGCAATTGAAGTGCAAAGTATTGTAAGCGAAAAAATATTCGATTGCAAAGGTGGTACCTACGATCCAAAGCACACACACAAACAAGAAGAATCTCGTGCTGCTGTGAGTGAAGCGAAGCGTTAAGCAAAAATTTGCGCAAGAAATTGTAGAACAAACGAAATTGAGCAGAAGAAAAAATAGGAAATAGCAAATAGAGAAAAAAATTTAAGAACAACTGTGATACCAAAAAAGCACTTAAATCGTAGCTACCGACTTCAGCGAGAAGTCATATCTCAATTGACGCTGATTACTGCCAATTGCCATTGTTCAAGTAAGCTTGCGGCTTGAGCTTTGCGAAAAAAAAAATTAAATTACAAAAAAGAAAATAGATATCGTCAATTATGCGAGCCGCCTACATTTTCGCCGGCAAAAGAAATCGACGCGAATCGAAACTGATAAAGAGAAAAAGTAATCAATCAAAAAATTCTAACGCCGATTAACGATTCTTTAGCTTCAAAATCATGTTCAACGGCATCAGCCAACGATGAAAGTGCTTCAGTGTCGCGGAATTATCTCCTTTTTTTTTTGGTTTTTAAAAAGAAATGATTTTATTTTATTTCTCTTCACTTTGGTTTTTTGTTTTTTTTTTGTTTTTTTTTTTTTTTTACAGAAAAGGTTAACCGCTTTGTCGGCGGCATTAAGGGCGTAATGCGCTTGTAAGCGCTCTTAATGCTCAGCGAACTCTGGCTCAGCTACCGCACGCATTGTTTCAGATAATGATGATGCATGACAATTTAGTATCATTCGGATGATGAGATTGATCGTATTGTGATGATTTGACGGAAAAATAAGAAAGAGACGAAAGATAGTCAAGCTATGCACTCAATTAATGACAGAATATTTAAATCGATATTTAGGAAAATTTAAGCGAGAAAAGCTTCTCGATTAAAAGGTTATTCAATGAGTTTTTTAAACATGTGAGGGTGTTATAGTCTTAGCTAGCTGATATGTCAACTTGCGATACGAGAGGCCCTGGGTTCAAATCCCAGCTGAGGTCATGAATGTTTTTATCGTGTTTCTTTGATTGTTTCTGTTCTTCTTTGTTTTCCCACTTTTCGTGGGAGAAAATAATATGTTTAGAGTTTTTTATATAAAAACCTTTCTCCCAATCCAAATTTAAGTAAAGTCCACTTTGGAGTTTTTTTTTTATAGAGCAGATTGTAGAGCAGTTGTTAGCAGGGACGTGAACCGGGTGGAAAATTTGCCCGGTTCGGTTCGGGGGTTCTTTTGGATTGGTTGTCAAACCGGTTTTTCTACTTCTTTGAACCGGGGTTTCCGTTCGATTCATCGGTTAAAATTTGCACAGTAAAAAGTTAGTGGTGGTTACCCTACTCATATTAGAGATGGTATCGATACTAATTTCATAAGAATATCGACTTATATTTTTTTATTTTTGGTCGGCTAATGGAGCGACCACTGTAAAGCTTCGGTTTCAGGTCAAAACTTGTAAAACTTGGTTCAGTTCCGGTTTATCAGAAAAAGCGGTTCGGTTTTCCGGTTCGGTCAAACGGTTTGGTTCAAAAAACCGGTTTGGTTCAAAACCGGTTATGGTTCAAAACCGGTTTGGTTCAAAACCGGTTTGGTTCAAAACCGGTTTGGTTCAAAACCGGTTTGGTTCAAAACCGGTTTGGTTCAAAACCGGTTTGGTTCAAAACCGGTTTGGTTCAAAACCGGTTTGGTTCAAAACCGGTTCGGTTCAAACCCGGTTCGGTTCAAACCCGGTTCGGTTCAAAACCGATTCGTTTCAAAACCGATTCGGCTCAAAACCAATTAGGCTCAAAACCGGTTCACGTCCCTGGCTGTTAGTGCTAGAGCAGCGAAGTCCAAGATCCGATTTATCAAGGACATGTGACTGGGAGACAAAATTCTGCCAACACAGCAGTGGGATACGCAGAGCTTATACCAATTCGTGCGTTATCTTTTGAAATGGTCCTATCAATGATATTTTGAACCTTATCCTCACTTCTTTATTTCCCTCAATCAAAGAAATTTCGTCAAGGCTGCCCCAATTGCTTCGATAAGAGAATCGGTCAAATAGGTAGACGTCACTGTGGGAAATCACCAATCGATAAAAAAACCATTTTATGCCGAAAGCCATAGGCACCTGCCTACCCAGAAAACTATTTCGGCAGGGATTGTTGGCAGTGAAAAATTTCTGACTGATTATTCGCATTTAGGAGGGGCTTTGAGCCACCGCAATCATCAATAGGCTTAAGCCTTACGAAATACTAAAATATTCAAATCCACCCCGGATAGAAACCCTGCACGCTTGAGAATTTAAGTAGTTATCAAGTGAATAATCCCTTAGTCGATAGGGTTCTCAGGAGAAGCAGATGTACCTAAACTTTTGCGAGTCTAATATTTATATATCCTTGCAATCTTCTATTAAAATTATTCTCTAATTTAATTGATTTTGGGCGCAAATATTTGCCAATCTTCATTAACGACGCGTTAAAAAAAAATTGATTATAATAATTATTAATTATTTATATTGACAGTACATGTCAAAGTCAGAGAGATTTGTTGAACGTTTAATCGTCACCCGAAGCAAAATGATTCCCCCTGAAAGACCGGCTGTCATTCATTAATCATTTCAAAATATCGCGAAGTATGGTTAGCATTCAAATATCCTTCATATTTTTATTTCCCTGAATGTTATATTTTTTTTTTTTTTATGATTAATAAAAACAGGAATTGTCAACATGACATGACCTATTTATGAAAAGGATTCCTCTTTTGTGTTCCATAATTTAAATTCCATCATGTCAATTATTAAAAATTTCCATTCGCTTTAGACATCAGGTGTGGCATGGCGTTGTCACAGTGAATGAAATAAATGAAATTTATGTAAAAAAAAAAAGAAAAAGGAAATAGACCGCATGTAGGGTACACATGTAGGGCAATTAATTTGCATAACAACTTGTGAGCCCCTTGTATGCCATTTAATTCAACCACAACAAATGATGCGTCCTTCGTTCGCAAGAGGTGACACGATGACGAGATTTTCCTTACTTATGTCCTACAATGGCCATGGGCGGATAGCAAAAGCAATCACCACTAAGGCAACAGCAACGCCAGGGACTACGACTGTTACTACGACTACCGCTATCGTTAAGGTCACCGTTAAGAGCCACACATTACGAATTTTGTGCGAATACAGAGCCAAAACAGCACGAGACCCAAATTTGTCTATTTACAGCAATCACAGAAGGAGACGATGACGACTTTGGGCTTATTGGCACATAATTGACACATAAAATTAGCATAATTTTGAACAAGCCCGAATCATTTTGACGGCCGTCAGAATATCTACAAAAAATATGTACGCATTGTAGTAGCCTGGGTTACTACAACAGTGGCGTTCGTAGTGATTCAATTGAGGGGGAGAATTTATCGATTCTTTGGAGATATTTGAGGCTGAAATGTCAATTCAAAAATTCTTGGGTACCCGTCAGCGGCGTAGACAGAGAGTTTAATTCCCTTGCTTGATACATATCAGTGGCGGTGACATAGGATAAATAGGGTGGGGAGAGGTGAATACCCTTCTTTTTTCTATAAATTTCGGGAATATCATTAAAAAAATGTTCGTCAAATTACCCTCCATAAGAGAAAACCGCCTACGCTACTGTCCTTTGTGAAGAGATTCAGACATACGGGTACAGAATTGTTATGAAGTCATTTTTTTTCTCTCTCCTCTGGATGTATGAAAGAGACTTTGGAGAGTGTCTCCTAGCCAAATAAGAATTGGTAAATTCAATTTTTTTTTTTATACCCGACACACTGTGTCAGTGGGATATTGCGTTTGTGCGGTTGTGTGTACGAAATTTGTATAGAAATGATCAGCGTGATATTCGATTTAACCATTTCCGTCCGTCCGTCTGTCTGTCTGTCTGCCTGTATGTATACCGATTTATTATCATAGGAGTTGATATATCTGCACAAAATTTGGTATACATGTTGGCGGGGACATGAGCAAGATCAAGTTCGAGAATGGACTGGATCGGCCCATTTGTGGAGGTACCTCCAGTACTAGGGTCTGTGAAGAAAATCACATCGCTAAATCCTTATTTTTTTTTTAAATATTTGGATGAAATTTGATACCTACGTGAGTATATTTTAGGGCATTAAATGTAAGTCCAAAAAATTGGAAAAGTGGGCGTGGTAGAATAGGATTTTTAGATGTTTATCTCTTACAGCTAAAATTGTCGTGGGACTTGAACAAAAGTTGGCAAACATCATTCCTCTTTAGTTCTAAACATCCTTTTCAAAATGTTCTCAATCGATCTATTATTAAGGGTACCTGCAAAAATAGGGTATTTCACAAAATTTGCTCTCCAAACGGTGTTTTTCGAATTAGTTAAAAGAAATGCGAGATCAAAATTAAAGCCTGTCATTAAATATTCAAAAATGGGCGTGGCAAAATTGAGAGATTCTCATTAAGAAATCGAAATGAAGTGGTCATTTGAGGCCATATATTATCTTCAAAATCTCCATAATATATTGTCGTAATGATCGTGGTCTGATGTCCTGTTCTAAAAGAATATTCAAAAGAATATTCATATCTTTCCTTTATCCCTGTCGGGTATTGTATTGACAGTAACACCCTTATATGTTTTCGATTTGACTGTGGCCTGGGAAGGGTCTCATTTGCAAGTGCCAGTGGGAGCAGTAGTTATTCAGTGTTACATTTCAATGGTGGGCGAGAAAGGGAGAAAGTGGACAATATTCTCACAGCTGGTGTTGACTGTCGAATGTCTTATTTGCATTTTTCGGCATAAAAAATTTTTTTTCAAAGAAATTCTTTTTAATTTTGTGTGCTTTTTATTCGTTCTTTGTTACCTATTTGGGTCAGTTCTATGATTGCGGCAATAGCGAGCGTTGGTGGAGATAAACAAGTATTTGGGCAAAAATTTTTGTGTTTTCGAAACTTTTTGGACTTTTATCTGAAGGCAAATTTATTTTCAAATGTTATTCACCTTTTGTTTTTTTATACAATTTTTCATTTTGATTTACTTATTTTTTTTATACTTTTTTTAATTTTATTTATTTATTTTTTTTTGAATATTTTATTAACAGTTCATAACGTTTTTGTTTAGTCTATCGTTTAATTAATTCAAAATTATTCCAAACCAAATTTGTCATTTGCTTCTATGCTATGAATTCAGTCTAATCTTAAGGCAACTTAACATAACGGAGGGTAAACCCTGTCAAAATGCCCCACTTAATGGATGAAAATTCACAATTCCTAACGAACCTCTTAGTGTAGTGATTTTAAAAAATTTTCAAATTTTATCACTATGCATTGGAAATCTAAATATTTGAATTTAATTCTATGAAACCTTTGTTTTGGAAAAAAGATGGTAATTTCCTGATAAGAGTTTTTCCTTTGATTATGTTAAATTTTCCATCAGTGTATTTTGAAGGAAAATAAAAATAGAATTAAAAAATAAGTTTCTTAGAAAGTCATTTTTGAAAGTCAACCTGGGAAACTTAGCGACCCGTTTTTTGACCAAAAATCAAAAAACTATTTCCAAAAATTCATGCTCGATTTGTAAAGCATAAATCCGGGAATAGGTTGAAAATTCTAAATCATACGAAATTGCCAAATTTTTTTCAAACCATTAGGATTTGGTTACAACCATTTCTAGTTTTGGTCCAATTAAGGGAAATTCCTAAAAGGTTTTTAGGTTTTTTTAAAAAAAATTTTAGGGACAAAAGTGATTTTTAAATCGGAAATTGAATTTGCATTATTCCATAAAATTAATAATTTTTAAATCGACCATTGATTAAAATTAAAAAATTAAAATTTCCAACCTGGTTCATGAAAATCGTCAAGCTATCGTAACGTCGATAGCACAATTTAAAATTTAATGTTTTGTATAGGTTAATTGCTTGAATAATTGTTCAATATACCACTGTTGAAAATTATAAGCACTAATAAAGGCATTCATTTTTAATAATCTTGACAGCCAATGCCTGTGGAACCCTTTTTTGAACAGAACAAATTAAGATTTTTGTATTAGAAAAAAAATAACCATTGGTCAATGATTTGGAATGGAGTCCTTACTTCAAATATAGTATTTTCAAAGTGCTCACTTACGTACATAGGTACTGTAGGTATACATTTTTTGAAGAGCATATTAAATTATCAGAAAATCAAATTCATCGCTAACGATGCACATCTTTTACGACGCGAGGCTTTCAAAAGGCCTGTTTCATTCGAAAATTGGCAGCTACACAAGGCATTAATAGCTTAAATCGTAATTAAAATTTCGCGCTTTTCCCTCGTCCGTCGCCGCCTAACCATGTAAGTTTTAATTGACACCATTGTTCACTTTAGCTTTTTGGTCCATTAAACTTCCATTCAACTCGCATAGATATCGATGCTTGACAAGTGACGATAACGACGACAACACTCAGCACAGTAGGTAGTGGTAGTGGTGGTGTAGTAGCAGCAGAAGTAGTCCTTGGACTTACTGGCACTTCACTTACTGCCACGACAGACTGTCGGTAGCTAGGAGAGGTGAGGTGGAGGGAAGGAGAGAATCTCAATGCGTGAATTACATTTTTCAGCCAATTCAAGTTGATGGCAATGTTGACGACACAGCGGTGATGGGAATGGTGATGGTGATGGTGATGCCGAACGGCGATGGCAATGTCGATGATGGCTAAGAGTAGTGTTGCTTACATTCAAAGCGATGGCATTAATGCGGCCACCGCCTCGGCTATCACTTATCAGTAAAAAGCGCACTGAGCTGTCGTCATTTGAGCCATCAATTCTGAGCACGTCGACGAAATTATTATTATGCGAAAATCGCATTGCATCGCGTCCAACGACGGCGACGATGGCGTTGACGACGACGACGAAATCCATCGAATCGAAAGCAACAGGAGAAAAAAAAGGGAAAGGGATCTATCTCATAATATGGAATTTCAATCGCTGCTCTTCAAGTTTGAACGAGTCAGTGGTATGCATTTAATTGAGCCGACAATCGGGAGACGTCAATAGTTCCATTGGGTATCCTCAATGCTTACATTAAATCACGGTTACGTCGTTTGTATTTCAATTCTTGTGCCATTCGAAAAATACAATGGAAAAATCAAATTTACGCGACCACGAACGGCATTTCGATTATAGCATTTTCCCAGTTTTAGGCGGCTTACGAACTGTGCTCCAGGATACCAAACCGAGGTCTTTTTCTACTTTTTCGCTTCACGGTAAGGCGTACACGAAGGAATTGGGAAACAAGACCACAACAGCAATAGGCACGCGAACAGAGCGCATTTGTTATTCCAGCACGGATAAAATAATTGTTTTGCTCTTACCAGGCAACTCAATGGCTGAAAAAAATAAAAAATATACATTTCAAATTTAAAACACAAATTTAAGATTATTGAGGCCAGTCAAAAATAAGAAAAAAATATACGCTAAAAATTTTTCCCTTGCGGTTACTACCAGTGGCGTCTAGTGATTAATTGAGGGGGGGAGATATGGCCGATTCTAATTTGGGATATTTTAAGTGATGTCATTAAAATTCTCTCTTTAGGATTTGCTACCACGTCTTTGTGAGGATAGACATAGGGTACAGAGTTTAAGTATTTCCTTCTGGAGATGAAATAGCTTGGTACAGTTCGTGACGTTGAATTGGTATTTTATAATTTTTTTTACAGTGTGTGTGGTGGAGGTATCCTATCTTTGTGTTATAAATTTCGTATGAATATCATGGTGATAAATTGTTTAACATTACCCTCCTAAGGGAAACTTACTGCTATCTGTCCTTTGTGAAGAATAGATTTATATCATACGGTACAGAATTGATATATGAATAATTTTTTTATCTTCTCCGCATGAGAAGTAATTGAAAGAAGAGCCATTTGGAGAGGTACTCCAGTAAAGGCTACAAAAAGAATTGTAAACTTAATTTTTTTTAATATTTGACCGAAATTGTCTAGTGGGATATTCGTTTGGCATTATGTAGTCAAATATGTAAGAAAGTGCGAGAGATAGGATATTAGATTTAACATTTCCTCCTCCAGTCTAATTGTCGTGGATCTGCCAAGTTGATACCGATTTATTATCATTGGAGTTGATATATCCTGCTCAAAATTTGGTAATATCATGTTGCGGGGTACATGAAACGGGTATTTCACAAAATTTGCTCTCCAAACGGTGTTTTACGAATTAGTTAAAAGAAATGCGAGATCAAAATTAAAGCCTGTCATTAAATATTCCAAAATGGGCGTGGCAAAATTGAGAGATTCTCATTAAGAAATCGAAATGAAGTGTCATTTGAGGCCATATATTATCTTCAAAATCTCCATAATATATTGTCGTAATGATCGTGGTCTGATGTCCTGTTCTAAAAGAATATTCAAAAGAATATTCATATCTTTCCTTTATCCCTGTCGGGTATTGTATTGACAGTAACACCCTTATATGTTTTCGATTTGACTGTGGCCTGGGAAGGGTCTCATTTGCAAGTGCCAGTGGGAGCAGTAGTTATTCAGTGTTACATTTCAATGGTGGGCGAGAAAGGGAGAAAGTGGACAATATTTCACAGCTGGTGTTGACTGTCGAATGTCTTATTTGCATTTTTCGGCATAAAAAATTTTTTTCAAAGAAATTTTTTTAATTTTGTGTGCTTTTTATTCGTTCTTTGTTACCTATTTGGGTCAGTTCTATGATTGCGGCAATAGCGAGCGTTGGTGGAGATAAACAAGTATTTGGGCAAAAATTTTTGTGTTTTCGAAACTTTTTGGACTTTTATATAAGGCAAATTTATTTTCAAATGTTATTCACCTTTTGTTTTTTTATACAATTTTTCATTTTGATTTACTTATTTTTTTTATACTTTTTTAATTTTATTTATTTATTTTTTTTTTGAATATTTTATTAACAGTTCATAACGTTTTTGTTTAGTCTATCGTTTAATTAATTCAAAATTATTCCAAACCAAATTTGTCATTTGCTTCTATGCTATGAATTCAGTCTAATCTTAAGGCAACTTAACATAACGTAGGTAACCCCATGATTTGTGGTTCCATCTGATCTTTGTGTAGGAGAACCAACTATGTATAAAATTACACCTGATGATTTGGATAATGCTACAATATTTGCCGGGACTTCTTGGAGACCCTGTGGTCAGTGGCGTGTCTAGAGAAAGAGTGCTTTGATAGTGCTTAAATTTTCCACAGTGGTATATTGAACAATTATAAGACATTAACCCCAAAAAAAAATGTTGATCTAGAGGAAGCTTAGAGAGTTATGGACCAAAAACCAAAAAAATGCGAAAAATTCATGGCGTCCGATTTAGATGAAAATTTTTATAGTGAATAAGTGAAACTAATTCTAAGAATTTGGTGCTAAATTTTTTCAAAATGAATCTATTAATTACTAGTTTGGTCTATGTCCAAACTGTAAGTGACAGTTTTATTGAAAAAATTTAGGCTAAAATTTCTTAGAATTTTTCACTTATTCATATAAAATTTTCATCTAAGATCGGACGCCATGAATTTTCGCATTTTTTTAGTTTTTGGTCCATAACTCTCTACAACTTTCCTCTAACCCCAAAAAAAATTTTTTGGTGTTCAATTCTTATATTTGTTCAGATATACCACTGTGGAAAATAAAAGCACTATCAAAGCACTCTTTCTCTGGACACGCCACTGCCTGTGGTAACCCTTTTTTGAACAGAACAAGTAAGAGTATTAAAATACCTACACCTTGGAATTTGGAATGAGTTTACTGTCAAAATATGTATTTTCAAAGTGCTCACTACGTACATAGGTACTGAGGGTATAAAAACATACATTTCGGAAATAAATTCCTCAAAGAATTTACGCGGAGGCTTTCAAAAGGCCTGTTTCATTCGAAATTGGCAGCTACACAAGGCATTAATAGCTTAAATCGTAATTAAAATTTCGCGCTTTTCCCTCGTCCGTCGCCGCCTAACCATGTAAGTTTTAATTGACACCATTGTTCACTTTAGCTTTTTGGTCCATTAAACTTCCATTCAACTCGCATAGATATCGATGCTTGACAAGTGACGATAACGACGACAACACTCAGCACAGTAGGTAGTGGTAGTGGTGGTGGTAGTAGCAGCAGAAGTAGTCCTTGGACTTACTGGCACTTCACTTACTGCCACGACAGACTGTCGGTAGCTAGAGAGAGGTGAGGTGGAGGGAAGGAGAGAATCTCAATGCGTGAATTACATTTTTCAGCCAATTCAAGTTGATGGCAATGTTGACGACACAGCGGTGATGGGAATGGTGATGGTGATGGTGATGCCGAACGGCGATGGCAATGTCGATGATGGCTAAGAGTAGTGTTGCTTACATTCAAAGCGATGGCATTAATGCGGCCACCGCCTCGGCTATCACTTATCAGTAAAAAGCGCACTGAGCTGTCGTCATTTGAGCCATCAATTCTGAGCACGTCGACGAAATTATTATTATGCGAAAATCGCATTGCATCGCGTCCAACGACGGCGACGATGGCGATGACGACGACGACGAATCCATCGAATCGAAAGCAAGCAGGAGAAAAAAAAGGGAAAGGATCTATCTCATAATATGAAGTTTCAATCGCTACTCTTCAAGTTTGAACGAGTCAGTGGGGAGACGAAAAGACTGGGCGACATCGGGAGACATCAATGAGCTTCATTGGGATATCCTCAATGCTTACATTAAATCACGGTTACGTCGTTGTTGTGATTTCAACATTCTTGTGCCATTCGAAAAATAACAATCGAAAAATTCAAATTTTACGCGTCGACCGACGAACGGACGCGATTGTTCGATTATAGCGATTTTCCCAGTTTTTGGCTGGCTTACAAACTGTGCTCCAGGATATCCGAAACCGAGTGTTTTTTTCTACTTTTTCGCTTCTTCGGTCTGGCTGTTACACGAAGGAGAAGGAGAAGACAACGGCGACCACGACGACGACGACAATAGGGCTGACGGCGGAGACAGAAGCGCATTTGTTATGTCCGAGCGAGCTGGTATTCATAAATTAAATTGTTTGTCGTCTTCTCTTACCAAGGACAAAGCGTCAAATGGCTGAAGAAAAGAAACGTCAAAAACTAAAAATAACCATTTCCACAATGAAAAACAAAAATTTGAAGGATATAAAAAATGCCAATAATAAAAATAAGAGAAAAAAACCAATACGGCAAAAACTTTTTCCCTTGACGGAAAGTTCGAAAAATGGCTCAAGTGACTCGGGAGGCATCGGGGCGAGGCGAGGCGAGCGGCAGCGAGGCGAGCGAATTGGCGGCATTTGACATTCGCGTTGTAAGTTGAAGTAATTTCTTTTCTTTTACTGACACTTTTGACGTTTACGACGATTCGTTTACTGGTGAATATACATAGGGTACTATAGGTAGGTAAGAGCACACATCCAAATCAACATAAAATGCATCACTGACGGTGGCACAGGTCTCGCGATGGTTTTTTTATTTTTATTTTTTATAATTTTTTTTGTTCAATTTTTTATTTTTTTTTTATCTCCATCTGGCAACATCATTGACAGGTGCTTTGTCAGTCGTTATTTGACATCGGTGGCGATTTATTTGTGTTTATTTTCGTATTAATCTGAGGGGAGAACTTTTGAAAATTCGAAATCCTTTTGTTGAATCGCTAATAATTTGATAAACGGTCGTTTAGAGCGTGTTCAAAAGAAGCGATAAAACGAAAATAAATTTCCAAAATTTACTCACCGAAGACAAAGGCGGATTGAATGGAAAGAAAGAAGGAAAAATGTAAGAGAAGCGGAAGAGGAAGAGGAAAGGAAAGGAATTAAATCAAATTGAATGAATTTTGAGGGAAGGCAGTTAGCAAGTGAATGATTTGTAAAAAAATAAATTGTCTTAAGTGTGAAGTGATTCGATAATCCGAATTATTTCGTCTTACTTATAAGGAACAGAGGAAGAAGAGGACGAAGACGAAGAAGAAGAAGGAAAAAGAAAGGTTCATATAATTTATTGCTCGAAGGAATTCCTGCGTTTCCTTCGCATTCGCTTGAGGTGTTGTTATTATTGAATCTTGTTTTGCCGCTGACTCAATGAAAATGCTAATAAGCTCCATTATCATATTTGAGATTGTTTATTAAAGCAGATGTCGAAAGAAGACATTTTGAAAGAATGAATTGAGTGGATGGGTAGCTGAAGAAGTCTACAAAAAAAGAAATTTCTTTAATTCTTCTCAAGGACATCTGAAGAGGTTTGAAGTGGCCAAAGTTGCTACTTGAACATTGTTAATTCACGTCAGGAAAGTAATTTTGAAATCCAAGGTGTGCCAAACAGACTATTTTTATTAGTTAGGAGGTTTCATTTCTCTCATATTTTCGAGAGAAGCCACCAAGTTAGTAACACCAAGATATTCTTGCTGTATTTGCCTTATGAGGATGCTGTGATGTACTATGGATGGGAAAAAATTGTGGAATTTGCATTTGAGATCTCTGCCTGTTAACATTAAATTTTAAATGAAGGTTAAATGCTAACCCGAGTAAAAATATTTGTATTTATTTTTCACGCCGAAGCCGGGCCCAAATAATGAACAGTATCGCGCCCAAACCGGGCATGGGTATTAACAAACGCGCCCAAAATCGAGCCCAAATATAACAAAATGGACCCAAAACGAGCCCAATGCCATGCACGCCCAAATCGAGGTCTATTGTTTCTATATTAATAGGGCGCTGGTTTGTAACACCTCCACAGATTGTTTGTGCCGTCACCATGACCCTCTTTATTGACCCACTTTCTAATAAACCAGCCATTCTCAGAATGATCTCACATATTCAGCCTTCAGGCAGTGACGCGTCATGTCGCTTGAATGGTATCTAAACCGGATTTTGGGATTGGCTTCCTAAAAGGGTTTGTTCACTTTAAAAAGGGGGCTTAATTTGAGTCACGTGTTAATTTTTTTTCGATTTTTATTAAACTTTTTACTACCGCAAGACATCGCAATTATCGCATTAATCTTTTTAAATGCCATTCGATACTAAATTTGGTTATTTATAACAATTTTTTTTCAATTAAGATCGAAAGATATCCCGAATCGAATTATGGATGTAATGACCTCGGAGCGTTTGATGGTTGATTTGTTAAAGCGGACGCTTTTTGAAAATGCTCCAGTGTTCTTGCTTCTCAAATAGTTCCCTCTTAAGGGGATATATTTTTCGGTCCCGTAGGTGTCCCTTTAAGACATAGTACTATGTATAAAGAACTCCTTTAAATGAGTTTTTCTGTATAAAAATATATAGAGTTTATCGCAAGCTCTCCTTATAAAATATGCATTCTGTAATGGGCTTATTATTTAGTCCTTTTTGCAGGTTCTCCACTGATAATTTTGAACCGATTTTATTGAAAAAATCACATAAAAATTATATGAATTTCTTTTCGAAGACACCATGACGCAAAACTTATGAATAATGACTCAAAGAGATTGTGTTTTTCCCCCGGAAAATGTTCATACATATTATTTTCATTTATTTATTTATTTAGTTTTTTTTTTTATTCACTTGGAAGAGATTTTCATTTTCCAACTTGAAAAGGAAATAAAATTTAAGTTTTTCTTTCAATTGCATTGATAGATGATGCCTCAGCGCTAAGGATATGAGTGAAGTTTTTCTTTGATTTTATTTATTTTCTTTTATTAGAATTTTCGATTTATTTAAACGAAGAAAAAAAAAAAATAGAAAATAGGAAAGAAAAACTCAAGAAACTTAACAGCTTAGAGAAAAAGAACCATTTCAATGCAATGTGCCATGCCGAGCATAACATTTGCTTCGAGTGTTTCAATGGAAATAAAATCGAATAAAGATTTTTAAAAAGTACTTGCAAAATGCAATTGAAGAAGTGCTTTCGAATAATAAATCAAACTTTTCACTACATTTGTATCATCAATCATGAGGTCATGGCAAGAGGATTTTTTTTTACCCTCAAATGTGTGAGATTTTTTTCTAAAGAAATAAATTCTCGTTTAAATTTAAGGATTGATCAGTTTAGAGAGTTTTTTGAGGAAAACTATATTTCATTAAAAAGTGAAAACTTTTTTTGGGCTATTTATAATTCTTTCTCTTTGCTTTGATTATGTGAAAAACCCAGCGGCGCACTGCTAAATGGGTTGCATCCACAAAATGCATTACGGAAAGCATACTTGTAATAGATTGCATTTGGTTCTATTGTAATCAAGGTTTAATTTAGGTGTTTTTTCCCAACAATGAATGCGGGGAAAATTTCTCGAACATTGATATAACATATTTGCTGCGTATGAATCACAGGTCGCCTATGGCGTAGTGGATAGCGTCAATGCTCAGCATTTAGAAGGCCCGAGTTCGAATCTCCGCGCAACCAAGAAAAAGTGGAAAAATGGTAAAGCTCTAAGGAATACTCTATTTCGTTATAAATTTCAAAGGTTATATTTATATAATAATTTATAATGGATGAAAAATCGAGTTGCATAACAGAAATAAAAGAGTTTTTGTTCTGAATTCGAAAGTGCTGTGACAGATTCGTGTAAATATATAAATAGGTTCGTAAAGAGCGCTGATTAAAAAGCGGCCATGCTTATATGTATACAAGTAATCTGGTTTGTAATCGATTCGTTCTGGCATACTGACTGCTAAATATTTGAGAAGTATTCGATTCCGTAATGTGAATTTGCCCCGCTGGGAAGGGACTTATTTCTAATGTTCGTAGACTCTCAAAAAATGCTTTTACTCCATAATCAGTAGTTACGATCGTATATACATATATAGAAGTACTTGACGTAGGTATTTATATATAAAAGTGCTTGGGAAAAATAGTCTTAAAATATTTGAAGTATTTTTCTTCTAAGAAAAGCTTTCCAAAGAGGGGGAGAATTTACTCAAACTGTTGCCTTACAAATTTTACCAGCTTTTTCGGAGATTTGTATACCCCTTGAATGTCTGAAAATAAAGGAAAATTTTCAGTAAATCTAATTTTGAAATCTTCTCAAAATATAAGCTTCTTTCCTTAAAAAATTTCTTTTTAGAATTTTCTCGCTTAAGTCCCCGCTAAAGCCCGAAAACATCCCTTCATTTTTGAGAAATTCCCCTTAACCAGCACCAGCTCTTCTTGCCAAGCTTAAAAGCAATGCATCAACGTTAGTATTAAGAAATAAATATCTCAATACACATGAGAAATGTGGACAGTCCATAAATTGATGGAACCTGGTTTCAGTTAACGTCAGACAATTACAGTGTACTCTCTCCTTGCGGACACTCCTCTTGAGGGGACACTATTTAAGAATGATTTAAGTAGTTTTGCTGCTTCTCAAATAGTTTCCTCTTAAGCGGATATTTTTCGGCACCTTAGGTGTCCGCTTAAGAGAGGGTACACTGTAGTTTCAAACTCACATAGTTATTAACCATTATAGAAAAGGATATTCTTTTGGGAAGAGTGCCTTTTAAGTGATTTTGAAATCTTGCTTGTGGTATATTCCCGCTTATGGCGGCCTATTCACTTGTTGCCAACCATAAACCGCGAAACGTTTTCCAAAAATAGTTAAGAGGATGCTTTAATGTCCTTTTATGGGTTGCAAAATTTGAATTTTATTAATTGGCATCATTGTAGACTTATTTTTGAAAAGTTTATTTGAATCCTTGCTTCTAATTTTAGGACGAAAATAATCATTTAAATAAATTTAAAAATTATTCTTCATTTTTTTTAAATTTAAAATTTTTAAAATTATTCTTAATACTATATCAGAAGATAGTTTTTGATTTGTGTTGTCGTTCGATCATCGATGGTTAATAGTATAGCCAAATTTTTAATTTTTAAAATTTTTGTTAGTCTTTAAAATTTCTAAAATCAACACTCACCAAGAATAAAAAATTTGCACTTCTTTTGAATGTCAGAAAAATAAATTTAAAAGAATAAATAAAGAAAGACAAATATTCTTCCCTTGAGATGGGATATTTTCGATATAATTTTTTATTCCCAAAAAAATTGATTTTTTTTACGACTCTGTTTTCCAAAATTTTCACACAACCGAATATATTTTTTTTCTCTCTCGAATTCTTCTTCACACATGAATTTTTTTTCGCACTTTCTTTCACAACGGCTTTTTTTGAAATTTCGAATTTTCGATAAATTTGTTGTTGTTTGTTTATTTTTTGTAAATTTCGCGAACCTTAGAGGCTTCTGTTGTGAACCTCCAGCGACTGCGATCCCGATGCAAATATTGCCCAATGGCCCTACGCGCCAGATTCTTATATACCCTCGCGTTGTGTTACGAGACTCCTCGGCTGCCTCGGCTCAGAACCAAAATCGCTTCAATTACAATTCAACGTTCTGTCTTTCTTTGAGCGGCTGTGTTGTGTCTTCAGCTCCGACGTCTCCGAAGTGTGTTTCAATCCGATCCAAAACGATTCAATTCCATTCCATTTTCATTCTGATCGTTGCGTCCGCACGCCAAAATGATGATCGCTATCATGATGAAGTTGATAGCAGCGATCATGATGTTCATCATGATGATGATGGCATGAGCTTCTCTTTAGTGTGATTCTGATACCGCCATCCATTTCCATCCCATGCCCATATGTTAGGCGGCTTCGGTTTCGCGATTTCGAATTCCGAACTCAATTTGCGATGAAGTCTTTTGTTTTTGTTGTCGTTGTTTTCGCGAAGAGAAAACGCGATCGTTCTCTGTTTTGCCGGATTTAGGGTTTGTTGTTCTTTGTTTTTTTGCTTTTTGGTTTTATTGTTTTTTTTCCGTTGTAATGAAAGCCAAAGTTGAGGGGAGAACGTGTAACGTCTTCTCTTCTTGGCCGACGCATGAATTTGTTGCTCCGAGAAATTTGTAATCTTCGTGTTTCACGCCTGATTGTTCTTTTGCCAAATTTGGACAGTGTTCTCTTGTTTGAAGAGTTCTTGGATTGTGTCTTTCTCTTTGCGCACCGTCGGAGCTCATCGTTGGAGCTAAGCTGTTCGGCCACAACGATCATTCTGATGAGAATTTTATTGCTGCGAAGGTATTTTGCTCTGCTGGATCAATTGGCCACAATGCTTTGGTTATTTCTTGAGAAATATCGCGCCGGAATCCTGCACGAGATATAAGAGTCTATTTTTGGGTGTATGGAATTAATTTTATGACATGAATAAAAATTTAAATTTATTGCTTTTTGGACAGAATTCGCAGTGATGTAATCTCTTCAAACTGGAAATGCTTAGCCATAAAGTCCAATAAATTAAGACGATCTTTTTTTCTACAAGACGAAGGAGAAAAGGAATCCGATTGCTGTCGAAATTAGAATTGAAACGGGGAAACTTTGTATATAACCGATAAAATAGAGCTTTGGAACAATTAGAGATGAGACTATGGGGAGCTAAAAGAAAAAAATGTGCACACGAAGGGACATGTATGATCCCTGATCGAGATTAAATCTGACAATTGATCGCCACTTCTCCACGTGCACTCTGAGAGAGTGGATATTTTTGTATGACAGCTCAATTTCAACATTCAAATATGATTAAATTAAGAGCAAATGGTACTAGTATAATTGTAGCTAGTTGGGGTCTAGTTGAAAAGTTTCCGGAATTCTGTGCAGGATTATTTCTTTCTTCCCTTTTTCAATTTTGTATTTGATTGATGTTATTTTACTGAAAGAAATTTACTCGGGAAGGTGTAGCCTATTTTTCTTATAATTCAATATTATTAAGATCTATAAAGACATCCGTGCCAATCAGCCGAAACTAGAACAGGTTCATTTGTGACTGGTCCAGAAGTAGTTGAAGAGTAGTCGGACTTACTGCAGGGAAATTATATAAGTATATTCACCTGCTTCAGAAGGAAACTTTAAGTAAATGCATCTGCATTGATGGGGTAACTAAGTGGATTTTGATATAAATATCTTCATCTTAAATGTGTTTTTGTTGTTGTTTTGTTTTTGCGTTGCTTTTATTCGAGGAGTACTGTTATTTTTACGACTGTTATTTTTGAGAAGTTAAACCCTGCTGAAAATTGAACTAGTGCAGAAGTACTCTTCGACTACTCCCCAAATCAACAGTTCTACTCGCTCATAATTTCCCCGCCAATGCATTCAACTGTCAACGTTTATACAGAGGTGTATTTAGACAATCGACACTCGCGTTTGAACTAGTCAGAAGTAGAGACAACGGGGCCAAATCAGTGCATTTGATATACATAATACAGTAGAGTCTAGATATAACGAATCCCTGAAATAATGAACAGCTGGACATAGTGAACGCTTTTTGGTTACAGGGTATTTTCAAAATAATCAGGCCTTTAGAGAGGGGGTAGAAAAGGGGAACTTTCCCCTGGGGCCGAACTTTCTAAGGGGGCCCATGGGATTTTTTTTATTTGGTCGCACATTTTTGTGAGAGGGCCGCGAAAAAAAATCCCCCGGGCCCCAAATTTCTCTCTACGGGCCTGTAAATAACCCTGTAGGAGATTGAGGTAAATTGGAGCTCTAGCGAGTATAGGAAAAAGAACCAGTGCACGACTATAGATACCGAGAGTAGAGACTAACTAGTGGCACGGTAAACGAGACGCCTACAGTTCAATTTTGCTTCGACGTTAATGTATCAGCGTAGCAAACTTTAAGTCAGATAACTCGATAGTGTGATCGAAGAGTGTTGGCTTAGAAATCTGAAGGGTGCGGTAACATATCAAATGTACTTGATTGTCCCCATAATCTCTAATTCTACACTACTTCAAACGCGAGTAGAGATTTTTCAATGACAGCACAATGTTAAAATCGTCAGTTGAATCCATTGTGGCGGAAATTAATGGCGAGAAGTACTGAGGCATTTACGAGTACTCTTAGACCATACCATGGAGTACTCAAATCTTCTACAGCGAATGAACAAAACATTTATTCTCGCTAATACGAACAATCTGGATACAATGAACAGGACGTGCAAAAATTAATTCACTATATCCAGAATCGACTGTATATTAATATATAGAAGAACGGCCCGATATGTCGTAGCTCATTGAGTAGCGCGTGCGTCGCACGATCCGTAGGGATAGGGTTCAATTCCTGCCATATTCCTATAATTTTTTTAAACTTTAAAGATTCGAGTTTAACATTGATAAAACATTAGGTACTCCTTCTAATATCGGTCATTTACAGAATCCGAGAATGTGCTCTTCAACTTTCTTTAATTTATGTGGCAAGTTGAGGGCATGAAGTGCTCCAAAAGTAATTTTCACTTCATTTACCTAATTCCGTAGCCTCCCCCTCGTTTTTTTATTTTTGATATAAATTTATAGATGCTCTTTATCGAATCAAAGGAGCCATTTAGAGCTAAAGCGAAAGCGTCGAAAGTAAATGAAATAAAAATTTATGAGCATTTTCTCCGATTACTGATCATAATCGAAAGTATCGTCGTTTTATTTCTCCTACTTTTGTAAGTCGACGCCCTCGTAAGATGTTCGCCCACCGATATGGGCATTATGACCGCCTTTATCCTAATGTTCTCTAAATGTTGCGTAAATTTTATAGAATTATTTATTATTTTAGCATTTGTGTGCACTCGTTTCGTTGGCTGTGCATATTTTTATTATCGGTCTCAAGCCGCCTCTTTTGATTAAAATTGACTTGCTTCTTCCTTGGCTTCTTGAGCACTTTTTCGTATGCAAATCACGTGCGAGCGTGAGCAGCAGAAACAACAACAAGAACAACAACAGCTCTGCCACCCGCTGGCGCTATAACGCCTCAAGTCTGTGCCGATATTTTCGTTGATTTTTATTTATTTTATTTTATTTATTTTTATTCCATTTCTTTGCTTTGGTGGAGAACAATCGAACCAGATATACACCTGCTACACCGAGGCGTGCTCGCTCGCGCACTTGTTTAGAGTGAATTTTCATATGCAATAAGCACTTGTTCGTTTATTTATCTATATGTTTGTGGGTGTGTAGGTCTGTTTCGACATTTTTAATAATTTCGGCAGCAGCATTGCTCCTACTACATAGCTCGAGTATTGCCTTCGAGTCGGTGTTTATTGAAATTTTATGTGAAAATCTGCAATTGCTGAGGCCATAAACCGATAATTTAGAGAGAGAGAGAAAAAAAAATTTTGTGTATCCTAGCTTTTGTGTGGTGACAAGAAATTTGTGCTATTTTGAGCTTTAGGAATCAAAATGATAATAATAATAAAAAATAATAATAATAATAATAATATCAATGGCAAAATTCCAATAAGAAAACGCTTTCGGCAATGGCTTCAAAGATTTATTCAATTTTAATTGAATATTAGGACTCGCCGCATAAGGAGAAATAATTTTTCTTATTTTAATTAAGTCGATAGAGCTCTGATACACTTCGTAAATGAATTTGCATATTCGACTAATAAGCAACCTAATTTAATAGAAATATTTGAATTTCAATCAAAACAAATTTGCATAAATATCGAATAAACATTCGTCTTCTTTGCATTAATTCAATTTCTGCAAATCTTCGTCGAGAGAAAGATGAAATGATGGCGATATCAAGCAGGAGAGTCGCTAAAATTAAAGAAAAATGAAAAAAAAAAATACTAAGAAAACGAATTCAATAAATTTCTTTGGGAGCAAAAACATGACATTTATGCCAGTCGCTCGACTAAGGAACATTTATTTCGTGTTTAAATACTTGCTGTTTTGATTCGAAGAAGAATTTTATTAATTAATAATAAAACATTTAGGCAATTCAGAAAGGTTTTCAAAATGCCCTTTTAAATTTATCCCAAGCTAAAATGAGTACTTTTAGAGCTAAGCCATACTGTTTTAGGGATAAATTCAAAAGAGATTTTAGAAGACCCTGTGAATTGCTTAAATGGTTTATTCCAATGGATCTATCAGTAGAAAAATGGCAAGGCACATTTTCCTTCATTTCTTTTTTTGACTGGTCTAAAAAAAGACTAAGCCGCCTAAACAGCGATGATCAAGTTAACCCTTATTAATATTTAAATATTGTATTTAGAAAAGAAAAAGTCTGTAGATAATCGGCACAAAATATATGTATATATAAAACAATAGTGCAGTTTGGACCAGTATAGTACTAGTTCGTTGGGCGGCAATTGGATACATTTGGACTAGTTAAATACTAGTGATTTCATTGAAAAAATTACTACTTCTTGGGTTTTTCCCGTTTTGTGTTGTAGGATATTTCTACCTTTTCATTCACTCTCATCAGCTATTAAAGCTTAAAATGCGATCAAAATATCAAATGATTGGAATTTTTAACTTTTTAACTAGTGAAATACTAGAAAACAAGGTTAATGAAGCTCAAATTGTACAGAGTCTGCTTGTGAGAATTTTTAGATAATGTCTAAATTTAATTTTAAAAACACAATTGTTAAACCCAAAGTCATTGAAATATGGTATAATATATGGTGGAAGTTTCACCAAAAATTGCATTAGTTCCATAGTTCTAGTAAAAGTATTAGTACTTCTAAGAAAATGTACCTACTGCTTCCTACAGGGATACTAAGAAAAAACATTCCCAACGAAAGCAATGCCTGAGGGGCAATAAAATTATAAAGTGTTATAGAAGAGTGTCTTTCCTTGAATGCAATCTAAATTCTTTGGAATCAAGTAATAATTTCGATAACATAGGACTGACGGAGCTGGTCCGAAACATGTTGTTTTAGTCCAATAAATTTTCGAAAAAGTGCAATAAATAAATATTCCCGAACTAATTAATGCAACTCTACAGCTGGACATCGACTAGTTACATGTATACAAGTTCCATTCGCCCTTGGTTTGCCAGGTAATTTATTACAATTTCTTTCTTGAAGTGTAACTTTCGTACATACAATATCAACTACTTATACATTGAACTACTGTCAGAGTAGACCTTTTGGAGTCAATTGGCGATCAACGGTTGCATTTGTTCCCAGTCAGGAATCATATATATCCCTTTGACTGTATTTCCACTAAACCTTTTGTTGGTACTCGGAATCGATACCATTTTGATGGATGGAATTTCGCAAGTTTTGATTAGTCACTCCACGACCAATCCTGAAGATCTGACTTTTTAGTACATAGCTCGTCTTATTACATTAGGGATGCTTTAGAAATTTTCTTCTGTGACTCTTATGCATAATTATTTAGTGATTATTCTTAGTTTTTCTTTTGGATTGCGTATATTATTGAGTCCAGTTTCTGAAATATTCAGTCGTTTCGTTTAAGGACATTGAACTCTTAAGAAATTAGCTAAGAACTTTTAATCATCTAAACCTGTCGAGAAGTTTTCGCCTTCGTTGTATTGTCAACTAGACGGCCTCTGTGCCGTTGTTGGTTGAGATGCCAACTTACGAGGCGAGAGACTCTGGGTTCAACTCCCAGCTGAGGTCTTGGATGTTTGTATAGTTTTTTCTGTTCCTGTTCTTTGTTTTCCCATTATTCGTGGCATCGTTAGGCCTAACCTAACCTAAACTATATTGTCAGCTATGAAAGCCATACTTAGTATTGAAATAATGATATTTAGAACACAACTAAATATTTTCCTTTTCTCTCAAGCTCTTTATTGCTTATTATTTGAATTTAACTTAATTTTTACTTTAATGTATGTGCGTAAATAAATCTTCTCATTTCTTTCAAAGATTATAACAGCAAAGCGGCTTTTCGTCTTGAGCTCAGCAATGATCTCGGAATTAAAAATATCTGATCTGCTTGCCAAATTTGGACTCGGGCTACTGACAAAAAAGCAATCGGTCATTGGCATTAAAAAAAAAAATTCAGTAAAAGCTCATAATGCTCTTCTCTTTGCTGCTCAAAAGTGAAGAATTTTAACGGTTTCTTTTTATACCCGACACACTCTGTGTCGATGGTATATTGCGTTTGTGTGGTTGTGTGTAACACCCAGAACCAGTCGAGATAGACCATACAAAATATATATAGAAATGATCAGCGTCACTAGGAGATTCGATTTAGACATGTCCGTCTGTCATGTCTGTTGTTGACATGTTCCGGTCTGTATACGTTTCTTCAAGGAGTTGAGCTATCTTGAAAAATTGTGGTACGTGCTCACGGGGACATAAGTAAGAACAAGTTCGAGAATGGACCCGATCGGACCATTTTTAGGGGTACCTCCAGTACTAGGGTCTGTTATGAAAATCCCAAAAACTGCTCTAAGACCGGAGGTTTTCAAGATATTTTGATAAAATTTGATATTTGAACGTATTTTAAGCCAAGTTATTCAATTTTCAAAACTTCAAAAATTGGGCGTGGCAGAAGCGCGTTTTCCGAAAATTGTCTCTTACACCCGAAATTCAAATACGACTTCAACGAAAATTGGCACTTGTGCTTCCTTTGTAGCCATTAATATCCTCTCCAAAAATTTATTTGATAGGTCTATTATTAAGGGTACCTCCAGTACTAGGGTCTGTCACAAAAATACCAAAACTGCCTCAAAATCGGACTTTTTCGAAATATTTTAATGAAACTTGGAATTTGAGCGTATATTTAAGCCTCCGACTATAATTTAAAAAAAATTTTGAAAAGTGGGCGTGGTAAAGGGGCGGATTTCATAAAGAAATTTAAGAAAAGTCGGTATATGGGGCCCGTTATGGCCTTAAACAATTCTTGATATTAAAAATTATTTGAACATGTGTGTCTGTGTCGGGTATTCTATTGTCAGGCTCGCCTGACTATAACACCCTTACTTGTTTATTTTGTCTTAAATTTTTTTTTCAATTTTTTTTCAAGCTTTTGTCTCGCAACGCACGGCTTAGTGGGTGTGTTTGAATACAATAAGAGATTATGACATACAATACAAAAAGAAACTAAAACAAAAAGTGTTACATTTTGTGTTTTTTCTATTAAAGAGTTTTGTTAGCAAGCGCTAGAAACAATTGGCATAGCGATAGCATCAACAAATTGTAGGTATTTTTGTTGTTATTACAGTATTACCTGAAAAAAAGGGTTCGGATAAAATCACTACCTCCATAAAACCACCAAAAATGATTCAACTTCGATGGCTAATGTAACTGAAATATTTCTGATAAAAGTTCGTAGGGATGACTGTACCAGAACACCGTTGTTATGTTATCTGTACGATATGTATATCTGCCGAAATAGGGCAACATTCCTAATTTGTACTCTTCACGCTACTCAACCTGTTGCTGGACAATTTCTCTAGAAATGAGTGGATTTTGTGATTTAGCTTTGTTTTCGGTAAATAAAAAATCATAATTTTTCGTTACTTGATTTTTGCTTTTATTTTTTTAAATAATTTTTTTTTTTATTGTTTTCTTGCTGCTTTCTTTTCCAGTTTTATTGTTTATATTCTCGTTTCGTATATTTGTCGTTTGCAGAACTTTTTATTGGCATCACCAGAAAAATGCGTTTTGAGTGTCTTTCTGGTGAAAGTTCTTGAGGGTGTTTTTCTGTGTGTCTGTCTGGCGTTTTTTCGTCTTCGCTTTGTGTTTACATTGACAATGGTTTTGTGGTTTTTTTTTCTTGCTGTTGCTGTTGTTGTTGTTGACTTATCTGATTGGTAAATGCTCTGGGCCGAATTTTTGGTTTTATTCAAGTTAAATTGTTTTTAAGATGAAAAAAAAAAAAAATTTCATTTAGTTTAGTTTCTCCGAGTCTTTTGAAAATCTCTCAAGATGATTACCCAGAAATCATTCCGCCTTACCCGTGTACTCGATGTTTGGAATGAGAATTCGAATTTACAAGGAAATTTACTTCAATCGAATTACATTGCTTTCGTTTTAGTAAAAGAAATGATGCTTTTATTCCTTCTCTGACCAAATTTTTAGCCTTAAAGTGCTTTAAAATATTTAAATAAGTTGGTCAAGATTACACGATTGTGAGGATCATTTTATGTTTGATGTAAATTCTTAATTTAGAAGAAAAGTTAGGGGAAGCAAAAATTAATTATAGAAAAGGGCTTGGTGGTCAATCTTGGATAGTGTACGCCTTCTTATAAGCTTGTTGGACGATTGTTTGCACGATTTTAGAGTGCAGAAATACAAGAAGTGAAATTAACTGTAAATGATAAAACGGAAAATTAATAATTGGACAATTTGAAGCAGTTCCTCGAACACAGAAGAATTGCCCTTAGCGATACATACTTTAGGATTTAAAAATTCCTTTGTTAACTCGAATTGAAAGATTTTACTGGCAGGATCGCCATATTTTTATTTGAGGAATTCATCAATTGATTTATGGGGTATGAAAAATTATAAATTTCTCAACAATAAAAACCTCCTTAAGCAAGATCTATAGTAAATTTTTAAGGGTTCAGCTTTATATGAAAGTTTTTTGTCCGCTTCGAAATCTTTATTCAGATCATCTTATTTTCAAATTCTAGCTTCGATGCATAATAATTAGTTCACGTTATGGAAAGTTTTTTTTGCTCGAAAATATTATTCATCAAATCTAGTCTGCTTCACGTAGATTCTACTAATTATCTCGATCATTTAACATATTATGCATAAAATTATTACTTGCTATATCTCACAATAAAACTCATCTTTTTGTGGTTCACTTGAGATCGATTGCTCCATTTGTATTGGGCTTAAAAACAATAGAGTATCACGGACACCTTCATACATTTCTTTCACCTCAGAGAGAACTCAGACCATACGCGATTCTCACGCACAAAATATTCTATAATCATTAAGTAAAAATAGTATATAATGAATAACAAAACTAACAATAACTTTGACAATAAACTTTCGAGGAACCCATGTTCATTTCCTGTATTAACTTCTACTACTTTCTAACTACTCCCCGACTAGTCATTAAAATACCATGACTACTCTTTTTTAATTTGCCTACCGATGCTATATTTTTTGACATTGAGCTGTCATTGAAAAATAACCACTCCGAAATCTAACTGCTTCACGAATAGACCTTCAATACAAGAGGCAAATTGTTCCATTTGTACCCAGTTGGTCTAGCTTTTTAAGACAGCTTTTTGTTGTTGCTACTCAATTTCTTATTAATTCTCACATTTAAAACACTCGACATTTTGCCTAGTCATTTTCTCAGTAGCCCAAGAGTACTCCTTTTCGGTAAGTTGAACTCTTCATGATCGGAGAGATGCTTTTATTGCAGTCTACACAGAGAAAACGATACCACATAAAATGGAAGAAAAACAATAAGATTTTTCTATGGTTTTATCCAAGAAGATTGTTTTATTGAAACCATAGAGAAAAACTTATTGTTTATTTTAACGAAAAATTGAACGAAAAGTCAAGAAGATAACTTATTATTTTGATATGAATTCTTGTAAAAACCAGGTCGGCGGGTTCGATCCCTTCTCCAGCGAGCGTCGATTTTTTTTTGGAAAAGTAGATAATTTAACATTTACATTATTTGAAAAACTGGGAAATAAAAGATTTTACCGAAGTTTTATGCTTAAAAAATTTAAAAAAAAGATTCTATAGGAATTTATTGAAAGAGCTTATGCGTGACGTTTCGGAAAGGCCTGACGAAAGCAACTTGTTTTTATTGGTTCGTGTCCAACTTACTTTCTGCTGCTCTCCGTTTTATCCTTAATTTTTACACAACTTCTTTGGCCTGTGGCGGGGTTCGAACTCGGACCTTCCAGATTACAAGTCTAGCACACTTCAACTACGCCATCGCGAGATACGATTTCAGCTTGCTAGATTGATTATATCAATGTAAGTGCAAAAAAAACTGATCTGTCTTTTTAAACTATGGAATGAATACGGAATTCATATACTTTTTTAAATCAATAAGTCTTGCTTTTTATATTAAAAAGGCTTCTTCTTAAAGCAATAAGGATAACTTATCAAAAGGTCACTTTTATAAGAATGTCACATAGTTTGATTGATATGCTCACCTTATTATTTGACTATATCAAGAAGTTTTCCATATTCTTCAACAGAAATAATGAGATATTCACATTAAATATATGAGGATATCTATTAAAATGTTTCAATAAGATTTTCTCTATGCATTCAAAGAGTTTTCTATATGGAAAAAGCACATCGTTCATATAGTTCAAGAAGATTTCTCTATAAAATCGCTCAATAAGGGGATCTTATCGATTTTATGTGGTCATATTTTTCTGTGTGTAAGAAACTTCTCCAATATGTATTTCCTATATAAAATTACCAGCCTTGACTTACTATAACACCCCTGTTCATTTCTGATTATGGGAAACTCCACAGTGATGTTGACACTCGTCAGATTTATTTTTAGCTTTGATTTTAGGCCTGAAATATAAAAATTGCATTAATAAAAAAAGGATGTTTTTCCAAAGATGTCGATTTTTGAAATCGCCTAACAACATTTCCCCAATGTCATAGGTATGATGTGTAGGGTCAATTCGTGTATAATATCCCATGTATTATTTTGGTTTTTACTCTTGGCCAAAGAAGTTGTTGAGATAGCTTCTCAATCCCACTGAAATTTAAAAATTTTTAATGTATACTTAAGCCCAACAAATGTTCTCTCTTAAAATAAGTACATACCTGCAGAAATACAAGAAGTGAAATTAACTTAAGAAAAAAACAATAATCGGAGTGGGGATTCAAAGTAACAGATAACTTACTTATATTTATGTAACGGATTAATTTGGACAATTTGAAGCAGTTCCTCGAACACAGAAGAATTGCCCTTAGCGATACATACTTTAGGATTTAAAAATTCCTTTGTTAACTCGAATTGAAAGATTTTACTGGCAGGATCGCCATATTTTTATTTGAGGAATTCATCAATTGATTTATGGGGTATGAAAATTCATAAATTTCTCAACAATAAAAACCTCCTTAACAAGATCTATAGTAAATTTTTAAGGGTTCAGCTTTATATGAAAGTTTTTTGTCCGCTTCGAAATCTTTATTCAGATCATCTTATTTTCAAATTCTAGTCTTGCAATAATGTCACGTTGGAATTCATACGTCTGTCTAACTATTTCTCGATCATTTACAAACATAAAATTATTACTTGCTATATTAATAAATCTTTTAAATTGAATGAATACAATTGAAATAAAAAAAGTCTCACTTATATAAAAGCTCTTTTAAGCAATAGATCTATTGCGCCATTTGTATTAGGCTTAAAAACAATTAGAGTATCACGGTACACCTTCATACAATTTCTTTCACCTCAGAGAGAACTAGACCATACCGATTCTCACGCAAGAAATATTTATAATCATTAAGTAAAAATAGTATATAATGAATAACATAAACTAACGAAAACTTTGACAATAACCTTTCGAGGAACCCATGTTCATTTCCTGTATTAATATGCTATTTTCTAACTACTCCCGACTAGTCATTAAAATACCATGACTACTTTTTTATTTACCTACCGATGTTATATTTTTGACATGAGCTGTCATTGAAAATTAACCACTCCGAAATCTAACTGCTTCACGATATAGATTCCATGAAGAGGCAAATTGTTCCATTTGTACCAGTGTTCTAAACTTTTTAACACAGCTTTTTGTTGTTGCTACTCAATTTCTTATCAATTCTCACATTTAAAACACTCAAAATTTTGCCTAGTTATATTCTCAGCAACCCTAGAGTACTCCTTTTCGGTAAGTTGAACTCTTCATGATCGGAGAGATGCTTTTATTGCAGTCTAAAATAAGTAACCACGGACAAAAAGATTAAATTTTTGATTGAATTGAATTCTTATAAGATTTTTGAAAAATCATTCCGTAAGTTCGATATTCACATGAAAGTGAATCCCTTCGAAATTCTCATTTGTAAGAAGATTCTAAGAATTCTAAGAAAACTGAATTCTAGGTAAAAAAAAAGGGACTTTAAAATCGAAACAAATTCTCGTGGATTATTGGCTATAAAATGCAGCTGAAATCCTCTCCGATTCCTTCGATTAGTAATTCCATACGTGCATTAACTTGATGAAAAGTTGCAAAAGAAGACGCCAAAGGAAACAAAATTGCCCTCCACCAAGCTCTATTGTCGTCCGAGCCATATTTCAAAAGAAAAGAAAAAAAAAATGTTTATTCCAAGGAATAAAAGTCGAAGAAAACATGACAGGGCGTGTCGCTATGTTTCGCCTTAAATTAGCAAAGTTGTTGACCAAGCCAAGTCATTTGGACTATAATTTAATTACGATGAGCCAAAAGACACACAATCTTATAGACACACACACACACAAACACACGCAAAGCGTGTAAAAATACCTCAAATGCTTTTCTCCTTTCGTTTTCCTTGGTAAGAAATCATCTATTCTTTTTTTCCTCTTTTTTCCAATTTTTTTTTTTTTCATCATTCTTGCTAGCTGTTTGCACGCTCGCTCCAGATTACATACTGCGATATGCTGAAATGGCCAATAGCTTTTAGCCAATTTTATGGATGTAACAAGCACACAAAGCATAACGCTCAAACCGTGCGTGAGCAACAAGACGTGAGGAAGTCACCGCATTCCGATGAGTGTGAGCGTCATCGGGACACAAAAAAATAAAATAAAAAAAAATAATATAAAGAAAGGAAGTCAAGCTGCTCCGCTCCTGTCGACGTTCCGGTTAATGTGAATAAACTGAGGCCGGACGGACGGACTTTAACGCTGCATTTCAATTTCTCCTTTGCTCATTTGCATAAACGAAAGCCGAATTCAAAAATTGCCTATTTGGCTGACCGTTGTTGCTCTTCGTCCTGTTCTTGTTTTTTTTTCTTATTTTCCTTTTTCTTTCCTTTTTCCTCCCCCCTGCTAATTTTAGTTTCATTTCCCCCTGATAAGCTTGTTGTTCACTCTTGAACTGTCCGGGCGGTCAGGCGGTTGGCGTGGGCAATCATCATAATATCAAATTTGTTTGGAATGTGCTTTTGAAATCCCTTCCTTGCGAATAAATTGCCGCCTCCCCCCCACTCGCGAGAGTAGTCAGGACAGTTGCGTTAATGTGTGTCTGGATCGTTTTGTTCGATAGCGCTTCAAAATAGTCATAAAATGGTTTTTATGTTTTTCGAATGTTAATTTTTATTTGCTTGTTGTCGTGCGAAGGCGGCTGTGGAGTGCGCACAAATTTTCATTTTATATGAAATCGAAGGCGGTTATTTTTTTTTTTTTTTTTGGGTTATTCAAGTTTGTTTTAAGAATTTATTTAATATTAGATTGGAAACTATATACTAATAGAACCTATAAAAATAGAACCTATAGTCGTGTGCTTTAGAACGTAGTTTCTCCTTTATCAAAAAGGATAATGACCAAGTTACGATTAAGCATCGGGATTTCCAATGCAGAGAACCTGAAAGCGAAATTAAAAATAAACAATAAATATACTTATTTTTAGATTGGAGTCACTTTTCTTTAGAGGAATGCATTCAAGTTTTAAAAATTCTAATTTAAATCGATATAAAGTCGTTGAAAATTCACTCAAATCGTACCTCGATTTATGTTGTCGAAAATATCGTGAAGGCTCAATCGTATACACTATAATGGGCCTTCGAAAAGTTTAGTCAAGGCTTAAACCATATCGTTATTTATGCTGGTGCTCTTAGGAACAGCGCAGCAATTGATGATGTTTTAATTTGTTCAGGAGGATGGTTCCGCATTCTTTGTGGTAGTTCTTCAACGATTATTGACTAGACTTTGAGGGTCGTAGCGGTTTAAGCGCTTCGAAAGTTTAAATTCTCTAATATATTCCTACAGTCTTCATGGCAGTTTGTCAAAAAATACTTTGGCTATGTTGGAAATTTAAAAAAAATTTCTTATAAAATTAATAAATCTGGTTTAAAATCTCCTCAAGACTATCAATGGAAAGTTTAAACCTTCAAAATATTTCAACTAGGTTGGAGACAATGAGCCTGAGTATGTTGAAGTCTAGAATGTCTGTCGAAATGACATACAGACTAATATTTCGATAACACAGTGTCAAAGCCTCTCACTATCCTTGGTACATGTTTAAGGGGTTATTGAATCCTTATTTGAGGTCTATAGACCTCTAATATTCACCAAAACCTCAAAAAAAAAAAAAAAAAAAAAACCAACCCCGCTCGAGGATGATTTTTGTGACCATGTCTGAACCTGGAGCCGATAGAGCTACAAACCTTTAACTCGGATTCAGCGAAAACATATGCAGCTTGATTCTAAATATTCCCGGGGAATTTTTCCGTTCGGATTTGAAAAAAAAAAATCCGCTCTTTCAAGGCACACTGGGAAGGGAATATAAAGGGAGCAAGAATATCGATTATTTTTAAATAGAGGTCATCATATGCTATTCTTTATTGATGCTTGGAACACTTCCTTTTTTCGCGGAGAAAAGTTTCTAGGGGAAAAATCCCCGCGGAAGATTCATTTAGAATAGGGCTGATAATAAGCATAGTGAGTCACTGAAAACATATAAGCTGTGAGGATAGTGAGACCCCTGGTTCTGACACTTTTATTTATTTATTATTTTATTTTTTTTTTGGCTGCTTAATTGATCATAAAATTACCAAAAGAGGTTTACTCTTAGATTATTGAGTGGTGGAACAATAGTTGAATTCACAGTGGGTCAGTGCTGGCATACTTGTGACTAGTTTGGGAGTAGTAAGAGAGTAGTGAGTTCACTATTGTATCTACCATCTGTTTTTGTACAAAATGGGGAATAATATTGTATTAGTTTGTCGATATTACGACGGCTTTAGATATTTCTTTCTACGTAAATGTCACTAGTTTTATATTGACTTTATACGTTCTTTTTTTTTTAGCCAAGCGAAAGCAATAGTAACGCTAACGGTATAATTGAATTGATATTTTACAAACATTTAATTAAAAAGATAACACACAAGCCGTCATCTCGATACAATAAGTCATTGAAAGAAGCCCATGGAGCGTCTCTGAATGGGTTAGTATTTAAAAAAAAAAATAATTTTTAACCCAATTCATTAGTATTGAAATTGATATCAGCGATTGTTGTTGTATATACACTCGTTAGAGGCACGAAAAATCAAGTCCGAATCTGTGGCTGCAGAAAGAATTTTTATTCGCCGTTAAAATTGAACAAGTGCTTAATTAGTCCATCTCTAGCCATGGCGGTCAAGGTTATGTTCCACCTTTTTTTTTTTTGTTTTGTTTTGTTTCGCTTTAAAGTTTGAACAATAAAAACGAAAAATATTTTTCGAATGCAAAGTGAACAATGAGACTTGCTCGTGAAGGTCGGCGATCAATTTAAATTAGGAGTTATAAGAAAAAACCTTTTACTTCACAAAAGAAAATGTTAAAAAAAAAACCAAAAACGAATAAAAGAGTTGCAGAAAAACTATGAGGCGTTGCCTGTTCAGGTGTTCGTTTCTTTGCAGTTCGGGCGTTAAACAAATTGCGTAAAAATGCGAAACGAAATGAATAAATTAGTTGGCTTAGTAAACGGTCAAAATACGTGAATAATAATTTTTTAGTTCGATTAAAGAGATAAAGACATATCAACAAAGTAAGCGGAAAAATGAAGTCCATTCAGCAGGCAAAATAACCTAGATACAATAGCAAAAAAAAAACTAAACAAATAAAAAAAATTTAGATTCATATTATATATGAACTACCTAAATGTAAGTTTAGTCGAAATAAAGTTTCCTCGGAGGCCGCTTTCTATTTCTGCTTTCTTGCGTCCCTTCAAAAAGAGGAAATTAAAAGGTCAATCATAGTTAAGTAGTAATAAAATCAACTGCTGAAATTCTTGTCACCACCTTCTATGCCGACCACGGACATGGTTTTATCTCTTCTATGTTTTGCTCCATAAAGTTGTATCTTCGGCATCTACATTTATCTAGATCCATTGAAGTTGATTCTTTAAAGGGCACATATCCATATTTTTAGAGAGTGAACTTTCGATTTTCTCCTGACACCTTTCTTATATGGTATTATAGTTGACCAAGAATATCACGTATCCTGATCTTCGGATACTTTCTTCACTCATTTTGTTTGAAATAATTTAGCGATTCTCCGCGTTCTTCTGTTAGCAGAATTTCGACTCATGAGAATGTCATGGCATGGACGCCTTTATTTGAACCACTTTTAAAGCCTTCATTAGAAGTCTTGGCTCTGAAAAATTTTGTTGGAAAACTATTATTTCCTGTCGGGGATCATTTTGAGGTCCCAAAATCATTTGACAAAGAATCAAGAATTCAAACCTTCACTACTGCAAGGATCCTTGGGTTTCAAGGTGTATACATAAAAGAAATATACTCACAGTACGACCACTTTTGAATCCATAAATATGTACATTTATGGTTCCATTAAATATGAAATTTATTTATCGCATGCCCATATTTATCGTGCAAAGAAATTTAAATACTTAATTTTCGTTTTACGATAGGAATTTAATGATTTTGTCATTGCCTTTGTTTAATTCTATTGCCTTAAACGCAACAAAGGCTCTTTGAATTCTCCTTGCAGGTGAGATTTCATGGAATTATTATTAAATTACCGCATCAATGATGCTGAAATGCATTTTAAATCACATTTAATTGTGAAATAAAAAATCTTTTTGGTTATGATTGTAAAATCAAAGCCAATCATAAATGTGCTCCGATGCGGAAATAAAATTTTTCCAAAAAAAAAAAAAAAAAAAAAAACCCCCGTATTTTACTGCAATTTACAGAATATGATTTGTTTAGCCATCGGCACAAAAGCGATATTAATAAACGGTTTTATTCAACCCGATTTTCAGGATAAATAGCTTAAGTTCACTTTGAATTTTGAATGCAGTTTCCATGTAAGCACTGAAGATAGATCTCAATAAGACCTGTAAAAAAAGTTTGGAATAGGATAGAATAAGATAGAAAATGAAAATATAGTATAGGATATAAGGTAAGATAAGATAAGATAAGATATAATAAGACATTATAAGATATAATAAGATACGATATATAAGATATAATAAGATATAATAAGATATAATAAGACATTATAAGATACATATAAGATAAATAAGATATAATAAGATAGATAAGATATAGATAAGATATAAGATAATAATAAGATAAATATAATAAGAATAGATATAATGAGATAAGATATAATAATATAAGATATAATAAGATAAAATAAGATAAAAGATATAATATAAGATATAATAAGATATAAAATAAAGATAAAGATATAATAAAATAAATAAGATATAATAAGATAAATAAATAAGATATAATAAGATATAATAAGATTAATTAAGATATAATAAGATATAAGATATAATAAGATAAGATATAATAAGATATAATAAGATATAATAAATATTAAGATATAATAAGACATTATAAGATATAATAAGATACAATAAGATATAATAAGATATAATAAGATAGTAATAAGATATAATAAATAGATATAATAAGATATAATAAGATATAATAAGATAGAATATAAGATATAATAAGATATAATAGATATAATAAGATATTAATAAGATATAATAAGACATTATAAGATATAATAAGATACAATAAGATATAATAAAATATAATAAGATATAATAAGATATAATAAGATATAATAAGATATAATTAAGATATAATAAGATATAATAAGAATATTAATAAGATATAATAAGAATATAATAAGATATAATAAGATATAATAAGATATAATAAGATATAGTAAGATATAATAAGATAGAATAAGATATAATAAGATATAATAAGATTTAATAAGAAATAAGGATAAGATAAAATAAGATAAGATATAATAACATATATTAAGTATAAGGATAAGATATAATAAGATATAAGATATAATAAGATAATAAGATATAATAGATTATAAGATAATAATAGATAATAAGATATAATAAATATAAAAGATATATAAGTATAATAAGATATAATAAGATATAATAAGAAACAATAAAATATAATAAGATATAATAAGTTATAATAAGATATAGTGAGATAAGATAACATCAAATAATAGATATAGATAAGATAAATAATATAAGTAAGATAAAAATATAAGATAAGATATTTAGGAAATGAGATAAAATAGTTTAGGAATAGATAAATAAGTTATTAGAAAAGGTAAGATAGTTATTGAAGATAAGATGGGATAAGATAATAATGGATAAGATAAGATGAGAAGTAATAGTATAGAATAAGATATGAAAGATAATTGGATAAGATATACGATAGGATATGACTTGTGTATACATAATATATAGTCTAAAATATATAGATCTCTAGATAATCCCCATATCCCATATTCGATCGAAGAAAAGCCATGAGGTCATTGCTTTCTGAAGAGACTGCTGTGGCTGATATCCATGATAACCTAATCTAAAAATTTCCTTGTGTTATTGAAGTTAATTTCGCAGACTTGCAGACGCAAAATTTATTAAAACAATAAACTATTCATTAATTTTCATACCTATGTTTTTTTTTTTTTTCATTTTCAATCAAACCATTTCCGTTTGAGGAAAAAATCGAAACGAATACCTTCACTTTATATCCGTTGAACTGTTTTGTTGTCTTTAATTACCATCATTTCCCTTTCATTATCATATTTCTTGTTTGAAGCATTTCTTCCCTTGACAAGAAAGTGATATTGCGACATTAACTTTCTTGCATTGCCACAAAATCTTTCAAATCGCATTCAAGTTTATTAACATAATGCAATAGACACGCTTAGCATTTGGTTCAGCTAACTGCCAACTTATGGCACTGGTTAACTGAAGTCGTTGGCATGACACAAACAGATTGAATTACGAGCACAAAGAGCGGAAGCTTTACGAACAACGCGTAAACAAGACGCTTGCGCGCAGCATAATTGCCAACGCTGAGCGATGTCAATGTCTGACACTTAAATGACGCAGATGACAACGAAATATCGCATTAGCGATAACGATAACAATATTGCATAATACAAAAAAAAGAAATGGAGCGAAAAATAAAATAAAAAAATTATAAAAAAATACAAAACTAAAAACGAAAATAATTGAAAATTTTGATGATTTTATTTCCCATTCGATCTTCTTTATTAACGGTTTTTTTTTTGTTTGTTCGTCCGCGATCGTATTCGAAAAATAATAAAAAGTGAGACCGAAAAAGCTTTCCATTTTGGGTCAGCGTTCGCACTTTTGTTTTCCATGTGCAGCGTATGGAAACGGGTCGATTATATAAGGGGCAAAGATAGGCAAAGAAGCAGTAATGATCGGTAGCAAGCGAATTTTCCTGTTTATTTCAATGAATTTAAAACGGTGCTTGCGGTTTTCTTCGGTTTTGTTTTATTTTAATTTAAAGTTTTTTTTTTTTGTAGCAGCAATCTAGACACTGCTATACAGCACCATGTTGCACGAAGAGCCCAATGGAGCTGCAGTCGGCGCAGAGCCAACGTCATTGGCGTCTAGGCTGACCGAATATCGTGGCACAATAGTTAGTTAATGCGGATTGAGTGAATGTGTGTTGGCAAGATCCAGCGAACGAACGAACGAACGAGCCAAGTGTAGCCGCGAAAATCCGGAGTATATAAAACGTTAGATTAGCAACTGTTCAATCAGTCGCAGGTTGAATCTCGTTATTGGTGAAGCAGTTTTCGTGGCATAGTTTTCCTCTGAAACCGTCACTCCAAGTCAGCTCAACAATGCAAATGGTAAATAGCTGTGAACGGATAAATTTCGATAATACAAAAAAATATGTCCTTTTAAGGACAAGTGATTGTCGAACAGAAAAACAAAAAATTATTGAAATGAAATGAACGACTAATTACCTTAAAATTTTGTTTTTTGTTTCTATAGTTTCTTCTTCCTTGTCTCGCCTTGTGCGTGGCGATGGTCAGTTGCAGTGAAGAAGTCGCTGCAGCGTCACAAGATAAAAAAGCAGCAGAAGTCGCTCCTGCAGCGACCGATGAAAAGAAGGTTGAAAAGCGTGGCTTACATTTCGGCGATCATCATCATGTTCAACATGAGCACATCAAGACAATAACAATCGAGAAGAAAGTACCCGTACATTATACAGTCTTAAAGCATGTTCCATACACAGTTGAAAAGAAAGTCCCGTACGAAGTGAAAGTACATGTCCCGGCACCGTATATTGTAGAGAAGAAAGTACCCGTTCATGTGAAAGAATACGTAAAATATCCGGTTCACGTACCAAAACCATACGAAGTGATCAAGAAGATACCGTACGAAGTCAAAGTGCCCGTCGATAAGCCGTACGAAGTCAAAGTTCACGTACCAGAACCATACGAAGTCATCAAAAAAGTCCCGTACGAAGTGAAAGTACCCATTCCAGAACCATACGAAGTCATCAAAAAGGTACCGTATGAAGTGAAAGTTGAGGTTCCTGTGCCAAAACCGTACGAAGTGATCAAGAAAGTGCCGTACGAAGTTAAGGTGCCTGTGGAGAAGCCCTACCCGGTTGAAATTGAAAAGCCATATCCGGTAGTAGTAGAAAAGCCGTATCCAGTCGTAATAGAAAAGAAGGTTCCGTACGAAGTAAAATATCCAGTTGATAAGCCATACAAGGTCGAAGTTGAAAAGCCCTATCCGGTTCATGTCAAAGTTCCTGTCCCAAAACCTTACACAGTCGAAAAGAAAGTCCCTTACACCGTTGAGAAACCTGTCCCATACGAAGTGAAAGTACCGATTGAGAAGCCATACCCAGTTTACTCAGAAGTCAAATTTCCGGTACACAAAGAAATTCCCATACCGGAGAAATATCATGTAGAAGTGCCAATCTTTGAACACAAAGAGGGGCACCATCATCATGAGCACTATGATTACCATCATCACAAAAAATAAGAAGGTACCCTTAAGAAAAGGTGCTGCGTACTGAGTAAGCGGACTTACAACAAAAACCACAATACAACACAAAACAAAACAAAATGCTATATGATATAGGGATGTAAATAGGGAATTTTCTACATACTAGCACAGATAGCGATCACAAGCCAACAAGCTTAAGAGGCGCTCACTTTCACGAAATCTCATACAACAACAAGTGCAGCAGCTACATCAGAAGCCGCTGCCGCCGCCACCACAGCACAAATATTTCAAGACATTGCTTTTCAAGAGAACGAACGAAGAACTACTAGAATAATCGAAGAATCGAAAAATCGAAGAAACCAAACGAACAAGTCTAGACGCATTCACGTTGAGCTGACGAAAGAGGAGACTAACCGGAGGAGGACGAGGAGGAGTCGAAGGAAGATGTATAGACGAAGATGGAGAAAATTGTTTGAACGAATTTTCTTCTAGGGTCGAGAGCTGGAACACAATAAGACCATCAGCATTACCATCATCAGTTCCCGATGGGACGAACGTCGACGCAGGGCGTCCGTTCCATACGTTGCTCTGTACTGTTAAAATTAGCCAAATGTGTTATATTCATAGAAAATTAGGTCGTTAAGTTTTTATCTGTATTATTTAAATAAATTAAGGAAACCCTCAAGACAAAAATTTTCCATTCCGCTCATCAAAATTGATTAATCGATGGGGGAAAACATGCGATTTCCTTGACTGCAATTAAAAAAAAAGTGAAACTCGTTTGCTTGTTTTAAGCCAAATTTCTTATGCGATTATGCAACATTTCTAATGCAAGCAATTCGGAAAAGTATCGGCAGAAATGTACGATGTATTCGTGCAATCGTTGCCCGAAAAATTTCGGTTCACAATTACCGTGCCAGCTGCCAGTTGCCAGAGCCAACGAACCGAACCAGAGAGCCAGTCTTCAGTGTGCACGAGCAGAGTGGAGCAATTACGGATTGCTTCATAGCTTTATTACTGTTTCATGCCTTGCTGCGAGTCTAGTGGAATCAAAGGCAGTCGGCGGTCGGCGGTTAGCGGCTGCCATCCAAAAGTGATTTACCAATTGTAAGTGTTACCACAAAGTATCAAACAGAAGCGAGCTCACGCCGAAAGAAGTGCAAGCGAAGCGCTAACAATGGAAAATACCGCCGTCTTGGCTTGACTCAGCGTTGGCTGCGTTGGTTTTTTACCCGCGTAAGCGGGGTATATTAGTTTTGTGCAAATCTTGTAACAGGGGAATTAAGCTCCGGAGATATAGAAAAATGTATATAGAAATGATCAGGATCAAAAATGAATCGATTTAGAATGCCGTCTGTCCGTCTGTCCGTTGTCCCGTCCGTCCGTCCGTCCGTCCGTCCGTCTTCCGTTGTCCGTCGTCCGTCCGTCCGTGGTCGGATCTCCTCCAAACGGCTGGACCAATCAAGTGAAATTTGGCACACAGGTTATCGGGATCCGAGTATGATCCTAAGTAAAAATGGGAGACATCCGCCCACTGCCACGCCCACAAATGAATATAATGTGTTTTCAGTAAAACTTGTAATTGCGAACCACTCAACCATTCCATTGATATTTGGTGTACTGGTAAATACGAAAAGGGACATATCCTGGCAAAAAATGGACGCCGCCCACCTCGAGCCACGCCCACAAATAAGCCCAAAATTAAGGGCTTATCGTAACTTGTGAAGAAAAGGCGTAGAAGCTTCAAATTCGCAACTAGGTTACCAAGGCGAATGAAAGGTGTAGGAAAAAATTTTTTATGACCCGCCCACTGCCACGCCCAAAAAGAAGTTTTTCGTAACTTCCGAAGTAAAAGGCGTAGAAGCTTCGAATTCGACATAGGTTCCCGACGCGAATGAAAGGTGTAGGAAAATTTTTTTTTGGCCCGCCCACTGCCCCCCAAAATGAAGATTTTTCGTAACTTCCGAAGTAAAAGGCGTAGAAGCTTCGAATTCGCAACATAGGTTCCCAAGGCGAATGAAAGGTGTAGGAAAAAATTTTTTGGGGTGCCCCTGCCACGCCCACAAATAAAGATTTTTCGTAACTTCCGAAGTAAAAGGCGTAGAAGTTCAAATTCGCAACATAGGTTCACCAAGGCGAATGAAAGGTGTAGGAAAAAATTTTTTGTGGCCTGCCCACTGCCCGCCCAAAATAAAGATTTTTGTAACTTCCGAAGTAAAAGGCGTAGAAGCTTCAAATTGCAACATAGGTTCACCAAGGCGAATGAAAGGTGTGGAAAATTTTTTTTAGGCCCGCCATGCCAGCCAACAAAAAAGACGTCTTCAAGTAAAAGGGAGAATTCGAATTCCAACATAGGTTCACCGGCGAATGAAAGATTTAGGGAAAAATTTATTTCCCCCATGAGCCCACAAATAAAACAAAACAAGTCGCCAAAGTCGGGACGCTGGGAAAAGGGGCTTGACCATTTGCTTTTTTTTTTTTTTTTTTTTTTTTCTTTTTTTTTTTTATATTGGCTAGTGGCGTAGTGACCTCGTTTTTAAGCCAACCTTAATCACGTTGGCTTAAAGGAAAAAAAAAACTGTTTGAATAAAATGAATAAATATTGAGAAAAAACAAAAATGCATTGATTTTTTAAGCAGAAATGTCAAAGCGATGCTTTGAAGCGATAAACCTTTCGGGAATTTTTCGTCAAACTCAACGAGCTTTGTTGGGGGGTTTTTTTTGCGCGAATTTTTACTGACAGATTACTTTTTTACGCTATTTTTGTGTACTGATTTTTGAAACTAATGACATGCGTTATTTTTGTATGAATGGAAGTCCTTAACCCTCTAATGCCACAATTTTTTTTTGTTCAATGAAAAGTTCGAATATAAATTATTTTTTTTTTTGTTTTTTTATTTTTTTTTTTGGAAATTTATTCGAAAAAAGTCCGTAGAAACGGAGCCAGAATTAGAGGGTTTTTAGTTGAACGAAAGTTCGAAATTTTTACTTTTATTTCACCCTTCATTTTGTATATAAAGTCTATACGTATTTCGGCGAATTTGCTTCCGCCTTAATTAGGATGATTCCAAATTCTAAATACGTCTATGACAGATAATTCTATTTTTATACTTAACCCATTTTTTGCCGACTGTGTCTTTAAAAGCACAAAATCAATTCAAATTTGTTGTTGTCGGTCAAAAATGGGTTAAAAGGTTCCAGATGCTGAAATGCTGCTTACAGAAGCGATGAACGAAACATTTCTTGGGCCGTAGGCGATAATGCATACGACCTCATATACCATTCTAGTATACTTTTGTTAGAGCGTGGCCGTTTTGTAGATGAAGCCTACACCACATAAGTAAGCATTGTTAGACAGGTCCTCCTACAATCTTGTAAATTTTTATGTCTATTGTAGGTAAGAGTTCGCCTACAATTTTCTTTGTGCTACATCGACCTCGTTATTAAAACCTCGATAATTCGAAATTTTTTAAATCCCCGTGTTTCGAATTCAATATTTTAATGGAGGTCCTTCGTTTTAACCTTTAAAGGTTAATTTTGATCTGTTGGGTTGTTAAACAGGGTGAATTTTGGGGACGGTTTCTTTTTTGGTATTACTTGTGAAGGTTAAGAAGGTTTTGTGCAGTTTCCTTTTTCGTGGGGTTTTGGTTTTTAGGTTGTTGTATTTTGGGGTTTATGTAGATTTTTTGCTTTTGTTTTTTTTGTTTTTTTTTTGGGTCCGTTTGGATTTAAATTTTCGGTTTAAACGTTATCTTTTTATTAAATTAATTTGTTTGGTGTTATTATTTGACGCTTTCAACCCTATTTCCTTCCTCTCACGGTCCATTATTTCAAGTCGAATTGGTTTACCCAAAAAAAGCCTTGGACTTTACGGGATTTTTCATTTTTGGGTTCCCTTCTTCAGGTTGATTCATGAAACCTCCAGGGAACTCCCAAGCGGGATCTTATAAGGACAAAATTTTAAAATCGTTTGCAACCCCAAAAAAACCCCTTATATGCGGACACTCCCGCGGACACCTTTTAAAACGGACGGAATTTTCAAAACTAAGATTTATAAGGAACAAAATACAAAAATTTAAAACCTTCGAAATATTTAAACAAAATATTCTTTGTACATTCTTTAAGTCGTTTAAGCTAAAATGAATTTTTAAATTCAAATGGCGGCCCAATGGATTTCGAATTGGGAAAATTTCAAAAATATTTTCTTAGGAGTTTTCAAATAAATTGAAGAACTTTCTTAAATTTCACAGGAACCACAAAAATTTAATATCCACAATAAGGTAAAATTTGGTATTTGGTTCAATTTGTTATAAAGGAAATTAACTATATGGTGGGATTTAGAAAAGAAATTCGCCAAAATTTTGCGCGGTCCTCTGATAGTGAATTTGGTTTTGACTTTAAATGATTTACACAACACTTATCGTTTTCACAATTTTTATATCCCCCTTATCAATCCCATAAGGTTTTGCTAATATTCCGCTTATTTCCTGTTTATTGCTTCTCGTCCCCGTAAAATTCGATGAACGAAAGAACCCTAAAAGCCAAGATATTTCCTAAGGCTGTAACAATGAGTTTATTGTGCAAGAAGTTAAGTTCCGACAGGAGTTTGGGTATACAGAGAGATGCACATAACTAAACCCCAAACCGGGTAAAAGATTTCCTGGCTAGTTTATGAAAATTCTCTTGTTTTCGCTCTTCATTCAGCGACGTCTTGGGTTCATATAACTGAGTCTTTTTTGCGAGCATCCCTCTTAATTAATGTTTTTATTTGTTTACTTATTTATTAAATAAATAATAAATTAATGTATTTAGTTTTTTTATATTTTTTGTTAATATTTTTATTAATTAATGAAATTTTTAATTCTTAATGAAAAGTTAGATGACACCCAAATTCTATAGTGATTCAGCGATGCGTACCACATCGGCCGAGAGCTCGTTATTGGGACTGAATATTTTCAATAACGTTGCCATGGCAAAATCTAAATTGTATTATAAACTAACATAGATACATAGATTCTCAAAATTGTGATTTAAAGCGGGAAAAGCTTTCATTAAAATAATTTCATTATAACGATAATCTTTCAATTACAAAATTCTCGGCACTTTCAAACGGACAATTAAATTTCATTTGAAAGATACATAACTCTACATCATGACCGAACATGATTTCCCTTAAGACAAAAATTCACTAATAATGCTGCTGCTGCTGCTGCAGAGCTCTACTTAAATAGGTCACTTATTATTCACTCTCGGCTTTTCTTTGTTGCATTCACATTTTCAGTTTCAACGTTTCAACTTTCGGCATGTAGCAATCGATGTAAGAAAATACTTTTAACTTTCAATTGCTTAAAATATCTGAGATTTTGGTTTTTACTTTCGATACAGTACTCAGCAACGTTTGTATAACTGAGTTTGCACATTGTTGCACATGCAATAATAATTACACGCTTAAAAGTTGCCTGCAACATTTCGTAATTGCCTTAATTGCAAGATTGGCAACAAAAGAAATTGAAAAGTGTGATTGAAAGTAAGATACTTCGAATTATACATACTCGTACATACATACGTGCACATGAACGTGCTGTGGAAGTGCTGCATGCAATTATGTAGGTATGTCTAAAAATAAGCATTCATCGAGATAAGAGTGGGCGTGAGGAAGTATTCGCAAGAAAAACTCACATTTTCATTGATTTCATGAGAAATTTATTGAGTTGAGATTTGGATAAAAAGAATTTCAGGTGAAGCGATCGACTAAAATAATGAAGGTAATTTTGATAAATAAGAATAAATAACAAAGTTATTCCGTTTCCAAAGGACCTAGTGATTTAATCAAAGAAAAATTTAAGCCTTTTTCCTTAAGAATTTGAACTGAAGTTTGTACTCCATGTACCTACATTTCATTAGAATCTTTTCTGCTTACTTACTTACTACTTACTGCTGTCCTTCTCTCCTTGTTGAGCATGGGCCCTCAACTGTATCTCTCAAAAGATTTCAAAGTTTACAAAAAATATCTCATGCGATAAAAAAAAACTTCTGAAACTGCAACAGAGCCAGTTCTGAGCGTCGTTCTTCCCCTAGAAAATGTGACATAATTACATCAAATCACTGCATAAATATATACATATATACATATACCCACCGATAAGAGCTGCAGAAACACATAAACCTTAAAAATTATTTCCTTACAACATTTAATTGATGTAATGAACAAATTGAAAGTGAAGCAGAGATAAAGGCGTAATGCTGGTAGCTTTCTTTGGAATTCGTTCCCCAAATGACTTACATTAATTATATGGCTACAAAGAAAGCGTGTAACTCAAGTCTGAAATGAGTAAGATAAATGACGAAATTATGTCCAACAAAATGATGTCATTAAATTAAAACATTTCGTAAATACTCAGCTTCTTTCGACTTTATAATGTCCATTTCTTTATTTCTTTTATATTTGATTATTTCTTATCATTTTTTATAAAACATTTTTTTTCGTCCTTTATTTTTTTGTTGAGGGGAAAAACCCGAAAAAGAAAGATTCATAAAGGTAATGAAAGCATAATAAAAAATTATGAAAAAGAAATAAAATCGTGTAATGATACATAAAACCACGTGATGGGAAAAATTTGTAAGAAGAAAACAGAAAAAATGGCACAACAAGGGAAAACGCCATTTCAGTGAGAAGTTGTCATGGCGGCACTATCCAGCATGAAAACGCCATCGTTGAGAATCGTTAGGGCGAATATGTTTTTAAGGACCATAAAATGTATTCACAGTGGCTGCCAAAAAAAAAAAAAAAAAAAAAAAAAAAAAAAAAATAAAAAAAAAAAATAAAAAAAATAAAAAATAAAAAAAAAAATTAAAAAAATATTATTAAAAAAAATTTAAAAAAATATAAAAATAAATAAAAAAAACAAAATCTGCCCACCTCATGCCACGTGATGATATCCGTCCGTCACAAGTCGGAATCATTGGCTGTCATTCGCTGTATTAAGCAGGACTTCGCGACAACGAAATGAATGTTTCGTAACTGTCACTTTTAGCGAACTGATGCGGTCGTCGGTGTCATCGTTCCAGTCGCAGTCGCAGTCAGTCAGTTTCGTTCCGGTACTTTGCGTGTTTGCGGTTCATGAGACCCTGCCAGAGTTCGTCGTTCGGTGGTCACGCCTTCGAGGCATTTTATATCACAATTCATTTTAATAGCCAGCTCACAGTTCGTTCGTCTTTTATGTTTTATATTTTATGTCCCGTTCGCGTTTTTCTTTAATTAATTATAATATGTCGTGTTCGAAGGGAGTTTTGACTGATATCAGTCAAAAAAGGATGAACCGGCAGGATTGTTAACTGTATTCAGTCGGCTAAAGCAAATGGCGAGCTTCAATGTTGTCCTTACGAAGGATTTTTAAAAAAGAGCGCACTCACATATGCATACAGTACTGAAATGTACTGCAAGGGTTCAATATGAGTAGGGGATCGTGGTTGAAAGGATTTACATTTAATCCCCATTCTGCTTTGTCTACAGTTTTGGGAATCCTCTCAGCTTTTTTCTGATTGCCTCGGAACCTTACTTTGAGGGGATACATTTTAAGTTCAGCAAGGTTCAGATATCCATGCTGTAATCTCACTTTCAACCTTTGATTTGATTACATTCTGTTCCCCTCTAAAGAGTTTCACTTTTCGAAGGAGAATTTTTAACGGAATGGTGAATTTCTTAGTCGCAATCAACCTATTGTTAAGGTTGACTAATATTAACTATGTTATTGAAATGAACTTATTATTATTATTACCAAGGCTGTAAGAGCACTAAGGCCTAAAAGATCTATGGGACTAAAACGACTAATTGCTTGGAGGCCCATTATTCTTGCCAAAACATGCTCTGCTATTTCCTGCTCTGACTTACAAAGTCTTCAGAGATCTTCCTTTATCACTCCCATCTTTTTCAGGTGATATTTTAGTCTACATTACCCGTTGAGAGTTCACTACATATTTTGATTATGTTTCTACTCAGGTATTAGTGTAGCTTCCTTGTGGGCTCTCCGGTATTCAATTACACTGTTCTCTTCCAATTTCCTGAACAGGTCGTCTCTGTAGCTATTATTAACCCCGTAGAACGGTTTCGGTTCAATGAAAGGGTTTGCCGCATCCCTTTTGGCTAGGCAATCGGCTCTTTCATTTCCTGCATGTCTTTCGTTCCCTGGTATCGAGTATATAGTTACCGTGTTCCTCTTGGACAGGGTTTGAAGGAGCCCATGCCACTCATAAAATTGTTTGGAGTTTATAGTAAAGCTGGAAGGGCTATCAGGGCCGCCTGATTAACTGAAAAGATATATATGGTATACCCGAATTATTCCTTCGTATGTACTCTCTGACACACAGCTCTAAGGCGTGGACCTCCGTCTGAAAAATCGATGATCTTTTCCCCATAGCAGATGATTTTTGAAATTTTGTACATAAGAACTTATATCATCTTCATATACACTGTACTCTCTCCTTGCGGACTGTCCTCTTTAGGGGACACCCCTTTTAAACAAACACTTTTTGAGAGCGCTTTAGTGTTCCTGCTTCTCAAATAGTTTCCTCTTAAGTGGACACAATTTTCGATCCCGTAGGTGTCCGCTTAAGAGATAGTACACTGTATCATATGGTCAATTCCACACGATCGCCACACTTATTTGAGTAATTTTAAGTCCCGAATACAACAATGCGTTAATAGTACTTTTGTTTCGAAATACTTTCGTGGAGGCCAATACTTTCATCAACATATATGTAGATATTTTATTTATCGAAATTTCTATGCAAATCCGAAAGGCAATCAGATGTAGGTATACGGACGCGACAAAAAATGTTACATTGCCAGGAAATGGCCATATATGGGGAAAAGTCGCGATCGAATTAAATTTTTTTAAATTGAAATTCAGAAAAACGGGTATTCAACGGAGCAACCACTTTCTCAATATGTGGGCGACATTGTAACTGTCCGTAAAGCATGCGAGAATTGTTTTTCAGATTTCATGAATTTAATACGAATGGCTAAAGTAGGTAATTAAGCTATTTACTCTTCAATTACAGGCGAATAAATAAATATTGAAACAAAACAAATATCGAAAACTATACTCATTAAATAATTCATTAATATTTCATACGAAATCGTAAATTAGTTAATGAATATAATGAGTTAATGAAACAAAGCAAACAAAAATCGAGATAAAAATGGGTCGATAAAAAAATTTTTTTTTCCATATATACATGCACAATCACGAATAAATGGACAAAAAGTCTAAACAAATTAAAAAACAAAAACTATTTTAATCAATAATTATAATTAAAGCATTTTGAACATAATCGAAAATAATTTAAGGCATTTCTGTTATTGGCACCGCGACGATAGTTAACATTTTTTTTTTTGTTTTAACAATGTCATTAACCCACTAACGTCTTAATGTTATGCGATACTTTTTTTTTATGTCAATGACCTTTTGACAGCTGCTTTCCTACCTGGCGTCGTCAAGCTCTCGTAGGTCTTAAATTAAAAAACCAAACAATAAAATCAAGATAATAATTAACATATGTTTTCAACACCTTTTCGAGCGGCAATTCGATTGCCCTACTGAGATTCATTTGCTGTCAAGATTGGGGGAAAAAATAAATAAATAAAAAAATGTAAGTAAAAAATAAATAAAAAATAAGTAAAAAAAATAAGTAAAAAAATAAGTAGAAAAATAAGTAAAAGAAATAAGTAAAAAATAAAGAAAAAATCTTGGAATTGCTTTTTACCGCAGTTTACCGTTCAAGGAGGCTTGATTTAACGAAAAGTCAACGAGAATTGCTTGCAAATATGTACGTCAAATTCAATTGAAGTGTAACTCATGTGTGTGCTTGTGCTTAGGTTAGGTATATTAGTTTTGTGAGAAGTTTGCAACAGTTGAAACTGATCATGGTCGTCTGTTTTCTTTTGTAGTGGGATCTCCTCATAATCGGTTTAACTACAGTTGTATACTCTCTTTGAAGCGGACACCTATGGGGCCGAAAAATTTGTCCGCTTGAGAGGAAACTATTTGAGAGGCAGAAATACTGGATCATTCTTAAAATGTGTCCGTTTAAAAGGGGTGCCCGCTTAAGAGGAGTGTCCGCAAGGAGAGAGTACACTGTAATCAAGTCGAATTTAAGGATGTCTATTGGTATTTTCCCCACAAACATTTCGAGACCTGAAGAAGTCATTTATAAACCTCATGGTTCATAGTCTTCAACTCGGTTTAAATACTCGAATATATTGATATTAGCCTTTAAGCCGGTTTAACTCAATCAAATACAGAAAACTATCTTTGATAATAGCACTATTCATTTCCACATGGTATATTGAGCAATTATAAGACATTAACTACGGAAAAAAATTTGGAGGTAGCATAGTAAGAAAGTTAGACGATTTTATGGACCAAAACCTCAAGAAAACCCAAAATTATAACTTCCGATTTCATAAAATTTTATATAAATAATCGTATATAAGATTTAAAACTTTTGGCGTCTAAAAATTTTATCAAAAACTGATTACAACAGTCTGTTTGGGCCTATTCAAAGCAAAATACTTTGTATATAAGAATACTTGTTTTTTAAATGTCACCGCCAAAATTTTAGAATTTTTCACTTATTCTATATAAAAATTTTATCGAAATGGATGTCATGATGTTCGTAGCCCTATGAATGAACTCCTAAATTTTCTTGGAGTCATTCGGACTATAATATATTTTTATATTTAATTTGGACTCATACTCATCAGAATGCTTCGAATGTCAGAAAAGCAGAGAAGTTTAATATATGATTAAAATCTTCAAATTTAAATAAAGCGTACATCATAGTCGGACTTTATCGACGTCTCGTTTGAATTATGGAAAGATGTTTAAACACTGCTACTAAATTGATTATCATAAATTCTTCAAAAGCTCTTTCGATTTCGTAATAAGAAATATGCATAAAACTGTTTTAAACCTGCTTCCCTGAAAGACTTCAGATCATTTGTAAACGTTAGTTAGCCTTCAAGATGGTGAAAATAGGTTGAAGACTTTAAGCCTAAACGGGAGTAGGAACATTTACAATGAGCTCCCAAATGTTTCGGAGTCATTTCGGAATTACTAATATATTGTTATATTAATTCTGGACTCATACTCATCATAATGCTTCGAAGGTGCAGAAAAGCAGAGAAATTTAAAATATGATTAAAATCTTCAAATTTATAAAAAGCGTACATCATAGTCGGACTTTATCGACGTCTCGTTTGAATTATTGGCAAAGATGTTTTAACACAGCCACTGCTTACTCACGCAATTGTTACTCACAAGATAAATTCTCAAAAGCTCGTTTCGGGAGTTTTCGGTAAAAAGAAATTATGCCATAAAAATGAGAACCTGTTCCCGGAAAGAACTTCAGAATTATTTTGTTAAACGTTTTATGGTTTATTATTTTTGTTTTGCTTTGCTTGTTTTTTCTTTTAAGCAAACAAAATAATATATGTATAAATAAACAATGAGCTGTAAGCGAACTTCTGGCTGACGCCACCCCCTTCCGGGCTAACGACAAAGACAGTACATAAATTGTCATTGCAAACTCATTAATCACGCGGCAGTGCCAGAGAAAGAGAGCGAGAGAAAACGTTTTAATTTTTTAACGTTTTCCTTAAAATATTTGAAGAATGGCGAGCGAGGCAGCAACAAAAATAAAAGCAAACAAAAACAAAAACTAAAAACAAGGCGACATAAGTTCAGGTCGTTGTATTCTTAAGCAGAGCAAAAACGCAAGTCAAACAAATGCATTTGAAAAAGGCCAAGACAGGAGGGTGAAAAGAGGTGGCCAGAAGGGGAAGGTGGCTGGCTGGAACGTCCGAAATGCCAATGGTGAGAATAATGTCGGGTTGCGAGGAATTTAAGGTGCGAGTATTTGTGCATATGACGTGCTTTATTGTCTTAACACTCGCTGCGGGGGTTTTTTTTTTTGTTTTTGCTCGTCGTAAATGACAATGCAATTTAGTTTTTTTTTTGTTATATAGTCTTTTGCTTGCTTCTATTTTTCACAATAAAACAGTTAAGTACAAAAATTACATGACAAGCATAAGGCGTTGATGAGTAGCGATGATGGTGAAAGAACAAAAAAAAATCATTTTAAAACTTCGAACAGGGCCGGCTAAGAAGGGCGTAGCGAGAGAAAGGGTGCTTTGGTAGCGCTCATATTTGCCACATTGGTATATTGAGCAATTATAAGACATTAACCGAAAAAAAATTTGGGGGGTCAGGAAGAATTTTAAATGGTTTTGGACCCAAAACCCAAAAAAAATTCCGAAAAAAACATGGCGTCCGATTTCGATGAAAATTTATACATAGAATAAGTGAAAAATTCTTAGAATTTTGGCACTAAAACTTTTTCAAAAAACTGATTACAACTAGTCCTTTTTGGACCAGTTTGGAACTAGACCCAAACTAGACTAGTTGTAATCAGTTTTATGAGTTGAACCCAGAGCCTCTCGCTTCGCAAATATGGAAAAAATATTTATATGTATTTTTTTTCACTTATATTTTTTGAATATTTACTGACGGAACTTTAACCTGTCCTTGTGATTAATTACACGGTGCGACACTGAAAATACACCCGGAAAGTAACATAGTGTAGGCTGTTTATATGGTCGAATTATGCATAAAAATATTTTTGTTGTTGTTGTACCCTCCAAATTTTTTTTATTTACAAAAAACTGTTTTTACAATCTTTCCGCGGTATTCTTTGAATATCTCAGTCACCGTTTTAACGATGTTCAATATGTTATATGTTTTGGAAAGAGAATTGTCAGACCTTTCGAATGATGTATAACAATTTATTGTTTAAACAAATGAAGTGTATGTTTTTATCGCATAAACCTAGAAAAAGTGATTTTTTTTCTCAATTTCTTAACTTTAACCATTTTTTGTTACATAATGTTACAAGAAAAGGCAATAAAGATAGGTAATATTCTAAAAGAACATTTTTTTACGAACAAATTGGTGTATTGATTTATTGAATTGGAACAAAACTGCGGAAGCTACGCTACTTTTTCGTAAAAAGAAAATAAAGTTTTTGTATATGATTTTTCACATTTAAGATTTATTAAAAATGTTTAGCCGACCTTCGTCGAAGAAAAATCATATACAAAAACTTTATTTTCTTTTTACGAAAAAGTAGCGTAGCTTCCGCAGTTTTGTTCCAATTCAATAAATCAATACACCAATTTGTTCGTAAAAAAATGTTCTTTTAGAATATTACCTATCTTTATTGCCTTTTCTTGTAACATTATGTAACAAAAAAATGGTTAAAGTTAAGAAATTGAGAAAAAAAATCACTTTTTCTAGGTTTATGCGATAAAAACATACACTTCATTTGTTTAAACAATAAATTGTTATACATCATTCGAAAGGTCTGACAATTCTCTTTCCAAAACATATAACATATTGAACATCGTTAAAACGGTGACTGAGATATTCAAAGATTACCGCGGAAAGATTGTAAAAAACGGTTTTTTGTAAATAAAAAAAATTTGGAGGGTACAACAACAATAACAAAAATATTTTTATGCATAATACGACCATATAAACAGCCTACACTATGTTACTCTTCGGGTGTATTTAATTTTTTTTTTTTTGTAGCACCGTGTTATTCTTGGCTGTTGGAACATTTCCGACACATTTCTTGTCAAGAATATAAGTATTTAGGTTCTATCAATTGAAGAAATTATAATTTTGCATGCTCTTCCTTCGGATTTTTTTTATTATGCTCCTTTCTATTTTGAAAGTTTTTGTAAAGCAGGGTTTTAGATTTCTTGCGAAATAACCGCTTAAACTCCTTCCGAATGGAACACAACTCCATATTAATTTCGAATTCTACCCTTGGTTTCATTGAAGTCCGCTCCTGTGGCCTTTATTTGAACTTATTTTTATATATACTCAAAATTTTGTTGAATGACAGAAGCCATTTTATACATACATACATACATACATACATGCATTCAATGGGAAAAAAGTGGGTCATGTGTGAATGAAGGTGACAGTGTCTAATGCGATTGCCATTACCGACGACTTTTGACACGTTTGATGGCTCTCTTCCGTAACCCCAAATATCCTTTTCACTTAAATTTCACTAAAAACCTCAAAGATAAAAAGGATACGTCTTCGTTCCTTCCTTCTTCCTTCCTTCCTTGAACCATGTCATGCTTTTTAAACACTTTAAAATAATATCGAACCATTAAATGCATATGCTTAAAAAAAAAAAAACAAGGAAGGGGACAGCAGGAGATAAGAGGAGAAAATCTCCTGGCGACATGGGACAAATTACTTATCGTTTATGTGCATAGATTCCTTAAACGATATCGCTGTTAAAGGGGTTCTTTTTTTATACTCATATCGAATATCACCAATAAATATCATGCCATTGCACGAACTGACTGACAGAGGCGCCAATATTTCTGCTAGCTGGCATTCCTTCTGTTGTTCGCTCATATTGCGGACAGGGTGAGACGGGGGGGAGGCCAGTCAGGTATCAATCTATGCGCTCATCCATATCTGCGCTGGACAAGTCGAATCTGTGCAATTTGAAAATCTGATGCTTATCCTTCGATGGACATATACTTGGCGTCCAAATAAATTACTCTCGCTCGTCACCCAACACTGCCGAATTCGAAACGAGCATATTTCCCGTTTGCCATGATTGTGCATGTGTGTGTGATCTCGGTGTGTGTGTGTGTGCGTGCGTCGCGCTCCCATATGCATGACAAGCAGGAGAAGGACGATGCAGTGCATCGACAATTCATACCGCTTGGACTACTTCGGCTACTGCGCTACAACAACTAATGCCTAGCCATAAGTTTGCAACAAAACATAAACAAGCTAAATCAAGTCAAATGTGGCAATAAATCTCATTGTGCACCACATGCAAATATGGTGTGTCGATGCGCGCCACGGCACGGCTTGCCGGGACAGGACCGTGGACAGTGGACTGTCGAATGTTTGCACAGAAGACGTTAGCACAGGTGCGCGTGACTTCAGTTGGGGTGTTTCATTAAAAACAAAGAGCACGTCGTCTTGGGAGAGGTTGCCCGAAGGACAAGAAGTTGAATTATAATTTTATTATTTTTTTTTTTATATTTACTAGATTTCTTTTCCCTCCATTTTTATCTTCTTTCGTCATTAATTGAAACCCGGAGTGAGTAGATTTTTTTGTTTGTTTGTTCATTTTTGCATTTCTCGGTTCAACTGTGAAATTCATTTCAATCTCCCGCCTGTCTGAGAATACTACTTATCCCTCTAGACTAGCATTCTCACGATAGAGCAAGATAAAAAGCAACAAGAATAGCAACAATAATAACAAGAGCGACCGCGTGCCAGCCAGCAGCAACAAAAATTTATTGTCAATTTAGCTTGATTTATTTGAGTCTAGATGTCATTAAGTACAGATTATCAAGAGGGCAGAAAGCTTAAGCTAATTGAATCGGTGCAGTGCAACGCCGCAAAGCGTCAACCACGCTACGCGATGGAATCTCTCTCAAGAGCTGCGCGATATTTCTCATCGGCAAGCAGGCAAAAAAGAAGAAGAAAAAAAAGGACTAGTTCTGTAATTAACAGAACATATAGTTCTGGCTGGCAGAGTAGCGGACTTGAGGGAACTAATTGAGAAATTGATATAGAAATTATGTTTCCTTGAGATTTTTTTTCTTCCAACACTTCTTATGAAAGGATTTTATTGAATTATAAAGATGTCCTCTAGCACTTTCTAGTAGTTATTTTTCAATTTGTAACCAGGATAAGTGACCAATATGCAGTCGCGTAGCGAAAGAAAGAGTGCTTTGGTAGCGCTTATATTTGCCAGAGTGGTATATTGAGCAATTATAAGACATTAACCGGAAAAAACATTTAAAAAAAATACTGATTACAACTAGTCTAGTTTGGGTCTAGTTCCAAACTGGTCCAAAAAGGACTAATTGTAAAAAGTTTTTTGAAAAAGTTTTAGTACCGAAATTCGTAGAATTTTTCACATTCTATATATAAATTTTCATCGTAATCGGACGTCAAGAATTTTTCGGATTTTTGGGTTTTTGGTCCAAAACTCTCTAAACTTCTGCTTGCCCCCCAAAATTTTTTTCCGGTTAATGTCTTATAATTGTTCAATATACCACTGTGGCAAATATAAGGGCTACCAAAGCACTCTTTCTTTCGCTACGCCCTTGCCAATATGAAGGGTTTTTTTTAAGAGGGTTCTTATTTTAGGTTTCAATAAAGTACAAACATTAAAGTAGATTAGGTACCATAAATTTTGATTTTGAATATTTGAAAGTCATTTCGTGCATATGACCACCACAACATAGAGTTACAAAGCGCAGACCTATAAGTCAAAATTTAAACGAATAATCGTTGTCCACCGCTCTGTATCGATCGAGATTCATGGGAAAACGTTGACCAGCATAATTTTTATAAGAGTATGGACCAACGATTCCACCGGCGTATAAACCGCACCTTAGGAAACCGGACACCGATCTTGCTGAAATGGCTTTTCTGTGGAATATTCCTCAAGGCACAAGGAGACCTGAACGACCCGAACTACATGGGTCCGATCTGTACTACAACAAGCACGGCCGCAAGATCGGTTGAGATGGAAAAAAATGTGTTTTCGCCCTATGCTCATAAATTTAGCGGCTATCCTTATTACTGTAGAGCCTGTCTTTCCTTATAAGGAATAAATATAATAAGAACAAACTGCACCATAGAGTGAATTTTCGGGATGTAATGGTGTTTCGAGTACCTGGTGTGGATTGTCTTCACTTCATCGAAGAGGAACTCTATATCCGGTATGTGATTTTTTCCCCCTTCCCGGGGAAGGAAATTCAATTCGAAAATTTATGTGATTTATTTTGCTTTAATAGGTCAACACTGATTTTGATTATAAATCTCGAAGGTTTGGAGGGGTTTTTGTAGTGTATATATTTTTTAATGATGAATCGTTAAATTTTTTTTTTTTGTGTTCATCAACCTCTTTTAGCATTGAACTTTTACCCAGCTGCAATTAAAATACTCCAAGGATATTCAATTTGTGATAAGTTTTTAGGGCTTTTATTTTTACAGTGTAGCGTGTACCTTGTCCGTTTCTTTTAAGCTGGACAATTTTCTACAGGAGTTAGTTTCTTTCGAAAAATGTGTCTATCTTCACAGAGGATATGTCCATCTAAGAAGAAAAATATTTTAGACAATCAGGAACACGTTCAGAGCGTACTCCAAGAAGTGTCCTGTTTAAGAGGACTATCCGCAAGCAGAGATTAAACTGAGTATTCAGATTTATTATGAAATTATTTAATCTATTTTTTGCATATTACATATGTTTAAAAACGGAAAGTATTAAGGCTCGTATTCTTTCTCGGACCAAGAAAGGCTTGAGATGATGAATCGACCCTTAAATAGGATCTATAATCATCTTGAACATTGAATTTTCTCGAAATCTGGTACTGTTTTTCGTTATCTACGTTATTTCTAAAGAAAAAAGACATTTTTGCTAGAAATCGATAAAAAAACAGAAGCTTTCTCTGAAATTTGTCTGGACCGGTCATCATTGTACTATGTCAAATGAGGTTAGACCCTTATGCCTTAACCGATTTCAAAGTTTTTGGTACTCATATGAAAGAGGAATGACAACGCAACATATCCTTTATACACAAATTTGGAATTGATTCAGTAACTTGGAAGCTATAGGGCAAAAAACGCGATGCTGATTTCCAATTTTTAGCGATTTTGTTTAAAAACTTGAAATTCAAATGGTTATAATTTCCGAACCAAGGCTGGTATTCCAGGTCTTAATACTTTGAATGAAATAACAATCAATTGAAAAAGTTTTGAGCCTAAAACTAAAAAAAATCCGATGCGTCGTTCTAAATTTTATGAAGGATTTTCGCTGAAAATGACAAAAACAATTTTTTAATCTGATAATTCTTTCAAATAATATCGATGTATCGATATATCAGGGTTTACAAAACATTGTTGCTTCCTTTGTCTATGGGATAGCCGCGCTACGGAGCATCACTACAAAAAGAAAAATTGGCCGACTCGCTTTCAATATACGCCAGGGCAACAAAGTGTCTCCGCCATTCCACTTCTCGACCTTAACAACATTTTCCTACCTCCTTTACACATCAAGCTGGGTCTATTCAAAAATTTCGTAAAGGCGCTGCAGCGAGATGGACCAGCCTTCCAATATTTGATTAAATTTTTTCCGAAAATTTCCTATGCCAAAATTAAAGAAGGTGTTTTTATTGGACCAGACATCAGAAAAATCATGCGTGATGAACACTTTTCGAAACATCTGTCACCTATAGAAGCAGCTGCTTGGTCATCATTTAAAGACGTTGTGGGAAATTTTTTGGGAAATAAAAAAAGCGACAACTACATAAAAATAGTTGGAGGACTCTTGAAAAATTATCGAAAAATGGGAGTTCGGATGTCACTAAAAATACATTTTCTCCACTCACATTTGGATTTCTTCCCCGAAAACTTGGGCAAAACTAGCGACGAACAAGGAGAGCGCATTCACCAGGACCTACAGAGGATTGAAAAAAATTATAAGGGCTTTTGGGATGAAGGAATGTTGAGTGACTATTGCTGGTCCCTTATACGCGAAACAGATAGTAAACAATACAAAAGGCTCAGTTCAAATTCTGTTCATTTTTAAAGTTTAAATTGGTTTTAGGTTTAAAGATAGGTTTAAAATAGAATTTAAGTTTTATGGTTTTTAAGCCAGTTTTACCAACATACACAATTCGAACTGAAATATACATATGAACGAGCGAAGAATATACCAAAAATAAAAATCGTTTTTGTCATTTTCAGCGAAAATCCTCATAAAATTAGAACGACGCAACGGATTTTTTTTGTTTTAGGCTCAAAACTTTTTCAATTGATTGTTCTTTCATTCAAAGTATTAAGACCTGGAATACCAGCCTTGGTTCGGAAATTATAACCATTTGAATTTCAAGTTTTTAAACAAAATCGCTAAAAGCAGGATGTTTTTTTAGTTTTTCTTTTCTATAAGTTCTCTCATATCCTTCCGACATTAAATGACGAGTCATTTATTTTTCTCCTCCTTACCAATAAATAGAAAAACTACTTTTACCATACCAATCCAAAACGGTTCAAGGTACACCATGCAAGTGTACCATGGTCCTTTGGTATGTGTACCTTGGACCGCATAAAAATAAAATGAGTAAATTCGTAGCAAGTATGTAAGAAATTAAAAATGCTCGTTTATTTGCATATGTCATATTGTTTAAAAACGGAAAGTATTTAAGTCTTCGTTTTTTTCTCGGCGCAAAAGGCTTGAGATGGATGAATCATTTTCTACGCTTAAATCAGGCTCTATAAATCATCTTGAAATTGAATCTTTTCTTTCGAAACTCTTTTCGGTATGGTTTTTCGTTATCTTTCGTTATTTTCTAAAGAAAAGAGAGACATTTTTCTAAATTCGATCAAAATACGAAACAGCAAGCCAATATTCATCTAAAATTTGTACCTTGGACCGGTCCAAGGTACACTTGTAAGCATATGTCCGAGGTACACCTTCCTGTTGTTTTAAAAATATCATCTAAAAATTCATATTTTGGAATCAAAACAAAAGAAGAACTCATGCTATGTTTTGAAAATAAGTAAAATTTTTATAATTTATTTGTAGAATTCGAAAATTTCGATTGAGTTGTGCACAAAAGCTTTTGCATTCGCCTTAAAAAAATACTTTTTTTGCACAAAAAAATTTGTTTTCGCCTTTTTTCCAATTGTCTGTATAGCTTGACACTATACAGCAAACTTAAGTCAAATAGCAGCGTGAATGGAACATTCCATAGAAGAACATTTGCATGTATATGCAGTGGTTGAGCGGGAATCTACACTCGGACCGAGGTACAATCGGTCCAAGGTACACACCTCTCCCCTACTCTCTTTAAGCGGACACTAAGGGACCGAAAAATCTGTTCGTCTTACAGAGGTGTCGGGAAAAGTGGAAAATATTTTAGAAATAGGAACACAAGAGCGTTTCCAAGAAGTGTCCTTTTAAGAGGACTATCCGCAAGCAGAGAGTACACTATATTCATTTATTTGTTTTTAATTATTTGTTCAATTATTTATCTATTTTTGTTCATTAATTTACAAAATGGAATATAATTAGTAGGGCTCTAAGAAAAGTTCCGTAAAAGTTATAAAAATGTCGGTAAAAACGATCCCAAATTGTCGTTAAAGTGTCCAAATGAATGCACCTTGGAAATGTGCTTCAAAAATTTTCCCAATGCCTAAAGCTTTCGATCACTAAACTAAGACCTTTTTACAGAGGAATGAGAATTTTTTTTTCATTTTTTCCGGGCCATACTAATTCATTTTTGTGTTACCAAACCAGTTTCTTCAATATAGGGAATAGTAAAAAAAAAAAACTGCTCCTTCAGCATAGATTCCTTTTTCGAGTGCAACTCTACACTTCTGGATACCTGAGGCCAGTAAATTCTTATAGAAGAAGTATTGTAGTTATTCCAAGATACCCATCACTCCAATTGCACCTCAGATCACACAAAAAAAGAATATGACTGATCGCATGACTTGAGTTTGGAGTCCTTGGTTTTTTCGAACAAGAATTATTTAGTTCTGAAATAAATATTTTTAATTATTAAAAGTATTTATTAAAAAAATTATTAATAAATTATTACTTCAACTTTCTCTGCATTTGGAAATCCCTTAATTACGCTTCATTTTCGAGTTCAATTACGAAATCGTGCTGCATTCGTTGACAGTATTTGCCAAGAGTAATTACTGAGAAACTTCTATTGGCAAATAAACCAGAAAATACGCATCCTTCCTTCTTTGCTTCGTGGCAGAGATGCCATTAGCGTCAATGGATTAGTTAGAAATCAAGCAAAAATACACTGTGTGTGTGTGGGGGGGAAATCACAAGAAATCAGAAAAAGTCAAAAGCTTAATTGATAAATCCACGTTAAATGTGAAAAGAACAGCATTTTAAAAATCCTCCCCATTGACGGACATGTGAGCAATTTTTTTTTTCGAATCGAATTAAATTGAATTGCATTGCATTGAAATTGAATTGAATTGGTTGAATACTCATCAAAGAAGGACGAAAACAAGGTACGGAAGATAGTGAAGATAATCAGCGGAAAATTGTTTTCCCCTGATTTCAATTTAATCTAACACAGCGCAATGCTGGAAAATTACTTGTCTTCAATTCCTGAAGAACATTGGTACACACAATGTATAGTATGTAGGTATGCATACCAACTAAAATGCAACGTAATGCACTAATTGCCGATTACGTAAATTTAATTTATGTTGAAGGCTCGCAAAGACCGCTCGCCGCACGCCCGAAGACAGTGTGTAAAATGACTGCACAACAGGGTGCAACGCAATCCGCAAATTGTCAAGAAGAACCCCAACGAGCAGTGAGCAACGAGCATGTTTATACGCGCGTCCGTCCAATTACGAGTATCTCTCGTGCTGCATCGTCATCGGATTGTTTGACTAGAGTGAAAAAAACAAAAAACAAAAAAAAAAAATTGAAAAATTGAAATAAATTCCCTTCATCTCGTTTCGATTTATTTTGTTAAAATTTGCATTTATCCGTCTTACGGCATTTTGCTGCATTTTTATTTCTGTTGCGTTGCATTGAAGTCAAAAGGGTTCCATTGAAGTCAAAAGGCTTCCATTGAAGTCACAAGGTTTGCATTGAAGTCAAAAGGAGTTTAACCAAAAAAAAAAAAAAAAAGAAGAAAATGGGGCACGTTTACCTTCGGTAATAAAGCTTCAATGCAGATATTTTTTAAGATTATCTCCAATTCAAACGGTCTTAAAACATTTGTCAGCAAAAAACTTGTAAGCAGCCGTTATGTCAACATTTATTTTATTCAATTCTTGGAAGAATTCTTCTTCAGCTTATTTTATTTTATTTTATTTTTATTTTTTTCACCTCATGAAATTTATTGTTCGTATGAGTTCATTGCGAGCAGCAGGTACTTGGCCAAAGTGAAGTCTCAATGCGCTGAATTATTCGAGTGCGATTTATGCACTGACAAAATTAATCGACAAAGTTCAGATTTCCGCGATATTTCACGATGTTCTGCGAAATTTGAACGGAAATAATTTTGAGAAGTTTATTCGATTTCTTTTTTTTTTTACTTCATGGTGATGACTTTCTTCTTTGGTGCCTTAGGCAAAGAACATGTTTTTTTTCTTTCTTGAAAAGTAATATTTGAGAAAAGTTTTTATATCTAAAGAGGAAATGTGTGAAATTGTTAAAACTCCAAATTAAATTTGAAGAATTTTATCAAAGTTAAGCGGAAGAGGAGACGATCCAGGAGTTCTTGGGTAGTAAGCCAATGAAATGGATCGTTTAGTTTATCTTTTTCGATCAAGAAGGGTACTTGAATGTTGAAGAGAGAGCTGCGAAGTTGGAATAATCGTGCAATATTTTTTTTCAGAACCACAATATTTTTGGTCTTTCATTTGAACAATTAATAAAAGTACAGTGTACACTCTCCTTGCGGATACTCCGCTTAAGCGGACACCCCTCTTAAATGAAACATTTTTTGAGAATGCTCTAGTGTACCCGCTTCACAAATATTTTCCTCTTAAACGGACACCTCTGTAAAGCGGACACATTTTGCGGTCCCGTAGGTGTCCGCTTAAGAGAGAGCATATTGTAGTTCACTTTTTGGTCTCAGCTTTGATAACATGAGAAATAAAATTATAAGGCTTAGGCCCGATTTCTCCAAGCTATTTAAATGAAACTTAAATGAAACGAACTTTCAAATTTCATACATAAATAAGTATATTTGTATTTAAGTTTTATTTAAATAGCTTGGTGAAATCAGGCCTAAGTAACGCTCCTAAAAGAGTTCCCAAAAAGAAACGAAACGTTGAGCAGAATTAGTAAATAAGGTACCTAGTTTTATTTACATAGTAAAAGTTTGACCCGTTGAGGGAAAAATAAACGGTCAAAATAAAAAATTCTGAAAAAACTTTCAACTTTTTCACTTTGGAAGCCATTTTGGTATGAAAAGTGTCCAATTAACACACAAATTTTATATTTTATTCAAAATGCCGGATCGATTTCCTTTAATTTGGTACCCCATATGTCTAATAAATTTTTGGAAAATAAAATGAGAAAATTCAATATCTAATTGAACATCTATCCGACTGCTATCAATGAACTCGAACTTATTAGATTTGATACAGTAAAACTACCTTTATTAAATGGTAAAATAAATTTTCTCATCTTATTTGTAAAAAAATTTATTAGACATTTTGGGTACCAAATTAAAGGAAATTGATCCAGCATTTTGATTAAAATAAAAAATTTGTGTGTTAATCGGACACTTTTCATACCAAAATGGCTTCCAAAGTAAAAAAAAATTGAAAGTTTTTTCAGAATTTTTCACTTTGACTGTTTATATTTCCCTCAATGGGTCAAATTTTTACCATCAATTTAATTTTGCCTAAAAGCGCATACAATTGGCTTTCAAACTGCATTTAAGTTTTTTTTTCTACGATGAACCATTATCGTAGGGGAATTTTTTTTCTCGACTTACTGCCTAAAAACTTTAAGGCCCTATAGCTCCTCAAAGGTGCGTTTGAGATCCCCCCCCTTACATACGATTTTTTGTTCATCATAAACCCCTAGTAAGGTATGTACTTTTCAACGAGACATCCTGTATAAAACTGTATATAATTATAAGCTATCATTTAAATAATATTTTATTTTTAAGCAAAAAGAAATAAAAATCAAAAGTTAAGTTTTATATTCGAGCGAAAAAATAAAAATCAGAAATTTATTTTTATTTTCATGTGAAAATTTAAAACTCGAAATTTTAAAAGAGGGCTTCTCCTTCGAAAGTGGTTCATCTGAAAGACGAACCTTATGAAAGCTTAAGATTGTCATCTATTTTTTGGATGGCGAAGAATGGAAAAATTGGATGAATTTTCTATAAAAAAAATGTGTTATTTCAAGGTTTAAGGGTCTACAGAATCTTATTTTATAGAACCGATCTTTAAACTATGTAAAAAAAAGTCTTAGAAGAGTTAATTAGCTTTAATTTGGGGGATAATTTGTTCAAATCGGATATTGCACTGTCGAGTTGTGTACGAAAAAATGGCCCGTTAAATTAATTTGTTTGCAAAAACCAGTATAAAAACACGCTTTTCGTGTCAAAAAGACCAAAGTCCATAAGAAAAATGCATTTAGATGTCCTAGCAAAAAAAATCCGCCCACCTATTTTGTAATTAATCCTTAATTTTTTACTCATATAAAACGATGTTCGCCGTAACTCAAGTGCAGCAATCGAGGAATTTATACTTCAACAATTGATATTTTCTGAAGCGTGTCGACGTCCTGAATTGCATTTCCGTTTAACAGTCAACCGTGAACACTTACAAGTAGATGAGTGTATGTTCTGGAATCGAAATTCCATATCTTAAAAATATTTTCAATTCAATTTAATTTAATATATCTTCGTTCTCTCGCTTTCCAATCAGCCAATTATATTGGAAAAATTTTAACCGAAAATTAAAAATATATAAAAAATAATTCCCCACAATGCTTTCATTGAAAGAATTCATTTCATTGAGCGGACTAACGAGGACTTAAATGATCTTGTGCTTGTTCTCATTTCCGGTTATCTGAAATAATCTTTTACTTTTCCTTAAGACTTTTAAAAGCCTCATTTCGAATTCGGAGCACATATTGCACTTGACAATGCACTCGAAAGGTGCTCCAAAAAGCAGAAGAGATCACCTTGTTTCAGTGCACATTTGCAATGTGGCGACAGCAAGGAATAAGGTGCACACACACACACAAACACAATCGCATACAAACATATAATCCGGGTCAATATGCAAAACCGACAATTGTCTTGTTTTCGGTATTTATGGAACGTTTTCTTTTGTGTTGTTATTGTTTTTCTTCTTCTTTCTCTCGATTCGTTTCATTCAATTTTATTCTTCTCGAATACGCCGAAATATTTGCTTTTTCGCGTATCTCGGAGTGCATAACAATAAAAAGAATAATCTGTAAGAATATCGCGACAGAAGCACAGGGAATCGAGCAGGGCAATTGTTCAAACTGGGTTATGCTGAATCGCTCCTTGAATTGACTCGATTGGCATTGTTTGCGGATTTGTTTTCATACGAAAATTCTTGCTTCATTAATTTCGCTTTTACTTTGCTTTTTTCTCTCATATTTTATTATTTATTTTTTTTATTTTGCTAGAATTCCTTGCAGTGGAAATATTTTCGAGTTAAGGAAAAAACTTTCTTCGGGAAAATGTAGCAAATTCTCTTGTATGTGGACATTTTGTTAACAAGAAATTCATATTCATTTATTTTTTACCAACAATCTTTGCCTTTTTTCCCTCTTTTTTGTGGTCATTATTTTGTTTGTTTGCGTCAAGTGTCATCATAATCGAATATTACTTTATTTTGATTTCTTAACGTTCGAAAAGTATATATGTATCTTACATATATTTATTTTTTATTTTTTTTTCATCTGAGCTGAGGGAACGAGAATGACTTTCGCTCGGGTTGCGGCGTTGCGCTTCATTAAGAAATTTTCGCACGTCGCTGGGGACACACAAAACTCGGGTTTTCGGAGTTCGTTCTCGAAGACAATGTTAATGTAATATCGTATACATCTATAGAGCGCCGCCGCGCCCCAATACTTTTTCGCAGTAAGGTCTCAATGTAAACAAAATTCAATGAGAATATGAAGAATAAGAAAAAAATGCTTTAAGGAATTTTTTATTTGCAGTTGATAGCACCTTTTTCGGATCTGGCTGTCGTTTACGCTCTTCGGGTGAGAGTTTTTTTAATTTTTTTTTTTTTTTTTGTATATCAAAAGAACCTTGAGATGTGAATGGGTAGGGAAAAAGTAATGCCATATATATAATGTCAAAGAAATTTGGGTTAGTGAACCAATTGGGAATTTTGCACGTACCCTCGACATACAAAAAAAGGGGCGATTAAAAGTGTGATTTACATGACTATGAAAAGAGAAAGTCAAGGCGGCAAAGAAAGTGACTTAATTAAACTAAATTGATCGAATCGCGACAAGTTCCTTCTCATTGTCGTTGAAGCCTCATTTCATGGTTGTGAGAACATTTTAGACATTCCGAATGGGTGTGAGCTGGTTGGAAAATAAATAAAGATTTTAAATTTAGGTCTGAGATGATTAAACGATGATGGGCGCTACAAGATTTTGTAAAAGATCAGATATGGGAGTGTTGGTATTCCCAAAAAACAAAAACAAAAAATAAAATAAAATATATAAATCTCCCTAGTGGCTGAGAAAAATGAGTCTGAAAAATCCCCGAATTTTTTACAAAATACGAAATTCAACAAAATTAGTTCGAATTGAGTCCGAAATTGTTACAAAATCTGGGTTCCAGAACATAAATCCGAATTTGTTGCAAAATAAAATTTTTACAATATGTGAAGCTCAAATATTGAGTCCGAAAAGAGTCCGAAATTGCCCTCAGAAAGATAACTCCGAAATAAGTTCAAAATTTTTGTTAAATACGAGCCCCAGATAAACCTACATACGTGGTGTTCCGAAACTGGTCCGAATTTTTTACATAATACAAAGTGCACAAAAATGTGTCCGAATTTTTTGCAAACAATTAAGCTCAAAAAAAATGAGTCCGAAAAGGGTTCAAAGGAGTCCGAAATTTTACAAAAAATTTGACTCAGAAAGATAACTCCGAAATGAGTCCGAACGTTTTTGTAAAATATGCGTCCCAGATATACTTACAAGTAGTTCCGAAACGGGTCCGATTGTTTTTTATGTAGGTAATACAAAGTTTAGAAAATTTTTTTCGAAAGGAGGCCAAATTTTGTTTTACAAAATATATATATTAATGCTCGAAAAATGAGTCCGAAATTTTACAAAAAATCTGACTCCGAAGTTAGTCCGAAAATTTTGCAAAATGTAAGTCCCAGATATATGTATATTTAACTCCGAAACGGGTCCGATTTTTGTAACGAAATTCGAAGTCCTGAATAATGTGTCCGAAAGCAGTCAGAATTTTTTTTTTAATATTGAGCAGAAAAAATGAGTCCAAAAGGGGTCCGAAATTCTTACAAAATATCTGACCCAGAATGATAATTCCGAAATAAGTCCGAAATTTTTACAACATATGAGTGCAAAATAAACATGTATGGAAATGCGAAACGGGTCCGAATTTTTTACACATCACAAAGTCCAGAAATATGTGTCCGAAAGGAGTCCGAATTTTTTCAAAAAATATAAATCTCAAAAAGTGATTCCGAAAGGGTTCCGAAAATTCTAAAAAAAATTTCTGACCCAGAAAGGTGACTCCGAAATAGAGATGGGCACGGGCCGGGCCGGGCCTAGGTCAAAAAATACGGGCTTCGGGCCAAAAAATCAAAAACGGGCTTTTTCCGTGCGGGCCCGGGCCTCAGGTTGAAATCCCGCAGGCCCGTAGGCCCGTAGGCCCCAAAAGAGGCCCGCTACATATTAAGCACTGAACAATGTTTTTATCGGAAAGGCACTTATTTCATCTGCGGCCTTTTACATATATCGATTATTGGCCGATTTTCGATTTGAGAATAGAAGCACAAGTGAAGTTATACGGTTGTGTAAAAGCCGACTTACATTTTCGATGATGAGTAAAAGAATAAAAATATGTAGGGAGATTTCAAGAATGATAGATATACAGATCACGAAATTAGAATGTTTTAGTTGTAAATGACGTTATTTGTTCAATTTTTGTCCTATGTTTGGGCTACGACATCTCTGTGTTCCTAGGCCGTTTTCTTTCATTGCGTTATTTCGGCAACTGAAAAGTTTTTGATTAGAACTCAGCTTTGAAAATGGCTCAGGAGAACAAAGATGTCGCAGCCCAAACATGGGAAAAATGGAACAATAACGTCATTTACAACAAAAATTTCTGATGTCGTAATCTGTATCAATATCTCTCATTCTTGGAGAGATTTCTAATTTCATGATTTTTTTTTAAGAGACTCCTTTTTTTAAGCTTAAATTTAATTTTGAGTTTTTTTTTTCTATTTGAATGACTTTTGCTTTATTTTGTAGCTATAAAAGTAGTATGTACTTATATATAAAACACTAATTTCCTCAAAATATTTCAGAAAGATTATATCCTCACTATTTTTAATATTTCTAAAATAAATGTAAAAAAAAAACTACTTTTATATATAATACACTCAGTTATGTAGTCGAAGAAAAAATAAAAATATGTTTATATGTAATACACTCTGTTATATAGTCGAAGAACTTCTTACTACTGCAACTACAAACTAATTTTTGTTGATCATTTTTTTCGGGCCGGGCCGGGCCTCTTTGAAAATTTTCCGGTCCGGGCCGGGACAGGCCCGGAAAAAATCTGCTTCGGGTCGGGCCGGGCCTCAAAATTGAGGCCCGTGCCCATCTCTACTCCGAAATGAGTCCGAAATTTTTACAAAATGCGAGATTCAGAAAATTAAGTCGGAAATGAGTTTGTAATTTTTACAATACGACTCCGAAAAGAGTCCGAATTGTGCAATGCTCACAATTTAATGAAGTGCAAGAAATAAATATGTTGATTTTAAATTCTTCCAAAAGAATATTTAACGAATTATTGAAATTTATTTCTCTCATTAATGCTTGTCTTAAGCGAAATTGACAATTTCATTTGATTTCGACAACTTAATAAATTCAATTACCCGCACGGATGATCTAGTGATTTTGTCAACAATGTCACTATCACTTCAAGTCGCTATTTGATTGCCACCCACATTGACATGGCGTGTTATCAATATGTTTGCCATGTTATGCTTTCTCATTTCTAAGTGCAAATGCTGTTTTGCCGCCAATTGAACTGATTGAGATTTATAATAAACAACTCTTGCCGCCGCTGCCGCCGCTTCGACACCGCCTCCTACAATCTCAATTCCATGCGGCCTTCTCTTTTGACTATAGTTCGCCTCATTGCTATTACATGCGATTGCTGCGCTTTACCTTCGGCAGTAAAGTCGACGTGTTGATTACTTGTTAAGCACATTTGCTGCACGTTTTTCTTCTCAACATGTTGCGTCGCGTGCTCCATAGCCTTTAGTGACTTCTAAGGCCTATTCAATAGCTGGCTCAATTTTTATGCACTTTCAAACATACATGGATATACTTACTGGAATATAAATAAATATATATGTATGTATCTATATATGTTTGCTTTTTTCTTCTTCATTTTCTGTGACGAGTCGCATGTGACTGTCGCGTCGCTTCTGCCACATATTATGCTGTGCACGTAATTGTTTAAAATCATTTTGCGGTTTTATTGAGAGCTAAATATACGACGACTCTCATGGTTGGAACTGCTTCTGCTTATTTCGCTCAATCCGTGAGACTGTAGCGGAGCTTTGTGTTTGTGTGTGCGGTGCGTGTGAGAGCCGAGTTTAGATACGGACGCGATAAGCCAAAATAGCAGTATCAAATAAATTTAAACTGTCACTTCTAGCAATTTAAGCATGTTGCATACATATGTCATTTAGTCATTTAGTCAATTATCTGCAACACTTGTCATACATATGTAAGCGAGTAGATATATTCGACCGCCAGAACGAGGATATGCTTTCAAGTTCGTGACATTGATACAGAGTCCTTATTATCGCGTACAATTCATCAAAGAAAATTTTTCGAGATAAAATTCTCTAAACGCGGAATAAATAAAAAGCTGTGTTTCATATAAAATGAGGATTCTGAAATTGATCGATTTCTTTTTTAAAACAACTAAGGGTGTTATAGTCAAGTGGTACCCATAAATGAAAAGATATATTTGATTGCATATGGGCATTTTTTAGAAAAAGTAAACTTTTTGTCGCGTCCGTATATAGCTGATGGCCAATTGGGATATGCTCTAGACTTCGAAAAATACAAAAATTACGCATAAGCTGCACGAAAGTATTGAAAAGCAAATGTACTATTTAACACATCCTTGAATTCAGGACTTCAAATTGCTCATTTAAATGTCGCGTCCGTTTAGAAATGCTCATATGTTTAGTGAAACAGGCTGCGAGACACCACGTCCATTAAGGAAAATTGTTATGGAAATTTCCATGACCATAAAGTAGCTTCATATGCCGACTGCATTTCAAGTACTTAATCAAATTGAATTGAGAACCGCCCATTGCCACGTCATAATTTCCGATTTCCCGAAAATATTATCAGAGGGAGCTAAACATAAGCTTAATTGATTGAGATACACATCGCGAACTATTATGACTTTATTTGTGATATTCATAGCAGACCTTCATGCTCGAGGCACCCTTAAAAATACGCCGATCAAAGCAATTTCGTTAGAGAGGTTCAAGTGGTTACATAAGAAGCCAGGGTTAAAGCTGGAAAACTGAATGTGAACAGACGCGGAAGGTTGGAAAAATGTACGCCTTAATTATTGATTGATTAATTTGCAGATTGCTCTTAATTCCTTCGATGGATTTTTCGCTGGACATCCGGCACATCCGCCTCGAGAATAAACTTTCCAATCTGGAAAAATTTATAAAAAAAAAAAAAAAATCGAAAGTTCAAAAACTTCCTTCCGTTCTTTTAAAATACAAAAAATCCACTCACTTGAATCGTTTTTACAATTGACAACATTCATATTGCATTCGCTTCCAAAAGTCCTAAACTCGCAGCCGTTTGTTGCACAAACAAGAAGGGGTGTTTGTGCGCAATTATTCGGGCAGAACTTTGGGCAGTTCCCGACAACTTGCCAATTATCTTTGGTGAATAGAAAGAAAATCATTTAAATTCTGATTCTTATGAAAGTGAAATAAAACTCACCTGAGCTGCCTGTTTTCCGAAGTCTGCAATTTTCCACGCCCACACTACACGCGTTCGGGAACTGTTTACATTCTCCATTCAAAGTTGCATTGACAGGCTTAAAGATGGCAGTGCACATTATTTGAGGGCATGGTGGAAATGGTGTAACAATATCAACGTTCGAATCATTCGCGCTCATCGCAGAATTTACTGCGATTAACAACAAAATGCTGATCAGCATGGGCACCCTGTAACCGAACATTGTTCTACTCAATTCGAAATATGAAACGAATTTAAACCGTTACCAAAGTCTAAAGAGGTTTTTATAGGTTTTCTTCCCACTGAGGCAGCTCAAAAACAACAGAATCGTTTGACTATAAATTATTATTTTTTTTTGCAATTGTTTTCTACATTGTTTTCATTCTACACTGAGAAAAAAATGAACAAGAAAATTGGTAAATTCAAAAGGAAAAACATAAAAAACTGCTTCAATGAGGAATATTTTTAATTTTAACAATTTTTCTTGTTGGAAAAAATAAAGATTTTTTCTTCTGAATCCAATTCAAGATTAATGATAATTAAGACATGATGAATTTTCAAAAATGCATTTAAATTGAAACTTCTGAAATGAAAAGCTAATTTAAAAAAAAAAAAAACATACTACTAAGAAAAATTGAAACAATTGAAACAAATTTATTTCAAGTTCAAAGCAAATGGCCACAGAGCCCTCTCCTTCACATAACTCCAAAAATAGCCATCGGGTTGACTTCACCGGATTTTGTCACTCTGTTGTCGTGTGACTGCTTTCGCAATGCTTAAAAAATTCTAATTTGTATATACATGTTATATGTCCTTTTTTATAAACCAAATGAGAATTATACACAACGTATATGAAAAGTAATTAAATACATTTTCTTTTAACTAGTCGTTGATAACCAACTATTTTGCTACGTTGAACGTATAATCAAGTACAGGTGTGGCCAGTAGGAAATGCTTTTGCAATTTATTCATATTTACGCCCTCGGTTATATCTTCGGATTTTGTACTACCTTTCATGAAGGAAATATATTCAACTAAGTGTGAGTAAATTTGTCACTTCCGTTGGGTAGAACAGCAAGTTAAAATAACCGAGTTTCTCCGTTAGACTGTTAAGCTAAATGTAGCGCAGTAGACGGTCAACTCTTTACATGTACAACGTTACTCATGTCAATAAGGCTATAACTATCTGATGGTTGCAGCATTCAAGCACTGTCTCGCGTTTAAATGCGAAACTTTGCACCAGCGACTGAAGAAAAAAAAATTAATAGCTTAAGTTATAAGAAATTATTATATTAAATGAACATACATTTACTATCTAATATTTTTTTACTAAATTATTATATATTGTTCTTTATTTATTTGTAGAAAATTATATAAATTGCACTAAAAGATGTGGCCACACCTGTACTTGGATCATACGTCTTATGGGAAAGACTTTGGAGGATCATCGCCTCGGCTCGATGCCTTGACCCAGCTGACCATCATTGAAGTGGCTGTCGTCGCGATTACCGTATCTTAACCAATACCGGAGTTATAACGAATGACATTTAATGGTTTAGTTGGTACATCACTCGCAAGTGCCCACTGGCCACACTGCACGGTTTAAGAATAGGTTAGCTCAAGTTGATTCGGGGAACCATTTTGCCGTTGAAGGATATTTTGGTATTCAAGAAAATACGCAAAACTTTTGCTCTCGAAATGATTTAACCATGTAATGAAAAATAGTGTCCGCAGAATTCGAAATTTGCACACCTACACTCTGATCCACGAAATATTAGGAGAATATTCGCTTCTTGTTCTTCTTTCCAAAGTACAACATTGAAATCACTTTTCGAACAAAATTTTTTAACACACGCTGTTAAGGGTCGTTCAAGAAAAATAAAATTCAACGCGCAAAATGTGCCTAGCCGTCGAGCATGGTGATAGAACCCCGAAAAGCTCATTTCGACTGTGGAGAATCAACAGTTTAAGCCATTCTAGCTTTATCGCAAAATTCAAACATACTCTGGAAGACGGTTGATCAGAATGCGAAACTTACATATCGTCTTTAAGATGGAAACGACAAGCGAATTTGCATACATAAAAAAAGAATAACTGTTTTTTAAACTGTTCAAAGGTCAAAATGCCTTTTTCAGTACATTTCGCTGGACATAATTGCATACATTTACAGGACAAAACCAAAATAAATGGCGTTAGGTAAAGAATAATAAAAGAATTTTATATCGCAACCTTAATGATTCTTAAAATTGCTTAAATAAGTAACCTAAATTTATGAAGATTTTGAAAATCAATTTTTATTTGATTTTTTTTAAAAAGAACCTATTGTTTGATAAATCCTTAAAATGAAGGGAAAAATCAGAGAATCAAAAACTTGGCTTGATAATGAGTTTCCGGACTCTGCCCCAGGAAAATCAACAATAATTGATTGGTATGCAAAATTCAAGCGTGGTGAAATGAGCTCGGAGGACGGTGAATGCAGTGGACGCCCGAAAGAGGTGGTTACCGACGAAAACATCAAAAAATTTACAAAATGATTTTGAATGACCGTAAAATGAAGTTGATCGAGATAGCAGAGGCACCAAAGATATCAAAGGAACGTGTTGGTCATATCATTCATCAATATTTGGATATAAAAAAGCTCTGTGCAAAATGGGTGCCGCGCGAGCTCACATTTGACCAAAAACAACAACGTTTTGATGATTCTGAGCGGTGTTTGCAGCTGTTAACTCGCAATACACCCGAGTTTTTGCGTCGATATGTGACAATGGATGAAACATGGCTCTATCACTACACTCCTGAGTCCAATCAACAGTCGGCTGAGTGGACAGCGATCGGTGAACCGTCTCCGAAGCGTGGAAAGACTCAAAAGTCCGCTGGCAAAGTAATGGCCTCTGTTTTTTGGGATGGGCATGGAATAATTTTTATCGATTATCTTGAGAAAGGAAAAACCATCAACAGTGACTATTATATGTCGTTATTGGAGCGTTTGAAGGTCGAAATCGCGGCAAAACGGCCCCATATGAAGAAGAAAAAAGTGTTGTTCCACCAAGACAACGCACCGTGCCACAAGTCATTGAGAACGATGGCAAAAATTCATGAATTAGGCTTCGAATTGCTTCCCCACCCACCGTATTCTCCAGATCTGGCCCCCAGCGACTTTTTCTTGTTCTCAGACCTCAAAAGGATGCTCGCAGGGAAAAAATTTGGCTGCAATGAAGAGGTGATCGCCGAAACTGAGGCCTATTTTGAGGCAAAACCGAAGGTATCAAAAAATTGGAAGGTCGTTATAATCGTTGTATCGCTCTTGAAGGGAACTATGTTGAATAATAAAAACGAATTTTGACAAAAAAATGTGTTTTTCTTTGTTAGACCGGGGACTTATCAGCCAACCTGTTACATTTAACGCGGAATACAGTTTATTTGACCACTCTTACTTTAACTGTTCTAAGTGGTTGATTTAACTGTTGTTATTTCTCTCGGTGTATGAAAAATATTTTCCGCAGATTCGAAAATTTTGCACCCCTACACTCTGATCCACGAAATATTCACAATATTCGCTTCTTCTTCTTCTTTCACCAATGTAAACATTGAAATCAGCTGTTTTTGCAAAATTTTGTAACACACGCTTTAAGGGTCGTTCAAGAAATAGTATAAAATTTCAACGCGCAAAATGTGCACCTAGCCATTTCCGAGCCTCCGTGAATACCACTATATGAATAACAATGCGCTCTTTTCGCTCAGTGTATAAATAAACCAATATTGACTCAATTTTATCTTTTCATGCGCTGCCAAAATTTAGCAAAACAATAACTTCTTGAAGGCGGAGAAGATAATTCAAAACTTCTACCATATTCAGACCATTTTGAACTGAAGTCTGGAAACATACCACACCACATGATTTGCCATATCATCGAGCAAACAAATGAAAATAAATAATTTCTTTAATGAAAATGGATACAAGTGAGATTTTTTCAGCTGTTCATTTCGCTGGCACATAATTGCATAAACAATTGTGACTAGGCAACAAAACCCAAAATAACTATGGGCGTTAGAGGTAAAGAATAGATAAAAGAAGCCACATATGCCGACAAAATTTGTCATGCTTAATAAGGCGCTTAAAATAAGCTCGAACCCTAAATTTCATTGAAAGAATTTTGAAAATTCAGATATTACTTTGAGTTTTTTTTATATTAGACCCTATTACTGAAGATACCTATCCTTAAAAATGGACTGATCGTGTTCATTATTGAATTTCTTTAAACTCATGTTGCTGCAACTATGTATAGGGAATTTCTTCGAGCCAGCTCAACTCTTTTCGTAAGAAAACTATGTAAGGGCAGTTTGATGGACAGACGCATTTGGATAAATAGAATGTCCTGGTGACGTTGATCATTTATGTAGGTACATATTTTTTATTTTCCATCTCTAGCAGTTCTAGGTGCTACTTATACATGTACTTCCAAGCGCAACAGAGTTCATCGGGTGCAATAAGTATTATACGGAGATTTTTTTTTATCAGATCCATTTTGAGAGTTTTTCTGTGTTTCTTACCAAACCAACCACATGGAGATTTTAATTACTCCTTTTCCTGAGCGCAAATGTTCCGAAAAAAGCTCCAAAAGATATGATCAATATGTTCGCTTTTTAGGGGGAAAGAGCCCGGGGGATAATTTGGAAAAATTTTTACCTTTCGGGCTCTCAAAATAAATATTTCAGGAGTCCTAGAATGCTCTCTTAGATCAGCCGAAAATATTCTGTGCGGAATCTCATTTTCAGTTACGCCTTTTGTCTCTCTAAGCACTCCTAGGGCTCCGTATAAACTACTTCCGACAGATCTGATATGAGTTGGCAGTTTACCTATACTCCATTTTCGGAGTACTCTGATTATGTTTCGGCTGGGATCGGAGTACCCAAAAGTTGTTGATTTTTTTTTACTAGTTAGGGCAAGAGCAAATATTTCAATTCAGCACCCGAAAGTATGCATTTAAATCTTTAGAATATTTCCGCTTGTGAAAAATCTTTTCATTCTGTTAGGGTTGCCCATTTAATGACATTTTGAGGAAGGGTTTTGAAATATGTGTGGATATCTTTAAAACCTTGATGATTGCGAATGTTAGGTGAAACTGGCTCCGAGACACCACGTCCATAAGGAAAAATTGAGATAATAATAATAATAATACTAATAATATGGAGCGTGAATCTGCCCAAAGGCTAACACTGCGGCCCAGATGACTTATTGTGCCAAGATTCACTATTTTTATGAAAAGCTCCTCATAGCTCTCCTAACAAAGTCCAGAATCACCTCTGGATAAGAATTCCTAATATGTCCTAATGACAGAAATTCCGAATGGAATACATTTCTTCTGTGATGTACTAAGGCAGGACATTCGCAAAGAATGTGCAAAGTGTCTCCTCGTCTTCGAGGCATAATCTGCATTCCGAATTATCGGAAAGCGAAGTTTGTGCATGTGATACTTAAGCCCAAAATGGCCAGTAAGAAAACCCGTAAGCAAATCTTATGCTATCTTTTGAAAGTTTAAGAATATTGGAGTAAGAGTAAGGTTTTATAAGCAATTTACTCTGCCTCAGTCCAGGAAAGTCGTCCCAGTACACAAGGCGAAGAAGATTTTCTTTCTCTTTGATTTTTTCTTTAATACCCGCCCAGTTCAACTCACAAAAAGGCTGAGGACCGGTAAAAGGGGTCTTTGATGCCTTTCTTGCTAGACTGTCAGCTAGCTCATTACCATCAATCCCCGTGTGACCAGGGACCCAAAATAAATCAACTTTATTGCGTGTCGCTAGTTTCTGAAGTAGTCCAAAGCATTCGAGGACTTGCTTTGACTTAAAAGCCCAAGATGATAGGGCTTTAATAGAGGTCTGACTGTCAGAAAATATGACAATCCTTTGGCTCGCGGGGTTTTTGCTGATTATGGATCTTACGCTTATATTTATTGCGTGGATTTCGGAAGACACTAGGCCATATGCCCATAGGTTCCGATATACTTGTGCTTGGTCGAGATATACCTGCACCAGTCCCGTTATCCATTTTTGATCCATCGGTGTACCAAATCAAGTTTTTGGGGTCAATCTGAGGGCCTCCATTCGACCACGTTGACCGGGATGGGAAGTGCACTTTGAATTTCCTTCCAACGTGAAGCTCTGCGTCAATAAAATCACTCACGCAAAGTGGTATTTTGTTGACTCCAAACCACTTCAAAATCCTTTGATGACCATAGTCAGGAAGAAGCTGTTTGGTTGGTATCTTCAGCCTAATTGCACAAAGTGCAGCTGATGTTTGGACGTGAATGTGCAAGGGAGTCAGCCCAACGATAGCTTCAAGTGCTGCTGTAGGGCATGTCTTCATCGCACCGGTTTTTAAGAGACACGCAAGTCTCTGAAGTTTTGAACACATCGTAATGGATTTAGCTTGCGTGACCTTTTGCCACCAGACTAGACACCCATATCTGAAAATTGGACGTACCACTGCCTGGTAGATCCAGAAAATAATTTTGGGGTTAAGGCCCCAAGTTTTTCCTATACAAGACCGCGTTACCCATAGGGGTCTTAGTGCTTTAGTATAGGCTTTTTCGAAATGAGTGTTCCAATTTAGTTTGCTATCGAGGATAAGTCCTAAATATTTTACTTCGTTGGAATAGGGAATGTTAAAATCACCTAGGAAGATAGAACCCAAGTTCAACTTACGTTTCAATGTAAAAAGAACCACGACCGTTTTCCGCGTGTTTATTGAAAGCCCTTCACCCTCACACCACGTCACTACGCGTCGAAGGTGTCCTGCCATAATCTCGGACAGACAACTATCGTGTTTTCCGGACACTGTAATTACAAGGTCATCAGCGTAACCAATGGCATCACAACCATTATTTTCTAAGTAAATAAGCAGCTCGTCGACAACCACTGACCACAGTAAAGGAGACAACACCCCTCCCTGTGGGCAACCTTTGACAGCACTCACCGCCATTCAGACCTGGCTAGCTAGCCCCCTCCCCACTACCTACAGAACAAACACAAACATAAACTACAGACAACACAAGCTACCTTAACCTATCGGTAGATCTTGGTTGTACTCCCCGATCCAGATACCAATCTGGCTGACCCCAGGTCCCCATGAGAGTGCTGGTGGCATTCATTTCGGTGTGGCGCGGGTTGTAGCTAAGCCCCTACACCACGACAAGGTGCCTACCAGAGAACTGCTTTGAGTGTGCTCGAGTCTGTTCGATCAACCGTGCTGAAAATTCAGAACACGTAGAATATCAAACTCCGCAGCTATGTGTTCGATCGAACTGCACACCCGAAATCTTATTTTCGAGTTCGAGCAGCTAACTCGAACTTTGTTGTACGTGTATTCAGATTCTCATTTCGGGTAAGTTGTACCCAAACTGATCCGAAAAAACCAATCGAACTCGAGTGCTACGGATATACAAACAGAACAAGGTGAAAATATCAGAGGCATATTCGGAGAATAAAAATGTCTGTGTGTATGTATGTGGGCCGGAACGGTGGAACGATTTTGTAACAGCTCTCTCTCTCTCTCTCCGTTGCGGCTCTCTGATACATATTTTTCTGCAGAAAAATCTAGTTAATACACTCGAGTATACACTCGAGTTAATTGGGTCTGCACGAGCCAAAAACACCCGAACCCGAATCGAGCGTATGTATAGAACTCGAGATTAGCGCACAACATGATCGTCTTGAACTCGTGCGCAAACGAACCAGTATGAATGTTGTTGTACTAAAGGGTTTGATTCAAACCAAATCTGATTCATACACTCGTGTGTATACAAAAATTATGTATCCGTTGCAGCTCTCTGGTGCCTACCTAACAGAGGTTGATTGAGATACACATCGCGAACTTTTATGACTTTATTTGTGATAGCAGACCTCCATGCTCGAGGCACCCTTAAAAATACGCCGATCAAAGCAATTTCGTTAGAGAAGGTTCAAGGGATTACGTAAGAAGCTTACATGCTTACAAACCGAAATCGTAATAGAAAAAAATGTGTTTTTTGTTTGACGAAGCCAGGGTTAAAGCTGGAATACTGAATGTGAACAGACGCGGAAGGTTGGAAAAATGTACGCCTTAATTATTAATTGATTAATTTGCAGATTGCTCTTAATTCCTTCGATGGATCTTTCGCTGGACACCTGGCACATCCGCCTCGAGAATAAACCTTCCAATCTGGAAAAATTTATAAAAAGAAAAAACCGAAAGTTCAAAAACTTCCTTCCGTTCTTTTAAAATACAAAAAATCCCACTCACTTGAATCGTTTTCACAATTGACAACATTCATATAGCATTCGCTTCCAAAAGTCCTAAACTCGCAGCCGTTTGTTGCACAAACATTAAGGGGTGTATGTGCGCAATAATTCGGGCAGAACTTTGGGCAGTTCCCGACAACTTGCCAATTATCTTTGGTGAATAGAAAGAAAATCATTTAAATTATGACTCCTATGAAAGGAAAATAAAACTCACCTGAGCTGCCTCTTTCCCGAAGTTTGCAATTTTCCACGCCCACACTACACGAGTTCCCGAACTGTTTACATTCTCCATTCAAAGTTGCATTGACAGGCTTAAAGATGTCTGTGCACATTATTTGATCGCAAGGTGGAAATGGTGTAACAATATCAACGTTCGAATCATTCGCGCTCATCGCAGAATTTATTGCGATTAACAACAAAATGCTGATCAGCATGGGCACCCTGTAACCGAACATTGTTCTACTCAATTCGAAATATGAAACGAATTTAAACCGTTACCAAAGTCTTAAGAGGTTTTTATAGTTTTTCATCCCACTGAGGCAGCTCAAAAACAACAGAAACGTTTGGCTATAAACTATTATTTTTTTTTTTGCAATTTTTTTCATTGTTTTCATTCTACACTGAGAAAAAAATGAACAAGAAAATTGGTAATTCAAAAGGAAAAACATAAAAAACTGCTTCAATGAGGAATATTTTTAATTTGAACAGTTTTTCTTGTTGGAAAAAATAAAGATTTTTCCTTCTGAATCTTGAATTGACATTATAATTTTCAAAAATGTATTTAAATTGAAACTTCTGAAATGAAAAGCTAATTTAAAAAAAAAAAAAACATACTTCAAAGAAAAATTGAAACATTGAAACAAATTTATTTCAAGTTCAAAGCAAATGGCCACAGATCCCTCTCCTTAACATAACCCCAAAAATAGCCATCGGGTTGACTTCACCGGATTTTGTAACTCTGTTGTCGTGTGACTGCTTTCGCAATGCTTAAAAAGTTCTTAGTTGTATATGGGCATTTCCCTAGCTACGCACGTCACACTCGTACGCCTTTAATGTGTTAAAAAACCATGAAAAATTCAACATTAAAATCTCTTATTTTGGTAATTGAATAGCTTATTAAGCGTATTATAGTCGGTGTAAAATGTTCTGTTTTTCGCTTACGCACGTCACAGAAGAAAATCAGCGAAAAGAATACTAAAAAGAAAGCCATTAACAAATTTTCGACGGCCACTTTTGATTGTTTTTGAAGGATAAGTGTTTTACGAATTTTTTTGCGTGATTAGCGCGTTGGTTACATCTACCTTAATAGCGAAAATGCTGTAAATAATATGCTATTAAAAGTCATCAGAAATAAGAAAAGCAAAAGCTCAACTTTGCATTCGATTTTCATGAAACGAGAGATGACTTAAGCCATCAATTTTTTCAAATAGTACCTTTCACACATTCCTCTTAGATAATATCAAATCAATAGGTCATTTTATTTACTTTGAAATTTTCGGTTACGGTTGACCTTTCTGCGGAAATGCCCATATACATCTTTTATATACTTTTTTATAAACCAAATGAGAATTATGAAATATTTATGGTATTCAAAAAAATACGCAAAACTTGCGCCCTCGGAAATGATTTTGTATGAAAAATAGTGTCCGCAGATTCGAAAACTTTGCACCCCTACACTCTGATCCACGAAATATTCACAATATTCGCTTCTTCTTCTTCTTTCACCAAAGTAAACATTGAAATCAGCCGTTTTCGCAAAATTTTGTAACACACGCTTTAAGGGTCGTTCAAGTAAAAGTATAAAATTTCAACGCGCAAAATGTGCACCTAGCTTTTTCCCGAATACCATTACATGAATAACAATGCGCTCTTTTCGCTCAGTGTATAAATAAACCAATATTGACTCAGTTTTATCTTTTCATGCGCTACCAAAATTTAGCAAAACAAAAACTTCTTGAAGGCGGAGAAGATAATTCGAAACTTCTACCATATTCAGACTATTTTGAATTGAAGTCTGGAAACAAACCACACCACATGATTTGCCATATCATCGAGCAAACAAATTAAAATAAATAATTTCTTTAAGAAAATGGATACAAGTGAAAATTTTTCAGCTGTTTTTAATTTCGCTGGCACAAAATTTCATAAACAATTTTGACTAGGCAAACAAAACCCAAAATAACTATGGGCGTTAGAGGTAAAGAATAGATAAAAGAAGCCACATATTCCGACAGCATTTGTCGTGCTTTATAAGGCGCTTAAAATAAGCTCGAATCCTAAATTTCATTGAAATAATTTTGAAAATTCAGATATTACTTTGAGTTTTTTTATAATAGACCCTATTACTGAAGATACCTATCCTTAGAAATGAACCGATCGTGTCCATTATTGAACTTCTTTAAACTCATCTCGCTGCAACTCTGTATAGCGAATTACTTCGAGCCAGCTCAATTTTTTTCGTAAGAAAACTATGTTAGGGCAGTTTGGTGGACAGACGCATATGGATAAATCGAATGTCCTGGTGACGTTGATCATTTATGTAGGTACATATTTTTTATTGTCCATCTCCAGCAGTTCTAGGTGCTACTTATACATGTACTTCCAAGCGCAATAAACCCCCGACACAGAGTTCATCGGGTTTAATAAGTATTATTTTGAGATTTTATTTTTATCAGATCCATTTTGAGAGTTTTTCTGTGTTTCTTACCCAACCAACCACATGGAGATTTTAATTACTCCTTTTCCTGAGCGCAAATGTTCCTAAAAAAGCTCCAAAAGATATGATCGATATGTTCGATTTTTAGGGGGAAAAGAGCCGGGGGCTAATTTGGAAAAATTTTTACCTTTCGGGCTCTCAAAAGAAATATTTCAGGAGTCCTAGAATGCTCTTTTAGATAATCCGAAAAGATTCTGTGCGGAATCTAAGCACTCCTAGGGCTCCGTAAAAACTACTTCCAACAGATCTGATATGAGTTAGCAGATAATACTCCATTTTCGGAGCACTCTGATTATTTTTGGCTGGGATCGGAGTACCCATAAATTGTTGGTTTTTTCAACAATTACGGCAAGAGAAAATATTAAAATTCAGCACCCGAAAGTATGCATTTAAATCTTTAGAATATTTGCGCTTGTGAAAAATCTTTTCATTCTGTTAGGGTTGCCCATTTAATGACGTTTTGAGGAAGGGTTTTGAAATATGTGCGGATATCTTTAAAACCTTGATGATTGCGTATGTTAGGTGAAACTGGCTCCGAGACACCACGTCCATTAAGAAAAATTATTTTGGAAATTTTCATGACAATAAAATAGCCTCACATGCCGACTGATTTCACCGCCCATTGCCACGCCTAAATTTCCGATTTCCCGAAAATATAACCAGAGGGAGCTAAACATAAGCTTCATTGATTGAGATACACATCGCGAACTTTTATGACTTTATTTGTGATATTCATAGCAGAACTTCATGCTGGAGGCACCCTTAAAAATACGCCGATCAAAGCAATATTGGTAGATGCGGTTCAAGTGATTACATAAGAAGCCAGGGTTTAAGCTGGCAAACTGAATGTGAAGAGACGCGGAAGGTTGGAAAAATGAACGCCTTAATTATTAATTGATTAATTTGCAATTTGATCTTAATTCCTTCGTCCTGGCACATGCGCCTTGAGAATCAACCTTCCAATCTGGAAAAATTTATTAAAAAAAAAAAAAAACGATAAAGTTCGATAACTTTCTTCCGTCCTTTAAAAATACAAAAAATTCCACTCACTTAAATTGTTTTCACAATTGACAACATTCATATAGCATTCGCTTCCAAAAGTCCTAAACTCGCAGCCGTTTGTTGCACAAACATAAAGGGGTGTATGTGGGCAATAGTTCGTGCAAATTTTTGGGCAGTTGTCGACAACTTCCCACATTCCTTTAGTAAAAAGAAAGAAAATCATTAAAATTCCGATTCTTATGAAAGGAAAATAAAACTTACCTGAGCCGCCGCTTTCCCGGAGTTTGCAATTTGCCACGCCCACACTACACGGGTTCCTGAACAGTCCTACAGTCTCCATTCAAAGTTGCATTGGTAAGCTGAGTGATGTCTCCGCACATTATTTGATCGCAAGGTGGAAATGGAGTAACAATAGCAACGTTCGAATCATCCGCGCTCATCGCAGAATTTACTGCGATTAACAACAAAATGCTGATCAGCATGGGCACCCTGTAACAAAACATTGTTCTACTCAATTCGAAATATGAAACGAATTTAAACCGTGATCAAAGTCTTAAGAGGTTTTTATAGTTTTTCATCCCACTGAGGCAGCTCAAAAACAACAGAAACGTTTGGCTATAAACTATTATTTTTTTTTTTGCAATTTTATTCATTGTTTTCATTCTACACTGAGAAAAAAATGAACAAGAAAATTAATTCAATAGTCAATTTCTAAGAATATTTTTTCTTCTTTTGGAAAAAATAAAGATTTTTCCTTCTGAATCTTGAATTGACATGATAATTTTCAAAAATGCATTTAAATTGAAACTTTTGAAATGAAAAGATAATTTTTAAAATAAAAAAATTAGTGAGTGTTTGAACTCACTGTAGATGTGTAAATTAATAAAGATTCACTATTAACAATTATTTAATCAACCATACATTTATCTTATTCGATGTTTCTAGTTGTTCTCTACAGTATTCATTTATATTAATATTTACCTGTGATTAAAAAATATGAATATTCAGATATGCCCTAGAATTTGAATTCGAATAAAAACTTCGAAATTTATTCATTTATTTTCAATCACTCATTCAAAATCAGAATTATTCCTTTTCAAAGGAATTTCGATTTGAAACGAATTCGCATTCTAGAGCATAGAGGATTCCCTTCATTTTGGCCATATAATTCCACTTTTTGTGGTTAACGTGTAACGTGTAACGTTTAAAATTCCAACTTTATATATATTTTGTTTTTATTTGCAAATGTGAATCAGCTGTGTCAATTTAAAACCAGGGCTGCTACTCTTGGCTATTTAGTGCCGGAATTTGAGTTTTTTACCTACTGGCGCATTGGCTCTTTTTTATTGGAATTAGTTATTTTTCGCAGGGAGCGGAGAACGATTAAAATACGCTCTTTCTTACAACTTATCTGCCGGAGCTGTCGCTCGGAGGAGAATCTATTCTCCACCTCCTGTGTCAGTGCCCGGCCTTTCTGACCAGCCTCACCGTACTATCAGAAATCAAAATTTCAGACATCGCACGGTTCATCAGGAAGTCAAATTGGCTTCTATAGGAAGTAGAAAGGGATAGTCGTGTCTCTATGGTACCACAAAGGGCCTATCTGTGAGCCTACGTGAGCTATAAGCTGCCGCACCAACCTATACCTACCTACCTACAACTTATCTGAGTTTATCAATACACACTGCGAACGAACAAAAAGACCGTTCGTGTCAAATTACGTCCGAAGTCAATGTTTTCGCGATTGCTCGTTGGCTGAAGTATTTCTCACTGTAAAATGCAATCACACAATAAGCGAATGTGGGAAAATTCGTATTTTTAATCGTTTACGAGCGAATTTAAGCGCACCTTACTTTTTCGCTTGTTATTTAGCACGTAATTTAGATCTGGATATTTACGAATTTTGAAATATCACTGAAGTGCAAAACTGTTACATGTTGTTACAATTCTATGTAAGTTCAGAAGCTGCTTTTTTCTTTAACATAATTATTCGTTATAAGTTTTTGTTATTATTGGATTGGACCACTATTATTCTCTCTGCAGGAAGAGTGTGAGGTAGATTGACTGATAGAATAAAAAGTAGCAGAGCAAAATTTAAGAAAAGTCAAATGTTACAGTTTTGCACTCGCGATATTTTATTATATGAAATTAAAAAAAAAGTGATAAATTTTATATTTTCTCCAGGTTCTTTCTGCTTCATTTGATTCGCTTATATAGTCTGGTATATTACTCGTATATTTTCGTACAAATTTAGCCGGAAACGCTTCCTAAACTTCCTTTGTTCTTTCATAGAGCTCAGTCATTCCTCTTGGTTGTCTGGTTGGAGGTGGTTCGAATATGGTTTGAGGGCGTATTTCGAACAACGGTGTCGGTTGATTGGTACACATCGGTCGAATAATTTGACAGAAGCAGTACCTATCCATTCTGCAACAAAATATTCCCGATGTTGTCAGAAACATGGACCTTGGTGCTGAAATTGTGATTTTTCATCAAATCAAAGACCCAAAAAACACTGCTCCTATCGAACAAAACTGGTCTAAAATCCAAAAGTTTTGTGTTTTAATGTGGCCACTACAATATCCACGTACCCAAGAACCAAGATTTATAATTTACTGTTCAAATAAATATAAAAGATGATATAAAAGATGAAAATATGACATAAATTACTGAAGAAAAATACTTTGGTTTTCTTTTAATGAATTTGGCTCTTTTTTGATATTTTTTTGACGCTCTTCGATTTTGTCAAGGGCAGCCCTGTATAAAATGTAGCAAGTAGGAACCAATACAAACGAACTTACGACACCCGGATTTTCACACAGAGTCGTTCTTATCCAATCAAAAACGTCTTATTTTTTTTTATATGGAGTTTTTATGATAGTATCGGAATAGGAGTTTGCTCTACCGAGCGTATAGATGTTTACACATCAAAAACATACTAATAAGAAAAATAACCTTGAAACAAATTTATTTAAAGTTCAAAGCAAATGGCTACAGATCCCTCTCCTTAACATAACCCCAAAAATAGCCATCGGGTTGACTTCACCGGATTTTGTCACTCTGTTGTCGTGTGACTGCTTTCGCAATGCTTAAAAAAAATCTAAGTTGTATATATATCTTATATTTCCTTTTTTATAAACCAAATGAGAATTATATACAACGTAATGCAAAATAATTAAATACATTTTCTTTTAAAGTCGTTAATTCAACCATTTTTCCGTTGAAATATTTGTGGTATTCAAGCAAATACACAAAACTTGCGCCCTCGGAAATGATTTTGTATGAAAAATAGCTGCCGCAGTTTCGAAAATTTTGCACCCCTGCATTGTGATGCACGAAATATGCGCGATGCTCGCTTTTTCTTCTTTCGCCAAAGTAAACATTGAAATCAGCTGTTTTCGCAAATTTTTTTAACACATGCTTTAAGGGTCGTTCAAGTAAAAGTATAAAATTTCCGCGCGCAAAATGTGCACCTAGCTATTTCCGAGCCTACGTGAATACCATTATGCTATGTTCTCACTAGGCCGGCTTAGGGTTATCGGCGAAACCCAGGGTTCCAAATGTCAAAACACATATTTATAAAAAATTTTGCATTTGCTTACACCGAGTACAAAAACCGGGAAAACATTTAATACGACACTGGCAGGAAGCTTTCACGTGTAGAAAATGAGTGGGCAAGGATGCAAGTATTTGGATATGTAAATTTTGATCACAGGTCGGGGAAAAATTTGTGATGCCGCTTTCACCATTAGCTCCATTAATCTTTTTTTGTTCCTTCGGACATTGCAATGCTCTTCTGATATTTTTGCTTCCAATATTCCTTTGGCTTTTTCAGCTGCTTTAAACATTTCTAATAAAGCAAAATCAATTTTTATTTACAATTTCTCGATGATATAGTATATCAGATATACCTTTTAGATTTCGAACTCCCAAGCCGGACATTATCGCATGCATGTAATGAAAACAGCGGCCATCTCCCTACAAACTTCATTAACAGTTGGGGCTAGTAATGCGAGTAGCCGCAGTATGAATTTTCACCACTTCGGAAGTAGTGCAGAAGTAGTGAACTTTCCGGCTTGGTCATATGACTTTAGTAAACCTAAACTCGCTTGAAGCTGATATGAAAGCTTTGAGTTAAAGTATCGGGTTAAGAACTTAACCCCTATAGTGAGAACATAGCATTACATGAATAATAATGCGCTCTTTTCGCTCAGTGTATAAATAAACTAATATTGACTCAATTTTATCTTTTCATGCGCTACCAAAATTTTGCAAAACAAAAACTTCTTGAAGGCGAGAAGATAATTCGAAGCTTCTACCATATTCAGACTTTTTTGAATTGAAGTCTGGAAACATACCATACCACATGATTTGCCATATCATCGAGCAAAGAAATGAAAATAAATATTTTCTTTAATGAAAATGGATACAAGTGAAAATTTTTCAGCTGTTCATTTCGCTGGCACAAAATTCCATAAACAATTTTGACTAGGCAAACAAAACCCAAAATAACTATTGGCGTTACAGGTGAAGAATAGATAAAAGAAGCCACATATGCCGACAGCATTTGTCGTGCTTTATAAGGCGCTTAAAATAAGCTCGAATCCTAAATTTCATTGAAAGAATTTTGAAAATTCAGATATTACTTTGAGTTTTTTTATAATAGACCCTATTACTGAAGATACCTATCCTTAGAAATGAACCGATCGTGTCCATTATTGAATTTCTTTAAACTCATGTTGCTGCAACTATGTATACCGAATATCTTCGAGCTAGCTTAACTGTTTTCGTAAGAAAACTATGTAAGGGCAGTTTGATGGACAGACGCATATAGATAAATCGAATGTCCTGGTGACGTTGATCATTTATGTAGGTACATATTTTTTATTGTTCCATCTCCAGCAGTTCTAGGTGCTACTTATACACGTACGCGCAAGCGCAATAGACCCCCGACACAGAGTTCATCGGGTGCAATAAGTATTATATTGAGATTTTATTTTTATCAGATCCATTTTGAGAGTTTTTCTGTGTTCTTACGCAACCAACCAGATGGAGATTTTAATTAATCCTTTTCCAGAGCGCAAATGTTCCTAAAGACGCTCCAAAAGATATGATCGATATGATCACTTTTTAGGGGGAAAAGAGCCCGGGGGCTAATTTGGAAAAATTTTACCGTTTGGTCTCTCAAAATAAATATTTCAGGAGTCCTAGAATGCTCTTTTAGATAATCCGAAAAGAATCTGTGCGGAATCTAAGCACTCCTAGGGCTCCGTAAAAACTACTTCCAACAGATCTGATATGAGTTAGCAGATAATACTCCATTTTCGGAGCACTCTGATTATTTTTGGCTGGGATCGGAGTACCAATAAATTGTTGGTTTTTTCAACAATTATGGCAAGAGAAAATATTTAAATTCAGCACCCGAAAGTATGCATTTAAATCTTTAGAATATTTTTTCAGCTTGTGAAAAATCTTTTCATTCTGTTAGGGTTGCCCATTTAATGACGTTTTGAGGAAGGGTTTTGAAATATGTGCGGATATCTTTAAAACCTTGATGATTGCGTATGTTAGGTGAAACTGGCTCCGAGACACCACGTCCATTAAGAAAAATTATTTTGGAAATTTTCATGACAATAAAATAGCCTCACATGCCGACTGATTTCACCGCCCATTGCCACGCCTAAATTTCCGATTTCCCGAAAATATAACCAGAGGGAGCTAAACATAAGCTTCATTGATTGAGATACACATCGCGAACTTTTATGACTTTATTTGTGATATTCATAGCAGAACTTCATGCTGGAGGCACCCTTAAAAATACGCCGATCAAAGCAATATTGGTAGAGGCGGTTCAAGTGATTACATAAGAAGCCAGGATTAAAGCTGGCAAACTGAATGTGAACAGACGCGGAAGGTTGGAAAAATGAACGCCTTAATTTTTGATTAATTTGCAATTTGATCTTAATTCCTTCGTCCTGGCACATCCGCCTTGAGAATAAAACTTCCAATCTGGAAAAATTAAAAAAAAAAAAACCGAAAGTTCAATAACTTCCTTCCGTCCTTTTAAAATAAAAAAAAATTCCACTCACTTGAATCGTCTTTACAATTGACAAAATTCATATAGCATTCGCTTTTAAAAGTCCTAAACTCGCAGCCGTTTGTTGCACAAACATTAACGGGTGTATGTCCGCACTTATTCGGGCAAAATTTTGGGCAGTTGTCGACAACTTCCCACATTCCTTTAGTAAATAGAAAGAAAATCATTTAAATTCCGATTCTTATGAAAGGAAAATAAAACTCACCTGAGCCGTCGCTTTCCCGGAGTTTGCAATTTGCCACGCCCACTTGACACGGGTTCCTGAACAGTCTACAGTCTCCATTCAAAGTTGCATTGGTAAGCTGAGTGATGTCTCCGCACATTATTTGATCGCAAGGTGGAAATGGAGTAACAATATCATCCGCGCTCATCGCAGAATTTACTGCGATTAACAACAAAATGCTGATCAGCATGGGCACCCTGTAACCAAACATTGTTCTACTCAATTCGAAATATGAAACGATTTTAAACCGTTACCAAAGTCTAAAGAGGTTTTTATAGTATTTTTTTCATCCCACTGAGGCAGCTCAAAAACAACAGAAACGTTTGGCTATAAAATATTTTTATTTTTTTCAATTGTTTTATTCATTGTTTTCTTTCTACACTGAGAAAAAAAATGAACATAACCCCAAAAAATAGCCATCGGGTTGACTTCACCGGATTTTGTAACTCTGTTGTCGTGTGACTGCTTTCCATGTAGGAGTGTTGGTCTAACTCTTCTTCTTCCTAATCCTAGCAATATGTTAGAGCTACGCTGCTTCAACATATGGATATACACGTGGAAAAGAGAAGCATGCTATGACAGCGAAATCTTTAGCTCTGCTCTAGCTTAAATGCATTGCCACTTTTATTTTTAATTTTGGGAGATTTTCGAGTCAACTACATATAAAATATCTACTAATAATAACTGATAATATGATATGAAAAGCTTGAAAAACATAAAAGTAATCAAGGAAACTCAATATCAAGGAGAAATAGAAATTGTTTTTTTAGTCCTATCGTGTCCACATAACTTTTTGATCACACAGTTTCAGCAAAAATACTAAATTCTATGTACCTACAATCAAACTCGTAGCCGTAGTCAAAAATGTATGTTAATTCAATACAAAATGAAAACATTTGTGCACATTGAGCAAAAACATATCGTAATACATTTATTAAAGCTTCAATTATAACTTTTAAAGCTTTATAAAAACCCCGAGTCGACGCCGCGTTTCTTTGATAATTTTCTTGCAAGTGGCATCATAGCGCTACTTTGTGTCTACCCGTATTGTTGCTGGTAGCTTTCTGGTGAATTTCTCGAATTTGTTGAATTTCCTATACCTGCCTAATGGTGTATCTCCCCATCGCGGCAGAGCCTTTTCGAAGTCGACAGTTAGACCTACACTCCTACATGCTGCTTTCGCAATGCTTCAAAAATTCTAAGTTGTATATACATCTTATATATCCTTTTTTATAAACCAAATGAGAATTATACACAACGTAGTGAAAAGTAATTAAATACATTTTCTTTTAAAGCCGTTGATTCGGAAATGATTTTGTATGAAAAATAGCTTCCGCAGTTTCGAAAATTTTGCACCCCTGCACTCTGATGCACGAAATATGCGCGATATTCGCTTCTTCTTCTTTCCCCAAAGTAAACATTGAAATCAGCTGTTTTCGCAAAATTTTTTAACACACGCTTTAAGGGTCGTTTAAGTAGTAGTATAGAATTTCCGCGCGCAAAATTTGCACCTAGTTATTTCCGAGCCTCCGTGAGTACCATTACATGAATAATAACGCGCTCTTTTCGCTCAGTGTATAAATAAACTAATATTGACTCAATTGTATCTTTTCATGCGCTACCAAAATTTTGCAAAACAAAAACTTCTTGAAGGCGAGAAGATAATTCGAAGCTTCTACCATATTCAGACTTTTTTGAATTGAAGTCTGGAAACATACCATACTACATGATTTGCCATATCATCGAGCAAAGAAATGAAAATAAATAATTTCTTTAATGAAAATGGATACAAGTGAAAATTTTTCAGCTGTTCATTTCGCTGGCACAAAATTCCATACACAATTTTGACTAGGCAAACAAAACCCAAAATAACTATTGGCGGTAGAGGTAAAGAATAGATAAAAGAAGCCAAATATGCCGACAACATTTTTCGTTCTTCATAAGGCGCTTAAAATAAGCTCGAACCCTAAATTTCATTATACCGAGATTTTATTTTTATTATAACCATTTTGAGAGTTTTTCTGTGTTCCTTACCCAACCAACCAAAGGAGTCTACATGGCACTCCTAAAGACTCCTTTTCCAGAGCGCAAATGTTCCTAAAAACGCTCCAAAAGAAGCTCGATATGATTGCTTTTTAGGGGGAAAAGAGCCCCGGGGCTAATTCGGAAAAAGTTTATTTTTCGGGCTTTCAAAATAAATATTTCAGGAGTCCTAGAATGCTCTTTTGTCTCTCTAAGCACTCTTAGGGCTCCGTAAAAACTATTTCCGACAGATCTGATATGAGTTAGCAGTTTATGACCCATTTTCGGAGCACTCTGATTATGTTTGGCTAGGATCGGAGTGCCCAAAAGTTGTTCGTTTTTTCAATAATTACGGCAAGAGAAAATATTTCAATTCAGCACCCGAAAGTATGCATTTAAATCTTTAGAATATTTCCGCATGTGAAAAATCATTTCATTCTGTTAGGTTTGCCCATTGAATGACATTTTGAGGAAGGGTTTTGAAATATGTGCGGATATCTTTAAAGCCTTAATCAGGCTTTCTTCGAAAGGACTTTAAATTATATTGATTGCGTTTTTAATATTCAAACATTCATTCAGGTGCCGAACTTAAATATTTTCTCATGCCCATTTTCATATTGAATTTTCAAATGAAATTTAAAAAGTTTTAAAATTTTTGATTGAACCAAAACAAAAAATTTCCCATCTGAAATTGACACGAAAAACCTTGCTAATAATTATTTTAATTATCCTTTTTATTTGTTTATTAATTCCCTTCAATGAAAATAAGTTTACAATTTCCACTTACTACTTTTCGGTCGCCATAGCTCATCCTTTCTTCTCAAATTTCATCCTTTTTTTAAACAGAATTAAAAAAAATTTAGTTTTTTAAATTCTGCACGACACTTTTTCCTCGAAAAGTTTGAAGTCTCATAGGTGTCGCAATTCATTTTGTTCGTCATTAATCTAATGAGACCATTCAAACTGGCCGCCCTTGATAGCCAACCTCGCATGGAGCGCAGCTGCTGAAAATTGAAAACTCTGCAAAACCGCAACCAAATTGCACCGGGATTGTCACGTTGTATCGACAATGGCGTTGAAATTATAAACTCCAATGCTTTTCAGCCCGACCCGACCCGACCCGTCCCTCTTCTCTACCTATATTTGGGTTTCCATTTGCCCACCACTTCATGGCATATGTACACCTACCATCTATCCTTCATGATGTAATTGTTGACTGGAGCTCTCTGTAAGGATTCATGCACACTTCTCCAATGAAGCTTTGCTCCCAACCACCGTGCCGCGCCGCGCCGCACTGCCTTCTCCTGTTCGTACAAGTCGAAGAAATATGACCGTTTGAATTGACTGCTCATATGATGGTCGTTTGCAGT